>CM022952.1:61697541-62297541 GCA_012931725.1 Litsea cubeba | reverse complement strand
GTAAATAGGTGATGTGTATATATAAAGATGGGTGAGAATGTGAGAGGGGATAGAGATGACACTGAGGCTAAGAAGGAAATGCCATTGTAGGTTTGTCCATGTAGAAACCTAAGAAGGAAATGTCGTTGCCGGTGACTAAGAAAATGACTCTCGTTTGAGGGAGAGAGTTCTTTCAATGGAAGGAAACATGGGTGGGAGTGTAGAAAGAAGATGGTAGTTGATGATGTCAAAAACAGGGGTTCGGACACCACCGGTCAATATGATTAATGCAAAGCAATAAATGAAGAGAGATGAGGGATTTATAGTGGTTCGGTCAAACGCGACCTACGTCCACTTCAAAAAGGGTGATCTCGGATTAATGTTGAGAGTTACACAATATGTCAAAGTAGAGAAAATCCGTCCCCTCTCAAGTGATGAGAGGGCTCTATTTATAACTCTTTCCCACCAGGTGGGGATGCGATCGGTTCAACGTCTCTTTGGAGCGTCGGACGTGTCCTTGAGGATAGAGCCAGGTGGAAGGCAGGTGAGATCCTCTCCACGAGACTTGGTAAATGCAGGTTAGGGGAGGACTCCGTCGCGATGACTTGGAGTCTGAGATGACGAGGCTTCGCTTAATGGAACCCGAATCTCAACGGGGCTACTGGCCTGACCCACGATCCTAGACGGACCGGGTTGCTTGGACCTGACTCATTATCGCGATTTGGATTCGGATTGGGCTTGACTCATCATTTGCCCCTCAAAGTCCCGCACTCTAACAACTTTGAATGTGGGGCTTTCAACTCATCCGCCTCCTTCACAAGTTCACAGTAATCCAAACTCCTCTTTCTGCTCAGATTTTGAAATTCACAGACCTTTAAGATTCATCTTTTGGTTTTTGAAAAAACCCCATGCTTTAAGGACTCTTCCTCCTATAAAACTCTCGATGCCCTAAACCAGACTCTTTCCAAAGAAGAAAGAAATCTCCAAGAGAGAAGAGAACACCGAAGGAGATTAAGAAAAAGACTGCAACAAGACACACGAGGGTCAGAGTAGTCGTCCGGACTTCGATGTGCGTTGAGGAAGCGGCATCAAGCGATTGCCGATTGAATCCTGATGTGGGCGCCCAACCCGAGGTCAGATCTGGCGCGCTTGACCCTCGGTCGACCTGCTCCGATGAGGGCAGCAGCAGCGAGGTGCGGTCAGCGGGCGAGGGCACCCTTGCGCAGGGCGTGCAGGCAGTGGGCGAGGGCGCCCCTGCGTTGTGCGTCGCCGTGCGGGCTGGGGGTGAGGGCGCCCCTGCTCCGGGCGTCGCCGTACTGGCTGCGGGCGAGGGCGTCCCTGCTCCGGGCGTCGCCGTGTTGGCTGCCCCTCGGTCGACCCGTTCTGATGAGATCGGCAGCAGCGAGGCGCGATCAGCGGGCGAGGGCGCCTCTGCGCAGGGCGTCAGCGTGCAGGCAGTGGGCGAGGGCGCCCCTGCCGCGGTGCTGGCCGTGGGCGAGGGCGGCGAGCACGCGCTGGGCGAGGGCTGCGAGCACGCGCTGGGCGAGGGCTCCCCTGTCGCGGTGCTGGCCGTGGGCGAGGGTGGCGTCCCGGGCGCGGGCAAGGTCTGCGAGCACGCGCTGGGCGAGGGCTCCCCTGTCGCGGTGCTGGCCGTGGGCGAGGGCGGCGTCCCGGGCGCGGGCAAGGGCTGCGAGCACGCGCTGGGCGAGGGCTCCCCTGTCGCGGTGCTGGCCGTGGGCGAGGGCGGCGTCCCGGGCGCGGGCAAGGGGGGAGTGGTCCCCACGGGCGGCGAGCCCCTTGCTGCGCAGGGTGAGGGCAGCATAGCAGGCGCGAGCGAGGGGGGAGATTGTGGCGAGGCCGTGGGGCCCCCCTGGGCGAGCAGACGCGAGGGTGCTGCCGTGGGGCCCCCCTGGGCGAGCAGCAAGGGCAAAAGGCCAAGTTTGGCGAGCTGCCAGGGCGAGGGAGGGGCGATGATGCCCCCTTGGGCGAGCAGCCGAGTCGAGGGAGGCTTGGTGATGCCCCCCTTGGGCGAGCAGCCCCCGTGATGAGCCCAGCCCAGCCTCTCGCTCAGGTGTTGCACCCGGCCAGGGGTCACGAGACCTTGCATCGGTCTCTGCAGCGAGAGAAAAATTACGTCCTCGTCCCAAGAAATACCAAGGGAAGGTCATCGTTGAGGACGATGGTTCCAAAGTAAGTACAATCTTCAGCACCTTTCAGACAGATAGTGACATCTCCCGAATCATTACTTCGTATCGTATTCCGCCCATGGTGATGTGTCGTCTTGCTGAAAAAGATGAACCAGCTTGCGACAGCTCCTCAGGTGAGATCCTCGTTTATGAGGATATGCTCGAGGCCGGGCTGAGATTTCCAATGTCTTCTTCCATCTGCCGGATTCTTCACTATTTTTCCCTAACCCCAGGGCATCTCGTGCCTAACGGCTGGAGGGCCTTGCTGGGTTTTCTTGCATTGTGGAAGAAGGTGAATGGCGAGGATGCCTCTCCAGCTGAGTTTCACGCCGCCGCTTACAACTTGATGGAGTCTCCTACCCCCAATAGGGGATGGTATTATCTCACCTCCAGGGGATGTAAGCTTCTTACAGGGATGCGTTCCAACTGTCACAGCTGGAAATCTCGCTTCTTCTTCATAGGTGGCGAGTGGGCTTCACAAGCAGATCAGGCTTTGGTGCCCACACGATGGATTGGCGCCAAAGACTGGGTACGTCTCCCTGTTCACTTCCCCATACTTATATAAATGTCTATACATTATTCCTCTATGCACACCGTTTCTTCTCTCCGCAGATCCTCCCATACTCTCCAAGGACCAAGAGTTGAAGCTGCAAGCGGTGAGGGATCATCCAGAGAAAGACTTGGGAGCTCTTATTCCCAAAAAAAGTAGTAAGGCCAGTGGACCTTCTCCGGGCTCTTCCTCAGGACCGTCATCAAAGAGAAAGAGTAAGTTAAATCTGCTCTGATCATAATCTTAACATTACCTGAGGTGTTGTTCCCATGTTTCACTTGTCAATACTTCTCTTAATAGGCACGGAGGTGTGCAGAGAGATAATTGGAGCCCGCTTTTCGACCCGCTTCTCGGATAGGGGAACCCCTCCTTCAAAGGTGGCGAGAACAGGCGACGTCTCACCAGGAACCTCTCGATTGGCTTCTCGCACTGAGCCCCGAGTGTCTCCTTCTCGAGTGGTTTTACCTAAGATGTCTCTTCAGGCAGGGATCTCCTCCGCTAAGACTGTTGTCTCGCAGCCTTCTTCTTCAGCCACACTTCCTGTCCCTCGGCTATGTCCTCCACAGCCGGGTACTTCTACAGGGGCACCCACCGGGACGGGTCCCCGGCGTCGTTCGTGGGAGATGCGGGATAGGCTAGGGAGATATGTGCTGGCGCATGAGGTCTCTCGGGTTAACGCCTTGTGCACCGAGGGAGTCATTGACTCATTTGTAGAGGGTCTGACTCAGGTGAAGTTCAGTATTTACTTTTCTCCTGATTGTTTCCCCTTCATTTCTTTATAACTGTCTCACTTCTCGTCTCTTATCTTTTCAGCTTTCCACGGCATCCATCTGCTTGTTGCAGCGTGCCCAGTCTTGTGGTCAGATGAGTCGGGAGAAGGAGGCTATGCGGCTTGAGCTCTCCACTGCTCAAGAGAAGATTATTGCCCTGGAAGCCGCTGGTAGGATTTCCGCAACTGATCTTGCTGCGTCCCGAGAGAGGGTAAGCAAACTTGAGATCGGGCTTTCAGCAGCCAATAAGAGGGCAGCCGAGGTAGAAGATGAGCTTTCGAAGACCTGCGAGAAGGCTTCGCTCACCGAGGCTGAGCTTACGAAGTCCCGCGAGAGGGCTTCGCTCAGTGAGGCTGAGCTGATGAAGGCCCGTGAGAGGGCTTCGCTCAGTGAGGCTGAGCTGATGAAGGCCCGTGAGAGGGCTTCGCTCAGTGAGGCAGAGCTTGCTCGAACCCTTGAGAAGGTGAGGCTCAGGGAAGTTGTTGTAGAGGCAGAGATGAGGACAGCGTCCGAGAGAGCTTCTCAAGCTGAGAGGGACCTGCAGATTGGCATCGCGGATGCCTTCATCGATGGCTACGAGGAGCTTCGAGAGAAGATTTCGGCCGCCTTTCCAGACATTGACATATCAGGCTTTGTGCCGATGGAGGCGCCTGATGATGGTGGTAGCAGCTCTGGTGATTATGAGGACGATGAGGAGGATTATGAGGAAGGGGATGAAAGTGATTAGTGTATGGGGATTTCATGGGTAGGTAGCTTGACTTTTGTAAAGGCAGCATCAGCCTGATTTATGCAACTTTTGGTAATAATTTTATTTATCCATCTTTTGTTTTGCAACATTGAATCAAATAAAAAGTGCAAACCTAAGTCCTTTAACAAAAACCCTAATTTGCCCCCCTGGACCTCCTCACTGGTAGTACTTCTTCAAGTGTTCTGCATTCCACGGATGGGGTAAGACCTTTCCTTCAGAGTTCTGGATTCTGTAGGTGCCTGGTCTCACCACTTCTATTATGAGATACGGACCTTCCCAATTAGGTCCGAGTTTTCCTTCCCGAGAGTCCTTCGTAGCGAGAATCACCTTCTTGAGGACTAGGTCTCCCGGTTGGAAGGAACGAGGCTTCACCCTCGAATTGTAGTACTTGGCCATGCGTCGTTTGTACTCCGCATTACGGACCACAGCCATTTCTCTTGCCTCCTCTATCAAATCGAGGTTGAGGCAGAGTCCTTCTTCGTTGGTGGCAGGGTCGTATTGGTGGACCCTTAGGGAATGTACCCCTATCTCGACAGGGATTACCGCCTCAGTCCCAAAAGCAAGAGAGAAAGGGGTTTCTCGTGTAGGAGTCCGCGGAGTTGTCCTGTAGGCCCATAATACTCCTGGAAGCTCATCAACCCACAGACCTTTTGCTCTTTCGAGCCTTGTCTTAAGGTTGCGCAGGACTATCCTCACCATCACTTCTGCTTGTCCATTTGCTTGGGGGTGTGCCGGGCTGGAGTGAGGTTGTTTTATGTGAAGGTCTGCGCAGAAGGAGTTGAAGAGCCTGTTGTCGAATTGTTTGCCGTTGTCTCTGACGATGGCCTCAGGTATCCCGAAGCGACAGACCAGGTTTTTCCAGACGAAATCTTTCACCTTTTGGTCTGTTATCTTCGCTAGGGGTTCCGCCTCAGCCCATTTTGTAAAG
Source organism: Litsea cubeba (assembly GCA_012931725.1). Classification (NCBI taxonomy): domain Eukaryota; kingdom Viridiplantae; phylum Streptophyta; class Magnoliopsida; order Laurales; family Lauraceae; genus Litsea; species Litsea cubeba. The sequence continues at coordinate 62,292,380 of CM022952.1, read as the reverse complement.
TAGTCGATGGCGACTACTATGAATTTGCACTGGCCTCTACTCAAAGGCAGGGGGCCCAAAATGTCGATGCCCCATTTGGAGAAAGGCCACGGGCTGAGGATGGTGGTCAGCTCTTCTGGTGGCTGCCGCGTCACAGTGGCGAAGCGCTGGCATTTGTCACACTTCTTGGCGAGGTCCTTGGCATCTTTCAACATGCTTGGCCAAAAGTACCCTTGCCTAAGCGCTTTATGTGCGAGGCAGCGTCCTCCCGAGTGATTTCCACAAATCCCCTCATGAATTTCTCTGAGGGCGTAATCAGCCTCTTCTGGGGAAAGGCAGCGCAGCAACGGTAGGTTGTAACCCCTCTTGTAGAGAACATCCTGTAGGATTGTGAACTTAGAAGCTCTCATCCTCAGTCTTCTGGCTTCCAAGTGGTCACCTGGCTCGGTGCCCTCTTGGAGGAAGGCCTTTATAGGGGTCATCCAATTTGGCTCATCGCCTTCTGATGCACAGTGGATGTTTCCGATTACCACATCTAACTTACTTTTTTCCAACTGGTGCCCGATGAGCGTCGGTTCTGCAGATGAGGCCTCCAATGATGAGGCGAGCCTGGCGAGTGCGTCGGCGGCAACATTTTCTCCCCTAGGGATGTGAGAGAGTTGAAAATATTGGAAACTTTTGATTATTTCCTTTACCATGATGAGGTAATCTTGCATTCTTTCCTCCTTTGCTTCGAATTCGCCGTTTACTTGATTCACCACCAGTTGTGAATCGCTGTAAGCGAGAACGGATTTGGCATCCATCTCAATTGCCAATTTAAGACCAGAGAGGAGGGCCTCGTACTCTGCTTCATTGTTTGAGGCAATGAAGTGTAGCTTCACTGCATATTTGATGGGTGTACCATCAGGACTCATTAGGATTAAGCCAGCTCCGCTTCCTTCTGTGGTTGCTGAACCATCAACGTAGAGTTTCCAGGCTGGTTGTGGCGATACATTGGACTTCTCAGGAGGTACTTGTAGAGGTCCTTCGCTCACAGATGGAGAGGCCTGCGAGTCCTGTGGGGGAGAAGCTTGGGCGCCCGGAGATGAGGTGGAGAACTGGGCGCCCGTTGGAGGAGAGGAGAGCAGGGCGCCTGTTGAGGGGAGCTGGGCGCCCGTTGGTGGAGAGGTGAGTTGGGCGCCCGTTGAGGGGAGCTGGGCGCCCGTTGAGGGGAGCTGGGCGCCCGTTGGTGGAGAGGTGAGTTGGGAGCCCGTTGAGGGGAGCTGGGCGCCTGTTGTAAGTAGAGGAGGATCCTCAGTTTGCTCTTCAGCATACGTAAGCTCCGATACAAAGTCTGCCAAAGCCTGTGCTTTGATGGCAGGCCTTGGTTGATAGTGAATGTCGAACTCACCAAGCTCCACCGACCACTTAGCCAATCTTCCAGCAACATCAGGTTTTGCTAAAACTCTTTTCAGAGGTTGGTCCGTGATGACAGTGATTGTGTGGCCCTGGAAGTAATGACGTAGACGCCTCGCCGTCGAAACGAGGGCGAGCGCCAGTTTTTCCAACTCTGAGTATCTGATCTCTGCCCCTCTGTATGCTCTGCTCACATAGTAGATTGGTTTTTGTACCCCACCATGGTCTGTTGAGCGCTGCAATTCTCCCATTGAGGCGCTGCAGCTCCTTAGTTGATGATGGCGACCTCATATCCAGTATGGCCTTGATTTTGTCAGGGTTCGCCTCAATCCCCCTCTGATTGACCATGAATCCCAAGAACTTCCCCGATCCAACGCCAAAAGCGCATTTCTCGGGATTCAGCTTCATGTTGTAGGTCCTGAGAACACTGAAGGTCTCTTGAAGATGACCGATGTGATCTGCTGCAGCCAAGCTCTTTACTAGCATGTCGTCGACATATACTTCCATCGTTCTCCCGATCTGGGAATGGAACATCATGTTTACCAGGCGCTGGTAAGTGGCCCCAGCATTTTTTAGTCCGAAGGGCATAACCCTGTAGCAGTAGGTGCCCTTCGGAGTGATGAAGGATGTTTTTTCCTGGTCTGGAGGGTGCATGTTAATCTGGTTGTATCCCGAATAAGCGTCCAGGAAGGAAAGAAGCTCGTGTCCCGCCGTGGCGTCGATGAGGAGGTCGATCCTGGGCAACGGGTAGCTATCCTTCGGGCACGCCTTGTTAAGTTCACTGAAGTCTACGCAGAGGCGCCACTTCCCATTCGCTTTGGCCACCATCACCACATTGGAGAGCCATTCAGGGTACGCGACTTCTCGGACTGCCCCGGTATCAATCAGCTTTCCCACTTCCTTTTCTATTGCTTGGGCCCTTTCAGTGGAGGCGCCCCTTAACCTTTGCCGAACAGGTTTGTGGAGAGGGCTGACATTGAGGCGATGGGTGGTGACGGCTGGGTCTATCCCTTCCAGATCAGCATGTGACCACGCGAATATGCCCATATTCTCCCTCAAAAAATCTGTCAATCGGCCAACCAGAGCTTTCGGGAGTGAAGAGCCAATATACACCTTCTTTTCCGGATGCTCCTCATGCAAGATGACAGGGGTGAGTTTTTCAACTGGCTCCCCTCTTTCCGTGGTAGCCTCATCTCTTGGGTCTAAGACTTCCACCTGCAGCGCCTCCTGCGTCATCTTGGCCTTCATCGAGGTGACGTAGCATTCTCTTGCTGCTACTTGATCTCCTCTTACCTCCCCTACTCCATTCGGGGTTGGGAAGCGGAGGATGAGATGATATGTGGAAGGGACGGCTCTCAAGGAGTTAAGCGTGGGCCGCCCCAGGATGATGTTGTACGCTGATGGACAATTTATCACCAAGAAATTGACCATTGTGGTGGAGGTTCGGGGGGCTGTTCCGGCCGTGACTGGTAACGTAATGGCCCCCAAAGGATACACCTTTTCCCCTGAGAAACCGATGAGGGGAAACTTGACTGGTTGCAATCTCTCTCGACCCAACTTCAGCTTATCATAGGCTTCCACAAATAAAATATCTGCGGAACTTCCACTGTCAACCAAGATCCTATGCACCTGGAAATTGGCGACGGTCATAGAGAGCACCAGAGGGTCGTCATGAGGGTGCTGGATGTTCTCTAGATCTTTATCCGAGAAGGATATGATCTCATCAGTGCTGTGCCTCGACGCCTTTGACGGTCGTGGCTCATCTGGATGCCTCGCCTTTTTGGCGTAGGCTTTCATGGCGGAGAATGATTCCGCAGACCCTCCAGAGATAGTACGAATTTCTCCAATAGGGTGTTGATTTTCGACATTGTGAGGCTGTGGCGGCGCCTGCCCCCTACCAGCAACATACTGGCGCAGGTGTCCCCGCTGAATAAGATCTTCAATCTGCCTCTTGAGGTCGAAGCAATCGTCAGTGTCATGACCGTGATCGCGATGGAAGCGACAGTATTTGGTCATATTCCTGCGATTTGCTGGAGCTTTCATCTTTCCCGGCCATTTTACAGCGGGATCATCTTGAATTTCCAGTAGAATGTGCCCTACTGCAGCATTGAGAGCTGTGAAAGCTTGTTGATTTCTCTGCGGAGCAGGGAAGGGTCGATCTCTCGGGGGGGGGGCAGGACCGAGTCGGTCCCTGGCTGGTACCCTCTCGGTTCTGCTCCGCTTGTTGCTGGGCTCCTTCTTGTCGTCTCTATCATGTTTTCCTTTATCTGCAGCTCTGGAGGACTCGCCCCGCCTGGCCCTAGTAGCGTCTTCCGCATTCATATACTTCTGGGCTTTCGCCAATAGCTCCGTCATGTTCTTCGGTGGGCGCTTCATTACCGAGAAGTAGAAACCCGATGAGCGGAGGCCTCCCAAGAAAGCAGTCATGGTTACCTTGTCATCGGGTTCTTCCACCTGAAGTACCTCCTCGTTAAAACGAGTGAGGTATGCCCTGAGGCTCTCATTATTGTCCTGCTTTACAGTCAGCAGGTGTGTGGGTGGCTTTTGATGGCGGCGTCCTCCAATGAAGTGTGACACGAAGGACCTGCTTAGTTCTTCGAAGGTGGCGATGGAAGCTGGGGCGAGATTGGAAAACCACTGTCGGGCGGAGCCCTTCAGTGTAATCGGGAATGCTCTGCACATGATCTCATCAGCGATATTGTGCAGCTGCATCACAGTCTTGTAGGTTTCCAGGTGATCGAGTGGATCCTTCCTTCCATCGAAGGTCTCTATAGACGGCATTTTGAACCTAGGAGGAAGGGGGTAGTTTACTACATCAGACTTGAACGGGGTGTTCGTTCGTCTGACGAGATAATCCACCGTCTCTGGGGCCTGCGCCCTCACTGCATCGAAGACATCTCCGATTTGATTCTGCATCTCCTTAAATTTTTCCTCCCATTGATTATAGGGTTCTATGGAAGGACCAGGGAGATTGTTTTCCTCCTCCACTGTATTATTTTCACTTTCCCCTTCTTGGAAGTGGGGGTCATCAGCCGGAGGTTCTGCAAGCTGGGCTCCACCCTGAGGAGGAGGCGCCGCATAATAAGCATGACCTTGTGGACCAGCCAGGCTCGGGCCAGGTGGGGGGTCCAAAGGAGCTTCGGCAGAGGCATCCTGGGCGCGATGGAACTGAGTCATCAGGGGAACTCCTCGACCCTGGGCGCCATAGGGATGGGCGCCCAGGTGATGGAGATTGGGCTGGGCGCCCATAGGAAGACCCCTTGCCTGGGCGCCCAGGGGATGGGCGCCCGGATGAGGTAGATTGGGCTGGGCGCCCATAGGAAGACCCCTTGCCTGGGCGCCCAGGGGATGGGCGCCCGGATGAGGTGCTCCGTTTCGCGGAGCGGTCGGGCCCCGCGAGCGCGTCGCCTCCTGCTGCTGGATCCCACCGAATGGTGCTCCTCCTTGCCCTACGAGCATAAGTTGGAGGATTTGCTGGTTTTGAGTCACCAGCTGCTGCATGGTCTCCATCATCTGCTGTGGAGAGGGAGTACGAGCGGGGGTAATCGGGACAGGATTACCCGGTGGAGGACCGTTCTCTCCCTGTCTGGGAGAGTTAGGCTGAGCGTTAGGGCCCGGACCCGTAGTTAGGCCAGGGTTATCCTCACGTCTTCCTGACCTCGTGCTGATCACCATGATTCTAACAAAGGGGTTTGAATTTTTTTCGTTCCCACAGACGGCGCCAAACTGATGATGTCAAAAATAGGGGTTCGGACACCACCGGTCAATATGATTAATGCAAAGCAATAAATGAAGAGAGATGAGGGATTTATAGTGGTTCGGTCAAACGCGACCTACGTCCACTTCAAAAAGGGTGATCTCGGATTAATGTTGAGAGTTACACAATATGTCAAAGTAGAGAAAATCCGTCCCCTCTCAAGTGATGAGAGGGCTCTATTTATAACTCTTTCCCACCAGGTGGGGATGCGATCGGTTCAACGTCTCTTTGGAGCGTCGGACGTGTCCTTGAGGATAGAGCCAGGTGGAAGGCAGGTGAGATCCTCTCCACGAGACTTGGTAAATGCAGGTTAGGGGAGGACTCCGTCGCGATGACTTGGAGTCTGAGATGACGAGGCTTCGCTTAATGGAACCCGAATCTCAACGGGGCTACTGGCCTGACCCACGATCCTAGACGGACCGGGTTGCTTGGACCTGACTCATTATCGCGATTTGGATTCGGATTGGGCTTGACTCATCAGTAGTGGCTCATACTAAACATTAGAGTCCTTTTTGGTAAATTTACAAGTGGGTATTTTAGTCTTCAAATATTGCAGTATGTGGATAGACATTTTCAGTGCGTAGGCCGTAGGTAGCAGCTCTCTTAATTTTTTGATAAATCACTATTTCCAATTGCATTAACCACGTTTATCTTGATGGAACGACTGATATTATTTTGAGAACATAAAAAGGGTGGGCCTCAACTTAAATAGTTTGAATATTTGGAAGGGGAAACATGCATGAATAACTTTAATTTGACTTTACTTGACCATTTTATCTAAATCCAATGACTCCCACTTATAAATTAGGTTCTAAGAATACCTATGATCTGGTAGTGGTAAGGTGAGTGGGGCCCACCCAGGGCAGTGGGTTCAAAGGAAATTGGAGAGATGCAAAAAAGATTGCAATGTGAAATGGGCATTGAAAAAAAAAATCATTTGTTTCACATAGTCAAAATTTCAAAACCTTATATCACAACCGTAACATGAATAAATAGGATTCATAGTCAAAATTTCAAAACCTTATATCACAACCGTAACATGAATAAATAGGATTCATACTTGACTCTACCGGTCTACTGATACTCATCAAGGTCTTCATCATATCCGGCCATCCCCTTGAATTTGCACCAGCAAAGGTGTTACACCTCGTTCCTAGTTAATCAAGATTAACTCTAATTAATCGAGTTATTGTGGATTAAGCATGATTAGTCGATTTAGATGTGATTAATGGTCAAGATGAGTTGAATTAGTTTTGGAAGAATGAATAAAGCCTAATGAAATGATTTGGAAGACATTAAGTTAATTAAGTTGAGTTTTAGACTCAAAGTAATGGAATTAAGGACTTTTCCGTAAATACGGATTTATACGTATGTTGTCGAATATGGTAAAAATTTATATCATCATGTGTATTTCAATGAGTATATCAATTTTCGTAATATACTTGATTCCATTTGACTTAAGATGACTTAAGTGAGTCATGATTTGACCTAGAAATAAGTTTAATAGCAAGGGTTAAGCTGTAAAAATACATTCTATAAGGTTCTAAAAAGAACTAGTTTCCCATCTTAGCCCCTGTTTGGCATGTCTATTTTTTGCCTCTAAACATCTATTTCTCTAAAACGGACAGAGGTTTTGGAATTTAGAGGTGTTTGGCAGTGATTTATAGCCTCTGCACACTCTAGAGGAAAGAGGCAAAGCCTCTAAAATGGAAATGCCCCAAAAATGGGCACGTAGAAATCAGAGGCAATGCCTCTTGAAAAAGTAGAGGCGGAACCCATTTTTTATGACAAAAATGCCCCCGACGGAATTTTATTGGCAACGAATGTCCTTTGAATAAAAGACTCGGTTCTCGTTATTTCTGCAACTCGAAACCGCAGAGAGACAAACAGAGAGAGGCTCGTTCTTTGCAACTCGAAACCACAGATAGAGAGACGAACAGAGAGGCTCGTTCTTTTTGCAAATCGAAACCACAAACAGGAGAACGGAGAAGAGGTATGTGTCTATTGCTTCCTACTCTCTCTCTCTATCGATGTGGGTTTTTTTTGTTTGAATGATAATGGAAAGGGTTGGAGAGGGGTTTTACTTTGGGATGATATTACATGAGGCTGGAAAGGGTTGGAGATGGGTTTTAGCTTGAGATTGTATTACAAGAGGAGTTTCGATGATGGAGGGGGTGGTTTTGAGGATGGCTTCAATTTATGAGATGATGGTGTTGGTGGATGAGGATGATGATTCAGAAAGCCATTCTGATACTGGGGTTGTTGGGAGAGATTTTGTTTTGGAGGAGGGGATTTGGGAGATGGGTTTGATTATAGAAGATGTGATTTTCATCATCATATGCCCATTTCATACGTTCACCAATACAAATAGAGAGATGAACAGAGAGAGGAGAAGATGTGATTTTCATCACCAAAAATGCCTCCATTGGATTTCCAATTTCTTGAACTTATTGCATTGATTCTCTCTGTAGTTTTTTTTTTCTTCTTCTTATGGGTGCTCTGATGTTTGCTATTTAGCAGCTCTGAAGTTTGTGAAAAATCTCAGTGGTGTTCTACCGTGTTTTCTTGTTCATGTCAGATTTTCTTCTCTGCTTGAGTTGGGTTAGTTGGTAGTGTCTAGTTGCATCTGGGTTTGTTTTAGTTTTACTGAAATTCTTCATGCAACTCTTCTTTGAGCTAGATTTGCTCAGGTTTCACCCATTTCTGGTTTCTTACAAGAGCTGCCAGTAGCTTAAATCCATGTTGGGTTTTTGTAGTTGTTTCATATGTTCATCTCTTTTTCATTGCTGCAGCTGTAGAAGTTCTTGGAGTTAGATTTCTGTTCTGTTTTTCTGGATCTTGTTCTTAATTTGGGTTCCTTGGAGTCAAAATGCATGCATCTGGGTTGTTAATATTTTACTTAAGTTCTTGTCACTTTATCTGCTGCAGCTGTGATTTCTGGGGATTTGATTTTACAGAGAATTGATATTTATGCTCTATGGGGTTCTTAATTAAAGCCTGTGAGAGTGGGGTTTCATAAGTGTACATTGTACTTTTTCCCTCTATGAGAGTGGGGTTTCATATGTGAATTGACAGGAAACTGCAAACAAATGCTTGTGTTTGGATGAAGCCTTAGAGACTTCACTCTTGCATGCAAGAAATATCAGACATGTAAATTAGTTTTTTGTGTGGTCATCTCTGAAAATGGTTGCTCACAAAGTCTCAGCATCAACAATAACAAAAATATCATGTAATTGATCTGATTTGCATTAAAAAAAAATAAAGATTCTAGTTGGTGATGATATGCTTTCCTATCATACTTTAAAAATTGAGGAACTCAACTCGGCATGGAAGGATGCAGAGTCAAAGTAACTCGGACAAGTCTGGTTAAGTGCAATGGGTTGAAAGCTCACATCCATAACATTGATGTATCTGTGTTTAGATTTGGAAAAAACAAGAATAAGTTCTGTTTCTTGATTCTGCTTTCTGTCTACTAAGAAAAAAAGGATTGATGTGGGTGATTCTGCATTCAATACAATACCCATTTTACTTTTTTTTTTTCACAATTTGTTGAGTGTGTTTGATTGGATCTTAATAGGGGTGTTGATGAGGGTGGCAATGGGTTTGGTTGTGGGTTAGATTTAGGCGGCTAGGCCTGGGCTGAAGTTAGGATCAGGTTGGCTGCTTGTAAAAGATGTAAACTAAAGGAGCTGTTTCTTATGTCTATCACATGCCTTTTTTTATATTTTGAATGGGAGGAATATATATAAACAGTGGTTTTCCCTTTTTTATCTCTTACTCCAAGAAAGTGATGTTTTTTTTTTTCCAGGTGATCTAGTCATCTTACATTGTATTGAATGGATCTCAGTTCTGGATCATGTGCAGTCACACTTTTTTTTTCTTCTTTCTTAACTCCTCAATGTAAATATAACATCTCATTCATTATTTGCAATAGATGAACGTTTTCCTGTCTCAGTCATGTATTTATGATGAAATGCTTTTAATGATGAGTTTGCTGATATAACCTGCTAACCTTAAATTGTGTTTATTTGTTCTCTAGTAGTTTGAGAGGATTTCCTCTTATGTCTCTATATGATATGCATTTATTCAGTCTTTTTGCACCATGTGATTAGTCTGAAAACACCCATGAGCTCTCCCTTTTCTAGTGTTTGCACATATGGATTTGTGGACGAGTGAATGTCCAAATGGACCTTTGTCTTGCTCTTAAAAGTTCCACTACACCAATGTTTGAAATGGTCCTTGGAGTATAGTATAATTTGAATGGTTGTACCTTATGTGGTCAATTTTCTTGCTCAAGGGCTCATTAGCTGTGGCTCAACCTCTGACATACAAACCACTCAAAACTATTGGCCTAGTGCTTGGTATATTTGGTGTAAATATCTTTTGTATTTGGTGTATCTTTCGTATTTGGTGAATGACACAAAATTGAACAAGAACTTAAAAAAAAATGTTCAATCTTTGTTAGGTGCAATTATCATGTCGGAGACAGGAAAGTCAAAAGAGACAGATGACATTAATCGTGCTTTCTGGTTGGATGGTATGAGAAAGTGTCTATTGACATTTGTTTGGAGCAAGTGAGAGCTGGTGGCCGCCCAGTGGTGCAATTTAGCTCAAAAGCATGAAAATTGATAATAGAAAATTTTACTCAAAGGACAGGACACAGTTTCAATCAAAAGCAATTGAACAGCCAAGTAGATCATCTGAAAAAATTATACAATGCCTGGTTGCACTTGACATCACAAACTGGTACAGGCTTCAACCCACACACAGGCTGTGTGGAACAGGACCGATGAACAGAATACCTGAAGGTATATAAATTTCTTATTTATTTTGGTATTTATAGGAGAGGTGAATATAGTATTTGACATTTATGGTTAAACTTTATTGCAGACTCATAAGGATGCCAAAGTATTTAGGTCAAAGCCCCTTCCTTTGCCCAAAGAGATGGCTGCTTTATTCGATGGTACTTCAGCGACTGGGGATGATAAATGGGCTCCAACAATGGATGGCGTGCCTGATGATATTATAACGGATATGGATTCAAGTTTATTTAGATCGAATAGTTATGATGATACTAACTCCATCCCCGAACCAAACAAATTCCCGGTCTACCATTGGAGAAGATGCAGCTACTAGTGATATTGGTCCAAATGTCATGATGGCCAATATTAGGCGAAAGCAACCAAGGCCTATATTCAAGACAGATGAGGGAAAGACAACTTGGCTCAAATCTTTAATGGAAATAGAGAAGGGAAATGCTTTTGGAGTTGCAAGTGATCTCTAGTTGTTTGAGTTTTTCTTTTGTTTGTTTTGAAACAATAATGTTATGCCTCTCTTAAACTTTTGTTCTTATATTTGGATTTTGAAACATGAATGTTATGTTTTAAACATGGTATGATGTTTTAAACTTTTATTCTTAAACATGTCTCTCTTATTAAACTTTTATTCTTAAATTGTTAAATGTCTTCAAATATGAATGAGTGATTAGTTATGTTTTGTTTGCAATTGCAGATGCCATTTGTCGAAATGCTTCTTCTCGTGCTTGATTTTTATCATCTTATGTCATGGTTCTGGTTTTTTTTCTGATTTTTACCATCTTATGTCATGGTTTATCTTATGTCATGCAAGATGGAGCGATGGTGTGTGATGATGGAATGATGGAGATAATATATAATTATGTTTGATGTTGTAATTTTTAAATTGTTTACAAGTTACAGGCCATATTTTGGTGAAAATGGTTGTAGTTTTCAAATGATAAGAGATTATGATGTTATGGTATGTGTGTAGATGGCATATTTTGATGAAAATGTGCATAAGTTCAATTTTTACATAATGACAGAAGATACCCTTCTAGAACGAGGTAAATCCCTCTAAAAAGAGGTAAATGGAGGGCATACCAAACGGTCTATTTGAAGTAGACCCGTTCATTACCAAACACGTTTTTTTGTTCTAGCCTCTTTTTTTTATAGCTCTTTTTTTAGTGGCTCTATTTTGAATGATCTATCAGAAAAAGAGTAGAGATGCCAAACAAGGCCTTAGTCGGTGAAAACATTCCAGCATAGCTGAAACGATTTCAGTTTCTTCCTTTTATCTTCTTCTTGGTTTCTACTTCGTTAATCATCAAAGAGAGGTGTTGTCCGAAGGATTTTTAGAGAAGGATAGTTGTTAATTTCATCTTCTTCATCCTTGAAGTTAGAATTTGAGAAGGAAAGCTCAGTTTTTCTCTTCTTTCAGATTACAGGTAAGTGTAGAGTTTTTGTTTTTGAGAACTTTTGAGTTCTATTTGAGGTTTGAGATTGTTGAATCACTCAAGAGATTGTATTGGTTATTTGTTTGATGTTAGGGTTAAAATTTGGTGATTTGTGTCAAATAGAAGTTGGAAAGAAAGGGGTTTTTGTGTTAAACATCAATTAAGGCAAGTATAAGCACATATGTATGATTAGAATGCTAAATCATTATAGGATATTATCATCAGATGTGATTTCCATTGGTTATATTACATTTATGATTTCAGCTTATGTATGATTAATTTACATGTGTATGGTTAATTGATTGGAGAAAAAGATGGGTAAATGGATTGAGAGAAGTTGTGCAAGTATAAATGGTTTTTTATACTTCATATATTAATTCCTATAGTTTCCTTTCCATGTTGTGAGAATTATGTCTTTGAACCCATTTCATGATTGAAATGGAATTAATTTGAATAAATGAAATGGAATAGAAGTGTTGTATTTGTGTTGGAATGGTGTTTGAGGAAGGGAACAGGAGGTTCCATAATTTTGTATAGGATTGTAATTGGTTGGAATAGAAACAGAATTTGAAAACGAATTCTGTAGAAAATTCTGGGTAGTGTCGGTCAGCGGACAAGCTGACCGACGACCTGACCGACAGTGCAAAATGGAGGAAAAATGTGTCTGGTTTTGGAACCAAGACCTGACCGAACTTTGTTCGACCAGCCGACAAAAGGACTTTGGTTGACCGAGTGTGTATTATGAAATTTAGAAGATTTATATCTCTCTGGATTTTGAACCTATGAGCAACCGATAGCCTAACCGACAAGTGTCGGTTAACCGAAAGCTGACCGACAGTCAGTAATTTTTCAGAATAATTTCTGAAATTTAAGAAATAAAGATTATTGATTTAATCAAGGCTGTTCGTACTATTTATGCCTCCATAGGTGTTAATTAAGGGGACTTTAATGTATAAATTATATATATAACCGTGATGTTCATCGAGAATAACACAAGTACATTAAATAACTGAGGATTACACTCATTTGAATGGTATCAAATTTGAACACTGAATTATGTCCAGATTGGATTATAAATAGAACTGAATCCTAAAAGGATTAATATTGAGTTATATCCGTGTGATTAAATGAAATGACTTGTATTATACATTGAGTCTGGCACTACATAGTGATTTCTGTATCTGGCTGTAGCAGATTATTTGAGAGTGTCCGGATCTCCGTGGTGAGACCAGTGGCCTTTGTACAAGACACTGAGTAGATACCACTTATTTGATAAGTCCTTGAGGCCTGAGTCGAGAATGATGCGCTCTTCAATCCTGTGCTAATATAGGCAATTCTTCATTTTTAGGGAGATATAATTTGATTTGAAAATGCTATAGTAGTCTGCCAAATTATATAGACTTACATTGTTATTGGTTACGTAATCCTTCCTATTTAGGAAGATGGTAATTGTAACGCCCCAATTCCGGATACCGAGAAAATCGTCAAAGTACCGAAATTGGCGCGCTACTTCCCAGAAAATCCGAGAACTTCCAAGATAGTAGGTCTGTAGTGAGGTCCAATTTAAAACTTTTTGAACAATATTATAACAACATTTAATATTGCGGAAGCATAAAGAAATAAGCGGAAGCAATACAAAGATAGCGGAAGCAAAAGGTATCATCATATCATATCATGTATATCGGGGTTATCCAACCTAAAATGACAAGTGATAAAAACCACAGCTTAATTACATATTTCCAACATGACCCAACTCACTACAAAAATCTCTCAAAATCCTGAACAAACAAACACTCAAGCCCCTGCCACTGGTGCCGGCTCTCCACCCTCCGGCTCGACCTCTTGGTCGGCCGGTCCCCATCCGTAGTCACCTACTACGGGCACCTCTACGAGTGCGTACGCATCGCCCTCGAACTCGGGGTCAAGACCTAAGCACCAAGAGTGGATCAGATCTAAAGATCTGGCAAGTCACAGTATGCTAATAATATAGAATGTATGCATCAAATGAGTAGAGACAGTAATAAAGTTAAGAGAATAGCAATGGTACAGATCCTAGGCAGTTGAGCAAGATAAACAAATAGAATCAAGATAAACATAATATAATAAACCTACACAAAATGGCACACTCACACAAGCTGGATACCGCGGGATATTATGCTGCGGCCCTCCCATACTGAACACAATCGCGGCGGGGAAAATCTCATAGTGCTGGGGATTATCTAGCCCCGTAAATAACATCATCCATCAACACACACTGAGACCGGACTCGGTATCGCACCGTCCGTCTCCAACAATGCTCATCATGATAGCCACACAACACTCTCAATAGCTCCTACCAGTGATGATCAGTCCAACTGGCTGAGCTTAGATCAACTGAGTGAATGTCTATGCCGACTCAGGAAACAATAAAGGTCTGTGTCTGTCTAGGCTTTGCCTTGCGTGAACAAGGTCCTAACAAAGTCCCTAAGAGGTCCAAGCATCCATGGATCATAATCCAGGTCCAAGTCCAGTCAATGGATCCATACCAAGGCCCACCAAATACATGGCCTGGTCTATAACAGTCCATATGAGATACAAGTCCATCTTCAATAACATATGATCTATTTACATCCATAACGGATCACAAGCCCATACAATCTAACCTCTCCACTCTAGGGCAATTCTCATCCAAACTTAGGCCATAAAAGGGCCCGCCTAGCCACAGACACGGGTCAATGTTCACCCAATCATATTACCGGGTCACCTCTAAGTAGTCCTAGGTTCGGGTCCTCCATTTTCCATTTAATTAATAGGTATAAGCAATAATAACGACAATAGAGTGATAGTAATAATATGAGGGAGATGAATCTCCAAGTACAAGGATCAATGAGAGATATCAACAGACCAACCTAAGTAAATGATCCACTTCAGATTCAGGTCTATCTCAGGTAATTCGATCTTTAAGTGAAACCACAGATGCTAAAGAATACTGTGTTTGGTGCTCAGAAGTTATGTGCATCACTTGGTAACGTATAAAGGTCGAATCATTTTAGATTATATAACCTGAACCTTAATTAGTGGACCCCACGAGTCAAGGTTGAGCCACACCATCGACTCGTGGTTGGCACAGTGATGGAAGTCTATTTGGATGGTCAATGGGTCCTACATATGATTGCAACAATAGAAATTAGAATCTGGGAAGTGTCACTGTACACACTGTGCTCAGCCTGCCTCTTGGCCTGGGCGGTAAGCTCGGCACACTGGGATCAGAGAAGCAAACACCCTGCAGGCAAAGCCTGATTGTCCAGAACTTCCTGTGAGTTCAGCTAACCCCCTTGCCTGGGTAGTTGGCCGTGCACACTAAGAACTCTGGCTAAAGGGAATATCCTAGGTTCTAGTCTCCTTTGTTGGAATCTGGCCTTTTCGGAATCTAGCTCGGAGTTCGGCTAAGCACTTGAGCTCAATTGATCACTCAGCTCGGTCACCCAACTCAGCTCGGCAAAGCACCTAGCTCAGTTCGGTCACCCAGTTGAGTTCGGTAAATCATTGAGCTCGGTCAGGCATAGAGGTCGGTCAAGCTCTTAGCTCGGTTAAGCGTTGAGTTCGGTTAAGCACGGAGTCTGGCACCGAACCCGATCTAGCACTGAGCTCGGCCATAACACTGAACTCGGCCTAGACACTGAGCTCGGCCTAAACACTGAGCTCGGCTAAAACGCGGATCTTAACCCGAGCATTGTGCTCGGCAGAACACTGAGTTCGGTCAACACTAAGCTCGGCTAGTGTTGAATCTAGCCATCGCTGAGCTCGGCCATCGCTGAGCTCTGCCAATGTTGAGCTCGGCCATCGCTGAGCTCTATCAGTGCTGAGCTCGGCCATCGCTGGGCTCTGCCAGTGCTGAGCTCGGCCATCACTGGGCTCGATCAATGCTGAGCTCGATCAATGCTGAGCTCTGGGTTTGAGGAGAATTTCATGATCCTATATCTGGACTAGGCCTGAAATCAGGGATCTACCTGGGCCCCTCCATCAGATGTGGGGTCCTGATTTTCCAAAGGTGGTCCCACCTCGGTCCCGATCTCGACGCGGCAAGACGGGTTTTCACAATTCCACCTCCAGGAATTTGGTACGGCGACCCCAATCCCCCTGGACTTCTCCTTAGACCATCACAGCAACATAATCATAGAAGAAAAATCACTTCTATATCAACCATCCATCAACCGGACCATTGATCATCCAGATGAGGTGACCTCATCCATCAATGGCCAAAGAAAAACCAACGGACAAGCTCAAAGATCGATCTAAACATATATAAACAGAATTAAAATTTGCAGAATCAAGAGAAAGATAATTCATGCATTCTAAGTTAGCAGCATGGAGCACTTGCTTGATCAGTGCAGTTAGAAGGAAGATGGAAGATACAGAACCAAGCTATAATAGGGGAAATCCAGCAGTGGGGCTCCTCTATTGTAGATCAGTTTTGGGGTTGTCCTTCTATTGGAAATTCTGGGGAGAGAAAGAGAGAGGGAGAGAGATAGGAATTGGACGGAAGATGAGGGCTCGCTGGAGAGAAGTGGGGAAGAAGAAGAGAGAAAAGAGATAAGAATTGAGAGAGAGGAGATGAACAGTGATTGCCTGGGCAAGGAGGGTTTAGTTTAAATAGGTTGGGTTTTTGGGCTAGGGACAAAAATGCCCTTGGGGTTAGAATAGGATTAGGGTTAGAGTAGAGGGTACTTAGGTCTTTAGGTGGGCTTCTAGAAGATTCTTTGGTGCAAACCCCCTATAGTAAACACTAATTTCTAGCTAGGGCCTCTAACAAACTAACTAACTCTAAAATTAACAAAAGACACCCTATTGACTCTACTAATTACACAATTAGACTAAACCTAGGAAAATACATAACTACCCTTATCTAAACCCCATAATTAGTATAATAAAATACTTAGGCTATATATAGTATTCAAATTCAAATTGAGGCAGGGGCCTCACATTCCTCCCTCGTTAAAGACATTTGGTCCCCAAATGTAAAAACAAAGTAAGAACATACCTGCGGTAGAAGATGTGGATAATCTCTCGCCACCTAGTCTCGTAGCTCCCAAGTAGCCTCAGCTGGGGTGTGATGCTCCCACTGAACCTTCACAAACTAAATGGTTCGGTCCCTGAAGCACCTTCTCCTTGGTGTCGATGACGGCGACTGGCTTGGCGATGTAGGATGCGTCGGGCTGGATGTCGAGCGGCTGGTGATGCAGAATGTGGGTAGGGTCCTCCACGCTTCCGCTGCGCCATTCTGATGGCCGGTGCACTCAAAGACTCTGAAGATCTTCTCCATCCGTACGATCCAGTCATCGGCCACCAACGGATCATCTGCGCCAGTGAACTCAGGTGGTCCCCTCTTGAGAACCTCTCAAATATGATGTTCGGGTCTGCCTCCCGAACAGGTGCCGCTGCTATACCTGGCTGAGCCACCCTCTCGATGATATCCAGAACTTACGTCTGAAATTGCGCAAAATCCATGGCTTGCTGCTGCTGCGCCGAAGCCTGGGCCTCATGAGAAACAAGGAAGGCCTATAGGAATCTCTGGAAACGCTGCTCAAAGTCGGGCTGGCCACTGACTGCTGGTATCATATGTGGTGGAGAACCTTCTCCAGACATCTGTCAAGAGAAAAAAATTGGGTTAGTTCAAGTCCAACACTTAAGACTACACCGATTCTACCCGATCCATCTACCTTACAGGTACCCCCACACTGAAATCCTCACTACGTCCTAAAGTTTCTAGTGTATTTTATTTCCTAGAGACTTGCCCGCTCTGATACCATAAAATGTAACGCCTCAATTCCGGATACTGAGAAAATTGTCAAAGTACCGAAATTGGCGCGCTACTTCCCGGAAAATCCGAGAACTTCCAAGATCGTAGGTCCGCAGTGAGGTCCAATTTAAAACTTTTTGAACAATATTATAACAACAGTTAATATTGCGGAAGCATAAAGAAATAAGCGGAAGCAATACAAAGATAGCGGAAGCAAAATGTATCATCATATCTGTGTGGGGATGTTTCCACTAAGCCGAGATCAGTGCTAGCCCCTGTCTTAAGGCAGCTTAATTATGCTCACCTCGGCCAAGGCTGACCACGACTGAAGGTTCGCGGCACTCGCCAAGGTGAGTGCCCCCGAGGCCAGGCGACACATATCGCCCTATCCAACCTCGGCATTGTGGATTTGATAGACGCTGATGGGACTGATGGCAGGACGAAGGCGCATGCTAAGGCATGCCCTGCGATTCATCATTTCTGACAGAACGGCGTTATACGGTACACGTGCACCCCCAAAGCATGGCTCCAGGTCAGGTCCGATGGGACCTGGCCCAAAAGTCAGACCATTGCCTGGCCCGATAGGATTGGCATTTAATGAGGAATGGGTAGGTGAGGCTAGCATTTAATGAAGTGTGGGCTGAGTGGACAAGGCCACCCACGTGGCATGGCCCATCATGAGGCTCGCCCACGCAAGACACCCCCCCCATCTCCTATAAATATCACCTCCATCTCCATTCTAAGGTACGCAACCCATAATACACACCCTTACTCTGCAATTTTCTCTCCATTTCCCATACTTAGTCCTTGAACTGACTTAAGCATCGGAGAGCCTTGTGCTGCTCACAGCCAGGGTCCTCTGACGTGTTTCCTTCCCTTCCTCTTCAGGTCTTACCGGAGCCACGATCACTTTCGTCCAAATTACTCAAGACAGGGGTCCCAATCCCTGATCAAAAGCCCGTAATTTTTAAGCACTTACAATTGGCGCCGTCTGTGGGGAAGTACTAACGCATACCCGAAAACCTTTCCAAAACCTTTCTCAAAACCTTTTTCAATTACCATGGCTCCGAGAAACAAAAGAGGTGGAGAACACCCGAAGTCTCTCCCTTCTGGCCGCTGGTTCTCCCTGGACCATTGCCCTACGTGTCCCATCCAGAAGAGCGCAATGCGAGAGGGGAGGCCGCAGAGGTGGACAGTTACCACACTGAATCTGCCTCATCCCCGTTGGAGATGGGGAGTCCGCCGCGGCTGAATGCTCCCCCGCAGGAACTCTTCTCGAAGGGTAAGGCCCCGGCAGTGGCGGGGTCACACCAATCCGAGCGCCGCTCGGACCACGAAGGCAACAGAGCCGACCCTGCTCAAGCAGCAATCCGGGCTCAGAACCTCGCTCTCCAGGAGAAAGATGATCTTATCCGCTAGCTCAGGCAGCAGTTATGGGAGAGAGAGACAGTCCTCGGGGGCGGTGATCCCGTAGGCAGAAAGGATCCCGTCACCGGCAAGGACTTAAGGGAACATCTGAACGACAAGAGTCGCGAGCGAAGTCATGCTGGGAGTTCTTGCCATAACCACATTGACAGGGGGTCAATGCCGAGATCAGAGGTGGGAGATCAGAAGGCTCTGATTGACCGCCTGGTCAAGCAGGCCATCCAGAACACCCTGAAGGAGGCAGGGCTCGCTCAGAACCAGCCAGACATCCCCGACTTTGTTGGCCTCGACTCATCTCCTTTCTCCAGAGAGATAATCGACTATCCCCTCCCCAAGAAGTTCAGCGTCTCGAGGTTCGTCCTCTACGACGGAACCTCGGACCCAGCAGCACATCTCAGGCATTTTACCCAAAAACTATCCGTCTGGGGCGACGTCGGGCACCTCAATTGTAGAGTCTTCTCCTCCAGCCTGGGGGATCTTCCCCTCAAATGGTTTTGTGCGCTCCCCGAAGGATCGATCACGAACTGGTCTCAGTTGCGGGACTCCTTCCTGGGGAAATTCCAGGCGCACAGAGTCATTCCAAAGACCGACAGCGACATCATGGCCCTCAGAATGAGGTGGAGTGAAAGCGTCACTCAATTCGCCAAGAGATTCTGGACGGTTTACAGTCAAATCGACAACTCCTCTGAAGATGTCGCGATCAGGTCCTTCCAGCACGCCCTCCTGCCAGGGTGCGAACTTCGGAAAAAGCTCGTCCGAAACCCTGTTCTCTCTGTAACAGCCCTCATGGCGAGGGTGAACAAATACATCGAGCAAGAAGAGGACGAGGCGCGGGCCAATGAGAGCTTTGGCGTTTCCAAGAGCCGGTCTCGGAACGAGAACCGGTCTCGGCAGGAGGACCGACCGCGGCAGGAGGATCGATCCCGGTAGGAAGATCGAACGTCTGGGAGGGAGAAGAGAACCTTCCACAGAGAAGAGACGAGCCGAGACCACCACTCGGGTGGCCAGTCGTCGGCCCCGACTCGCACTCTAGGAGGGGGTAAGAGACACAGACCGTCCTACTCTTCGCGCGAGAGGGTCAATGCGGTCTTCAAAGAGCCGATTCACCAGATACTGGACAAGATCCAGGGAAAGCCGTACTTTAAATGGCCGCAACCCATGAAGAGCGACCCCTCCACAAGGGATCAGACAAAGTTCTGCGCTTACCACAAGCAGAACGGGCATAACACTGAGGATTGTTACTCCCTCAAGGACCATCTCGGGAGGCTTGTCAAGGACGGGCACCTGAAGGAGTACTGTAAGGGAGCAGATAGCAGAAGCAATGAGCGACCTCGACGCCGAGCCGAGGAAGGTCATGACAGCGACAGGTCGGAGAGGATCATAAGCGTCATCCACCTGGCCCCTGCTAAGCAGAACAGCAGCCAGGCCCGTGCCGAGGCCAGGAGGGCCTCCCATGGAAAACAGGTCATGTCGGCCGAGCTCGGGCCAGCCTCCAAAAAGGCTCGAAAAGAGAGGAAAAAGATCTGGTTCTCAGACGAGGACCTGGAAGGAGTCCAACTCCCTCACAATGACCCGCTGATTATGACCCTGAAGCTGGGGAGCTGCAAGGTGCAGAGGATCCTCGTCGACCCCGGCAGTTCGTCCGAGATCCTCTACTTTGACTGCTTTACCAAGATGGGGCTCACCGAAGAAGATCTCCAGGAGGCGCGGGCCCCCTGATAGGGTTCAGCACGAAGCCCGTGTATCCAAAGGGAAGAGTCTCCCTCAAAGTCCAAGTTGGAGGCACGTCAGTAGTGGCTGACTTCCTCGTCGTAGATACGCCATCCCCCTACAATGCCATAGTAGGGAGGAGCTGGTTGCACCAGATAGAGGCTGTCCCCTCCTCCTACCATCAGAAACTTAAGTTCCCTTTGGAAAGGGACTGCAGGATCGAGGTGGTCACAGTCGACAGAGACCAGCAAATGGCCAAGCGTTGCATGACGGCCATCGTGTCCGGTGAGGAAGAGCCAAAGCAAGTACATATGGCAGAGCTGGAGGCCGAGCTGGACAAGGTCGGCCGCGATCCAGGAGAAAAGAGCATCGAAGACCTCACCGAGGTCAGGCTCGACCCCAGGGTTCCCGAGAGGTACTTCCTGCTTGGGAGTCAGCTCGCCGAGCTGGAAAGATCCGAGCTGCTTAGCTTCCTGCTGCAAAACAGAGATGTCTTCGCCTGGACCCCACAAGAAATGCCTGGCGTGGACCCCGAGGTCACGAGTCACAGGCTGAACGTAGACCCTCAAGTCAAGCCTGTGGTCCAGAAGGCAAGAATGTCTGGAATCGACCAATCTGCAGCCGTGGTCGAAGAGGTGGAGAAACTGCTAGAGGCAAACGCCATCAGAGAGGTCCAGTACCCGAAATGGCTGGCGAACACCGTGGTAGTGAAAAAGAAGACCGGAAAGTGGAGAGTTTGCGTCGACTTCACTGACCTCAACAAGGCATGTCCCAAAGACTGCTTTCCACTCCCGAAGATCGACCAGATGATCGATGCCACTGCCGGTCATGAAAGGATGAGTTTCCTCGATGCCTACCGCGGTTATCACCAGATACCCATGTACGGACCAGATGAAGAAAAAACGGCATTCATCACTCCTAGGGGGACCTACTGCTATAAAGTGATGCCGTTCGGACTCAAGAATGCAGGGGCGACCTACCAGAGGTTGGTCACCAAGATGTTCCGAGAATAGCTCGGCAAAATAGTCGAGGTGTACATTGACGACATGGTCGTCAAATCCACCCAATCTTACGACCATCTGACGGACCTCGGCCAGGTATTCGACGTTCTCCGGAAGTTCGGGTTAAAGCTGAACGCCTCCAACTACGCCTTCGGAGTCGGCTCCGGCAAATTCTTAGGGAGCCTCGTCACGCGACGGGGTATTGAAGCAAACCCAGACCAAATCTCCGCGATCCTGGGGGATTCAGAGCCCAGCAACGACGAAGCAAGTCCAGCGGCTCACTGGCATGGCCGCCGCTCTCAACCGCTTCATCAACAGGTCTTCTGACAAGTGCCGCCCTTTCTTTCAGCTGCTGAAGAAGAACCTGAGGTTCGAGTGGACCCCGGAATGTGACTCGGCTCTCCAAGAACTCAAAGCTTACCTGGCCTCACCTCCGCTGCTGTCGACCTCGAGGAAAGGCGAAGCGTTGTATTTGTACTTGGCAGTCTCCGATCATACTGTGAGCTCAGTGCTGGTCAGAGAAGATGAAGGGCAGCAGAAGCCCATTTATTACACAAGCAAGACCCTCCTCGATGCAGAAACCAGATACTTGCAGATGGAGAAGCTCGCGCTGGCCCTCGTCAGTGCCTCTCGAAAGCTCTCACACTATTTCTAGGCCCACACGATAGTGGTGGTTACGGAGCACCAGCTCAAGTCTGTCTTCCGAAAGGCCGACTTCTCCGGACGCGTTTCAAGATGGGCCGTGGAGCTGGGACAGTACGACATCCAGTACCATGCCCGGACAGCGATCAAAGCGCAGGTTTTGGCAGATTTCATCGTCGAATTCACTTCACCAAGTTCGACGCCGAGCCCACTCGACCCCGAACTGGGGGGCAGGGGGCAGAACGACTTAGTCTCGGGGACTGATTACGAGCAATCTCGGAATACGTTCTGAGATTCAGCTTGGAAGGTCTTCGTTGATGGGTTTTCTACCTCTAGAAGGGCCGGCGTCGGCATAGTCCTCCAGTCTCTAGAAGGGCTAGTCATTCAGCAGGCCCTGACCCTTGACTTCCGAGCATCAAACAACGAGGCAGAATACGAAGCATTGCTGGCAGGGCTGAATAGTGCCAAGGTTCTCGGAGCTCAACAGCTGGTAGTCTTTAGTGATTCACAGTTGGTGACGAGCCAGCTCACTGGAGATTACCAGGCTCGCGACGATAGAAAGGCGGCCTATTTGGCAGAGATTCTAACTCACACGCCGACGCGCTCGCCAACCTAGCTTCCGTCGTCGAAGCTGGAAAGAAGAGGATTGTAGAAGTAGGCTCGCTGACATCGCCAAGTATAGAGCTCAGCCCGCCACGACAAATCTTGTGCGTCGACCTCGGGCCCAGTTGGATGGATCCCATCATCGCGTACCTCAAGGACGACCAACTCCCCGAGGACAGAGCTCAAGCTCACAAAATCAGGCTCAGGGCAGCCCGGTTCTGGCTCTCTCCAGAAGGAAAATTGTACAAAAAATCCTTCACAGGTCCTTATCTCCAGTGCGTCCACCCAAGCCGAGTTGAAGACTTCCTCTACGAGATATACGAAGGCATCTGCGGAAGTCACATCGGAGGAAGGTCACTAGCATACCGGACTATAAGCCAAGGATACTGGTGGCCATATATGCAGAAGGACGCACAGATGTACGCTATGAAATGCGAGAAGTGCCAGAAATTCTCGCACAACCTCCATCAACCTGCACAGGATCTGAGCCCGCTCTCCAGCCCGTGGCCCTTTGCTCAGTGGGGGCTGGACATCGTGGGACCTCTCCATCGAGCTCCGGGGAATAAAAGGTGGCTGATAGTGGCCACTGACTATTTCACCAAGTGGATAGAGGCAGAAGCATTGTCTTCCATCACCGAACGGGACTCTAAGAACTTCGTATGGAAGAACATCGTCACAAGGTTCGGCATCCCTCGAGTCTTGGTATCGGACAACGGGACCCAATTCGACTCCAGCCTCTTCAAAAACTTTTGCAAGGAGCTCGGCATCAGGAACCATTACTCGACTCCGACCTATCCCTAGAGCAATGGCCAAGCCGAGGTCTCCAACAAAGTGGTCCTTGATGGTCTCAAAAAGAGACTCGATGGGGCCAAAGGAAGATGGGTGGAAAAGCTACCCAGTGTGTTGTGGGCATACAGAACCACCCCGAGACGCTCCACTTCAGAAACTCCATTCTCCTTGGCATACGGAATGGAAGCCGTGATCCCACTTGAGATCGGCCTTCCAACGCTCAGGTCTGAACTTTTTGACCAAATCCAAAACGAGAAGAACCTGACCCTGGGGTTGGATCTGGCCGAAGAACGCAGAGAAGCGGCCTCCATCCATTTAGCGGCCTATCAGCAACGGCTCGCAAGAGATTACAATCAAAGAGTTCGAGAAAGAAAGTTCTCCATTAGAGAACTGGTCCTGAAAAAAGCACTGCCTGCAGACAAGGACCCGAATCAATGCAAGTTGGCTCCAAATTGGCGCGGTCCGTTCAAGGTAGTCTCGACTGCAGGCCGGTCCGCGTATAAGCTTGAGGATATGAATGGGAAACTACTACCGCGGCCATGGAACGCCTCGCACCTCAAGAAATTTTACTTTTAAATGTATTCAGTTTATGCAAATCAATGAAGGTCATTTCCTCTCAAAAAGTTTCTCTTATTGTTCTAAATCAAGATTGTTCTAAGTCAAGAACCGCGGCAACAACGCAATCCTCCAGTTCGGCAGGGACTTCTCCATTTGTGCGCATCTCGGCCCTCGCGCCAGATAGCCAGCACGGCCCCTGGTGACGAGCCAGGGGGATTTCTCCATTCATGTGCATCTCGGCCCTCGCGCCAGATAGCCAGCACGGCCCCTGGTGACGAGCCAGAGGGATTTCTCCATTCGTGCGCATCTCAGCCCTCGCGCCAGATAGCCAGCACGGCCCCTGGTGACGAGCCAGGGGGATTTCTCCATTCGTGCGCATCCTGTCCCTCACGCCAAATGGCCAGCACGGCCCCTGGCGACGAGCCAGAAAGATCGCCTTGCCTACACACCTAATCGCTGGGCGATTGTCTTAGACAATTCGATCCCGGACTAAGGCGGCTCGGCACCTGCCGAGCTGACATACTTGTACAAGAATTTTCTTTCTACTATCCGGAAACTCCACTCACTCGCCATCGCGACACTCAACTCCCTGGGAACCCTACATCGTATTACGAAGGCTGCGGCTATTAAGCGCGGCTAATCGATCGCGGGCCTGCAAGATGTGGGAATTCGGCCATACACCCGGAATGAAACACTTTACACATTCAGATCAAACAAAAGCGCAAGGAAATCAGAACGCAGAATGGACAGAAAAAGTAACTCTTCATTCGAAATAAAAGAGGTTGTTACATTAAAAAGCCAAAAAGAAAAAAAAAACTACATTCAATAAACAAAAAGGGGAGTGGCGGAGAGAGCTTCAGGCAGCGGGCGCGACCCCATCCGCAGTTGGATTCGCAGTGGCAGGAGGGGCTTCGGAGGTGGAAGCCACGGCCGGAGTCGCGGCAGCAGCCGGCGCCTCAGGAGCAGAAGGGAGGAGTACCGGTTCCAGCTCGGCCGCGGGGTCCCCCCCAGAGTCTACCTCGGGGATCGACTCAGCCTCGGGACGCGGGTACCCGTCCGGGCTGACATATGCAGGATGATCCCTGGGGACCCCCGCCTTCTCCAGGGCTGCCTTCCACCCTAACTCCCAGGACGAAACCCGGATGTCGTCGACCTGTGCCGCATACTCCTCGCTGGCCACGTCGACGCCATCCTGGAAGGCAGCGCTCACTTCAGCTTGATTCTTGAGCTCAAGCTCGGCCCTCTGCCTCTCGAGGTCGGCTATCCTCCTCTCCAGCTCGGCCTCCCTCCTTTTGACAAAGTCAAAATTCGACTTCATCTTATCGAGCTCGGCGAAGAGGGACTGGTGCGTCTCCTTATACTCCCTCACCCTTGCCTGCCCCTCCTCCAGGGACTTCTTCTGCTACTCGCAGCTGGCCTGGATCCGCTTGAGCTCGCTATGGCACTTCTGGACTCGTGATACCGAGACCTGTGCCATCTGCACGATCTGCGAAGAAAACCAAACGTCCCGTGAGCAAAAGCTATAGCCAGAGGAAAAGTCAAAAGAAAGAATAAACGATTGAAAGTTGCCGCACTTACGCTCAAGCTCGCCTTCATCTACGTGGCCAGCAAAGGAGATGTCATCCATCTCATCGTGCTTCTCCATGTCCCGCGGTAGAGCGCAGGCACTGCCCAGGCAGGCGATCACCAGGGGCCCCCCGGAGAGACGGTCCTCTACCGTCATCGGTTTCTCGGGCTGGAGCATGAAGCTCGGCCTCCAGGGGGCAGGAGAAGCCTGCATCAACATCCCGCCGCCCGAAGACTCCCCCACGGAGCCTTCGACCCTGGCCCTTTTCTGGCCAGGTCGTCCCCCTGTGAGGCTAGGGGAGAGGCGACCACGGATGTGCTAGGCCCGGCCGCGGAATGGGGCATCGGCATCCGCGCTGGAGGAGGCGTGGAGGAAGATGAAGGTGCGCTCGACGAAGGAGGCGTGCGGGAGGAGGACACGGCGCCCCGACCTCTGCCCCTAACGGGCAGGGCCTTGAGGTTTCTGAAGACCGGTTTCGGGCGGGTCCTGTCCATTGCGTCCTCAGAGTCGCTCTCTGACGACAGAACGATCCTTCCGATCGTCTCGGCGTCGTCCTCCTCGGATCCCGAAGTAGATGCCTCGGAATTGGATGCGGCACGGTCCTCAGAGTCGGCCGCGATCCGCTCTTCCTCTCCACTACCTTCCTCCTCTACTTCCGCCGCGGCTAGCGTGCGGTGAGCAATGTGCTTCTTGCTCCTGTAACTGCAGTACCTAGGCTCGTACCCCAACAGCTTCCACGCCGACCTATCCTTGTGGCCGTGGTAGCTCTCCAAGGCACGGATCCAAGCCTTGTTCAATTTCCAGCCGTCTCGGGAAGCAGCCGCTCTCCTCTGACGAACACCTGCAAGAGCAAACGAAAAACATGAGCCCGGCAATACGAAGGAACGCAAGAAGTGAAAAGGTGTGCTAAGGCTGTAATTACTTGGAGGGGTGCCGAAGTGATGAGGGATCTTGAAATTTCTTTCCGCGATGGCCTCGTCATCGCTGAACTCCCAGTTGCCCGTGACCATCAGACGGTCGTCCCCAGCATATTTATTGGAGTCCTCCAGGGCTTGCACAAACGGCCTCCGACTCGGCTTGATGCGGAGGTAGTACATATCCTTCCCGGACTTACAGATATCATAGGCGTCCTCGATATCGTGGACGCCGAAACCGATGCCCAAGATTGTATTAAGCGCATCCGTGCCCATTACAATCTTAAAACTATTGGGCATCAGTTGGCAGGGGCAAAGGTTCCATGCCCTGAGGCACTCTCTAAGCAGAGGGCGGAGGGGAAACCTAACCCCGCACTCAATTACGGCCACTAAAGGAAACGGCATCCAGCCGTTGTAAAAGTCACCTAGGATGCAGGCAGCGGGAGGGGCCGCCATGACCTGGACCCCATCCGGTATGCTGTACTTAGCCCTGAGGTCGGCTAGTCCCCTCTTAGACTCTACCTAATGACTGAAAATGCCCATCCCTCGAATGAAAAAGCTAGAAGAAAGGGAGAATGTGCTAAGAAGCAAAAGAAAGCCCTAGACAGAGCCCTAGAAAGCAGAATGAAACAGAAATAAGAGAAAGGAAACTTACAAAGAGGTCAAATAGCAAAGCAGAGCCCTAACAACACCTCTTTCCGGCGAAAGCCCGGAGAATTTCTGCAGCGGCCTCTCCCGTTCAACAGAGACGAAGGTAGGGAAGGAGGGAAAGAGCTCTGAGAGCGAAAGTAGAAGGGAAGAAGAAAGCTCTGGAAAGCAAAAGCGAAACGGAAGAGAAACAGAATGAAGGTAAGGAGAGAAGAAGAAGAGAAAGAGGCAACCCCCTACTTATAGCCAAAATAAAGCGCCTAATCATGGCGCCCCTTCGAATTTCGAAAAGGGCGCGTCTTTTCACTGTGCGCGCCGTCGTGAAAAGACGGGCCAGCCAAATAGAAGGAAACACGTGGAAGCACCAGCCTGATTCCCGTGCGCCATTTAATGCCTCGGGCACCAAAGCGACAGCGGACAGAAATAAAGACGCCAGCAACCGAAACGGTAATGGGATTTCAAAGCCATGAGTCATTTGAGCTCCCTCAGGATCCGGACGCAGGGTTAGTGAAGCATTGCGGCACACTGTATCTCGGCAAGACCTATCCAGCTTCCGACCTCAAAGAGTTGGGATACTCTAAGAGCTCAAAAGCTGGGGGGCAATTGTGTGGGGATGTTTCCACTAAGCCGAGATCAGTGCTAGCCCCGGTCTTAAGGCAGCTTAATTATGCTCACCTCGGCCAAGGCTGACCGCGGCTGAAGGTTCGCGGCACTCGCCAAGGTGAGTGCCCCCGAGGCCAGGCGACACACATCGCCCTATCCAACCTCGGCACTGCGGATTTGACAGACGCTGATGGGACTGATGGCAGGACGAAGGCGCATGCTAAGGCATGCCCTGCGATTCATCATTTCTGACAGAACGGCGTTATACGGTACACGTGCGCCCCCAAAGCATGGCTCCAGGCCAGGTCCGATGGGACCTGGCCCAAAAGTCAGACAATTGCCTGGCCCGATAGGATTGGCATTTAATGAGGAATGGGTAGGTGAGGCTAGCATTTAATGAAGTGTGGGCTGAGTGGACAAGGCCACCCACGTGGCATGGCCCATCATGAGGCTCCCCCACGCAAGACACCCCCCCCATCTCCAATAAATATCACCTCCATCTCCATTCTAAGGTACGCAACCCATAATACACACCCTTACTCTGCAATTTTCTCTCCATTTCCCATACTTAGTCCTTGAACTGACTTAAGCATCGGAGAGCCTTGTGCTGCTCACAGCCAGGGTCCTCTGACGTGTTTCCTTCCCTTCCTCTTCAGGTCTTACCGGAGCCACGATCACCTTCGTCCAAATTACTCAAGACAGGGGTCCCAATCCCTGATCAAAAGCCCGTAATTTTTAGGCACTTACAATATCATATCATGTATATCGGGCTTATCCAGCCTAAAATGACAAGTGATAAAAACCACAGTTTAATTACATATTTCCAACATTATCCAACTCACTACAAAAATCTCTCAAAATCCCGAACAAACAGACACTCAAGTCCTTGCCATTGGTGCCGGCACTCCACCCTCCGGCTTGACCTCTTGGTCGGCCGGTCCCCATCCGTAGTCACCTACTACGGGCACCTCTACGAGTGCGTACGCATCGCCCTCGAACTCGGGGTCAAGACCTAAGCACCAAGAGTGGATCAGATCTAAAGATCTGGCAAGTCACAGTATACTAATAATATAGAATGTATGCATCAAATCAGTAGAGACAGTAATAAAGTTAAGAGAATAGCAATGGTACAGATCCTAGGCAGTTGAGCAAGATAAACAAATAGAATCAAGATAAACATAATATAATAAACCTACACAAAATGGCACACTCACACAAGCTGGATACCGCGGGATATTATGCCGCGGCCCTCCCATACTGAACACAGTCGCGGCGGGGAAAATCTCATAGTGCTGGGGATTATCTAGCCCCGTAAATAACATCATCCATCAACACACACTTAGACCGGACACGGTATCGCACCGTCCGTCTCCAACAATGCTCATCATGATAGCCACACAACACTCTCAATAGCTCCTACCAGTGATGATCAGTCCAACTGGCTGAGCTTAGATCAACTGAGTGAATGTCTATGCCGACTCAGGAAACAATAAAGGTCTGTGTCTGTCTAGGCTTTGCCTTGCGTGAACAAGGTCCTAACAAAGTCACTAAGATGTCCAAGCATCCAAGGATCATAATCCAGGTCCAAGTCCAGTCAATGGATCCATACCAAGGCCCACCAAATACATGGCCTG
Organism: Litsea cubeba; assembly: GCA_012931725.1. Classification (NCBI taxonomy): domain Eukaryota; kingdom Viridiplantae; phylum Streptophyta; class Magnoliopsida; order Laurales; family Lauraceae; genus Litsea; species Litsea cubeba. The sequence continues at coordinate 62,263,126 of CM022952.1, read as the reverse complement.
GTCTATAACAGTCCATATGAGATACAAGTTGTCAAGTCCCCAAAATAAGAATTGGAGAAAGCGTGAAAAATAAAATTTTAAATTCAAATTCCTCTGTTTAATACAACACAAGCTTCCAAAAGTGGACCCAAATAAAATCTCAACATGTGGTGAGTCAGAATAAAATTCCAACAAATGCAACAGAAGCTTTATTCAATTGGTATTCAAAGTTTTTATAATAAAACCCATCCCAAAAATCAAATAAACATCAATAGTTAAAGTTGCAGAATGAATAAAGCAATTACTAAGAAAAGGTTTATCATTGAGGAAAGTTCATCTAAGGAATCACTACGATGACGTTCTCTCTAAAGCAGGTTCAGACGGCACCGAAACCGTCTCCGGCGTCCCACTCAGGTTCGTCAGTTGGCTCAAACGTTTGAAACGTTTGATCCTCCTCCGTTTCCTCGGCAAAGTAGGGCTCGGTACCTATGCACCAAATATTACAAAGTAAATAGCAAGAACTTAATCATAATTCAAATTAAATATGATGACGAGAAGAATATAGACAAGTGTGATCATATAGAAATAAAAGTGAAGATATACGCGAATGAACGTATGACATAAATCCAAATAAAACAAATGGAGCAATAAGATTTACACGGAGACAAGTGTCCCCGTTGTGGGTGGTCAACCCTACATAATCGGGAAAGCCCGTCCATAACGTCGATGGTCATAAACCGATCAATAAACAAATATCAGAATAACATGTTCACATTCATAGCGGATTATAAGTGATCCGGACACATCGGTGATCAACCGTCCATATACGATCTGCAGTCGTTCATAAATGACCCACATAAAGGAAAACATATATACATAATAGATCCGAATAATAATGCTCCGACACAAGAGTCCTAAGTCAAAATAAAGTGCTGGCCATTCCACATTCATATCATAATACAGAATTTGCCAAGCCACTTTATAGTCCATAACACAATAGGGTGTGCATCTAAAGGAATAAATATCCTAAATCAACATATATATGCATGCGAAGGTCAAGAATAATCACAAACCAATCCCAAGGTTAAACATAAGGTCTCGTACCCAACAACCACTGGAATCTCTAATAGATAAAAGATCAACGCATCCATTCTAAATTAATGGTGCATAAATCCAATTAAGGATTTTCCAATAGAGATGGGTTGAACTTAAATCCACTAGGATTTTCTCGAGGTTATATGAAGCACTAAACCTCATGTTAGTAAGATACCGTGTGCCCATACGGTATTTACTCGGTCCAATGATCCAATTAATAAGGTATAAAAATATAATATTAACCCATGAAAACCAAAGATATCATTCAAAGTTTATTTGCAAATATTAATGATAAATACATATCTTAGTTTATAATATTTAGAAAACCCAAGGATTCCACCCCAACACATTTTCACATTCTTAATAAGCCAAAAAGGGTTCCAATTGAATTCATTAAAGCTACAATGGGTTTTTCTTTAATTCTTAAATCTAAAGGGGCCATATGATAAAACAATAAGGCATGCCATGTGATGTCACTATCTAATCTCTCTCATCATTCTCTCTCACATAAAGCATGATGTCATTATCTAATCTCTCTCATCATTCTCTCTCACATAAGGCATGCTGTCATTATCTAATCTCTCTCATCATTCTCTCTCACATAAGGCATTTCCAGGACAAGCAAACCCCACGTCAGTACCCTCCTCTCTTTCTCACTTAACCACACGCCATCGCCATTTTTCTTCCAAACACAGATTCTTCCGTCATATGAAACTCGGCATCAACAGAAACTGGGCCACTGGATATTGGTCCCACTGATCAAGAGCCTACGATCAGCCCTGATCAATATGGTCGCCCAAGGCCCCTCTTCAAGATGTAGGGACCTGATCTGAAATCAATGGCTCACATGGGCCCCACGTCCCAAAAACAAAAATAACCCAAACCCATTTTAATACCATCAGGCCTCTCTTTGGTTGCTGGATGGTGGACCAAATAGGGCCCACCTCAATGGGTCCGCCATCCCTATGGTCGTCCGTGGTTCCACTATAAGATCTACGGTCTGGATCAATCATCAGTGGGGTCCACCTGGCCCCACAGCCAACATACAGTAATAAGACCTCACGGTTTGAAAACCTGTGACAGGTCTGATCAACAGTGATGCTAAAAATAAGAAAATCAATGTATTAAATCCAATCTCAGATTTCAATCATTAAAACATTAAACAAAGGGCATCGAAAGGCTTCTACATGCATCATCACACGAATAAGGAAAAACAAAATTATTAAATTTATAAATTATGTTTAGGTACTTGCCTTTTACCGGGGTTGAAGAAAACGCAACAGATCTAACCAATACCCAACCCGAGATTACCGAGGCGCTGGATCACAATCCTATCGCCAATCTGACATAAGAGATGGGAAAGAAATGCCCAGATGAACAGATCTATGGTACTCCTATCTAAATCTACCATTGGAAAGAAAAAGGAGATAACCCAAGAATATAGATCTAATCCTAATGATTTGAGGAGAGGGTTACCTGAGATAAGAAGGTCGAACCAAGAATGATGGCATCTTCAGATCTTGATTCCGATGGTTGGATCCTAAAGTTGTAGAGGCTGGGGAAGTTGAAAAGAGGAAGAAGACGAAGAATGATCGGGAGACGTTGCAGAGATAAGTGGGGAAGGAATAAGTCGAGCGTTTGAAATAAAAGGGATTAGGTTAAGAGAGTATTGGGCTTAAGTCATTGGGTTGGGTCAAACTGCGGGTCAAGTCATCTACCCACTAATCCAACTAACCAATCCACACCTCTAATCTATCGTGTGCCCCACTTAATCCTACCCACTTAAATAACTAAAATACATTTAATTAAAATAATAATAATATTCTAATAAAAATATAATTATAAATTATAAATGGGACCCGGATCTTACATTCTTTCCCCCTTAGGACATTTGGTCCTCCAAATACAAACATACCTCTGGAAGGAGATGCGGGTAAAGCTTCTTCACGTGGTCCCGGAGTTCCCAAGTGGATTCTCGAGGACTATGGTGCTCCCACTGGACTTTCACCCAATGTATTGTCCGAGTCCTGAGAACTTGCTCCTTCGTGTCGATAATCTGGGACGGTCGCTCCACATAGGTAACATCTGGCTGCAATTCCATTGGCTCATAATGCAACACGTGCAACGGGTCCTTGATATACTTTTTCAACATTGAGACATGAAAAACATTATGCACTGCTGACAACTCTGCTGGTAAAGCCAATCCATAGGCAACTTCTCCAATTCTTTCCAAGATCTCAAATGGACCGATAAATCTTCGAGATAACTTCCCTTTTTTCCCAAATCGTAATGTTCCTCGCGTCGGTGACACCTTTAAAAACACATGCTCACCAATCTCAAACTGAAGATCTCTTCTCTTCATGTCTGCATAACTCTTCTGCCGGCTTCTAGCAATTTTCAACCGATCATGAATTTGCTTCACTTGCTCACTGGTATCACTAACAATAGATGGGCCATGAAAACTTCTGACACCAATTTCCTCCCAACAAATTGGGGTTCTGCATCTACGGCCATACAACGCTTCGAATTGTGCCATACCGATACTGGAGTGATAACTATTATTGTATGCAAACTCGCATAATGGGAGACTCTTCTGCCAGTCCTTCCCAAACTCAAGGACGTAAGCTCTCAACATATCCTCCAGTGTCTGATTAGTCCTTTCAGTCTGACCGTCGGTCTGAGGATGATACGCTGTACTGAAATTCAACTTCGTGCCCAAAGCTGCCTGAAGTTCTGTCCAGAATCTGCCCAAAAATCTAGGATCTCTATCTGATACAATCGATAGAGGAACTCCATGAATTGTGACAACCTTCTCCATATACATTCTAGCTAACTCATCTCGAGGTGTCTTCATGTTCATCGGTAAGAAATGTGCCACTTTCGTCAATCTGTCTACTATCACCCAGATACTATCTTTGTTATGCATCGATGGCAACCCAGAGATAAAATCCATTATTATGTGTTCCCATTTCCAATCGGGCACTTCCAATTGCTTTAAAAGTCCTGGGGGTTGCTTCCGTTCTGCCTTTACTTGTTGACACACCAAGCACCTTGCTGTAAATCCTGCTACTTCATTCTTCATGTTATTCTACCAATAATGATTACGCAGGTTTTGGTACATCTTTGTACTACCCAGATGAATAGTACAATGGGAATGATGCGCCTCCGTCATGATCTCATTCTTCAACTCTTCTATGTTTGGCACACATAATCGTTCTTGAAAGTACAACACACCCTCCACTATTCTGAAGTCTGGTCTGCTGTCAATCTGTTCAATTACTCGAGCTAGCTCTAGATCCTCTGACTGCTTGCTTTTGATCCTGCTCAAAATCTCTGGTTCCAGGACGAACATGTTAGCTAACATAACGTTGTCATCAATTGGCTGCAAAGTCACTCCCAAATCGAGGAAAATTTCTGCCCAAGACCATTCTGCTCTCAAACATGTATTAGTTGCTACTCTTCGACTCAGTGCATCAGCCACTACATTGGCTTTCCCGGGATGATACTTGATTAGAAAGTCAAAATCCTTCATGTATTCCATCCACCGGGTCTGTCTTATGTTCAATTCAGGCTGAGTAAACAAATATTGGAGACTTCTATGGTCTGAATGAATTTCAAACTTCTCACCATACGAGTAATGTCGCCACATCTTCAATGCCATGACTACTGCTGCAAGTTCCAAATCATGAGTTGCATACTTTTTCTCATGCTCTTTCAATTGTCTAGAGCCATAAGCCACTACTTTCTCATCCTGCATAAGCACACAACCCAATCCAACTTTCGAGGCATCCTATAAATGATAAATTTACCATTCTCTGTAGGCAATGTGAGCACTGGAGCTGCAGTCAACCTCTTCTTTAACTCCTGAAAACTTGCTTCACATTCCTCAGTCCACACGAACGGTACATCTTTTCATGTTAATTTGGTCAATGGAGCAGCAATGGATGAAAATCCTCTCACAACTCTCCTGTAGTAACCTGCTAAACCCAAGAAACTACGAATCTCTGTTACTGACATGGGTCTCTGCCACTTGACCACTGCCTCGATTTTTCCCGGATCTACCGCCAAACCTTCCTTGCTGATGATGTGACCCAAGAAAATTACCTGCTGAAGCCAAAATTCGCACTTACTCAACTTGGCATAGAGTCAATGATCTCTCAAAGTCTGCAATGCTGACCTCAAATGCTGCTCGTGATCTTCATGAGACTGAGAATATACTAACACGTTGTCTATAAAAACAACTATAAACTGGTCAAGAAATGGAGCGAATATCTTATTCATCAAGGCCATAAATACTCCTGGAGCATTGTTTAGCCCAAATGGCATTACCAAAAACTCGTAGTGGCCATATCTGGTCCTGAATGCAGTCTTCTGAATATCCTGATCTCTAACTCTGAGCTGGTGGTATCCTGATCTCAAGTCTATCTTTGAGAAATATTCAGCTCCCTGAAGCTGGTCAAACAACTCATCGATCCTGGGGAGAGGGTATTTGTTCTTGATTGTGACCTGATTGAGTTGGCTATAATCTATGCACATCCTCATGGAACCATCTTTCTTCTTCACAAACAGGACCGGTGCACCCCAAGGTGATACACTTGGTTTCACAAATCCCTTGTCCAACAAATCCTGCAATTGGGTTCTCAACTCTCTGAGGGAGCCATTCTATATGGAGCTTTAGAAATAGAAGCTGTCCCTGGTACCAATTCAATTGAGAAATCTATCTCTCTAGCTGGAGGTAAGCCTGGAATCTCATCGGGGAAAAAATCCGGAAACTCACAGACTACTGGAAAATCCTCCACCCCTTTGGACTATTTATCCTCCGTGATAAACGCCAAGTATCCTTCGCATCCAGATTTCAACAATCTTTCTGCTTTCAATGCCGAAATCTTGCATGTCCGAGTCAGTCTCCTTCGCCCAACAAATTCAACTGTGTCTGAATGCAATGACAACTTGATGGTTTTATTAAAACAGTCCATCACTGCTCTATAGGTCGCTAGCCAGTCCATACCAAGTATGACATCGAAATCCTTCATCGTTAAAAGAATCAGGTTTGCAGGTAAGATGAAATCCCCAATTTGAACTCGGGTACTCAGAAAATATTGGTGGCAACGAACTTGCTTGCCTACTGGGGTACCCACTACTAAAGCAACATCTAATCTCACCACAACATCATCGATATGTCTAGCAAAATCATGGGAAACAAAGGAATGTGTAGAACCAGGGTCAAATATGGCCTTAGCCTCCACCTTTGAGATTAGAACAATACCTTCCACCACTTCTGTAGAAGCATTTGCATCCTCATGTGTGACTGCATACACTTTGCCCATCTGATAGACTTGGTTCTGCTACCCTTGGACTGGCCTTGGTGCTCTTGGTTGACCCACTGGTTGCTGCCTGTGTTGCTGAAATGGCCTCTGTTGTCCCTGAATTGGCCTCTGTTGACCTAGAGCTAGCCTCTGCTGCTGTGGCGTTGCACCCCTATATTATTGATACTGAGGAGCTGGTGCTCAATACTGTTGCTGTGGGGCTCGATAAATCTGCTGTGGCACCTGCGGAGGTGCTGTCCTCCAAGTCTGCTGAGTAGGAGCACGAGAAGTTGCTAGCTGGGATTTTGGCAACTGACTACCGCCGTTGGGACAATCGCGAACCTGATGTCCAAGCTGTCCACAATGAAAACATGCCCCTGTCTCCCTGTAGCACTGCTCAGTAGGATGATTCTTCCCGCATCGTCCACACAATTGTCTCTGACCACCTGAGGGTTGACCTTGAAACTTCGGTTTCTTCGGGTTACCTTGGCTAGAAGATTGCCTCAACTGATGCTGCTGAAATTTAACATGCCGTTCTGCTGATTTCTTCCTTAGTGCACCTTCAGCCTAATATGAACTTTTCACAGTCTCTTGGAATGTTGGGCGTTGATTATCTCCAATCATCATGTAGATATCAGCTAATAACCCATCAAGAAAACGCTTGATTTTCTCTTCCTCCGGAACAACTGGTGTGGGTGCATACTTAGCCAATCCTGTGAACTGCTGTTCATATTGCTGCACTGACATATCCCCTTGCACTAAGTTCTGAAAATCCCGTTTCCACTGGTCCTTGACATATTTGGGTATGAACTTGTCCATAAACTCCTTGGTGAATGTTTCCCATGCACCTTCTTCAGCCACTACCTCTGCTTGCACTACCGCCTTCACCGAGTTCCACCATTGCAGAGCTATTCCTCTGAACATGTAAGCTGCCAAGTTCACTCGCTGCCTCTGAGTACAGTGGAAAACTGTAAAGATCTGCTCTAACTGCTCAATAAAGTCATCAGCTGCCATGGGATCCTCGGACCCGTGAAACTCAGGAGGAACCCTCTTCCTAAATTTCTCGTACAAGTCATTTGGATCTACTTCCCGAGGAGGCATGACCACTTATACTGGCTGGGCTGCTCGTCAGTCAAGGCCAAGATCTGAGCTTGGAATGCTGCTCTATCTCTATCTGTTTGTGCTCTCTCAGCAGCTCGTTCAGCCTCAGCTGCTCTCTATTGCTCATTCTGAGTTGCCTGTGATTGCATAAAAGCCTGCAAAAGCTGATTAAAACGTTCATCTGGATTGTTCGATCCATTCCCAGGTTCCTTGTCCTGAGATCTTGTATTGCGCTGTGCCATGACCTACAGTAAAATAATAATGTTTTAGTTCCTGTGAAACAAGCTAACAAACAATTCTATAGGCTCTATAGTTAACACTTTAAAGTCTATCTAACGGAAATCGTAATCCTCACCACGTCCTATTGTTTCTATCCATTTTTAATACCCGAAGATCGTGCTGGGCTCTGATACCAACTGTCACGTCCCCAAAATAAGAATTGGGGAAAACGTGAAAAATAAAATTTAAATTCAAATTCCTGTGTTTAATACAACACAAGCTTCCAAAAGTGGACCCACATAAAATTTCAACATGTGGTGAGTCAAAATAAAATTTCAACAAATGCAACGGAAGCTTTATTCAATTGGTATTCAAAGTTTTTATAATAAAACCCATCCCAAAAATCAAATAAACATTAATAGTTAAAGTTGCAGAATGAATAAAGCAATTACTAAGAAAAGGTTTATCATTGAGGAATGTTCATCTAAGGAATCACTACGATGACGTTCTCTCTAAAGCAAGTTCAGACGGCACCGAAACCGTCTCCGGCGTCCCACTCAGGTTCATCAGTTGGCTCAAACATTTGAAACGTTTGATCCTCCTCCGTTTCCTCGGTAAAGTAGGGCTCGGTACCTATGCACCAAATATTACAAAGTAAATAGCAAGAACATAATCATAATTCAAATTAAATATGATGACGATAAGAATATAGACAAGTGTGATCATATAGAAATAAAAGTGAAGATATACGCGAATGAACGTATGACATAAATCCAAATAAAACAAATGGAGCAATAAGATTCACACGGAGATAAGTGTCCCCGTTGTGGGTGGTCAACCCTACATAATCGGGAAAGCCCGTCCATAACGTCGATGGTCATAAACCGATCGATAAACAAATATCAGCATAACATGTTCACATTCATAGCGGATTATAAGTGATCCGGACACATCGGTGATCAACCGTCCATATACGATCTGCAGTCGTTCATAAATGACCCACATAAAGGAAAACATATATACATAATAGATCCGAATAATAATGCTCCGACACAAGAGTCCTAAGTCAAAATAAAGTGCTGGCCATTCCACATTCATATCATAATACAGAATTTGCCAAGCCACTTTATAGTCCATAACACAATAGGGTGTGCATCTAAAGGAATAGATATCCTAAATCAACATATATATGCATGCGAAGGTCAAGAATAATCACAAACCAATCCCAAGGTTAAACATAAGGTCTCGTACCCAACAACCACTGGAATCTCTAATAGATAAAAGATCAACGCATCCATTCTAAATTAATGGTGCATAAATCCAATTAAGGATTTTCCAATAGAGATGGGTTGAACTTAAATCCACTAGGATTTTCTCGAGGTTATATGAAGCACTAAACCTCATGTTAGTAAGATACCGTGTGCCCATACGGTATTTACTCGGTCCAATGATCCAATTAATAAGGTATAAAAATATAATATTAACCCATGAAAACCAAAGATATCATTCAAAGTTTATTTGCAAATAATAATGATAAATAAATATCTTAGTTTATAATTTTTATAAAACCCAAGGATTCCACCCCAAAACATTTTCACATTCATAATAAGCCAAAGGGGTCCAAATTGAGTTCATTAAAGCTACAATGAGCTTTTCCTTAATTCTAAAATCTTAAGGGGACATATGATAAAACAATAAGGCATGCCATGTGATGTCACTATCTAATCTCTCTCATCATTCTCTCTCACATAAAGCATGATGTCATTATCTAATCTCTCTCATCATTCTCTCTCACATAAGGCATGCTGTCATTATCTAATCTCTCTCATCATTCTCTCTCACATAAGGCATTTCCAGGACAAGCAAACCCCACGTCAGTACCCTCCTCTCTTTCTCACTTAACCACACGCCATCGCCATTTTTCTTCCAAACACAGATTCTTCCGTCATATGAAACTCGGCATCAACAGAAACTGGGCCACTGGATATTGGTCCCACTGATCAAGAGCCTACGATCAGCCCTGATCAATATGGTCGCCCAAGGCCCCTCTTCAAGATGTAGGGACCTGATCTGAAATCAATGGCTCACATGGGCCCCACGTCCCAAAAACAAAAATAACCCAAACCCATTTTAATACCATCAGGCCTCTTTTTGGTTGCTGGATGGTGGACCAAATAGGGCCCACCTCAATGGGTCCGCCATCCCTATGGTCGTCCGTGGTTCCACTATAAGATCTACGGTCTGGATCAATCATCAGTGGGGTCCACCTGGCCCCACAACCAACATACAGTAACAAGACCTCACGGTTTGAAAACCTGTGACAGGTCTGATCAACAGTGATGTTAAAAATAAGAAAATCAATGTATTAAATCCAATCTCAGATTTCAATCATTAAAACATTAAACAAAGGGCATCGAAAGGCTTCTACATGCATCATCACACGAATAAGGAAAAACAAAATTATTAAATTTATAAATTATGTTTAGGTACTTGCCTTTTACCGGGGTTGAAGAAAACGCAACAGATCTAACCAATACCCAACCCGAGATTACCGAGGCGCTGGATCACAATCCTATCGCCAATCTGACATAAGAGATGGGAAAGAAATGCCCAGATGAGCAGATCTATGGTACTCCTATCTAAATCTACCATTGGAAAGAAAAAGGAGATAACCCAAGAATATAGATCTAATCCTAATGATTTGAGGAGAGGGTTACCTGAGATAAGAAGGTCGAACCAAGAATGATGGCATCTTCAGATCTTGATTCCGATGGTTGGATCCTAAAGTTGTAGAGGCTGGGGAAGTTGAAAAGAGGAAGAAGACGAAGAATGATCGGGAGACGTTGCAGAGATAAGTGGGGAAGGAATAAGTCGAGCGTTCGAAATAAAAGGGATTAGGTTAAGAGAGTATTGGGCTTAAGTCATTGGGTTGGGTCAAACTGCGGGTCAAGTCATCTACCCACTAATCCAACTAACCAATCCACACCTCTAATCTATCGTGTGCCCCACTTAATCCTACCCACTTAAATAACTAAAATACATTTAATTAAAATAATAATAATATTCTAATAAAAATATAATTATAAATTATAAATGGGACCCGGATCTTACATTCTTTCCCCCTTAGGACATTTGGTCCTCCAAATACAAACATACCTCTGGAAGGAGATGCGGGTAAAGCTTCTTCACGTGGTCCCGGAGTTCCCAAGTGGCTTCTCGAGGACTATGGTGCTCCCACTGGACTTTCACCCAACGTATTGTCCGAGTCCTGAGAACTTGCTCCTTCGTGTCGATAATTTGGGACGGTCGCTCCACATAGGTAACATCTGGCTGCAATTCCATTGGCTCATAATGCAACACGTGCAACGGGTCCTTGATATACTTTTTCAACATTGAGACATGAAAAACATTATGCACTGCTGACAACTCTGCTGGTAAAGCCAATCCATAGGCAACTTCTCCAATTCTTTCCAAGATCTCAAATGGACCGACAAATCTTCGAGATAACTTCCCTTTTTTCCCAAATCGTAATGTTCCTCGCGTCGGTGACACCTTTAAAAACACATGCTCACCAATCTCAAACTGAAGATCTCTTCTCTTCATGTCTGCATAACTCTTCTGCCGGCTTCTAGCAATTTTCAACCGATCATGAATTTGCTTCACTTGCTCACTGGTATCACTAACAATAGATGGGCCATGAAAACTTCTGACACCAATTTCCTCCCAACAAATTGGGGTTCTGCATCTACGGCCATACAACGCTTCGAATGGTGCCATACCGATACTGGAGTGATAACTATTATTGTATGCAAACTCGCATAATGGGAGACTCTTCTGCCAGTCCTTCCCAAACTCAAGGACGTAAGCTCGCAACATATCCTCCAGTGTCTGATTAGTCCTTTCAGTCTGACCGTCGGTCTGAGGATGATACGCTGTACTGAAATTCAACTTCGTGCCCAAAGCTGCCTGAAGTTCTGTCCAGAATCTGCCCAAAAATCTAGGATCTCTATCTGATACAATCGATAGAGGAACTCCATGAATTGTGACAACCTTCTCCATATACATTCTAGCTAACTCATCTCGAGGTGTCTTCATGTTCATCGGTAAGAAATGTGCCACTTTCGTCAATCTGTCTACTATCACCCAGATACTATCTTTGTTATGCATCGATGGCAACCCAGAGATAAAATCCATTATTATGTGTTCCCATTTCCAATCGGGCACTTCCAATTGCTTTAAAAGTCCTGGGGGTTGCTTCCGTTCTGCCTTTACTTGTTGACACACCAAGCACCTTGCTGTAAATCCTACTACTTCAATCTTCATGTTATTCTACCAATAATGATTACGCAGGTTTTGGTACATCTTTGTACTACCCAGATGAATAGTACAATGGGAATGATGCGCCTCCGTCATGATCTCATTCTTCAACTCTTCTATGTTTGGCACACATAATCGTTCTTGAAAGTACAACACACCCTCCACTATTCTGAAGTCTGGTCTGCTGTCAATCTGTTCAATTACTCGAGCTAGCTCTAGATCCTCTGACTGCTTGCTTTTGATCCTGCTCAAAATCTTTGGTTCCAGGACGAACATGTTAGCTAACATAACGTTGTCATCAATTGGCTGCAAAGTCACTCCCAAATCGAGGAAAATTTCTGCCCAAGACCATTCTGCTCTCAAACATGTATTAGTTGCTACTCTTCGACTCAGTGCATCAGCCACTACATTGGCTTTCCCGGGATGATACTTGATTAGAAAGTCAAAATCCTTCATGTATTCCATCCACCGGGTCTGTCTTATGTTCAATTCAGGCTGAGTAAACAAATATTGGAGACTTCTATGGTCTGAATGAATTTCAAACTTCTCACCATACAAGTAATGTCGCCACATCTTCAATGACATGACTACTGCTGCAAGTTCCAAATCATGAGTTGCATACTTTTTCTCATGCTCTTTCAATTGTCTAGAGCCATAAGCCACTACTTTCTCATCCTGCATAAGCACACAACCCAATCCAACTTTCGAGGCATCCTATAAATGATAAATTTACCATTCTCTGTAGGCAATGTGAGCACTGGAGCTGCAGTCAACCTCTTCTTTAACTCCTGAAAACTTGCTTCACATTCCTCAGTCCACACGAACGGTACATCTTTTCATGTTAATTTGGTCAATGGAGCAGCAATGGATGAAAATCCTCTCACAACTCTCCTGTAGTAACCTGCTAAACCCAAGAAACTACGAATCTCTGTTACTGACATGGGTCTCTGCCACTTGACCACTGCCTCGATTTTTCTCGGATCTACCGCCAAACCTTCCTTGCTGATGATGTGACCCAAGAAAATTACCTGCTGAAGCCAAAATTCGCACTTACTCAACTTGGCATAGAGTCAATGATCTCTCAAAGTCTGCAATGCTGACCTCAAATGCTGCTCGTGATCTTCTTGAGACTGAGAATATACTAACACGTTGTCTATAAAAACAACTATAAACTGGTCAAGAAATGGAGCGAATATCTTATTCATCAAGGCCATAAATACTCCTGGAGCATTGGTTAGCCCAAATGGCATTACCAAAAACTCGTAGTGGCCATATCTGGTCCTGAATGCAGTCTTCTGAATATCCTGATCTCTAACTCTGAGCTGGTGGTATCCTGATCTCAAGTCTATCTTTGAGAAATATTCAGCTCCCTGAAGCTGGTCAAACAACTCATCGATCCTGGGGAGAGGGTATTTGTTCTTGATTGTGACCGGATTGAGTTGTCTATAATCTATGCACATCCTCATGGAACCATCTTTCTTCTTCACAAACAGGACCGGTGCACCCCAAGGTGATACACTTGGTTTCACAAATCCCTTGTCCAACAAATCCTGCAATTGGGTTTTCAACTCTCTGAGGGAGCCATTCTATATGGAGCTTTAGAAATAGAAGCTGTCCCTGGTACCAATTCAATTGAGAAATCTATCTCTCTAGCTGGAGGTAAGCCTGGAATCTCATCGGGGAAAAAATCCGGAAACTCACAGACTACTGGAAAATCCTCCACCCCTTTGGACTATTTATCCTCCGTGATAAACGCCAAGTATCCTTCGCATCCAGATTTCAACAATCTTTCTGCTTTCAATGCCGAAATCTTGCATGTCCGAGTCGGTCTCCTTCGCCCAACAAATTCAACTGTGTCTGAATGCAATGACAACTTGATGGTTTTATTAAAACAGTCCATCACTGCTCTATAGGTCGCTAGCCAGTCCATACCAAGTATGACATCGAAATCCTTCATCGTTAAAAGAATCAGGTTTGCAGGTAAGATAAAATCCCCAATTTGAACTCGGGTACTCAGAAAATATTGGTGGCAACGAACCTGCTTGCCTACTGGGGAACCCACTACTAAAGCAACATCTAATCTCACCACAACATCATCGATATGTCTAGCAAAATCATGGGAAACAAAGGAATGTGTAGAACCAGGGTCAAATATGGCCTTAGCCTCCACCTTTGAGATTAGAACAATACCTTCCACCACTTCTGTAGAAGCATTTGCATCCTCATATGTGACTGCATACACTTTGCCCATCTGATAGACTTGGTTCTGCTGCCCTTGGATTGGCCTTGGTGCTCTTGGTTGACCCACTGGTTGCTGCCTGTGTTGCTGAAATGGCCTTTGTTGTCCCTGAATTGGCCTCTGTTGACCTAGAGCTGGCCTCTGCTGCTGTGGCGTTGCACCCCTATATTGCTGATACTGAGGAGCTGGTGCTCGATACTGTTGCTGTGGGGCTCGATAAATCTGCTGTGGCACCTGCGGAGGTGCTGTCCTCCAAGTCTGCTGAGTAGGAGCACGAGAAGTTGCTAGCTGGGATTTTGGCAACTGACTACCGCCGTTGGGACAATCGTGAACCTGATGTCCAAGCTGTCCACAATGAAAACATGCCCCTGTCTCCCTGTAGCACTACTCAGTAGGATGATTCTTCCCGCATCGTCCACACAATTGTCTCTGACCACCTGAGGGTTGACCTTGAAACTTCGGTTTCTTCGGGTTACCTTGGCTAGAAGCTTGCCTCAACTGATGCTGCTGAAATTTAACATGCCGTTCTGCTGATTTCTTCCTTAGTGCACCTTCAGCCCAATATGCACTTTTCACAGTCTCTTGGAATGTTGGGCGTTGATTATCTCCAATCATCATGTAGATATCAGCTAATAACCCATCAAGAAAACGCCTGATTTTCTCTTCCTCCGGAACAACTGGTGTGGGTGCATACTTAGCCAATCCTGTGAACTGCTGTTCATATTGCTGCACTGACATATCCCCTTGCACTAAGTTCTGAAAATCCCGTTTCCACTGGTCCTTGACATATTTGGGTATGAACTTGTCCATAAACTCCTTGGTGAATGTTTCCCATGCACCTTCTTCAGCCACTACCTCTGCTTGCACTACCGCCTTCACCGAGTTCCACCATTGCAGAGCTATTCCTCTGAACATGTAAGCTGCCAAGTTCACTCGCTGCCTCTGAGTACAGTGGAAAACTGTAAAGATCTGCTCTAACTGCTCAATAAAGTCATCAGCTGCCATGGGATCCTCGGACCCGTGAAACTCAGGAGGAACCCTCTTCCTAAATTTCTCGTACAAGTCATTTGGATCTACTTCCCGAGGAGGCATGACCACTTATACTGGCTGGGCTGCTCGTCAGTCAAGGCCAAGATCTGAGCCTGGAATGCTGCTCTATCTCTATCTGTTTGTGCTCTCTCAGCAGCTCGTTCAGCCTCAGCTGCTCTCTATTGCTCATTCTGAGTTGCCTGTGATTGCATAAAAGCCTGCAAAAGCTGATTAAAACGTTCATCTGGATTGTTCGATCCATTCCCAGGTTCCTTGTCCCGAGATCTTGTATTGCGCTGTGCCATGACCTACAGTAAAATAATAATGTTTTAGTTCCTGTGAAACAAGCTAACAAACAATTCTATAGGCTCTATAGTTAACACTTTAAAGTCTATCTAATGGAAATCGTAATCCTCACCACGTCCTATTGTTTCTATCCATTTTTAATACCCGAAGATCGTGCTGGGCTCTGATACCAACTGTCACGTCCCCAAAATAAGAATTGGGGAAAACGTGAAAAATAAAATTTAAATTTAAATTCCTGTGTTTAATACAACATAAGCTTCCAAAAGTGGACACACATAAAATCTCAACATGTGGTGAGTCAAAATAAAATTTCAACAAATGCAACGGAAGCTTTATTCAATTGGTATTCAAAGTTTTTATAATAAAACCCATCCCAAAAATCAAATAAACATCAATAGTTAAAGTTGCAGAATGAATAAAGCAATTACTAAGAAAAGGTTTATCATTGAGGAAAGTTCATCTAAGCAATCACTACGATGACGTTCTCTCTAAAGCAGGTTCAGATGGCACCGAAACCGACTCCGGCGTCCCACTCAGGTTCGTCAGTTGCCTCAAACGTTTGAAACGTTTGATCCTCCTCCATTTCCTCGGTAAAGTAGGGCTCGGTACCTATGCACCAAATATTACAAAGTAAATAGCAGGAACATAATCATAATTCAAATTAAATATGATGACGATAAGAATATAGACAAGTGTGATCATATAGAAATAAAAGTGAAGTTATACGCGAATGAACGTATGACATAAATCCAAATAAAACAAATGGAGCAATAAGATTCACACAGAGACAAGTGTCCCCGTTGTGGGTGGTCAACCCTACATAATCGGGAAAGCCCGTCCATAACGTCGATGGTCATAAACCGATCAATAAACAAATATCAGAATAACATGTTCACATTCATAGCGGATTATAAGTGATCCGGACACATCGGTGATCAACGGTCCATATGCGATCTGCAGTCGTTCATAAATGACCCACATAAAGGAAAACATATATACATAATAGATCCGAATAATAATGCTCCGACACAAGAGTCCTAAGTCAAAATAAAGTGCTGGCCATTCCACATTCATATCATAATACAGAATTTGCCAAGCCACTTTATAGTCCATAACACAATAGGGTGTGCATCTAAAGGAATAGATATCCTAAATCAACATATATATGCATGCGAAGGTCAAGAATAATCACAAATCAATCCCAAGGTTAAACATAAGGTCTCGTACCCAACAACCACTGGAATCTCTAATAGATAAAAGATCAACGCATCCATTCTAAATTAATGGTGCATAAATCCAATTAAGGATTTTCCAATAGAGACGGGTTGAACTTAAATCCACTAGGATTTTCTCGAGGTTATATGAAGCACTAAACCTCATGTTAGTAAGATACCGTGTGCCCATACGGTATTTACTCGGTCCAATGATCCAATTAATAAGGTATAAAAATATAATATTAACCCATGAAAACCAAAGATATCATTCAAAGTTTATTTGCAAATATTAATGATAAATACATATCTTAGTTTATAATATTTAGAAAACCCAAGGATTCCACCCCAACACATTTTCACATTCTTAATAAGCCAAAAAGGGTTCCAATTGAATTCATTAAAGCTACAATGGGTTTTTCTTTAATTCTTAAATCTAAAGGGGCCATATGATAAAACAATAAGGCATGCCATGTGATGTCACTATCTAATCTCTCTCATCATTCTCTCTCACATAAAGCATGATGTCATTATCTAATCTCTCTCATCATTCTCTCTCACATAAGGCATGCTGTCATTATCTAATCTCTCTCATCATTCTCTCTCACATAAGGCATTTCCAGGACAAGCAAACCCCACGTCAGTACCCTCCTCTCTTTCTCACTTAACCACACGCCATCGCCATTTTTCTTCCAAACACAGATTCTTCCGTCATATGAAACTCGGCATCAACAGAAACTGGGCCACTGGATATTGGTCCCACTGATCAAGAGCCTACGATCAGCCCTGATCAATATGGTCGCCCAAGGCCCCTCTTCAAGATGTAGGGACCTGATCTGAAATCAATGGCTCACATGGGCCCCACGTCCCAAAAACAAAAATAACCCAAACCCATTTTAATACCATCAGGCCTCTCTTTGGTTGCTGGATGGTGGACCAAACAGGGCCCACCTCAATGGGTCCGCCATCCCTATGGTCGTCCGTGGTTCCACTATAAGATCTACGGTCTTGATCAATCATCAGTGGGGTCCACCTGGCCCCACAACCAACATACAGTAACAAGACCTCACGGTTTGAAAACCTGTGACAGGTCTGATCAACAGTGGTGTTAAAAATAAGAAAATCAATGTATTAAATCCAACCTCAGATTTCTATCATTAAAACATTAAACAAAGGGCATCGAAAGGCTTCTACATGCATCATCACACGAATAAGGGAAAACAAAATTATTAAATTTATAAATTATGTTTAGGTACTTGCCTTTTACCGGGGTTGAAGAAAACGCAACAGATCTAACCAATACCCAACCCGAGATTACCGAGGCGCTGGATCACAATCCTATCGCCAATCTGACATAAGAGATGGGAATGAAATGCCCAGATGAGCAGATCTATGGTACTCCTATCTAAATCTACCATTGGAAAGAAAAAGGAGATAACCCAAGAATATAGATCTAATCCTAATGATTTGAGGAGAGGGTTACCTGAGATAAGAAGGTCGAACCAAGAATGATGGTATCTTAATACCTTGATTCCGATGGTTGGATCCTAAAGTTGTAGAGGCTTGGGAAGTTGAAAAGAGGAAGAAAACGAAGAATGATCGGGAGACGTTGCAAAGATAAGTGGGGAAGGAATAAGTCGAGCGTTCGAAATAAAAGGGATTATGTTAAGAGAGTATTAGGCTTAAGTCATTGGGTCGGGTCAAACTGCGGGTCAAGTCATCTACCCACTAATCCAACTAACCAATCCACACCTCTAATCTATCGTGTGCCCCACTTATTCCTACCCACTTAAATAACTAAAATATATTTAATTAAAATAATAGTAATATTCTAATAAAAATATAATTAAAAATTATAAATGGGACCCGGATTTTACATAAGTCCATGTTCAATAACATATGATCCATTTACATCCATAACGGGTCACAAGCCCATACAATCTAACATCTCCAGTCTAGGGTAATTCTCATCCAAACTTAGGCCATAAAAGGGCCCGCCTGGCCACAGACATGGGTCAATGTTCACCCAATCATATTACCGGGTCACCTCTAAGTAGTCCTAGGTTCGGGTCCTCCATTTTCCATTTAATTAACAGGTATAAGCAATAATAACGACAATAGAGTGATAGTAATAATATGAGGGAGATGAATCTCCAAGTACAACGATCAATGGGAGATATCAACAGACCAACCTAAGTAAATGATCCACTTCAGATTCAGGTCTATCTCAGGTAATTTGATCTTTAAGTGAAACCACAGATGCTAAAGAATACTGTGCTTGGTGCTCGAAATTTATGTGCATCACTTGGTAACGTATAAAGGTCGAATCATCTTAGATTACATAACCTGAACCTTAATTAGTGGACCCCACGAGTCAAGGTTGAGCCACACCATCGACTCGTGGTTGGCACAATGATGGAAGTCTATTTGGATGGTCAATGAGTCCTACATATGATTGCAACAATAAAAATTAGAATCTAGGAAGTGTCACTATACACAGTGTTCTCAGTCGACCTCCTGGCCTAGGGGGTCAGCTCGGCACATTGGGATCAGAGAAGCAAACACCCTGCAGGCAAAGCCTGATTATCCAGAACTTCCTGTGAGTCCGGCTAACTCCCTGGCCTGGGTAGTTGGCCGTGCACACTAAGAACTCTGGCTAAAGGGAATATCCCAGGTTCTAGTCTCCTTTGTTGGAATCCGGCCTTTTCGAAATCCAGCTCGGAGTTCGGCTAAGCACTTGAGCTCAATTGATCACTCAGCTCGGTCACCCAACTCAGCTCGGCAAAGCACCTAGCTCAGTTCGGTCACCCAGCTGAGTTGGGTAAAGCATTGAGCTCGGTCAGGCATTGAGGTCGGTCAAGCTCTTAGCTCGGTTAAGTGCTGTGTTCCGTTAAGCACGGAGCCCGGTTTGGGCAAGGAACCCGGTCTAGCACTGAGCTCGGTAAAACACTGAGCTCGGCCATAACACTGAACTCGGCTTAGACACTAAGCTCGGCCTAATCACTGAGCTTGGCTAAAACGCGGATCTCAACCTGAGCATTGTGCTCGGCAAAACACTGAGTTCGGTCAACACTAAGCTCGGCTAGTGTTGAATCCAGCCATCGGTGAGCTCGGCCAGTACTGAGCTCGGCCATCACTGAGCTCTGCCAATGCTAAGCTCGGCCATCGCTGGGCTTTATCAGTGCTGAGCTCGGCCATCGCTGGGCTCTTCCAGTGCTGAGCTCGGCCATCACTGGGCTCGATCAATGCTGAGCTCGATCAATGCTGAGCTCGGCCATTGCTGAGCTCTGGGTTTGAGGAGAATTTCATGATCCTATATCTGGACCAGGTCTGAAATCAGGGATCTACCTGGGCCCCTCCATCAGATGTGGGGTCCTGATTTTCCAAAGGTGGTCCCACCTCGGTCCCGGTCTCGACGCGGCAAGACGGGTTTTCACAATTCCACCTCCGGGAATTTGGTACAGCGACCCCAATCCCCCTGGACTTCTCCTCAGACCATCACGGCAACATAATCAAAGAAGAAAAATCACTTCTATATCAACCATCCATCAATCGGACCATTGATCATCCAAATGAGGTGACCTCATCCATCAATGGCCAAAGAAAAACCAACAGACAAGCTCAAAGTTCGATCTAAACATATATAAACAGAATTAAAATTTGCAGAATCAAAAGGAAGATAATTCATGCATTCTAAGTTAGCAGCATAGAGCACTTGCCTGATTAGTGCAGTTAGAAGGAAGAGGGAAGATACAGAACCAAGCTATAATAGGGGAAATCCAGCCGTGAGGCTCCTCTGTTGCAGATCAGTCTTGGGGTTGGCCTTCTATTGGAAATTCTAGGGAGAGAAAGAGAGAGGGATAGAGATAGGAATTGAAGGGAAGATGAGAGCTCGTTGGAGAGAAGTGGGGAAGAAGAAGAGAGAAAAGAGATAGGAATTGAGAGAGAGGAGATGAACAGTGATTGCCTGGGCAGGGAGGGTTTAGTTTAAATAGGTTGGGTTTTTGGGCTAGGGACAAAAATGCCCTTGGGGTTAGAATAGGATTAGGGTTAGGGTAGAGGGTACTTAGGTCTTTAGGTGGGCTTCTAGAAGATTCTTTGGTGCAAACCCCCTATAGTAAACACTAATTTCTAGCTAGGGCCTCTAACAAACTAACTAACTCTAAAATTAACAAAAGACACCCTATTGACTCTACTAATTACACAACTAGACTAAACCTAGGAAAATACATAACTACCCTTATCTAAACCCCATAATTAGTATAATAAAATACTTAGGCTAATATATAGTATTCAAATTCAAATTGAGGGCCCACCAAGGGTGGGGCCTCACATTAATCCTTCTTTTTGAGGAAGATGTGGAACTAATTTGTTAAATTGTAAAGATTTTTTACTGACATTAAAAATGTTACTGGTTTTAGTCTAACATTGAATTAGACAAATTGATACTGTTTATTTCTTTAAGTTTAATGATGAATTAGCCATATTGGAATTATGATTAGCATATGCAATCATATATCTGTTTATACATTGTTGAAATGTTGAATTCACAGTGTTATTGATGACATTACAGGCACAGCTGCCATTGCCGGTTCTTCAGAGGTCACAGCACTAGTGGAAACAATTAGTAATGTTTCTTTGCAAGGGCTATTTGAGTGAGAATAAAGTAGTGTAATAATGATATGAGAACTATTAAACAATGTTTATTGGTCATAATGTAAATAAATTTTGTTTATTTTCCGCATAATGTATGATTTGGTGTCCCTCGTGAAGTTTATGAGTAAATTTCACAGGAGTAAATATGGTCGCGATTCGGGATTTAACTCGATTTAAATTTTTATCTCAGGCTCGGGTCGTGACAAAAGGTTGCCCAAATAGTTTCAACCATGGGAACATACTTACATACATTACACTGGATGTGGATTTGCGGTTCAAGGGGGTATGAAGATTTCAGATCTATAAGGGGATGCGAGGGTTTTCTTCTACTACTAGGCAGGCTTAAGAAGGCAATGTGCATGGTTAATTAAATTGCAAACCTTAGGACAAGTGTAAGTCCATATTTGTTAATTTTCCTGATGTGGTTGTTTCGTAAAGTGAAAGATAATAGATGGGCCTCACATGGTCAGTCTAACCTTGTCACACCACCCCCCCCCCCCCCCCCCAACCAAACCAAAAAAAAAAAAAAAAAAAAAACCAAACGTCATTTACACTGATTTGAATGGGTGGGACTAGATCATTGAATTGAAATAAAATAAAACCATGCATTTTTAACATTATTAAATTTAAGGGTCATAGCCCATAGATCATAGGGTTAGGATGATAAGATTAACTTGAAATTTCATAAATGGGGTAGTCCCATCATGATCTTTCGATCCCCACCTCAACCATGATTGGTGGGGCCAGCTAGCCCCACATGTTGTTTTCTGCATGAGACATCTTTTGCTAAATAGGCATAAAGCTTTCGTTGTGATGGATTTTCATTTTCTGGATAGTGAGCATATTATATGTGGGGGGGGGGGGGGGGGGGGGGGGGGGGCACTCTCTCTACTTGAAATCGTCTATAAAATCATCTTTATCGTAAACTACTTTAAATCATCATCTCCAAAATCAAGATTAATCCAATCCAAACTGGATTTTTCAGTTTTGTCATGCCGAAAACAGAGATAGTCAATTTTGATTTGTATGACCAACACAATTTCAGCTTAGGATAACATAAGTTGCAGCTTAAGAGAGCCATGCTCATATATATATAGATATACTACAAAACTCCCTGGGCATTTTTTACAAAAAAAAGGGATTCTTTTGTATATACCCCCCTAAGGTTTGTAGGATTTGTAAATAGGTCCATGAGGTTTTATTATTTACAAATAAGCCCCTGTATTTTTATCTTAATACTTTTGTGTCCCCAAAATTAATAGTCTTCCAACCACCATAGGTCTTTAGAGTGAAATGACAATTTAGTCCATCTCTTTTATCCTTATATGCATAACTTCAAAAGCTTGGACACAATTTCTTTTAATAAAGCATATAAATTAACAATTGTACTTAGTGGGACAGTAACCCTATATAAATTTATTTTTTTTATAAATACGGGGCTCATTTTGATAAACCCATATTGATTGATGAAAGTTTCAAAATATATGATTATGCTTCATGTGCAGAGGGTGTAAAAGAAATACTGGAGGGATGTGCAAATGTAAAAAAAAATATATATTAAATTTTAGAATTTGTGAGGAGGGTGGTGTTTGGCTCTATGTAAAATAATTAATATTGGGGGGAGGGGCAAATGTTAAAAAAATGTATTAATTTTTAGAATGTGTGGGGAGATGGGGGATTTTAAACTTTTCTCAAACATGGGCAGGGGCTTAAGTCCCCAGGTCCTTGTACCTAGGTCCACCTTTGGTCATATGCATGAGAGGGTTATTACCATTAGGACTTGAACCAAACCAAACCAAACCAAACCAAGCCTTTTCCCACTAGGTGGGGTCGGCTATATGGATTTGACGACGCCAATCAAATCTGTTTAGGGCCATGTCCTCCGTTAGATCCATGTAGGCAAGATCATGTTTAATAGTTTCTTTCCAACTTCTCTTGGGTCTCCCTCTCCCTCTCCTACTCTTGGCAAACTCCATGCTTTCACACCTTTTTAACAGGTGCCTCTATTGGACGCCTTCTAACATGGCCGAACCATCTCAGTCGATTTTCTCTCATTTTATCTCCAATCGGTACTATTCCTACTATGCCCCTAATCTCCTCATTCCTAATCCTATCTCTCCTTGTGATCCCGCACATCCATCTTAGCATTCTCATCTCCGCAACTTCCATCTTCTTGACATGATTATGCTTTACTGCCCAACACTCTGATCCATATAACAACGCTGGCCGTACCGCCACCTTATAATACTTTCCTTTAACCTTGAGGGGGACTTTCCGATCACACAAGACCCCCGAAGCACTCCTCCATTTGGTCCACCCGGCTTGAATCCTGTGACTTACATCAGTATCAATCCCTCCATCCTGTTGCACCATAGATCCAAGGTACCTAAAGTTTTTCAAATAAAGGACTTGAGATAAAATAAAAACACTTTTTCAAATAAAGTATATCCATTTTTGTTTAATGGATGTAAGGGCAAAACTATCATTTATATAAAAATTCAACATAAATCTCATGGTGGATGCCCATTCTTGTTAGGAATATTGATTTTGGGGATATGAAAGGCATTAAAAAGAAAGAGCAGGGGCCTATTTACAAATACTAAAACCTCATGGGCCTGTTTACAAATCCTACAAACCTTAGGGGGCTCTATACAAAAAGTTAAAAAAAAGCGCCCCTTTTAGCCAATGAAAGTGTGACACTTGTCATCAGTGATACACATATCTGATTCTCTTTCCCAAACACTCTCCTATAAAGGTGGGTCTCTTAAAATACTAACAAATCTTTGGTTATTAGATAGTGGCAGATACTATCCTTTTGAGATAGTGGAGTTTTTGAGAATTTATATATATATATATCTCCCTATGTATATATGGTAACTTTGGAAAACGCCCCACTTTAAAAGCACCCCCCCCCCCCACCTTCTCCTTTTTTGTCATGGGGCCACCTTGAGTCAATGTAGTATTTTCACACACACCCACCCACTCCATGAATAGTCACAAGTCCAAATCAGATGCTCATCTGACTTTTCTTCGCCATTTGATTGAAATCATAAGACAATGATGCCTTTAAATTTTAAGGCAATGGATCAAAGGGTTTGGATGATCTCATGGAGTCCGAATTTTACTTATAAGTAGGTCTCATATAGATCTTTCCATCTAATAGACTTCCATAATCATCATGCATCCTAGTGGGTTCCTATGAGAATGGGCGTTTTTATCCTAAAAAATGTCCAGGCGCTATGTAACGCTCCATATATATATATATATATATATATATCATTGGCTTGATCATATCTGAAGTTTTGATTGACTTATGGAAACAGGTTAGAGCTTTGCATGGATCGATCTACACCGACTATCAATCTAATTGAAATGCTATATTGAGTCTTCCATTTCACAAGGTTGGGGTTTCAACTAAGGATTTAGATTTACAAACAATAGTCCCCATCATCACATGGGAAGGGCAACAATAAAAAAGTATGCGCATGATTCATATGGGTTTGATAAGATTCATATCTACATAAATTAATGAGGAATTTACCTGAAAAATGACCTTAGATGGTCACTAGACGAAAAGGGGGGCACTAGTTTATATGCTACGAAACTGGTATTCCCGCCAAACTTTTCTCTTTCTTTGCTCTGTTTCGACGAGCGTCGATGTCGTCACTCATTTAAATGGGACCAAGTGTTTCAAGATTCTGCGAAGAGACGACGTCATCGCTTATTCTACCCCTTCAGCAAGACTGCATAAACGATTGGGCAACGACGTCGACGCTGATCTTAGTGTTTTTTTTTTTTTTTGCCCTTTTTACATTACTTTTTTTTGTAGGGTTCCTATTAATGATGCTTGCTTCTTTTTTTTTTTTTATATTTATCATCTTATGGGGCATTCAGAAGTAGGAAAACTAGTAGGTCTTTGAAGGGAATCAATCGAGAAATTTATAGGCTTGAAGCTGAGCAAATTGTAAAGGAATTGCGATATGTTATCATCAATATCCAAGGCTTATTGGAAAATGATATGTTCCATTTAAAAGTCATGTTTCATTAAGGTTTAGACTTTGGAGTCCACCAAACTTAGCTTCAGGGAGTTCACTTCGCCATTCCAAATTTTGATGGTTCAATTCACATAGTTTAAGCTGATTCAGGCCCGGAGTTTAAGGTGCGGACTTATAACCCAAGGCATTGTTGCTCAAAACCAGTGATGTGAATGACACATCCCCAAGCACATATTGCAAAAGTGATGGCGTTGCGTGTAGTTTTGTGGATCATACTTTTGTGGATCATACCTTGTATATATCCCTTGATGTGGATCATATTTTTGTGGCGTAGCTTTCAAGCATACCTTGTACATATTTACATCAACACTTCTTTGCATTAGATTATGTGAAGCAATGAAGTCGTCATATATTAAAGCACATTGTCTTTCACTAGCTTCTGTGAAGCAACGACGTCGTCATATATTAAAGCATATTTTCTAGCACTAGCTTCTGTTAAGCAACGACGTAGTCAGATATTAAAGTATACTTTCATCCACAAGCTTCTGTGAAGCAACGACGTCGTCGGATATTAGAGCACACTTCCTTCCATCCCTCTCCCCAGCACCCATTTTTTCACACACACTCCTTTTCCCTCTCCCTCCAACACCATCTTCTTCAAACAAATTCCACCACCACAAGAGTGAGAATCAGATTGTTAGAGATGATTAATCTACCATCCTATTCCCCAAACTCATCCTTTTCCCCAATCAGATTTCAAATTTCAAAAATATCCATCTCAGATTTCCCTTCAAAACTCCATTTCCCAATCCCCAACTCCTCACCCCATCTCAAATCTCTCTTTCCATCACTTCTCTCTCTCCCCCACCACCCAAGAACTAGATTTCCAACACACCCACATCGAAAAAGGGTCGTTTTCTGGCCGTCTGCCATTTTTGGCGGTATGGAGAGCTTACCACCCGTTCTTGAAGCGTCCGTGGTGCTCGCTGCGATCATCATCGTCCATGAAAGCGGCCACTTTCTTGCTGCTCATCTTCAAGGTATCTATGTGACCAAGTTTGCCAGGAGTGGAGCTGGAAGGTGCAGGACTCGAGGGCATGGCAGGTGTTTAGGGTTTTGTGGGTTATGATTTTGGGGGTTCTGGGGGATTTGTGGGTCATGGTTTTGGGGGATGAGGCACGATCCAGAAGCCAAATCATTTGGCGATGCCCATCTGAGAGTTTTGCTTCAAGGATTGTGTCGTCTTCTTCCTTGGACTCAAGAACTGATCTCTCAGGCGTTGAAGCCCAAGTTGGGAAGCTAACTGAAGATCTCCAGAGTGATTCAGGTGACATGCAATGAGCTTTGGGACCACCTTAACTACCTTTTGAGGAAGAAGGAAAAGAAAACCGCTAGGGTAAAAGGGAGAAAACGATGAGAGGAAGAAGGAGACAATGGGGAAGTGGGGTTCGGGGTACTTTTATGGGGTTGAATGATGCAACGACGTCGTCACTTGTTTCGATCATTAATAAATAAAAAACGGAAGTGGTCCCGTGGGACCACTTCCGTGCCATATTTACTAGTGGCCCATTTTTCGTATAGTGACCATCTAAGGTTCTTTTTTAGGTAAATTCCTCTAAATTAATATTAGAACTTAAAAAAAGGAGCATTGTGCACATTAATTTAGTAGTCTACCTTTTCATTCTAATCTAATAACAAAAATATGAACTTTACGAAAAAAGAAGACAAAAATATGATAGAAAGGAAAAACTCTAAACCTTGTGGCCTCTTCCTCGAGCAATTCTTTGAAGAGCCTAAAGAATGTCATGGGTCGCACTCTAATGAATACAAAGCCAAATCCAAGTGAGCCCATCAAAGGCTTCATGGATAAATGGAAAGCACGAGCCCTCGTGTTGCAATTTTACAAAGTAGAAAAGATTTACCCTCTTTGATTGGTGTATACAAAATCAGTTAGATGTCGAGCTCACGGCTAAAGATGCATGTGGGGTCCTAAAGAAAAATGAATGCATTCATTGGAGGCCTCAAAAATGACTTCTGTATTTTATTTTATTTTTTATAATGGAGGGTGTCCCAGCTCTTTGGGCCAGAATAATCCCTACGGGCCTAGGGAGAGCCGGGTAAATCTCCTGTGACCCCCTGTGGCAGTGTAATTTCGAACCCTCAAACTCCTCGTGCAAACCGTGATCCTAAGCTATATGAGCTACCCCTTGGGGTTGACTTGTGTGTTGATGTTCAAGTTCAGCAACCAAGAAATCTCTCTAATATTAAGTATTTAGCCCGACTCTTTTGACTATCAAAATTATTTAAGGCTGTTAAAAAAAAAACAGTTCATTTGGGAAAAAAGTAGTACTGCCCCTTGTTATTCTATATCAAGTTTGAGCACTACCGAAGTAGTAGTAGTTTCTCCAATGGATGATGCTCCTCTGTCCCTTGAATGTGACCCTCCGCCGCCTAAATTGGAGCTTTTGACTTTAGAGCCTATATATTAGTGTCATGAACATCAAATCTGTAGGAGGGTAGGATTTCATTCTGGAGTACCTGACACCTCCCCACGGGGAATAGGCGGGGCCCAGGGCCCCGGGCCTATTGTATACACTTCAGGAGACGGGCTCCCTAATCATGCTTTTGTCCTGGGGTATGAATTTCAACCGCCAGGGGCCTCCCCAGGAGTCGATCCCATGACCTCACCTTAAAGTGATTTATGGACTTACCCTGGTACCACTTGAGCTAGTGCTCCCGTCTCCTGAAGTGTATACAATAGGCCCGGGGCCCTGGGCCCCGCCTATTCCCCGTGGGGAGGTGTCAGGTACTCCAGAATGAAATCCTACCCTCCTACAAAAAGGCCGGCCTTTTTGTAGGGGATGCGATATCGCGGGTCCCCCCACGGATGTGGAGTCCACTATCCGGGGCGCATTTGTATACACTTTGGGGGTCTTACCACTGTGGTGCCCTTAATCATGCATTTGGCTCCGAAGAGTAGCCTCCCCAGGAGTCGATCCCATGACCTCACCTTAAAGTGATTTATGGACTTTCCCTGGTACCACTTGGGGCGCCCGAGGGATGCTTTGGGCGCCGAGGGGGGACCTCACCTCGGCTGCTCGCCCAAGGGGGGACCTCACCTCGGCTGCTCGCCCAAGGGAGGACCTCACCTCGGCTGCTCGCCCAAGGGGGGACCTCACCTCGGCTGCTCGCCCAAGGGAGGACCTCACCTCGGCTGCTCGCCCAAGGGGGGACCTCACCTCGGCTCCTCGCCCAAGGGGGGACCTCGCCCGCGCCCATGGCAGCCACCTCGCCCTTGCTCCTCGCCCAAGGGGGGACCTCGCCCTCGCCCGCGCCTGCTGTGCTGCCCTCGCCCAGCGCAGCCAGGGGCTCGCCGCCCTCGCCCGCGCCTGCTGTGCTGCCCTCGCCCAGCGCAGCCAGGGACCTCGCCCTCGCCCGCGCCTGCTGTGCTGCCCTCGCCCAGCGCAGCCAGGGGCTCGCCGCCCTCGCCCGCGCCTGCTGTGCTGCCCCTCGCCCAGCGCAGCCAGGGGCTCGCCGCCCTCGCCCGCGCCTGTGTGCTGCCCTCGCCCAGGCAGCCAGGGTCGCCGCCCTCGCCCGCGCCAGCTGTGCCCACCCTCGCCATGCGCAGCCAGCAGATCGCCGCCCATGGGAACCTCTCCCCCCTCGCCCGCGGTGACCCGTGCTTCCCTCGCCGTGGCTTGCTCGCCCAAGGGGGGTGTGGGCCAGATTGATGCCCAGAGCTTCTTCCTCGCCGTGGATGCCCTCGCCAAGGGGGGCCCACAACGCTTGCCTGCGCTCCCATCGCCGACTCTGGCAGCCAGCGCAACGCCCGCCTCGTCCTCGCCCATTGCCGGGATTGCCGGAGTGCGCCAGCGTCGCCGCAGGGGCGCCCGCGGCCTGACG
Organism: Litsea cubeba; assembly: GCA_012931725.1. Taxonomy (NCBI): domain Eukaryota; kingdom Viridiplantae; phylum Streptophyta; class Magnoliopsida; order Laurales; family Lauraceae; genus Litsea; species Litsea cubeba. The sequence goes on along the minus strand of CM022952.1, from coordinate 62,233,770 downwards.
GACGCCCAGCGCAGATCCACGTCCGACGCCAACTGGCGAGTGTCCAGGATGAAGCCACTCGCGCCGTACGCCCAGGAACTTGTTCCCCCGGGGCGCACCGGCCTTTCTCCCCCCTGGCCGGTTCCAAAGCTCGCCCATACCTGATAAAATCGGAAAAGAGGAAAAGGATTTTGGAGGGAGAAGAGACCTGAATCTACCAATGCCCCCCTTTCAAAAAATTATTTGGGCACGGGGCATTGAGGGGGGCAAATGATGGGTCAAGCCCAATCCGGATAGCGGCAATGAGTCAGGTCCGAGTAACCCGGTCCGTCTAGGATCGTGGGTCAGGCCAGAATAGCCCCGTTGAGATCCGGGTTTCGTTAAACGAAGCCTCGTCACCGCAGGCTCCAAGTCATCGCGACGAAGTCCTCCCCTAACCTGCATTTACCAAGTCTCGCGGAGAGGATCTCACCTGCCTTCCACCTGGCTCGATCCTCAAGGGCACGTCTGACGCTCCAAAGAGACGTTGAACCGATTGCATCCCCACCTGGTGGGAAAGAGTTATAAATAGAGCCCTCTCATCACTTGAGAGGGGATGGTTTTTCTCTACTTTCTCATATCTGTAACCCTCGACATTAATCAAAGATCACCCTTTTGAAGTGGACGTAGGTCACGCTTGACCGAACCACTATAAATCTCTCATCTCTCTTCATTTATCGCATAGCATTAATTATCTGACCGGTGGTGTCCGAATTCTTGTTTTTGGCATCATCAAAATCTTTTTTATTAAAGGCAACAAGACAATAGACGAAGAGGCAGTTGAAATTGAAGAAGAGAAAGATTTAAAGGCATAACCTTTAAAAGGCTATTAATACACTAAATTCTAAGTTAGGAATCTTGTTAAATGCCATCACAAAAACTACTTCAAGGCAACAAGAGGTCAAATTGGTAGACTCAGATGATACTTTTATATTGAGAACCCAACTTGCCACATGTTATATTCGAGCTGATTGCAAGTTTCATGCTATAACTTCCAAGTGTTGGCATTCTACCAATATTGAAAAAAAATTGTTCAATCTATAAGATGGATGACGTGACACTATTACAAGTATTAAAGCAACTTGTCCTAGTTCGTTTGGTGTTTGATCCAGGTTGAAAGCTTCGATCACCATTGCAGCTCCGCAAATCTAAGTGTACTTCACAATCCTTCAACATTGAGGACAAGGTTACTTTCAAGGAGGGTGGAAGTGGAATGTAACAATCCTCCAAGATATGTTCTATTTTTGCACATTCTATTTCTTAGGACTTCTTTACTTTCGCCTAACATCTCTCTACTAATTCTAATGCAATTAGGATTCCTTTATTTTTTGTTATTGGCATTTGTAACCCTATAAATGGGGCTTTAGGGCTTATGCATATCATTCAGGAAATTATTAAAAGAAAAATAAGTATTTTGAGGTATTGAGCGTGAATCAGAGAAGCTGCACAAAAAAAGGGAAAGATGATGATTTAGAGGCTAGTGGAGTCAACAGAGTACAACGTGCTCAATTTTGAAAGGAAAAGAGCACATCTAATTGGCAAAGCCCGGTTTCTATTTAATTATTTCTAGATAAGGTACAAAGTTTGGGGATACCGCTAATTCTAGATTGACACTAAGCTCTTGGCTAGCCTAATGATTGCTAATACCCCTAGTACGTACCCAAGAGATCGACTAAGATACCCACGGTGTTCTGAGATCTAAAGGATCTGAATGTATCTCAAGTCCTCAGTACAAATGTCCCATGGAATCCTCTGACTTGTAACTATTTGGGAGCCCGAGCATTGATAAAAAGCAATCCAAAGGGCCACCAATACCAAGGCCTAAGATCCCCAAGCAAGGTACACAAGACGAAAATGCATCCAAGACTAGGTGTTAAGACCGCAAAGACGAGGTAAAGTACTTGAGAGCCAAGGGGTAGTAGCGCCGAGGCAAGGCCTGCAACGGATAAGATAGCCTCTTCCCAAAAGGTCTCAAGTAGATATTAGGAGACCACCCAAGGGAGGAGGGTTATACACAGAATCTCTATTCATACAAAGAGCAAGGTGAGGAAGAGTCACTATCCTCGAGTCTCCAAGTAGCCAAAGACTCAGAGAAAGGAACTCAAGAGGCTAAAGGGTGAGGCAGTCTTGTCCCAAAAGGTTTCAAGTAGATATCAAAGAAGGAGGGTTATAAACCAGACCTCTATGTATACAAGACTTGGGTAAGGAATAGTTGGTAACCCTGGATCTCCAAGTAGCATGGGACCTAGAGGAAGGAACTGAAGAGGCTAATAGGCAAGACAGTCTCATCCTAAAAGGTCTCAAGTACATAACAAGAGCTACCCAAGGAAGGTGGGTTATATATTGAATCTCCGTGTATGCAAGAGCCAAGCCAAAAAGAGCCACTGACGCCGGGTTTCCTTATAAGCAAAGGACCTAGAGGAAGGAACGTAAGAACTCCCTTCTTTATAGTTAGTGAAAAAAGAGGTGCTCTTCGCCATTGGTGAGGAGCAGGCACATGATCCTCGCCAAGTGCAACTTGCATGTGACGAGTGGAGGGGTCTTTCGCACTGGGCTACAAATAGCTAAACTTCAAATGGTTATAACTAACTCTTGATCCGTCAATCAGATTTTCGAATTCTGTATGCTATTGGAAAGCTATTTCCGAGTAAATATTGTAGAGCGAGCTCATGATCGTCTTGATCGGAGTTGTATCAAAGGAGATATGGGTACTTGAATTTGACTGATGCAATAATTAGCGAAGACACGTGTGTTTCACCAGGTCTCGGCAAAGGGATGTTCTCATCCTTTGTCAGTGGGGGATACTCCCCTCCATTGGTGAGTAGAGGGGCACTTCTCACCATTGGTCAGTGGACTACTTTCCCTGCCTTCCCCACCACTCGGTGAGTGGAGTGTATTGCCCAACCAGTTTCCCATCAACTAAAATTTAAACTGCTGTTACTTTTGATCCGATTTTCAAGTTCTGCATACAGTCGGAAAGCTCTTTTCAAGTATATATACTAGAGCCTAAGAACATCTCAATTTGAGTAGTATCGAAAGAGACATGGGTGGTTGAAGTTGTCTTATGCACTACTTTACAAGGACATGTGTGTTTCACCCGGTCTTGGTCTTGTAGGGAGATAGCTCTGATACCACTTGTAGGGAAGCCCAACCCCAATTGTGGTGGACCCAAGACTCAAGACAACACAGTTAAATAGACTTGAATTTTATTAACACATGGGCACTTACAACAACTACACTATGCTGCACTCACCATACAATAACTCACTACTTGCATTGTAGACACATTACACTCACTACACTTACACTCTCTGCACACACACCTTGCTTGCACTAGCACTCTCTACTTGTACTCTGTGCACACACCTTGTTCTCAAGACATGCTCTACAAATGAGATGGACTTTCTATTTATAGCCATGGCAAGTTGGTGGGGAGATAGACTTGTGGTTATGGAATAGTCCATGTGGCCTCATTACACCCCTTCATCCAAATTGGTTTTGATGATGCCAAAAATAGGATTTCGGACACCACCGGTCAAGTAATAAAATGCAATAATTAGAGAAGAGAGAGAAGGGATTATAGTGGTTCGGTCAAGATGACCTACGTCCACTTCATAAAGGCAGAGATTGCCTGTGGTGTTTTACTTCCTCAATGATTATTACAAACTAGAGGAATACAAGCGTCGAAGTGAATAAAGAGAGATCCATCCTCCTTCAAGTGCTGGTGGGGCTCCTTGATTTATAGTCCTCCCCTAACAGATGGGGACGACTCTTCAGCAACGTTCGTCCTTGGAGCCCTCGAACTACCCTCGCGCTGGAGGAGGCAGGTGAGGAACTGCCATCACGCTGTACGAGGCAGGTGAGATATTTCTCCGCAGGACCTGGTAGGAGCGGGATTACTTCCGGAGCAACGTGGCTGCCCTGACTTGGTCTCTTCGTGGGCTTGGACCTGAGCTTCATCCTCATGGGTTGGGTCATTTGGGCCTGACTCATCATTTGCCCCTCAATGCCCCGTGCCCAAATAATTTTTTGAAAGGGGGGCATTGGTAGATTCAGGTCTCTTCTCCCTCCAAAATCTTTTTCCTCTTTTCCGATTTTAATTCAGGTATGGGCGAGCTTTGGAACCGGCCAGGGGGAGAAGGCCTGGGCGCCCGGGGGACAAGTTCCTGGGCGTAGGCGCGAGTGGCTCCATCCTGGACACTCGCCAGTCGGCGGTCGGACGTGATCTGCGCTGGGCGTCCGTCAGGCCGCGGGCGCCCCTGCGGCGACGCTGGCGCCTCCGGCAATCCCGCAATGGGCGAGGACGAGGCGGGCGCCCCTGCGCTGCTGGGCGAGGAGGAGGTGGGCGCCCGCCGCCTGCGCTGCTGGGCGGCATCACCCTGGGCGAGGGCGACGCGCGCTGGGCGAGGAGGAGGTGGGCGCCCCTGCGCTGCTGGGCGACATCACCCTGGGCGAGGGGCGACGCCGCGCAGGGCGAGGAGGAGGTGGGCGCCCCTGCGCTGCTGGGCGGCATCACCTGGGCGAGGGCGACGCAGGGTGAGGAGGAGGTGTGGGTGATGGGCGTCCCTGCGCTGCTGGGCGAGGAGTCAGTTCTGGGCGCCCGCGGAGTGAGGGTCTGGGCGCCCGGGGGATTCCTTGGGGCGTGGAGAGCCCCTTGGGCGCCCGAGGGACTTGGGCGCCCGTGGAGTAGTCCTGGCGAGAGGGGGAGAGAGGGACTTGGGCGCCCGGGGGAGTCCGGGGCGCCCGAGGGATGCTTTGGGCGCCGAGGGACTTGGGCGCCCGGGGGAGTCTGATCCCGTGATGGACGTGTATTCCTTTTTTTTTTTTTTTCTTTTTTTTTTTTCGGGGGCGCTGCCCCCTGGGCCCCCGCGAGCTGACCGGTCAGCTCGACCCCCACCGGGGGACACCCCCGGACCCCCTCTGCGTAGCGCATGATATATCCCTTAACATATGTAAATTCCAAGACTCTGCCCCTCTGTAACTTCTGATGGGTCATCCCAGAAGAAAAAATGAGAGAGCTTCTCAAGCTGAGGAGAGGGCGTGCCAGCTAGGAGAGGGCTGCGCCAGCTGGAAGAACTTCCGAGGCCGATCTTTCCGCGGCCCGCGAGAGGGCGACCAGGCTTTAGACCGAACTCTTAATAGCCTATGAGAGGGCAGCCAAGGCAGAGGCTGAGCTTCTGGAGACCCGCGAGAGGGCTCACTGAGCTTCTGAAGACCCGCGAGAGGGCTTCGCTCAGTGAGGTGAGCTTCTGAAGACCCGTGAGAGGGCTTCGCTCAATGAGGCTGAGCTTCCGAAGACCCGCGAGAGGGCTTCGCTCAGTGAGGTGAGCTTCTGAATACCCGTGAGAGGGCTTCGCTCAATGAGGCTGAGCTTCCGAAGACCCGCGAGAGGGCTTCGCTCAGTGAGGTTGAGCTTCTGGATACCCGCGAGAGGGCTTCGCTCAATGAGGCTGAGCTTGCACAGACCCGTGAGAGGGTGATGCTCAGAGAGACCGTTGTGGAGACAGTGACTAGGGCGGTACATGAGAGAACTGCTTTCCCAGATATTGCCCTCTTAGGCTTCGTGCTGACTGAGGGGCTTGATGATAGTAGTGGCAGCTCTTATGATGTCGATGGTGATGTGCTCCTCGACCTTGGGACCTTGGGCGCCATGATGATGGGCGCCCAAGTGAGGTGCTCCTCTACCCTGGGCGCCATGATGATGGGCGCCCGGTGAGGTGCTTCTCGCCATGGAGCATGCCTCGTTCAAACTGATGATGTCTATGGTGATGCCGAGGACAACTTTGAGAGTGATTAGAGGGCAGGGGACTCTTTTTTTTTTTTTTAACTTGTAGCACTGATAAAAAATGATTTTATTAATCCATTGCTTAGTGCTACACAACATTGTTGAAAAAACCAAGCCCCCAAACCCTCACTACTTTGACTCTCTTATGGTATTACTGGTAATTCATTTTCAACAGTTCCGCGTTCCCTGGCAATGTGTTCAACCACTGCATCGCGAGGAGTGAATGCTTGTCTGTCTCTCTGCGGAGCAGGACCGCGTTGGTCTCTGACAGGTAGCCTCTCTGTCCTGCTTCGCTTGTTGCTTCTATCCTTCCTTTCCTCTCTGTCTCGCCCCTTCCCGTTGTCGACTGCTCTGGAGGACTCCCCTCGCCTGGCCCTTGTGGTATCTTCAGCATTTATATACTTCTGAACCTTTGTTAGTAGCTCTGGCATGCTTTTTGGCGGGCGTTTCATCACTGAGAAATGGAATCTCGATGAACGGAGACCTCCGAGGAAGGCTGTCATGGACACCTTGTCGTCAGGCTCTTCAATTTGAAGTACCTCCTCGTTAAAACGAGTGAGGTAACTCCTGAGGCTTTCATTTGTATCCTGCTTTATGCTGAGCAGGTGTGTGGCAGGCTTCTGGTGGCGGCGTCCTCCGATGAAATGTGACACAAAGGACTTGCTTAATTCCACGAAGGTGGCGATGGAGGTAGGGGCGAGATTGGCAAACCACTGCCGGGCGGAACCCTTCAGTGTGGTTGGAAATGCCCTACACATAATCTCGTCAGGGATATTATGCAGCTGCATTTTGGTTTTGTACGTCTCCAGGTGGTCCAATGGATCCTTTCTTCCATCAAAGGTCTCCATGGACGGCATCTTGAACTTTCTGGGAAGCGGGTAGTTCACCACAGCGGGCTTGAACGGTGTGTCCGTTCGCCCGACTAGGTGATCCACTGTCTCCGGTGCCTTCGCCTTCATGGCGTTGTAGACTTCTCCCAGCTGGTTCTGCATCTCCTTGATCTTTTCGTCCCAGGGATTGGGAGCTTCCCTGGATAGGTCACGAAAATAACCTCCCTCCTCCATGCTTTGGTTTTCACTCTCCCCTTCTTGGAAATGAGGACCCTCTCCATTAGAAGAAGAGGGAGGAGGTGGAAGTCCTCCAAGCTGGGCTCCACCGGGCACTCCATGAGGGGCGCCCTGGGGAATTCCTTGGGGAACTCCCTGGGCGCCCTGGGGAACTCCCTGGGCGCCGCCCAGAGGATGGGCGCCCAGATGGGGAGCTCCCTGGGCGCCGCCCATCCCCATATGGGCGCTGAGGCGGGGAGCTCCATGGCGTGGAGCTCTTGGAATTCTTTGGTGCGATGCTCCTTGTGATACTTCTCCAAATTGTGCTCCTCCTTGCCTTGCTAGCACAAGTTGTAAGATTTGCTGGTTTTGGGCTACCAGCTGTTGCATGGTCTCCAACATCTGCTGAGGAGTGGGAGCAGGAGCATTCGAGGTATGGTCATTCGGTGGAGGAACATCCTCTCCCCGCCTAGGGGAGTCTGGGCGCCTGGAAGGGCCTGGACGCCCGGAAGGGCCTAGGCCTGTTGGGCGCCCATCTTGAGTGAGATTATCCTCCGGTCGTCTTGCTGATCTTGTGGTGATCACCATAATTTCTGAAGAAGATGTGTGAAGTGAGAACTTTAGCTTTGATTTTCGTTCCCCACAGACGGCGCCAAACTGATGATGCCAAAATAGGATTTCGGACACCACCGGTCAAGTAATAAAATGCAATAATTAGAGAAGAGAGAGAAGGGATTATAGTGGTTCGGTCAAGATGACCTACGTCCACTTCATAAAGGCAGAGATTGCCTGTGGTGTTTTACTTCCTCAATGATTATTACAAACTAGAGGAATACAAGCGTCGAAGTGAATAAAGAGAGATCCATCCTCCTTCAAGTGCTGGTGGGGCTCCTTGATTTATAGTCCTCCCCTAACAGATGGGGACGACTCTTCAGCAACGTTCGTCCTTGGAGCCCTCGAACTACCCTCGCGCTGGAGGAGGCAGGTGAGGAACTGTCATCGCGCTGTACGAGGCAGGTGAGATATTTCTCCGCAGGACCTGGTAGGAGCGGGATTACTTCCGGAGCAACGTGGCTGCCCTGACTTGGTCTCTTCGTGGGCTTGGACCTGAGCTTCATCCTCATGGGTTGGGTCATTTGGGCCTGACTCATCAGGTTTCATGAGGCTTCTGGAAGTTGGGAGAGGAAAGTAGAAAGTGTTGTTGTAACCTGAAGCTTCTGGAAGTATGTAGATGCTTACATAGAATGGGCTGTAACATGAGGCAGTTTGGGTGAAGTTTCTGGATCCTTTCCATGAGTTGGTTAGGATGGATTTTTCTAGAAGCATGTAGAGAAATGAAGGGCAAAAGACAGTGTTGCTAACAGGTCTTTGGTGAAAATCATTTGGCAAAGGGGTTTTCTCGTCCTTGGTGAGTAGGGGGATACTCCCCACCATTGCTGAGTAGAGAGGTGTTTTTCACCATTGGTGGGTGGAATGCATTCCCCGCCACTTGGTGAGTGGAGGGTATCTCCTTACCAAGTTTCCATTAGCTGAACTTTAAACTACTGTAACTTTTGACTTCACAGTCAAACAGCTCTTCTCAAGTAGATGGAGTCCAAACTCCCTCGGTCAGAGCTATACTAAGAAAGATATTTGCTCCTATAGTTTGCTGTTAAGTTTCTTGACGAGGTAAAAACGGGTTCTTCACCATACTTTGGCCCTTTCTCATGTGAGGGGGTGCTCCTTACTCGCCCAGGTTGTTGCCTTAGGTGTGGAGAAGCACCTCCTTTTTCATTTTTTACATTTCTTTGTAATTTTTAAATGACCATAACTTTGGATCTGTCTAGTGGATTTTAACCCTCAATATAACGTTGGAAAGTCTTTCTGAGTAGATGTTCGTGGAGTTCAAGATCATCTTATTCCGATTTGTATTGAAGGAGATATTGCCCTTGGAAGGTTGCCATTTAGTTCTTTTGAGGGGGTAAACTGCGTTGTGCCCCGGGAAGAATCTTCAAAGTGTGATTCTCTTTTTATGTTATTGAGGTGTGGGGTGCATGCCCGCACCCAACTCGGCATCTTTGATCATCTTTGTGAGTTTTGAAGATTTTGATCCAGAGAATCGTACCTATGCTAGATTGCGGTATTTTTATATCTGTCCCTAGTTTCCCAATCTCCAATTTTGATGCAATTTGCCCCATTTTCTTTGTTTCGGAATCCTTTACCTGCTCTTGATGATTTCATTACTTGAGGAAGTCATTTTCTATGATGCTTCATTTTTCATAGGATCTTCGACTTTCCGCGGAATCCACTTTTCCATGCTTTTGGTGAGCTTTTTCTTACTTCGTTTTCTCTTACAAATTTGTGCCTTCATCGGGTTCCCGAAAATGATCCGAAGGACGTGTTAGGTTCTCTCAAATGATCCGAGTTGTCATTTTATTTTTTCCCTCTTTATTTAGGTGGGATTGTTACACCTCTATTATCTAAGGTACACTTAAGATTAAAGTGGAAGCATCTTGGCAAAACGGTTGTGATAGATTGAAAAATTTAAAGACCACTTAGTTGAATATGGAATATGAAAATGAAGCAAAGTATGACTAGGATGAAGAAACCAAGTCGTAGGATATGGTGGAAGATTTTTGGTTGCACTAAAATTTGGGTTTATGCCAATAAATCTACTACAAAAGTCAGCTTCATATCACTAACAACAGAAGATAAAGCTTAGAGAGAGGAAGTTCAGCTATAACTTTATAAATTAGAAAAGGCCAATGATAGGGATAAACTGACGAAAAATGCACCCTTGAGTTATATTCAAATTATACAAGACATTTATGATTGATGACCATTAACAAGCGTGAAGACTATGTTTGGAGAGATACTTAACTTAAGTTAACTAGAGTTGGATTAAACCACTAGTCTGCTTTTAGCCATATTTATTCATCATGAACTAGAGTTGGATTAAACCACTAGTCTGCTTTTAGCCATATTTATTCATCCTGATTTTGAGCAACTTAAAGAATGATATAAAAAATGTAATTCCTTGGTGAATGTTGTTTACAAACAATGTGGTACCCACTGTTCAGACAAGAAACCCCAAGCATGCATATGAGAACTTTGAAGAAACAGATAATACATATGACATGCCGAAGGATTACATGTTCAAGGAACAAGGAAAAAGCATAAGACCAATAAACACCTTAAAAGAAGCAGAAAGGAAGGACGTGATGAATTATGGAGTTCCTGAAAGCAAGATTGTAATAGGGCAATGGAAAAGTAGAGCTTCTTTGTATGTTATCATGTAAGCCATTACTGGGATTCATCATTCATAATGGAAAATCAGATTTTGATTAATTTAGGCTATTTTCATTTTCTTGTCCTTTCGAATTCAAGATTATATATGTTCTCCAATCAGCAAAGCAGCTTCCTAGCATTACAACTTACAAGCAGGATGTCACGGCCCTTTGGAAGGAGACCATGCAAATATAGATAGCTATTGTCAACTGGTTCATCCAGCACTGCAAGCAGACGGCCAAATTGGTGGCAGACTCTTTGGCGAAAACGAACCTCCCCAGTTGTAACAGTGCTCATCCCTGGTTCAAGACATCTTCAATCAAACCCAAAGAAAAAAAAGACATCTTCAAGCAGGAGTAAGTCAAGATGAAGCTCAAACATATGGGACAGTTACAAGAACAGAAGAAGAGTCTTGACAGCTCAGCACAAGTGGTTCCAGTTTGGGATCCAAGTAGGGATGGATGTGGGCTTACTTTCGGTCCGTGATGGTTTATTCTGTTGGTCTAGTTTTTCTGATGTTTTAGTGTTGGTATGGCCCTCCAGTGCCTCTTGGTTTTATGTTTTTTGTGGGGCTCCTCAAGTGAGAGTCAAGTATAATTATCTGTTTTGCTTTCTAGTGTTTTTTTTTTTTTTTTCATGAAGATATCAGTCCAGGCAAAAGAAAGGGGGAAGAAAAGCAACAGTTTCCTAGCAGCAGAAGAAATCTCAATATTTTTCTTATTTGTCCCTCTACATTGTTGTCTAAAATTTTTTTAATAGCTGTATTTTCTGCGATAAGCGATTCCATTATTTCATTTCTTGAGTATAATTTTTCTATTTTTTAAGGTTCTAGACCATTATTATACTCGTATTATGGTAATGGTACTTCCAAAACCGGTAAACTAACGTCCCAAGTTAAACTAAACCCTGACCAGACCTTGAAATCATGAACTGGTTTACAAACCAGTGATGAGAGAATAAAGGTCATTGATTACTTTTATAGATAGAAATACTGACCTCATTCATTGTGACTTTATATATACAAGTGCAGTACCGATTCAAGATTCCAAATGCTATTATGCCTATATTAACAAAATAAATAACAACAAAAAGCAACCTATGACTTCACTACAAAAATTGCAAATTGAATGGGATATGGGTAAATTGTCCCTCAAGCAGTAGTCCAGCTCTATATCTCAGCCCGATGCTCCAGCAGCAGCACCTTTGTCACATTCTCCCAGCTCCTCTTTTGCAAACTCCTCGATTAGCATTCGCTGTCTCTGGGTTAAATTTCTGAGAGATAAAAATTTCCATCAGAAACAGGGCCAAAATATTTTGCATGAACCAAAGCTATAAAAAAAATAGGCATTTCCATTTGTCTGATACACTACCACTACCAATCCATGCTAAAGCTTAAAGAACAAAAACCTACGTTGGAATGCTGACATTAAAATGAACATATTGATTCCCATAAAATGCGGAATTCCTCGTCTTTATGCCTGAGAATATCAGGGGAAACAGTTAGTTTTTAATCAAGCCATAGCAGACATAAAAAAAGTAGCATCATTTAATGAACAAACTTGAAGGATGTGATAAATACTATATACTACAACTGATTCGTTACTGAGTGCATCAAAAAGTCGCAATCTTCATTCTGACATGTACCAATACACAAGTTCATGTCTTCCTTCGAACATGATGACAAAAGCTCAAGATAATCCTAGTAACAAATTGATGGTATTGTGCAGTATAAGAGAGATTTTCCCCTGTTGGAGTCCACAAGGATGCCCTGCGTGAAATGGCATCTCCTGCGTTAATGCAAGAGTGGGGCCCCTTCATCATCAAAGCACTGCTTGACATTTCATGCAGGGGAGGTCTTACAGACTCCTGTAGGATAAAAACTCACTGCAGTGAAAAACTGAAAACATAAACAGCTGGTCAGTTTCATAGAGTCCTCACCTTTTCCTTTTAAAACAACCTTTTGGCCAGGTTGGGTACCTTGCCGAACCTGCAAACCAAAGCAAAAGGTAAACACACCACAATAGCACATGAATAAAAAGAATTGCAGTTAAACAAGAAGACAAAAGGCAGACAATTCAAGAGTAGGGATGCAAATAACCTTCAGAACAACATCTCCTGCAAGAGTTGGCACCTGAATGGTTCCTCCCAGAATTGCCTACACAGAATAGTCAATAGCCTCTATTGGTAAATACTGGATCATTGTTACCAAAGGGAAGCAGAAGGGTTGATGCATAAGATGCAAACAAGCGCTGCTAAGAAGCGGGAAGGAAAAAATTGGAAAAAGAAAAAGAAAATATATCCCAACGACATCCAAACTGTGAAGAAACATATCAATTTTACCCACACCTCACAGCCAGATGCTTCAGGAAGGAGAGCAATGAATACCTGAGTAACACTTAGAACGGCATCCACATGGATGTCAGGGCCTTCTCTTCGGAACACAGGGTCCTCCCGAACCTGCAACAAAAATATAGTATCAGTTTCAAGAGAAAGAAGCAAAGTGTCACTGCAGCATATCATCACCAACATATAAATAATGAAAGAAATAAGAAGAGTTGACCTTAATAGTGACATAAAGATCACCAGGTTGATTGCCTTCAGGATCTGCTCCACCTCCTCTGTAGAGCTTTATAGTTTCATTATCGTCTACCCCTGAATATTCCAATATAGTTTTTTCAAGAGTGGTACAAATGTTGAAGCAGCATAACATATTAAAAAATGCAGCACCAACACTTACAAGCAAATGAACTTGGAGTGAGATTGTAATATTAGGAACATTTATACATAAAAATGAGTAAGATAATTATGATATCAGTTATAGTGCCTTACAATCATATGACTAAAGGATATATACAATGGGGAACAAACATTCTGCAGAAAAGAACAGAACACACTTTAAGATTTAGTTTCTTAATATTATCCACACTTACGATGCCACACTTTTGAAGGACCGAACAGAATCTATTTCAACTAAAATTTAGTTTCCTAGGAAGGAACAATACTCGAGACACCAAGCCATCATCATAGATCAGGTGTTACTTGTAAAATTAATTTAAGGCACTGATGAATTCTTTGGTAAAAGGAGAACTTCCAGGTGAAAGGTGATTAGTACTGAAAAGCAAATTGAAATCTCACAACCAACCATGAAAATATGAAAAATGCGAAAGATGCTTAAAAAGGATTTGATTTCCAGGTGATGGCCAAAGAAAGAAAAATAAGCTAAAAATAAAAAATAAAATAAAATCTTCATGTGAACATTGCTAGCTGTGCATTTATTCTTATTTCTTTCAACTTGATTTTTCACGGATGGCAGAAAGATCTCAGTTCAGAGTTGCCTACTTGAGGCCCGGTTACTGTCCAAGCTCAACATGGGAAGGACCAAAACTTACGTGCCTTATAAGTCCTCAATCTCACATTGACAATGATAAACATATTTAAGGGAAGAGACCTAAAGCAACCAAATGAAAAAAAAAAAAAAAAAACAAAAAAAACAAAAAAGAAAAAAGATGGCTACAATCCTATGATTCTTATCAAATTCTAAGGTCACGTTTGGTAGTGGTCTTCGGTGAGGATTCATCGTCAGTTTTCCATGCTAGCATGGAAATCTCACGTTTGGTCATGTCGGGAACCCAGCTAAGCAACCGTTGACCCTACCCCATCAGATACCGTAAATCATCGATTTTAAAAGAAGAGAGAGGCGCCGGGGGGGGGGGGGGGGGGGGGGGGTCAACTAGGCCAATGGGCCTAGTTCAGTGGGTCTCAGCCCATGACAAATTGAGCCCAACTTGTGGGTCAAAACAAGTATCTCTTGTACAGATATGTAATTGATTTTATGCCTTATTAGGAGATTTGATTAGATGTTAATTAGATTATGATTAGATTATGATTACTTTAATTTAGTTAATTCTCTCAGTCACTGTAAACATTCTTGTAAACTTTATCTCTATATAATGAAAGATCGTGACCCTCAAAGGGATCATCGAATTCACAAACTATCATCTGTCTTCATCTCTCTTTGGTCTGACATGGTATCAGAGCCAAACTTCTGAGTGTTTCTTCTCCATCTTCCAAACATTGGAAGCTGTCATAGTCTCTGAGAGACTCTCTGAACTTTTTATCTTCATCTTCCAAGCAGTGGAAGTCGCCAGATCATCCTGTGATCTCTCGTGGCCCACCCCAGATCATTTTCATCACATCAGGATATCACAATCCCTCTGATTGTCTGAATATTCTAGACTTTCTGGAGATATTTCGATATTTTTTTGGCATCAGAACAGATCACGGATCTGTTTCGCAGGGTTCTTCCACGCTGATCGTCTGCTGGCATCTGTGGCCCACCACTGATCATCACCAACCTCATCAACAGCTCCCAGCATCTTGGTCGACCAGTTATGCTCTTTATTTTGGCAATTTTTTCAGATTTTTTCATCCATAAGAGGTAGGCCATCTACCATTTTTTGTGGAAAATCTGTTTTGTCAATTTCTTTTCATCACAGCTGTCCAAAATCTTTGATTTGGATCCGTTTTGTCTGAGACCACTTCCAGTAGGTGCAGAATTCTGCTGCTCACCCATCTTCATCTTCAGATCTGTATACAGATCACTTGGTGGGCCCCACGTGTAGAATTACACACTGACGACAAGGTCGTCTGGGTTGGGTTTGCATCCTTTTTGTGCACTGTTCATTCTCTGTATTCTGGGAACAAGTTCTCGCCACTTGATCTGATTGTTTGAGATCTTATCCATCATTTGTTATCTGATTAGTGTGTGATCTAATCCATCAGTCATATTATTTGTGATCTGATTGGAGTGTGATCTGATCCATCAGTTTGATTTAAGAACAGTGAGGTTTTTGTTGCACAGTTTGATAGATATACTGTTTGACTGAAATGGAAAAGCATGAAATTAAATTGATCCAATTTAATGGAAAGAATTATACTTCCTGGTCGTATCAATTTCAAGTCTATCTTGAAGGAAAGGAAATGTGGGGACTTGTTTCAGGATGGGATCCACGACCTAAGGAAGATGAGAAAAAAATACTCTCTTGGAATACTAAGGATGCCAAGATAAAAACCTGGATTCTTGGTTCCGTTGAACCACAATATATCCTGAACCTCAAACCTTACAAAACCTCCAAGGAGATGTGGGATTATCTGAAACAAGTGTATCACCAAGGGAATTCTGCCCGTCAATATCAGCTTGAACTAGAGATTGCTCAGTATTCCCAAGGCACCTCTTCTATCCAGGACTATTATACGGGTTTTCTCAATTTATGGGCAGAATATGATGAAATCAAATACTTCAATGTATCTGAGGCAGCTCTTTCTGAGATTCAAAAATTACAGGCAACTTCTCATAGAGACCAGTTCCTAATGAAATTAAGATCTGAATATGAGATCATTCGTTCCAATCTGATGAGCAGAGTTCCATCTCCATCCCTGAATGAGTGTCTTAATGAACTCTTGTGAGAGGAACAAAGTCAGCTCACTCAGCATGTTCTGAAGCAACAGTCCTCCGGAAACTCTCCTGATGTAGCATATGCTGCCACTGCCACTACCAGTTACACTCCTGCTGTCTCTTATGGTCCGGGAGGGATTATTCATCATACTAATGCTGCTGCTAAAAGACAAACTCCTGCAAGAGATCTCAGCAAAATCCAATGCTTTGGCTGTAAGAGTTATGGACACTATGCCTCACAGTGTAAGACCAAGTTTTGTAATTACTGCAAATCCAATGGTCATGTTATCAATGAATGCAAACGGCGGCCACAAAATCGCACTCCACGAGCATATCATATCAACACTGCTGATGCTACTACTTCCAGTGATAGTTCTTCGGCATCAGTCATGCCTTCGCCACCTCCTGCCTCCACTACTGCTCCTCAGATCACCCCTGAGCTTATTCAACAAATGATCATCAATGCCTTTTCTGCACTTGGCATATCAGGTAACCAACATTCCTCTTCTTCCATATGGTTTATTGATTCTGGAGCTTCCAATCACATGACCTCCTCCACCACTCATCTCTCTAACCTACAACCATACAAAGGGAATTTGCAAGTCCATACTGCTGATGGTCAAAAGCTTCCTATTACAGCTACTGGTGATATCATTCATTCTTTACCTCTCACAAAAGTCTTTCCATCTCCTCATCTTACTACAAATCTTCTGTCTGTTGGACAACTGATTGATGATAATTATAATGTTTCCTTTTCTCGCTCTGGTTGTGTTGTGCAGGATCAAGTGTCGGGGACGGTCATCGCGAAGGGGCCTAAGTGTGGACGCCTGTTTCCTCTTGTGATGCCTTCCTCTCAGAATAAACAAATCTCTGCTTTTTCTTGTTTTTCTCCTCAAGATGTTTAGAGGCTCTGGCACAATAGATTAGGCCATCCTCATTCAAAATTGTTATCTTTGATGTTGAACACTGGTAGTATTAATGAAAATAAAACATCTTTTAGTCACATTTCTGATGAGTGTTCTGTTTACAAACATGGAAAAAGCAAAGTCCTTCCATTTTCTTCCAAATCTACTATGGCTTCAAATTGCTTTGACATTATTCATAGTGACGTTTGGGGGATTACACCTGTAATTTCTCATACACATTTCAAATATTTTGTCACATTTATTGATGATCATAGTAGATTCACATGGGTTTATTTCTTACACTCTAAATCTGAAGTCTTTGATATTTTCCAAAAATTTATGGCGTATGTTGAAAATCAGTTTTCTACTCGCATTAAAATTCTCCGATCTGATTCCGGAGGGGAATATATGTCCCATCAATTTCAAACTTATTTGCAAAAACACGGGATTTTATCACAGCGATCGTGCCCTCACACTCCTCAACAGAACGGAGTTGCAGAACGCAAAAACAGACATCTCCTCGATACTGTTCGTTCTCTTCTCCTAGAATCATCAGTTCCCGCAAGATTTTGGCCCGAAGCGTTAGCCACTGCAGTTCACCTGATCAATCGCTTACCATCCTATCGCCTCACAAATCAAACACCATACTTTCGTCTCTTTCGTAAAGATCCTTCTTATACCCACCTGCGCATTTTTGGCTGTGTATGTTTTGTTCATCTTCCTTCGACTGAACGTACTAAATTAATTGCTCAGTCCGCCAAATGTGCATTCCTTGGCTACGCATCTCACCAAAAGGGGTATCTCTGTTATGATCCTGTGGTCAACCGTCTTCGCATCTCTCGAAATGTCACATTTTTTGAAAATCAAAGTTTTTTTCCTAACCATTCCTCAGATTTACCATCATTTTCTCATCTACCAGATTTTTTTGACCCAATCTCTTCTCCACTCCTTGTCTATGAACGGCGTCGTTATAAGGATGTTCCACTACTGCCGCCCCCTCCGGATCCCTCACCGGCACCTGATCTTGACCACGTTTCATCACATGATGCTCCATCTCCACTTCAGCTTCGACGCTCTACCCGTCTCTCTAAGCCTCCAGAAAAATATGGGTTCACTCACACCTCCTTGCATGCTACTCTCTCCTCTATTGCTATTCCTTCTTCTTACTCACAGGCGGTGAAGCATGACTGTTGGCAAAAAGCTATGCACGAAGAATTAGCTGCATTACAGGAGAATCATACCTGGGATATTGTTCCATGTCCCTCATCTGCAAAACCTATTGGCTGCAAATGGGTTTTTTCAGTCAAACTTAAGTCTGATGGCTCGTTGGATCGATATAAAGCACGGCTAGTCGCACTGGGCAACCGACAAGAATATGGCATTGACTATGAAGAAACATTTGCTCCAATTGCAAAAATGACAACAATCCGTACTGTTCTTGCCATTGCTGCTTCCCACTCATGGCCTCTTTACCAATTTGACGTCAAGAATGCATTTCTTCATGGTGATCTCAAGGAAGAAGTCTATATGCGACTTCCCCAAGGCATTACGGGTGTTTCGGCAGGAGATTGCGCACGCTTAAGACGATCTTTATATGGTCTAAAGCAAGCTCCGCGTGCTTGGTTTGAGAAATTTAGAGATGCTCTCCTTCTACAGTTCTCTCAAAGTGCCTCTGATCCGTCTATGTTCCTTCATCGTTCCTTAAAAGGGATTACTGTCCTCTTGGTATACGTCGATGATATCATCATATCTGGGACAGATTCTGACATGATCACCTATCTACAGGCATCCTTACATGAATCTTTTCATATGAAAGACTTAGGGCCACTCACATATTTTTTAGGCCTTGAGGTTCATCAGTCAGAAAAAGGTCTTATACTAGATCAACACAAATATGCTATGGATCTTATTGAGACGGCTGGCCTTCAAAACTCCACTCCTGTAGATACACCTGTTGAGGCCAATCTTCAACTCGCACAAGATACGGGTGATCTTCTCCCTGATGCCACAATGTATCGCCGTTTAGTCGGCAGCCTGATCTACTTGACTATCACTCGGCCTGATATCTCATATGCGGTGAATCTGGTTAGTCAGTTCATGACACAACCTCGCCATCTCCATCTTGTTGCTGTTCCGCGCATTCTTCGCTATGTTCTTCATACACCATCTCGTGGCCTTTTCTTTCCTGTGGGCAATTCGACTTCTCTCATAGCTTATTCAGATTCTGACTGGGCTGGATGTCCTGATAGTCGACGGTCTACCACGGGTTGGTTCATGTTCTTAGGGGACTCATTGATCTCCTGGAAGTGTAAGAAACAAGATAAAGTCTCCAAATCATCCACAGAAGCAGAATATCGTGCAATGTCGGCTGCCACATCTGAAATTGTCTGGCTTCGGGGTCTTCTTTCTGAGCTTGGATTTCCACAATCTGGCCCTACACCTCTCTATGCGGACAATACCAGTGCCATACGGATTACTGAAAATCCTGTCTTTCATGAACGCACAAAGCATATTGAGGTGGCTTAGTCATTACATACGTGATGAATTTGTGCGTGACTGCAATTGCTCTTCCTCATGTTCCTACCGGACTTCAAATTGCAGATATATTTACCAAGGGACTTCCTCGGCCACGACATCCAATTCCTAGTTGGCAAATTGATGCTCGTGGATTCACCCGCATCAATTTGAGGGGGGGTGTCAACTAGGCCAATGGGCCTAGTTCAGTGGGTCTCAGCCCATGACAAATTGAGCCCAACTTGTGGGTCAAAACAAGTATCTCTTGTACAGATATGTAATTGATTTTATGCCTTATTAGGAGATTTGATTAGATGTTAATTAGATTATGATTAGATTATGATTACTTTATTTTAGTTAATTTTATGCCTTATTAGGAGATTTGATTAGATGTTACTTAGATTATGATTAGATTATGATTACTTTAATTTAGTTAATTCTCTCAATCACTGTAAACATTCTTGTAAACTTTATCTCTATATAATGAAAGATCGTGACCCTCAAAGGGATCATCGAATTCACAAACTATCATCTGTCTTTGGTCTGACAGGGGGGGAGCAGGCGCGGGAGTGTATTTAAACTGAGTTTCTTCGCAGAAACTCGTCCCCGATTGTTGCTCTCCCTCAACCTCGACGAGAAACCCTCGGCCATCTCTGCTGTCGAAAGGAGGCAAATGGACGAACTTCAATCTGGCGATTAGAGGGGACACTGCTCCAATCAAACCCTCTTCCTTTGTTTCTCTCGACTTCCAACCTCCTTCTATGCGACTGGATTGTCTCCGTCGTCTCTTTCGGCAACGACAAAGGACGGTGTTGGACTTCAACAACATTGCCCTCTGCACGGAAACAATCCTTTTCCAACCATCAGGATTCCACCGGCGCCCTCTTTCCATTCAACCCACTCACAAGCACAAGTTAGGGTTTGTTTTTTTTCCCTTTTTTTTCATCCATCTTGCTGTTTTTTTCTTTGTGGAAATGAAGGTTTTAGTTTATGAAAAAAGCTCTGGATCTCATTTGGGTTTTTCCTCCGTCAGTTGTGATACCTTGAGTGGAATGTTGTATTTAAGGTGGAATGTAGGGGGTTTGATGGCAAGGGTCTCTATAGTGAATCGTGAAACATGTGGATAAAGGTTCAGAAGTGTGTAATGGTTTCAGAAATATACAAGTTTGGGGTCCTATTAGGCATACTATTTTATATGGACGACAACAAGCCTCTTTGGATTCTTCTCTTCGACCCCTTGGAGACATGTGATGTATTTTATAACTAATGATTGGATCTTCTGCATACAATTTTTTTGTTTATAATCTTTGAGTGCTTATTGGTGATTTTAGTATGAATTTGCCCATTTGAACCTAATCTAACTAAGACTGCACTATTGATTGTTGCTCCTTGTTCACTATTCATTTTGCTCTAATCTCAAGCATTCCTAGCAACCCCTCTTCTTAATTTAGGCTTTAGATGGACAGTGCATGATATGCAGTCTATAAAAGAGAAGATAATTCTAAGCTATCAAACAAGTAACATCATATGGGAGATTTCATTTAGCAGGCTACCCATTTGGATGTTCATTTTAAGATGTTCATTTAGCAGGCTACCCGAGAGAGAAAAACTGTGCTCATTTTAAGATGTTCTGATATGTATAGTTACAATCTTGGGTATAGTTACTTTAATAATGCCAGGTTCTATTTGTCTACTTCTATTTATTTTACATTCCTTTTCATTTTGAATCACTCTGTTTTTACCTAAGTCTTGTTTAAGTGTAACCAAGTCTATGATGGCCAACCAATTACTGGATTGATCGAAATCTTGGTGTTGACAGCCTAGATATGTTAAGTGATTCTTCGATTAAAGTATTTAACTGCTACTATGACATGTAATGGGTCAGTGGAGATGGGTGTAGTGGAGATGGGTGTCCTGGATTCAGGTTTGTTGCTGGTTGATAATTTTTTATGACTTCTTGAAGGTTTAATGCTCATTGTAAAATGTAGGATGTCTGAACCGACTAGCCCACAAGCTGTGAATGGTTCTAACATAAGAAACATGAAGTGGACGGATGCACATGATGATGTGCTCCTCCACATCATGCTTGAGATGCGCAAAGAAGGAAAAGTAATCCCCGGAGGGTTTACCTCGGAGGGATGGGGTTTGAATACAAGAGAAATGCAAACGAAACTTGGGCCCCAATTTAGTAAAGACAAGTTGAAGAACAGGATGAAGAGCTTCAAAAAATGGTATAGTGCAATGAAGTCTATGCTAAATTTAAGTGGATTTGGATGGGACGAAGAAAGGAAAAAAGTCACGGCAGAAGATGGGGTGTGGGACGATTACATTAAGGTGATATTATTGTTCGATTTATGTGGTTTTTATTTTTAAATGTAAGTATGAATTGTGATATATTGTATATGGAATGCAGGCACATGCTCGAGCTAGTATGTATAGGTCTAGGCGTATGCCCGACTATTACATTATGTGCGAGATATTCGGTGACTCAATTGCCGATGGTCGAGAGGAATTGGTTACAAATGACATTCCTCAATCACCACCATCCATACATAACAACGATTTAGGTGATGACTTAGCTGTGGATGAAGATGTCGCTACCCATAATGAGGATGCTGAAGATGAGCACATCTCTAGAGCCAGAGGACGTAACATTGCCCCTAAAGGATCTTCCCGTCAAACAACAAAACGTCAGAGCACGGGGGATGCAATGGTGGCAGTTGTTGGCCGCATGGCAGATGCGGTAGACACATTGGCAAGGAACGCATCAGAAGAACGAATGAAGAAGGTGTGGGAAGCATTACTACCTCTTGATCTAGAGCCAATGGTAAAGATAACAACATTTTGACAACTAGGGAATGAAGAGATGGCCTCACAGTTTTTGGGCATGGATAATGATTTTCGCAAGCTATTTGTACTTAACTTCCTATGCAATGGTTAGTTTGATGTTTTGGGTTGTTATCTTGGATTTGTAATTCGTGGTTTTGGTTGTGAGGTATGTTTTGGGTTGTTATCTTGGACTTGTAATTCGTGGTTTTGGTTGTGAGGTGTGACTCATTTATGCTTTTTTTGGCTGTTGGTATGTTATATATACTTTTGTTAAGACATGGGCTGTTTGGACAAGGAATGTTTGTTGTTCAGTTTGTTGGGTTGTGAAGAACACTTTTATTAATTTGTAGTATATAATGGACAAAAATATGACTGCTACTATATTTTTTTAGAATGACATAACTTATATTAATTGGTTGTATTTTTATTTTCAACCGCAGCATGGATAAGCAAGATCTTGTGTTACTGTTAACTAATGTCGTTACATCAACATGTCTTTTATGATATCGTTACCAATATCAAACCAAAGATAAAGTTCATGAAGCTGCACAAAGTGGAAAGACTTATCTCAATGAGATTTTGACTGGACACACTTGTAAATGTCATGATGTATTTAGAATGAGCAGTGGTTGTTTCTTACTATTGGCCAATGAGCTAAAAGACAAGGGCCTGATAAGAGACTCTCGGATAGTGACGGTGGAAGAGCAACTGGGAATATTTTTATTCACCGTTGGTCATAGCCAGAGAAATCGAATCATGCAGAACTTGTTTCAACATTCAAGGGAGACTATCAGCCGATACTTTAACAAGACATTGGATGCAATTATAAAACTCGCTCTGTATTATGTGAAGCAATCTGAGATTTTATTTGATTTTACATAGTTTTGTTAATTTTTATGCTAAGGTCAAAAGGAGCAAAAAGAGAGGAATTAATGAAGAGGATGATGGGCGTGAATCCCAAAGAAAGACCATGGTGGGTCCCATTCAAGATATTCCAGATTTCAAGAAGACTTTCTAATTATTTGGACAACTTACAATTCAAATCAAAGAAGGAAAGAATTAGAGAAAGAAATTCTAGTCAAAGAAGAAAGCAAAGAAAGAAAGAAGAAACCCAATCTAGGGTTACACGCCCAAGGGGGGTCCACATCTATTACAAATAGAAGAATTTCAGAAATTAGAAAGTCTCATTCAAGTTAGAAGTGGAATTCAAGAATGGAGAAAAAACAAGGAGAAAAAGAAGGAAAGTTTAAAGCAAGTCTTATTCAAGTCAAGATAGAAGTCCTAAAAGAGGGGTCCCATACTTATGTTACACGCATCAAATAGGGCCCACTTTTATGTCAAAAGTTTAGATTTAATTCCTTGCAATTAATTTCAGATTTGTGGGTCCATGTGAATAAGTTTGTAGAAGATACAAGTGGGACCAGATTTAGAAAGCTTGCTAAAACAAGAAAGAAGACTCCTTATTCAATCTAATTAGGTTTCCTAATTATAAGGAAGGTTGAAGATCTATTTCTACAAGGAAATACTTGCTAAAAGGGGCTGTTTTGAAGACTTATAAATAGCATACAAGGGAAAAACGTGAACAGTACTTTCCAGCCCCATCAAGCCACTTTCCAGCCACCATTCATCCCATATATTCCAGCCATATAACCAGCCATAAGACAGCAGCCATACAACACCTTTGGAGCATCTTTGAAGCCATCTTCGGAGAGCTTTTGGAGGAGGAATAAAGGGGAAAAGCTGCTGGCCATCCACTACTTCACCATCATCTTCTAGTTTTATTCTTATGACTCTACTTTCTAGTTTATTTTTCATTAAAAACATGAGTAGCTAATTTTTTTAGGGCTAGGGTGTAATTGAAACCCTAGCCTAGTTCTATGTAGTCTCTTTTGGCGTCTTTTAATTCATATTTCAATTTTATTGGTTGAGATTCTAAACCATGTTATTAATTGATGAGTTGTGTATATGCCATGCCAACCATGTGATGTTCAATTAATTTTAAGAGTAGCTAACTTAATTTTGATTGATCTTGATGTTATGCATCTAGGGTTTAGAACCATGAATAATCTAAGTATATGCCATGCTTAGACTCATGCATTTATCTTTCCCATTGTTTTTATGCATTATGATTGTTTTGACTAGGACATATGCCATGCTTAGTTTTTGCATCATAATGAGCAATTCATGTAGTATGCCACTCATGAATTAGGTTTAGGGGAATAATAATCTAGACGCATATGCCATGGTCTAGGTTGATAGATGTCACCAATAAAATCTGATTTTTGATTAAAAGATAATAAGGGACATGCATAGGATTGGTTAGGGGAGTAGATGAAACCCTAGTTCATTCATTCATTATTACTGTTTTTCAATTCTCATACTAGTTGTTTTAGGTTACTTTCCAATTAGCTTTTGATACTTTAAATTACTGTTTTTAATAGTTTAATTCCACTTTTCATCATTCAATTATTCCATTTAATATTCTGATTTTTAGTTAGTTTTGACATTGTTTTATCACAAGTCTTCGTGGGATCGACCTCGTACTTACAATTCACTACACTACATAGTGATCTTGTGCGCTTGCGAGTTTTTAATTGTGTGCATACTAGTAACTTATTTCTAGGTTGCTTGGTGCATACCAGTGTCCACCTGAGATCACAAATAATCCATTATTTAACCCATTTTTCAAAATAACGTTTTTTAGAGGCAACAAATATAAAACTATTGTGCTAAATTTTAATGTATGTTATATTTGTATATAGGATTGCATTGGAGCAATAGACGGTACACATATCCCCGCGTGGGTTAGACTTGAAGATTAAGTTCGCTCTCGCAATAGAAAGGGTGGATTACCACAGAACGTTATGGCCGTTGTGTCATTTGATATGAGTTTCCAGTATGTCTGTGCTGGATGGGAAGGATCAGCCTCAGACTTGAAGATTCTTCAACATGCGGTTTGGAGGCGACCGCAAAATAGGTTACGTGTTCCAATTGGTAGTAAACTCTAAGCCATTTGTTAATAAATGTATTAAGCTTTTCCTATTTAACTTGCATCATAATATGAATGTCCTAATATTGTTTTGTGGGGAAATTTTATCTCGTCGATGCCGGTTATGCGAACATACGTGGGTTTTTAGCCCCATTTCGCGGCGTCCGGTATCATCTTAAGGAATGGTCCACAATGCAAGCGCCTAGGAATGATAATGAACTGTTCAACTTGCGTCATGCAAAGTTACGTAATATAGTGGAGAGAACATTTTCGATATTGAAGCAGCGTTTCGCCCTTTTGCAAATTCCTCCAAGATATCCTATGAAGACACAAGTGAAGATCGTTGTGGCATGTTGTGTTTTACACAATTTTATTCGTCGGTGGAATCATGAGGATGATTTATTTGTGAATGCATTTAATGAGATGATGAATGATGATGATCTCGTTGATGAAGAAGATCATGATATCCAAGAGGACAATATTGGTGGACCTTGTGATGTTGACAGACAATTTATGGTAGATTTTAGAGAACAAATATCTAAAGACATGTGGGAAGCTAGGGGCCCAAGGAGGGTCTAATTTAGTAGCTTCATCAATATTATTCAGTGGGTACAAAGGATGTATCTTTGGGTTGTTCTTCTTTTGGGTTGGTTTTGTGTACATGTTATTTGTTTTTTTTTTTTTTTGGTTGGCTCAGTCTGTGGGCCTCATTTTCTGGATGGTACAGCTACACCTTGGTTGTGTCTTTAGGCTGGGGTGCAAGTGGAGTGGAGCTGCTATTTCATTTCGGAGAACTCTCCAACTTTTTGTTGATGGATGGGTTGTGCAAGTGGAGTGCAACTGTTTTGCATGACTGTCAGTTTGTTACCATTGAGTTTGTTTCCATGCTTATCTTAAAGGTATGAATTATAATGATTTCCTTTGTTTCCCACTTCTCTAGTTTGTTTGCCTGACAATACTAATATGATTTCTCTTTTGGATACAGAACTACATCGAGCAAAAAATTAACTCTGACAAGAAGCAATTTTGTTATCCAATTGGTAAAGTTTTATCACTTTGTATTGCCATTTAACTCTTTCCCACATAGTTACTGCTCAACTTAGGCCTTCTTCGACAAAACTATTTAAACTCCAAGCTTTGAGCATCTTACCAACTTTCAGGTTTCAAGTTCCTTTTCTCAGAATTCCAACTTTCTTGTTTAGCTAGCTTCATATTCAATTCAGCATAGTCAATGTGACCATCATCTTGTGTTCGATTTGTATGCGAAACTGACACAAGTGGAGTGCGGCATTGCAATTTTTCGACTTGCAGTGGCTGAATTTTCTTATGCTACTTGATATGAGCCATGAATTCTGAAGTGAGTAGGATTGGAAAGTGCTTTTTGATGCTGTATCTTTTCAAACTGCCTGGTTTTGCTTCTTGTGTGTAGGTAGCTATTAAATGGATATGGAATGGTCAGAATCCAGGTGTGAAGATAACCAAGACAGCAGGGTTGAAAGCAGTG
Organism: Litsea cubeba; assembly: GCA_012931725.1. Lineage (NCBI taxonomy): Eukaryota > Viridiplantae > Streptophyta > Magnoliopsida > Laurales > Lauraceae > Litsea > Litsea cubeba. The sequence goes on along the minus strand of CM022952.1, from coordinate 62,207,458 downwards.
CTCTTGATGCGTTTTATAGGGAAGAGAAAATGGATGACTTTAAAGATGGACTCAGCATGGTGATAGACACCAAGGATAAGGAGAAGTCGAGGAATTCTGGGAAGCACTGAAGCAAGGATAGGAAGAATGAAAGAAGAGAGGAAAAGGGTCATTTTGCTTCCAGTTTTTATTTTATTTTATTGCTTCCAGCGGATGAATGGGAGTTGTTTGTGGCCTTTTCTTTTTACATGTTACAGATTATTCAGTTGAATTGAAATAGAGGATGGATGGTTATGGATTGACCTTTTCTTCTCAATGTAATTTGAATGGATAGATTGATGTTTTATGTTGGATAGATGTGACGGGAGCTATGATATTCTTATTTCCATTGCTAAATTGTGATGCTTGTGTGTTATTGTTTGTTAATAGAAATTGTTACACGGTGAATCCATAATCTGATGTACAATTTTTTATTTAAATCCTAAGTAGCTGAAACTTGAGTGATGGAGGTGGGTTTAATTGGAGATGGTGATTTGTGATATAAGTTAGAATGGGTGGTGTTAACTGAATTTAGGATGGAAGATAACCAATCCTTTTTTTTTTCCTTGTGGATTCCACTCGCGTTACCAAACTTGGGTCTGAAGGAATCATCTTTGATTCCTCTGTGCTAGCCAAACGTGGAATGCGATGAATCCTCTCCCACATAAATCCTTTCTGTAGAAAGTTTAAATCCATGGCACCAAGGATTCATCCGAGAAAAGGATTCCTCTCCCCTGTTACCAAACGTGCCGTAAAGAAAAAAATTCATATCTATGCAACAAATCCTATTTACTAGTGAATCTTATGATTCGATACTTGTATTATCAAATCTTATAATTCAAGTGATTCATCTGGGTGGGACTAGTCACAACCGAAGGCTAATAGAAAAAATATATTTATTTATTTTTATTAGTGTTTCTATTTTCAATAGGTTATCTAGTGATTAAAGAAACCTCTTAAGAATTTTCGGTATGTTGGGAGTTTCAAACATGAATAAGGAATATGCATGGCTGTGGGATGTTCGACTGTACCTTAGGGGTTTTGTCCTAGTTTTTTTTTTTATCTTTCCTTTTTATTATTTTTTCTTCACAAACACTTCTTTAACATGAAAAGTTATGTTGATGATTAGGGTTTTATTTTTATTTATATATTTTAAAAAAAGACACTGCAAATTGTTTATTATTCTAAGTAACATTGATATCTTAAATATATTTAACTATTCACTGATACACATTTCTTATATATTAAAAAATGTCAATGATGTTTGTATCATAATCTTATTTATTCATGCTACTATAGATGGAAAATGATTGGGAATAATATGGTGTTCCTATGATGCCTAGATACAGTTACGGACAAAGACACAGATGGAGATTGGGGATACAACTATACATTTTTACAAATCCAGGACACATATATGAATGCAGCCATTCCGATTTTTTTGTTTATAACATTTCTTAGTTAATGAAATTATCCTCGTCTACATTCCTTTCTAACACTTTTAATGTTGAAAAGTTATAAAACTGCAATAACTAAATGTAATAATGGACCCGGTAAGTAGGATATGCAAAATTTGTACCCTAGAAGTATTTGTGCACTATTAATCTTAATATGAGTGTCGTATTTGTCCGACACCGATACATTGGGCATGCACAAGCATTCGGTATCATAGGGATGTTCCTTGTAAGCAGCACCTGATTCCAGTGAGAAATAGCCAAAGTCCTCAGATCCTTAACTGCAGGAGCTGGTAAAGAAGCTATTCTAAAATTCTAGATAATTTGACAGGAAAAGTATTGAGTTAATGGATATTAAGGAGTATAAACATTGCCTCCCTACAAGTGTAAGTAGAGGGGGAGCGAAAGCTAAAGACATAAGGGAAGGGTTTTAAGTTTTTCTATCGGGGAAAAAGTAATGGAAGGAGCAGGAGTAAACATTATAGGTGACTGTACAGGTTAAAAGAATGATATCATAGCAATGGTTAAGCTACTACTAAATGCAAAAATCCTAAACGTTGTTAGTGTTTATGCACCCCAAGTGGATCTAAGTGAGAAAGAAATTTTGAGAATCAATGGAGGGGTTAATAAAGATATACCTATTGAGAACAATGTTACAATTAGAGGAGGATTCAACGGTTATACAGGGAAAGGAGACAGTTATGACAGAGTTCATGGAGGATATGGTTTTGGATAAAATAAGAAATGGTGAATGTTATTCTCGGTTTCATTGTGGCAATTGGTCTCGAAATAGATTATAGATAACCAACAAAAAAAAAAAGATCTTCCAGTAGATAATTTATACAAATGAAGATAAAAATGGCTACGGGTCCAAATGACATTCCGATAGAGGCTTGGAAATGCTCAGGAGAAGTTAGGGGGATTTGGTTAAGTAGGCTCTTCAATAAGATATTAATGACAAAGAAAATGTCAAGATGAATGGAGAAGAAGTGTTGTAGTACCTATATATACGAACAAGGGAGACATACAAAACTACTAACTATCATGGAATTAAACTTCTGCGTCATACTATGAAGCAATGAGAACCCTAGGATTAAACTGTAAGAACCTGACCTCATAACCCTAGGATTAGCACTAATAAATTATGTGGTTAGGGTTATCAAGTGGGATTAGAGGTCAATCATGGTATTTGATCAGCTTTGGAATGTTTTAAGAGCCTTTGAGCAAGGATTTAAAAAGCGGCCGCTACGATAAATCGACCGTAGTGGCGCTGGCCGCTACGCTACGGACGATTTATCGGCCGTCGCATGCGTAGCGACCGCATTGTAGCGGCCCGGGGTATAAAAACCCCCCTTTTGCGTTTTAGGGTTTAAAAACCCTCTTTTGGTCCTTCTTCCACCTTCCTTCTTCACTCACCAGACTGTGGCTTTCCTCTTATGGTCCCAACTACACCAACTCCATTTTTTACACAAATTGAGTCCACCAAATCAACTATTCTTCATCTAGGTATGTCATGTGATTTTTTGTCAACTTTTTCCACCAAATCACTCTCCAAGACTCTAACTACTATGAATCACAATATAATGGCATCATTGTCTTGTTTTATTGTAGATCTATGCTTCCTTTTGATCTTGCATGCATATCTTTTGTTTTTTTATTATATATATACTGTTATTTTTATTTTCGGATTTATGTTATTTAAAAAAAAAACATGAATAATTATGGAAAACTCATGAAACAACTTGAAAATAGCTTCATATTGTTAGATCTATGTTTCTCATAGATCATTCCAACATATATTGGTTGTTTTCAAATTTTTTCCTTTTATTATTTTCGGATTTTTTAATTTTTGTAAAATATTTTTAGTAATTAAATACCAATCAAATGTCTTGAAAAGGGCTCCTAGATTTTAGATCTATGTTTCCCAAAGATCACTCCAACATGTATTGCTTGTTTTTTTGCTTTTATTTATTTTTTATTTTCAGATTTTTATTATTTTTTGGAAAAAAATATTTTAAAAAATGGAATGCCAATCAAATGTATTGAAAAATGCTCCTAAATGTTTTGAACATGTTTGGCATACATCAATCCAACATTTCTGTCTTTCCCTTTTATTGTTTCTTTTTTATTTTCGGATTTATTTTTTTTTTTAGAGAAAAAAATGCCTTAACTAATTCATTACTCATTATATTGTTTTGAATAAGGCCCCTAAATGTTATATCTATGTTTGGCATAGATCAATCCAACATATGTTTGTCTTTTCCTAATTTTATTTTATTTTCTTATTTTTGGCATAAATTTTTGAAAAAAAAGTACTTTAAGTAATGAAATATCAATTAAATGCGAATAGAATGATTCCTAGCATTAGATATATGTTTCCTCTAACATGTTTTTTTGTTTTTTTAATTTTTAACATACTACTTGTTCATATTTATAGGTATTCAGTCTTCTATTGTGTATTTGTGTTTGCCAATTGATAACTTAAAATGCCTCGTGATATTGATCCCGCATGGAGCTATGGTGAGTCAATTGAGAATAGTTGGTTGAAAATCAAATGCAATTTTTGTGGGAAAGTGACCAATGGGGGCATTACAAGATTCAAGCACCACTTGGGCCACATTTCTGGCAATGTCGCTGGCTGTACCGAAGTACCAGGGAAAATCAGGGAAGAAATGAGAGCTTTGGTTGGCCAAAACAAAGCTAGAAAAGTTGAGATAAAAGAAAAGAGGCAGCAAGATGTTGATGCTGCCCTTTATGATGTGTTTGGAGATGAAGGTTTTGATGAGGAAGATGCACAGATGGAGGCTGCACGCCGAGATTCCATCATGAGTCAGCAATAAGAACATCAACGTCGTGCATTTGCTGGAAGCAAATATTATGATGCAGGGGGCTCATTTGTTCAGCCAAGCAGGGGCAAGGGCATTGCGGGGGCAATGCGTAGGGCATTTAGCACCCGATCATGGGATGTTAATGTAGAAGTAATTTCTACTAGAAGAGCAGTTCCTCCCTCTGTTGATCCTCTAGCACATAGAAAAGAGGGAGCTAAACAACCAAATATATCAAGTGTTATGAAAGGGGCAATGAAGTCTGCAAGAGATAGGTTGGCCAAAGCTACAGCAAAATGACTAATTCACAAAAACATACCACCTACAACAATAGATTCTCCCTATTTTCAAACAATTCTTGATGTTGCCACCGAATCTGGGCGGGGAATACAGTCGCCCTCTGTCTATGATGTGGGCACTAAATATCTCGAAGAGGAATATAAAGAAATAAAGGCATGGGTGGAGACCTTTAGGCCCATGTGGCAACAGAATGGAGTCACCTTTATGTGTGATGGGTGGACCAACGGCACACAAACACAATTAATAAATTTTTTGGTACAATCAGTCAATGGGTGTGTCTTTGTGAAGTCCGCGGATGCATCTGAGCATAGACGGACAGCTAAATATATACACTCGTATGGACAAAGTTGTAGAGAGTGTTGGAGAGGAGCATGTTGTATAGATTGTTACAGACAATGGCGACAATTTCAAGGCAGCCGGTAGGATGTTGGAGAAGAAGAGGCCTCATCTGTTTTGGACTCCATGTGCAGCACACTGTATAGATCTCATTATGGAAGAGATTGGAAGTAAGAAGAAAATTGCTGAAGTTATCAAGGCCTGTAGAGGCATCACCATATTTATTTATGATCATTCATGGCTTTTGAGCTTGATGAAAAGATTCACAAATAACCATGCCTTGATTCGTCCAGGATCAACTAGGTTTGCTACCCATTTCATTGCGATGGAGAGCCTTGTAAGGTTTAGAACAGAGCTGATTCAGATGTTTGCATCAGAAGAATGGCTTCATTCGAAATGGGGCAATGCAACAAGTGGTCCTGAATTTGAGATCCCTAACTTGATGAGGGAAAATAAAATTTGAAAGAAAGTGTCTAATTTATTAAAGGTTTATGAGCCTTTAGTTAAAGTGTTGCAGCTTGTAGATAGTGATGACAAGCCAACAATGGGATATATATATGAAGCAATGGATCGAGCTAAGCAAGCTATCATGAAAAATGTTAGATATCATGAAGAATATATAAAGATTATTGATAGACGGTGGGCTGACCAGCTACACCATCCATTGCATGCTGCAGGTACTCAATAATAATATCAATATTGGATGCTTTTAAAGCAAGCTATCATTCTTTGATTGATATTTAATCATTTTGCATTTCAACTTGTTTTCAATGTAGGTTATTTCCTTAATCCTGAATTCTTCTACCCCAATGCCCAACAACACAACGAGTTGAGGGTAGGATTAACGCAAGTATTGGCTAAATTGTTGGGAGTGGATGATCAAATCAACGCCCTTCAAGAGGTGAGTTGGTGATTGAGATTTGAGATGACATATGTAATTATGTATATGCTTGAGATAGATCCATTAAACATGTATGATTTATTGATTTATTCATAATTCACATTGTAGATATCTACATAGACACAAAGGAAAGGAGGCTTTGCTAACCCAGTCACACAAAGGGCAATTGGAAAAATGACACTTGGTATGATTATGAACAAAAAACTCAATCACCCAACCTAATAGTCTTTTGTTATATATCTCCCAATCTAATTTTATTTGTTTATTTTGAATTTCAGCTATTGGTGGATAAGTTTTGGAGAGGATACTCCAAATCTAAGGAAAGCGGCTGTTCACATCCTTAGTCAAGTTACAACTTCATCAAACTGTGAAAGGAATTGGAGCACTTTCTCCTTGATCCACACAAAGTCCATGAATCGGCTTAACATGCAAAAACTTAACAAGCTTGTGTATTGCCATTACAATTAAAATTGAGAAACAGAACAAGAGAAAGGAAGGCAAGGGATAATCCGGCCTATTGTCCTATTAGTTTGGATCACATATTCAGTGAGGACGATCCCTTGCTCCCATGGATAGCCGAGATAGAGGATCCATTGCTAGATTCAGATTCGGGCTTTCAAGATGAGGTTAGAGATTTGCTTGATGAAGATATGGATGAGGCAGAGGGTGCCCCACTTGGAGCTGGAGGAGAAGGCACAAGCGCACAGCTGCACCCACAATCTAGAGGGAAAGAACCTACTCATGTTGTGTCATCTTCTAAGAGGACGAGTACCACCGTCTCTTTGAGTAGCCATGGTGGAGGAGATGGGGGAGATGAAGCAGGAGACACTAGTGGGACAGGTGCTACTAGTGAATACTACCAACGTGATCAAGAAGATGTCATTCCTGTAGAGGAGGTACAAGACTTTCCGGAAAGAATGGAAGGAAACCTTGGTTATCAACGGCGTCGGAGAGTCTCACCACCTGCTCCTGGAGGTAGTAGTAATGAACAAGGAAATATGGGTGGAGATGTTGGAGGACAACAAGCAGCATCATGGGCTGATTCGTGGAACCCTAGTTACAGTGGACAAGGACCCTCGCACTAGTTTCCATATGGTCAACTGCAACAAGGAGACGAACAGTCTTCTATTTCGGGATCCTACTCATATAGTGACTATGGAGAAACACAATATAATAGACCACCTGCACCTCCTCCAGCTCCAAATTACGATGATGCAGTTACCACCTTTGGACTTGTTGATCCCAATATTTATCAATATCAAATGCAATATGGTGCGAATACAAATGATAACACTGATATGGATGAGGATAACAGTCCCTTAAATCTTGGTAGACATTCCTTTTGGTGGTGACCAAGGTATTCCTATTTCCTTCACTAACTCTCTACTCTGTCATTTCTAAATTTGTGTTGAATGTTGATTGTTGATCACTTCATAGTTCATTCACTTGAATACTTGATTGAATTTGAACCTTAAATGTTAAAGTATTGATATAATTTGATTGTTCAATGTTCACTAATGAGTAATGAGTAATGAGTAATGAGTAATGACCTAACTCTTAAGTCTTATGCCTTTATTTCATGTTCTACTTTTTTTTAATGAGTTTTCCATTACTTTCTAAGTTAGTATGACTAAGAAACATGAATACATGTGAAAAAACTAATAATTACTATTATTTTCTATTTATACAGCGATACAGTACTTCATCTATTGAGGGCACCGCTACGCCCCCTTTTCTTACTTACTTTTGCAAAAGAACCACATTCTTTCATTTTACAAATTTCTGGAATTTCTTTAGATTTTTTTGGCGATTATTTCAAATCACACCGCTACGCCACTACATATCCCCGCTACGCTACTTATCCTCCGCTATGTAGCGTTTTGGCGGCGGCCCGCTACGCCCGCCGCTACCGCTATTCTCATCCTTGCCTTTGAGTCTAGTTTGACCCTTTTTTTTGGAGCCTGTCTGTAATTTCGAGTGAGACTGGGGGGTTATTCATAAATTCTGCCAAACCATTATTCTGAGCTCATTAGATCGAGATTATCATTCCGGAAAACTTTTGTATTCAATCTGAATCAATTGAGGCCCTCGGAACGGTTGACTTTTCTCTCGGAACCCCGAATTGTGTGGCTCTTGAGCTCAAAAATTAGATCTTGACCTGCCCAACAACTTTTATGTTTGGCCCAAACTCATCTGAGACCCCAGAGCCCAATTTGACCCCTCACATACTTTTCGAGGCGTTTACCGCAATTCTATAAATCGCACTGTCCTCCAGTGATCTCTGAAAAATCCTGACCTTGACTTGTTGGAAAGCTCTCCTCGTGATCTACAATTGTTCTTCTTAGACCTAGTCCGTCAGAGGTCCCCACAACCTCCGTTTATGCGTCACAAGTTCAGCTATGGTGTGACAAACTCACAAACTAACCCTCTCAAAATATCCTACCTACCATTATAAATGCTGCCCACCAACCACCATTACTCTCATTATTCACTAATTTCCATCGGCCAACAAGAGAAGTCTCTTCTCTCCATTTCCATCGTCCAGCAACATAGAGCTTTCTCTCTTCCCCTCCTTCTCATTTTTTCTCCTTTTCCATGTTGGAGATCATCTACTAGTGGACCCCGCGTGCAAGATCCGACCCTACCAAGCGATCCTACGTCATCTCCTTAACAAGATTGATCGTTTTCGCAAGTATCCATGACCGGCAGTCCCTTGATCCCTCTTTCTTTCTATGAGCTTCTTAGAGGTAAGAGCTCCCCCCCCCCCCCCACCATAGCATCACGCCCACGCGCCAGCGGCCATCGCACGCGACACGCAGCCATTGACCAGCCACGTGCGTGCGCGGCCATTTCACCTAGCCTGCCTCAGCGGCAAGGGCTTGTGCGCCCAACGCCCATAGCTTGGGCATGCGCCCAGCGACCAGGTATCAAGCAGCCTGCCTAGCGGCCAGCAGCTGCTGCGTCCAACGCCTGCGGCCAGCAGACCCCCCCTCTTGCCTGCCAAGCAGTGTGTGGCCGGCCGTCACAGCTGTTGCACAATGACCGGCGGGCCCGTCCGTGGGCACCACAAAATTGGATTCTGACCAGCTTTACGACCTGTCTGGGACTGTTTTAGCCCGATTCACCCCAGTAACATTTCTGAGTTTTTGGGACTCAAATTTGAACATAGAGATGGGAAAATTAGGTGGTACCCGAATTGTATAACCCCTACAGAAATACGGATTTTGTTACAAAATCTCGGATACCCTTTGACATTAACCCGAACCACTGGTGGACCTAGGTTTAGGTCCCTAAGACCCCAGTAACCCCCTTGTGCAAAGATTATATATGGATTTTCCTTCGTAAGAAGGGAACCCGGAACTTAGATAATTGGTGGACCCCATACCTTAACCCCGACCAAACATAATTTATACTAACCCAAATAAATTGAGAGGGCATGTGGAGCACGGTGATTATCGCTCTATCCGGACTTAGGGTTTGGATATCCCCATCTTCAGAATGCACCAAGTGTAGAACCAATCATGATATCCAACCCTTGGTGCGTATAGTCTTGAATATCATCGTCCATGCATGTCCAAGGCCAATAATGATAAAAGATACATTCGTAATGGACCCTTAGCTTTTCAGTAGACGGGTTAGATTATTTTAATCAGTTTATTTCCGTATTCATATGCAGGGTGCATATTCCTCTTATTATTATGCTCTTATACGTCCTGTCATACCCAGCTTACACGGCCCTAGTATTGCGATCTATGGGACTCCTTGGGAATCAACGCGCGGGATTCGCCCTACTTTGACCTTGGATGTACCCGGATCCTTAGGTGGTTTCTTCAGTTGGTGTGCGAGCATTTAGCTGCCCAGCCCCTCCGAGTAACCCGAATCACCTTGTCCTTTCCCTACCCGTTCGGGGTCTTCATTTCTAGCCGAAATGTTGCCGTTTTTCTGTAGGATTTTCCAGACTTAGATGGACTGCTTTTCTAGCCTAAAATTGTACTGTTTTCATGTTCTGAATTGTTTATACTCTACTGGACAATCCGTTTCCTTGTATTTGCATTTATACACATTGTGAGAACCGGAATTTCTCCAATACCTCTAATCATAACCTGACTTGGACACTGGACTGTCCTATACCCAAAATCCCGAGTTTACATTGATTCCCGAGTCGGCACCAAGCATGGTCTTGCATCTGAGCGTTGAAGGACACAAATCACAAATGCGGCCAAATTGGATGGGACAAGGTTATAATAATGACGGAAAGTGATGGAACCCAATGATGGATGGCATCTTCACACCTTCACCACAAATGCTCAGCTTCTTGAGTAATAACAAGAGAAACCCACTCCTCGATGCAACCACAACAATAAGAGGAAAAGAGAGAATTTTCATTGAATTGCATAAATGACAGATCAAGAAAGGATCTATGAAAGAGTAATCTATCCGTCAGACTCTCATCTGCAAGAGTCCACCATCAACTTCAAACACAGAGTCGATATGGGACAGCTCAGTGGTGAGACCATGAGACACATCATCGAAAGCCAAATGAATGAACAATTGCATCTAATATCTTTGTCGGAGTTTCTAAGATGATCTGATCAATCAAAGGGTCCAGAACTTTCGCTTTTTGATGCAACTCTTCCAGAACTTTTATTTCTTCAATGGTTTCATCCCTTCCTTGAGCTACTGGGAGAGTGGAAAAAATTTGTCCTCCAATGCTTCTCTTTCTATTTACTGTATAGGTTTTGGCTCTTCTAATTCAAACACGACCATTTCAATCGGATTCTTCAGTAATGCTTGGAATACATTCATAGGCTTCCAACATCCTTTAAGGTGAAGGAGCTTCTCTTTCTATTTACTGTATAGGTTTTGGCTCTTCTAATTCAAACATGACGATTTCAATCGGATTCTTCAGTAATGCGTGGAATACATTCATAGGCTTCCAACATCACTTACATCCTTTAAAGGTGAAGGAGCAGGTGGTAGGTTCTTCATCATGGAATGTATCTGGGTCCTTAAGCCATGAGTTTCCCCACAAAATGTGAGTTATATTAGTTGAAAACACATCACACCAAATGTTATATTCATACCTTCCCCAAATCTAAGGACCATGAAGCATCTTTGGCTGCTCAAGGCTTGTGTGTCATCCACCCATGTAATGTGATAAGGATTGGGCATGTCCCAACTTAAAGTTGCAACTTATTGATGAATTCTTTTGAGTTTAGAATATTCTTACAAAAAACTTTGTCGACAATCACATTACTAACTCGATCTTTATGCCACACGTGTGCAAAAAACCTTATTTTTCAACCAATCTTCAGAGACAAACAATCTGCGAGGATAACTGTCTAAGCTTTTCCTTGGGACCGACTGATGATATGAAACTTCTTCCTTTTCCTCTCAAAAATAAGTTGCTTCAACATTTACCCTATTTCTTGCAACTGTTCATTAGATTTGAACAAAGTTGCCATGCATGCATGGGCTTATTATACCTCTTTTCTTTAGTCTTTCCCCGATAATGATAATATATGGGCAGTGGACTGATGCAGGAGATGAATAAGATGGGTGAAATGATAAAGGAAATACAAAGGACACTACAATCTGAAAGAGGATTGATCAGTTACTGTCACAGAATTGGGAAATAATGTGAACAATAAAAGACTGAAGCTATATTAATACCAATGACAAACGGGAACAGGAAAGGGCAGCTATTTGTTGGATAGTTATGGGCCTGGTTTGAGCAGCATGGAGCTGTTTTAGGGATTCTGTGGGTGCTAGTTGAGGAATGTATTTGGTTAAGTAAATGTTGAGGCTAAATGGATGAGGATGAAGTAGCAGTTTATGGTTGTTGTTTGGTGAAGATTTGGGGCTAATTGAATAAGTTTAGGGGATGATTTATGGTAAAACAACTGTTTTTTTTTTTTCCTGAGCGTTGATGTCTTCGCAAAAGTGAGACTTTCTGCTCCAATGATCTTTTAGGGTACGTTTGGTAAAAGTCTTCACCACGGATTCCTCAACGCTTTTCTGTAATTGCATGGAAAAACCACGTTTGGCTACACCTGGGATAAAGGAAAGAGGACGTCCTCTTTCCACTAAATCATGGTTATGCTCGGTCTACCACCCCACATCTGACCTTGAAAATCAACTATTTTAAAGGGGAGGTATTTATACCCATTTTCTGCACAGAACTTCAAGAGAGCTTCTCTCTTTCGATGGAAACCCTCTCTTCGAGATCACCCTTCACTCTTGCGACGGGAGGCAACCAGATCGGATATCATCACTGTCATGCCATAGGAGGCGATCACCCTTTGTCATTGTGATCAAACCCTCTCCTCTCTCTCTCTCGACATCAAACTCTTTCCTCTCTCTCCTACGACCAGGCTCTCCCTCTCCCGACTCCTCTCTCGGCAACGACCAGTGTATTCATTCCACAACACAACCCTCTTATCTCCAGCGCTCTTCCCATCATCAGACTCCACTGCATGAATATCTAAGGTCAATTCATTCACAGTAACAACGACAACTCAGGCTAGGGTTTTTTCCTCCTTTTTTTTGGGTCATATTTTCCCTGCATCTTGCCTTTTTTCTTGGTGCAATGGAAGATTTGGAGTTCATGAGAAAATATGCACTTCATTTGACTATGTAATCATGCAGAAAGATATCCGTGTGTAAGGTGGGTGTTGTGTTTGAGGTTGATGGTAGGGAATTTGCTGGTAACAAAATGTAATTTTAGGTATTAATGCTTCTACATTAGAACTTGACAAGGAATATTGTACTCTTGTGCCTTTAATTTCCAATAGGAGAAGAGTTTTTTGTGATTTTTTTCTTTGCCCGACATCGATGTGTTTGAGGAGTTTCTTTGGGTTTTAGAATACACCCCATATATTGGTTTGATATGGGTTTTCTTGTTTCGTGGATTGGGATATTATAGTAATGGGGTACGTTCGAAATTTGGCATTAATCTTTGATCTTCTGGGCAAAGCAGGAACATTAATGAACTTGAGCTTTGAACATACACTTCAACATTTAACTCATGTTGTCGAAGCTTAGGCTGCATTGTACATTGATAATGGTTTTTGATGAATGATTCGTATTTGTAGTACATGACCAAATGAGTAGCCAAACTCTTGCTACATGAAGAAGTCAGCTAGTTGCACAGTTCTTCTGAATGGAAAACACTTTGATACGATGATTTACTCCATTAATTTGAATTTCAAAATCGCAGATGAAATAATATATTATATCTTTGTGTCCAATTATACGTGTGTATGGAAGCAATATTTCAAAATCGCAGATGAAATAAAACATTACATCTTTGTGTCCAATTATACGTGTGTATGGAAGCAATCACTACCTTATCTTACATAAACAATGTGCTTTAGAAAATGGTTGATACACCATATTTACAAGCCATGTTTTTGCAGTTTGCTGCATCACAGTTGTACTAGTTTCACATTCACGTTCGCACCCCTACTCAACTTGGCAACTAACTGTTGGCTTACATCTTTACTCTCTCTCTCTCTCTCTCTCTCTCTCTCTCTCTCTCTCTCTCTCTCTCTCTCTCTCTCTCTCTCTCCCTCCCCCCCTTTTAGCGTTGCCATACACCCAAATGAAATATTTTACCCAAATGAAATATTTTTGAAGAATGGTCAGTATCCTGTTTCGTCTGTATTATCTGAGTATAGTGAATTGCATGGTTTTTTTTTTTTTTTTTTTTCGATTTATCAATTGGGAACTATCAGGTATCATCTTCTGCCATATGAAGAACAAATAAAACAAATCAATAAAAAAAAAATTCTTACCATTTTTTGTCTTCTTAATGGTACTTTTGTCTTCTGTTGGCAGGGACTGCAGATGGGCAGCCTGGAGAACCCCAAGCTAACATTTAACAGTAATGTGAAGCTTAGAGCTGACAATAACAAGATTTCACTTCAAGTATAGCTGCTGGCCTACCCATTAGTCCAATTTTCTTGTCGTCATCTTTCTGTCATTGCATTAGCAACCGTTCTAACTCCAACAAGCTTTTCATTGTTACTGACTGTAGAGTATGGGGCCACATTTTGAGACATGCAATGCTGAAATTCTTGGTCCAGTAACATTGAGTGGTCTCAATGAGGGATGAAGAGATTTGTCTTCGCAAAAATGGTCATACAAGGCTAGGTTTGCTTTCATCTACCCTTCTTTCCTACAATAGCTACAAATTGTTGCAGATGAGTTTGCTTGGAACCAGCTCTTAACATGCTACAAGGTGAGAGGATGACAATCATTTGATAAAGAGACTTTGGACTAGTTTGAGCTTTTACCAATTGAGAAGCTACTTTCTGGTACTTGGAATTTGTCACTCTTTAGCTAAGCTCAAAAGAAACTAGTGGGTAATTTAATGGATCCTGATATAGGGCACCAAATGCAGAATCCAACAAAAAGTGCTTACATTTTTTCTGGTGTAAATTATGATGGATACCTTATGATGCATTTGAATATTTGCCCTACATGTCTCTTTACTTCATGATACAGGATTTTCAATGCTGGTGTGGCAAGGCCTTATGGCTCTATGCAAGGCAGTAAATCTTAGGATTTTTCCCTAGCTGAAGGAAGTCATAAACCTCCACAGGTGCTGGGACAACTATTAGGATTGTAAAGAATCTTCGGGTTTGTAATGACTGCCATACTGTTACTAAGTTGATATCAAAGGTCTGCAACCGTGAAATTGTGGTTCGTGATTGGGTTAGGATCCACTATTTTAAAGATGAGGAGTGTTCTTTTTTGGATTACTGGTAGTAGAAGACACCTGAAAAAAAAATCTTCGACGGAGTCTTATACATGGTGAAACTTGTACATGGGAAACTTGTTTTGCTGAAGAAATATACAAGTGCATGGAATCTCGAACAGAAGACATCAGACTTGAATTTTTCCTAGGAAGCTTATAAAACTCACAACTGCTCTGTGTCATGTCCCATACATAGCTGACAAAATCGTTTGAACCTCTAGGATAGGGGCCATCTGGGCGCTCACCAATATGAAAATGACAAATGTTGGACCAAGCATTGTGTAATCCTCGTTTAAAATATATTCTCTTTCAAGATTCAACTGAAATGTAATACTTTTTCATTATTTTAGTTTGATGACAACAATATGGCCAGAGTATTATGTAATCCTTTTTGAAATGTGCTCTATTTCGAGACTCAATTAAAATGTGATACATTCACATTATTTTATGTTTATTGTATGTTCCTCTCTCTAACAGTAGTCGTAATAAAATAAATAAATAAACAGAGACCAGAGACCAACACCTTGCTGTTTGGGTCCTGGGGGGAGATGATGTAGAAAACTTTGTAGAGGCAAGAGTATTTATCTAGTGAGAAGAATCCTCTATTTAGTGAGATAAATACTAGTTGGTTGTAGCCCGAAGTATTTCTATGAATATTAATTTAACAGGTGCCTAATAGGTTGGAAAAAATAGAAATGCCCTCCCGTCAAAGGGAGACTGTCAAAATTTAAAAAAAAAAAAATTCAAGTTCCAAAAGTTTATATTTTTCATTGTTTAGGATAGGGGGCGGGTAAAGTTGGAGATGGTGATTTGGGATATAAGATATTATATGTGGTAATAATGAATATGAGATGGAGATAATCAATACCTGTTTATCATTTTTTTTCTTTTTCAGTGGATTCCTCTCGCTTACCAAACGTGGGTTTGAAGGAATCATCTATGATTCCTCTGTGCTAGCCAAACGTGGAATGCGATGAATCCTCCCTCTCATAAATCCTTTCTGAAGAAACTCTAAATCCATGGCACAAAGGATTCATCTAAAGAGACGAATCCTCTCACGTTACCAAACGTGCCCTAGATTTTGAATGCAAGAAGCTTCTTTTTCTTTCTTATCTCCTTTATAATAGGACAGAATTTCAGGTTAGATGAAGGGATTCTTAAGTGAAGACAAGGTCAAATTTGAAACAGACTGAAGATTAAATATTCAGGGCTTTGGGAAAAGCTAAAATTTGGATGTTATGCTTCACAAGATTTTATGCAGACCCAAGGAACAAGATGGATCAAAATACAGAAAATCTTGATTTTCTTTTAAGTTTGAAGCAACAACTCTGCAGTCTATGAAACCTCAGTAAGCCAGTAACAGCAATATTCGAGTAGCAATAAAGCAGTAGAATTTAAATGAAAAGCAGCAATTAATTGAACAATATGCAGTAAACAAAAACAAAGGCTAACACTATCTCTCTCTCTTTTTTTTTTTTTTCTTTGGAGGGGTTGTTTTGGAGTTTTTTTTTCTAATTTTATCAGGACACTGGATTGAGATAGGCAACTTCCTTCCAATAGAGGTTTTGAAATGACAAAATCCTAAAAGAACTTAATGCATTAATACAAAATATGATGGGAACTAATGATGGAAGGAGTCTTCATACATTCACCACAGATACCCGGCCTTTGGAGTTGTCACCAGAGACATCCCAAGGGATCTTTACACAAGAGGAACCATTACACAACGCAACCACAATACTGAGGGAAGGACAAAATCTTCATCGAATCGCATAAATGAGAGATGAAAAAGGTATTTATAGAATATGGGATGGCATTCCTACCTATTAGAGATCAAATAGGATGTCCTTTCCACCCCATGAAATAGATTATATGGCAATCTCTTTTTCCTGCAAAGGGTTTTCTTGCATCTCTCATTGATCACGTGCCAGCTTGATTATCTTGCTAGATTTAAGAAATCTTATTAACATTCTATACTAAGAATCTATCCCTAATTTTTTTTTATTGAAAATTAATCTACTGAGAAAGTAGGCATAAATCGCTAATGGGCTGGCTGACCATGGGTTAGACCCAATGGATCAGTAATATACGGACTCGGCCCAATGGGCTGGCCTATTATGGTTTAGGGCCGATGAGCTGGGCAACAACGGGGCTGTTCCAAGGCCTCTCTTTTTCCTAGTCCTTAGGCCTATGATACTTGGGCTACATTAATAAGTTTGTGCTTAATGGATTGACAACTCTAAGAGAGAATGCAACCAATGCATAATAGATACTAGTTAGAGTATGCCATATGCTTTGTTTCTAAGGGGTGTCATCAAACATCCCTTTTAGGACATGCTTAGGTAGAAAGGAAAATTGGTCAGAAGATTTTTCCTAAAGTTTGCTGATCATTCAAATACATGGCTCATGACACGAAGGCTGAGTGACTTGTGAAAATACTAATTGCATTAACATTCATGGTGCATCAAAGTAACATTCGTAACGTATAATTCATGGATATTTGTATCTAAAGGATATGGTGTACTTATGAGTTTCTTCACACATCCTTCAGTTCTAAGTTCATTATTTCATATCATTCCATTAGCTTTCTTACTTCTTTTTTTTTAATTTTTTTTTTGAATAATATTAGCTTTCTTACTTCCCTATTAAAAATGGTATAAAGAAACATAAGAAATGATAATTTCACATTTTTTAAAATATTTTAAAGATAAAAAAATACTTGTTAAAATTCTAATACGAAATATGAAATTTCAAGTTATGGATAGGACAACTGCTGTATCCATATCCATGTCCTTGATCAAAAAGTGCACAATGTATCCCGGGCCCCTGTGCCCATGTTCGTACCCATATTTATGTAAAATAGTAAAAAAATAAATATGGAATTTCAAGTTATGGATAGGAAAGCCGTTAAATTGGTATGTGTCCCGGATTTCAAAAGTGCACAACCATATCCTGGTCCCTGTACACATGTTCATAATCTACACTTCATATGTTAACATACCTGGCATGACATCTATCTTAACTGATTTTGTCCCTCCCGCAACTCGGTCTCCGTTGCATGACTTGCAGAAGTCCTGTATATAAGTTTTATGAGTCAAATAACAATAATATCCAAAATGAGAATCAACAAACTATAAGTTGGAACTAAAGAGAAGAAAGCACAAAACAAAAGGCAATAATAACCAAATTATGATGCCAATATCATGGAGGGATACTATACCCTAACAGTTTTCCCAGTTCCACCACATTGCGAACAGGTTGATTGCAACCTAAAGGGACCCTTTTGCATGAATATCTGAAGATGTAACAGAATATGCACTCTGTAAACTGTGCAAATCTTTTTCTCAATCATAGCATGTTCAGAAAGAAAAGATGGAAGTGTAGAGATCCAACCATTCCTGAACCTTTGCAGGGCTTGCATGTTTCAGGTCTGGTTCCAGGAGGAACACCTGTTCCACCTGAAAAAAAAAAAAAAAAAAACAGTTGATGGTCGTTACTGGAGAGAAGGGAGAACTGCATAGAGCGCTATTAGATAAGACTGAAATGAACAAAAGCAATAGAAAAGTAGACTGTCAGATAGGAAACATTTTTTGGGCGTGAAATATATCATACCACAAGCTTCGCAAGGTAAAGCAGTTTGAAACATCACTGTTTTTGTGCACCCTTGAACAGCCTCCATGAATGATAGTTCAAGAGTAACCTATATGAGATAACAGAGAAGAAGGCAATCATACGTTATTAGCAATAAAAGTCCACACACACACAATATATATAAAAAAATAAAAGTGCACCTTGACATCTTGCCCTCCAAATCGTCCTTGATTGAAGACGTTCTTGAAGAACTGGTTGCCAGCATAGAACATTCCCACACGATCAGAACTATATAACAAATATAAATCCACCATATCACAAGAAGTGCATGGAGTCCATTTAAAAAATATTCCACGACATAAAGTGACTACAAAAAACGAAATAGGCTAATCAACATCGTTGGTCATGTTATCAAACTACAAACAATCACAATAAGGGTCCTCAGATAACTTAATCACAAGACCTGTCCAGAGTTCCCTCAACAAGGTGGTGGCACCTTTTACTGTTTTGTAATGTGCACGGTAGTATTGTTATCAGAACCCTACGATTCATATACCAAATCTCAATTCGTATCCTGAATCTTAAGGAAAATTAATCATATTCTATTCAATGGATCACATTTACATATGAGTTCATCGAATCTTATAGTTCAAGTGATTCGGCCGAGTGAGACTATTATCTTTCTTTCTTCTTTCTTTCTTTTAGCATTTTTACTTTTAAAAGGTTATTTCGTAGTTAAAGAATTCTCTTATGAATTTTTGCGCGTTTGAGAAGATTTTAGAGATGAATAAAGAACATGTATTTGATTAAAGCGTTCAACTGTACGTGTGGGGCTTGTCTATACTTTCTCCTTTTTTTTTTTAAATCTTTTTTGTTTTTTTCTTCATGAACACTTTCTTAACATCAAGAGTTATCCTATTGTAAGTGCCTAAAATTATACGGACTTGGAAGTATGGATTAGGATGAGATTAGCTCCCCTTGATGAAGATGATATGCCTGAAACCTGAAAAGGGGAGAGGAGAAGAAAGACAGTCAAAGACCCTGGCTACTATCAGCGTAAGGCTCTCCAATGCCTAAGTCAGTTCAACAACTCAACAAAGGATCGAGAATTAGAGAGACAAAGTAAGGACCTAGGAGTGTGATGATGTGTTACCTGGGTTGGAGAGAGCTTCCCTATTTACAGGAGAAGGAAGTTGACCTTGGACGGTGAGCCTCATGATTTGATCCTAGTACTTGAGAAGTACAGTCCCATCAGCTCACCTTTTATTAAATGGATGTCCCATCGAGCGTTACCCTGTTGGCTTTTGGGCTGAGTCCCATCGGGCCTTGCCTGGAGCCATACCCTGATGTGGACGTAGCCACTAGATGCCGTTCTGTCAAGAATTATAGGCGGTACGGCGTCCTTCTACGTGTGCCAATGTCCTGTCACACGTTCCATAATGTGGTTGTGCATAGCTGTCAGTGCCTGTCTCAGTTAGCTTTCTGGCACCATTGCCGAGATGTGTGACCGAGGCCGAGACACGATGCCGGGGTTGGGAATGATCGAGGTCAGGAGTGACCTTGATCTCGGTTGGAGCCTTCGCATTGCAGCCGAGGTGCGCGTGGCCGAGGTCGAGACATGCTTAGCCGGTACCATTACCGAAGCTAATGTAATCTCGGTCTCTTGCGAATATCCCCACACAATTGCCCCTAGCTTTTGAGCTCTTAGAATTCCTTAACTTTTGAGGTAGGAAGCTATCTGATGGGAGAATCTTCCGAGGTTGACGGTAGAGGACCGTGCCGTCGAGGATGACGGTAGAGGACCGTACCGCCGAGGATGACGGTAGAGGAGGATCGTGCCACCGAGGTAGCTGCTGAGTTGCTTTCAACCCGAACCGGGGAAATCTTTTGAGAATCAAATTTTGAATCTTATCTCGGTTTCGGTTGCTGACGTTTGATCTCTATCTGATGTCGCTTCGCCTGCCCGAGGTAATAAATGATGCTATCTGACCAGTGTAGAAGGTGTATCGGCGGCGCCACGTGTCGTCATCCGGTGGGTTGCCCAATCGTTTCGAAGCGGTACGCCTGCTTTGAAGAGATGTGCATAGTACTCGAGGCAACGCTTTGAACGTGCGTCCTAGAAATCCGAAAGGGCGCCCTCCCTCTATTATAAAAACAGAGCCCTGGGCACTTCTCTGCCCTTTACTTTCATTTTCGCTGAAGAAGATCATAAATCTTGCAGAAAAAGAGCCTGCTTGAAGAGAATATGCTGCCGAGATCAGATCTTTGCCAGTTCAGATCCTCATTTCTTCTTTCGCCCACCTTGTCTTCGTAAGTCTTTCTCTTCTGCCTTGTTCATTTCTGCGATTAGGGCCTCTTCTAGGGTTTTCTCCCCTTTTTCCCTTTTTCGATCCCTGTCCTCCCTTCTTCTAGTTTCTTCGAAATGGGTGCATATAGCTATTGGCTAGAGACTACGAGAGCAATAGCAGAGTTTAGGAATAGGTTTGGTATCCCTGAGGGCATCCGTGTCAGGCCGGCCGACTCCAACTCTTTGGACGATCGTACCTTTGCCGTCGGCTGGATGTCGTTTCCCCTAATAGCCATAGTCGAGGATGGGGTTCGGTTCCCCATTCACCCTCTCCTTAAGACCTACCTGAGCAAGTGGCACCTCTGCCCCTGCCAGCTTATGGCGAATGGCTATAAGATCATAATGGCCACGGTAAAGCTCAATGGGCTTTTAGACGTCGACCTCGGTGTCCATGACAATGAGGATGTTTATGATCTATGTAAGTCCGGAAGGGACACCTACTACCTCCGAATCAAGCCGTATAAGTCGGGCTTTGTTCGTGCCTTGGAGGACTCGAATAGGTACGCCGGGGACGACGCTTGTATGTCTCGGGAAACTGGGAGTTCGCCGAGGATGAAGCGAACAGGGTGCACAAAGTTCCTCGGCGTCTCAGGGCTCCTCCAAATAAATATTGTTTCTTCTTGGATTCTCTTTTCCTTTTTCTGTGTAATTTTCTGCCCTCCTTTATGCCGAGCTGATGCTCTTCTGTTTGTCGTGCAGGCGTTTGTCAGAGAAGGCAAGAGGCCCAGCGAGTCGGCTGGGTTAGGAACGAGGCCTGGTTTTGGGTCGTGAAAAACTACCACTGCCACGAAGATAAAGCGGCTTGGTCGCTGCTCGGCTACGAGTAGAAATACTGATCCTACTTCAAGAAAAGTGATCCGAGCTCGGTCGAGACCGAGGAAGAGCCAGAACCGGCCGAGACTGAAGCTGAGCGCCGGGCTGCATCTAGTGTTGGGGCGTCTACGATAGAGCCGGAGTCGCCTGAGCTTCCTCTAAAGAGGAGGTCGCGCCAAACAGTCCATACTTCTCCGTCCAGCTCAGCAGAGGAGGAGATGAGACGTAACAGGCATCTAGTGGTGCAGGACTTGGAGGCCTTGGCATTCAAAAGCCAAGCCTCTCTAGGGCCTCCAACCTCGGCTTCTGCCGATGTTCCTGCCTCCACACCTTCCGCGGTTCTTCTCTGCCTCCTGCCGATGCAGATGTCTCTGCCTCCGCAGCTGTCTCCGAACCGCAGACAAATACTCAAGTTCGAAAACGGACTGCCGAAGCTGTGCTGGCGGAGGCTCGGGCCGGAAAAAGGGCCACAACTGAGGCCCCTGTAGAGGGGGGGGGTCCAACCAGCTTGTGGTGCAGCAGCCCATTCTTCCGGCTCTCTGGAAGCCGAACTTTTTATTAGAGCCCGGGAGACTGATGACAGTCGAGGATCGGGTCCTACGGAGGCCCGATCCCTTCGTCCCCGGGGCGCTCGGGAGGGCCTGCACCTTACCGCTGGACATAGCTCAACTAGAGGAGTATGATGACACCAAGCTGATGCTGTCGTCCTTGCAGTCAACCTTCGCGGTAAGTTTGCCTGAATCTGTTTTCATTTTCTGTCAAGTGTCCCATCTCGGTCATCATTTTTTCTGATTCCTTGCTTCTTTAACAGACGGCGCAGAAGTGCATGGTCGCCTTGGACCGGCTTCATAAGAACGGCCTAGCAATCGCCAAGCTGGAGGCCGAGAATAAGACCCTCCAAAAGAAACTGAGCGACATGACTCAAGTGGCGAAATAGATGGAGGGAATAAATGATGGCCTTAAAGTCAGGTTTGAAAAGCTCAAGGACGAGAACAGCAAGCTGAGGTCGGAGGCCGAAGCTGAGAAGAAGAAGGCGGTCGAGCTCGAGGCCTCTTTGGAGAAGCAAAAGAACGATTTTAAGGCTAGACTTTGGGCTGGGGACGAGAGGATGGCCGAGATTGAGAGGCTAAAGGAGGAAACTGAGGCCAAACTTCAGTCGGAGTCCGACGCTGCTTTTGAGGAAGGGGCGGCGCAGGCAACGGCTCATTACAAAGCTCAAGTC
Source organism: Litsea cubeba (assembly GCA_012931725.1). Lineage (NCBI taxonomy): Eukaryota > Viridiplantae > Streptophyta > Magnoliopsida > Laurales > Lauraceae > Litsea > Litsea cubeba. Next base: position 62,184,890 of record CM022952.1, on the reverse strand, counting down.
ATCAAAGTGAGGGACAAGACCTGGGAAAGGGGATGGCGCGCAGCTCTGAAAGAGGCGGGAGTCCCCGAGGACCACCCAGCCTACGAAAATCCAGCCAAGTTCGACATTGAGCCGAGCTCTGCCCCTTCTGCACCTGAGGCTCCTGTTGTGATTTAAATTCCAGAGACTGCTGAGCCTGAAATCGTTCAAGCCGAGGCTGATGTTGTCACCGAGCCTACATCCTCTTGAGGGCCTTCTTTGTTTTTTTCTTTGATGTATCTTTTTTCTTCTTTTGGATGTAACGATCTTCAAATGAAATGAAATATCCTTTTTGATAATTCGATCTCAATTTTTCTTGTGCTTGCCTCCATACATTTCTTCTCTTTGATGCTTGCCACAAAAAGAAAATGAAATTGCTTAAGCAATTGAGTTCGGTTCAATAATCAAGACCTTCTTATTCTCGAGTTCCGTAACCCAAGAATTTTGTTTTTTGGATACCGAATTTGTCCATAGTATAGCTTAGTTCATTGACCGAGCTTAAACAGGAGCAAATTGGATGCAAGGTTTTCGTCTCGACACTTCTCCGCAGTGTACTTGGCTCTGTAACCGAAGTAGTCATTGAGTCAGTCACCGAGCTCCACAACTTGTTTGTTCTATTTCCGTAGAATGATCTTGTTGGCAGCGATCTGGCACAGTTGCCGAGATGCTTTGGGCCGAGATCAAGACATGCCTAGTAGGTATTCTTACCGAAGTAGGGTAGTCTTAGTGGAAGTAATCTGGTTATCTTACTGAGATGTGAAAAGCCGAGACATGCCTGGCTGGTACTCTTACCGAAGCCAGGGTAGTCGCGTTAGCACTCTTGCTGAGCTGCCTAAGGTTGAGACCGAGACATGACCAGCTGGTACTGTTACCGGAGTTGGTGTAGTCTCGTTGGGGGCGATCTGGTACTGTTACCGAGATGCATGATGTCGAGACATGCCTGGTTGGTACTCTTACCAAAGCCAGGGTAGTCATCTTAGCACTCTTGCTGAGCTGCTTAAGGCCAATACCGAGACATGACCAGCTGGTACTACTACCGGAGCTGGTGTAGTCTGGTGGCACTGTTGCTGAAGTAGATGAGGCCGAGACGTGCCTAGCCGGTACTCTTACCGAAGCTAGTATGAGCTCGGTGGCACTATTGCCGAGTTCTATAACTTGATGAAATTTAAGAACAACAAAGAACAAAGACTATTTTTATTGATTTCTGAAATTGAGTACAATTCAGAAATAGAACTTCTTGAGGTGCATTGCATTCCATGGCCGTAGTAACTCTTTACCAACCATGTCCTCGAGTTTGTCCGCTGATTGGCCAGCAGCTAAGATCACCTTGAATGGGCCGTGCCAGTTCGGTGCCAGCTTGCCTTGGTTTGGATCTTTATCCACTGGGAGGGTCTTCTTTAAGACCAATTCTCCAACTGAGAATTTCCTTTCTCTGACTCTTTGATTGTAGCCCCTAGCCAATTGTTGCTGATAGGCAGCTAGGCGGATGGCTGCTGCTTCTCTTCGTTCTTCGGCTAGGTCTAGCTCTCGGGCCAAATTTACCTCATTTTGGCCTTGGTCGAAGAGTTCCGATCTCAAAGTCAGGAGGCCGACCTCGAGTGGAATCACAGCTTCAATCCCATAGGCAAAGGAGAAGGGCGCTGCCGAAGTGGAGTGCCTTGGAGTCGTGCTGTACGCCCATAGAACACTCGGGAGTTCTTCCACCCATCTTCCCTTAGCTCGAGCACCACCTTATTCGAGATTTCGGCTTGACCGTTGCTTTGTGGGTAGGCTGGAGTGGAGTAGTAGTTTCTGATGCCGAGCTCCTAACAGAAGTTTTTGGAAAGTTTGGAATCGAACTGGGTCCCGTTGTCCGAGACCAAAGCTCGTGCGATGCCAAACCTCGTGATGATGTTCTTCCACACAAAGTTCTTGGAGTCCTGCTCGATGATGGAAGACAGTGGTTCTGCTTCTACCCATTTAGTGAAATAATCAGTGGCTACTATTAGCCACCTCTTATTCCCTGGAGCTCGATGAAGTGGTCCCACAATGTCCAGCCCCCATTGGGTAAAGGGCCACAGGCTGGAGAGTGGGCTCAGATCATGTGCTGGCTAATGGAGGGAGTGTGAGAATTTCTGGCAATTCTCATACTTTCTGGCGTACAGCTGAGCATCCTTCTGCATGTATAGCCACCAGTAGCCCTGGCTGATAGCCCGGTATGCTGGTGACCGACCTCCGATGTGGCTGCCGCAGATCCCTTCATGAATTTCGTAGAGGAAGTTTTCAACTCTGCTCGGGTGGACACACTGAAGATAGGGGCCAGTAAAGGACTTCCTGTAGAGCTTGCCTTCTAGAGACAAACAAAATCGAACTGCTTTCAGCCTGATGTTGTGAGCTTCATTCTTGTCTTCAGGAAGTTGATCATCTCTGAGATAAGAGAAAATTGGGTCCATCCAGCTTGGACCAAGATCAACACATAAAATTTGCCGAGGTGGGTGAAGTTTTATGCTTGGTTTCTCTAATGATTCCACCTCGACGATTCTTTTTCATCCTGCCTCAACGGCGGAAGCCAGGTTGGCGAGAACGTCTGCATGGGAATTAGATTCTCTGTTAACCTACTTGAATTCAACTTTTTCAAACTGAGAGAGAAGCTTTTTTGCAAGAACTAGGTAGGCTGCCATCCTTTCGTCGCGAGCTTGGTAGTCTCCGCTCAGCTGGCTCATCACCAATTGTGAGTCGCCGAAGATCACCACCTGCTGCACCCCCAGGATTTTAGCGTTGTTGAGTCCTGCAATCAGTGCTTCATACTCTGCTTCATTATTAGACGCCTTAAAATCAAGCGTTAGGGCTTGTTCGATGACCAATCCTTCTGGAGATTGGAGGACTATGCCAGCGCCAGAGCTCTTGGAGGTTGAGGATCCGTCGACGAAGACCTTCCATGCTGAATCAAGGAACTGCTTCCAAGATCGTTCTTCTTCGGTATCAGTCTCGGTGACTTCGTCCTCATTCCTTCTGCCCCCCAGTTCGGTGTCGAGATGTCTCGGTGCCGAACTAGGAGAGATGAACTCAACGATGAAGTCAGCTAAAACTTGGGCTTTGATTGTCGTTCTGGGTTGATACTGGATATCATACTGCCCCAGTTCGACAGCCCATCTTGATACTCTTCCAGAGAAATCCACCTTTTTGAAAAGGGACTTGAGTGAATATTCTATAACAACCACTATCGTGTAGGTCTGGAAGTAGTGGGAGAGTTTGCGAGAAGCACTGACGAGCGCTAATGCAAGTTTCTCCATTGGCAGGTACCTGGTCTCGACATCAAGAAGGATCTTGCTCGTGTAGTAGATGGGCTTCTGCTGCCTGTCTTCCTCTCTAACGAGCATTGAGCTCACTGCATGATCCGAGACCGCCAGGTACAAGTAGAGCACTTCTTCCTATTTCGGGGTTGAAAGCAGGGGTGGTGAAGCGAGATAAGCTTTGAGCCCCTGTAGAGCTTGGTCGCACTTCGGAGTCCATTGGAGTTTCAGGCTTTTCTTCAAAAGCTGGAAAAAAGGTCGGCATTTGTCCGTAGCTCGGCTGATGAAGCCGTTAAGCGCGGCAGCCATGCCGGTGAGCCTCTAGACTTGTTTTGCCGTTGTTGGACTCTGTATTCCTTGGATCGCCGATATCTGATTTGGATTTACTTCAATCCCTCTTCTCGTGACTAGGCTTCCCAGGAATTTGCCGGAGCCGACACCAAAAGCACATTTCGAGGCATTTAGCTTGAGCTGGAACCTCTTGAGGACGTCAAACGTTTGACTTAGGTCTTGCAAGTGATCCTGTGGCTTTTTAGACTTGAGAACCATGTCGTCAATGTAGACCTCCACTGTTTTGCCGAACTGGGCCTGGAACATTTTGGTTACCAGCCTCTGGCAAGTGGCCCCCGCGTTTTTTAACCCAAAGGGCATCACTTTGTAGTAGTAGATGCCTCTAGGTGTTATGAACACGGTTTTTTCATCATCAGGCCCATACATCGGGATTTGATGGTAACCTCGGTAAGCATCTAGGAAACTCATCCTGTCGTGACCGGCGGTAGCGTCGATCAACTGGTCGATCTTTGGGAGCGGAAAGTTGTCCTTGGGACATGCCTTATTGAGGTCGGTGAAGTCGACACAGACTCTCCACTTCACAGTCTTTTTCTTGACCACCATCGTATTGGCCAACCAGTCTGGATAGTGGACTTCTCTGATTGCCTTGGCTTCCAGCAGTTTCTCGACCTCCTCGATCACTACTTCGGTTTGCGGGACCCCTGTTCTGCAAGCCTTCTGGACTACAGGTTTGTGCTTTGGGTCCACATTCAGTTTATGGCACATGATCTTAGGATCGACGCCAAGCATCTCGTATAGGGTCCAAGAGAAAACCTCTATGTTTTGTAACAAGAAGTTCAGGAGCTCGGACCTCTCAGGCTCGGTGAGCTGGCTTCCGAGCAGAAAGTACCTTTTAGGATCATTGGGGTCGATCCTGATCTCGGTCAGATCTTCAATGCTCTTCTGCTCTGGATCTCGGCCAACTCTATCCAGCTCTTCTTCCAGTTCGACCATATGTACCTGCTTCAGCTCCTCCTCACTAGATACTACGGCCAACAGGCACTACTTTGCTATGTGCTGGTCACCTCGGACCGTGACCACCTCAACTCTTCCGTTCTCGTTCTCCAACGGGAACTTGAGCTTTTGGTGATGGGTGGAAGGTACTGTCTCCATATTGTGCAGCCAGGTCCTCCCCATTATGGCATTGTATGGGTATGGTGCATCCACCACAAGGAAGTCGGCCTGCATAGAGGCACCTTCGATTTGGACTCGTAGGGAGATCTTCCCCTTGGGGTATACAAGCTTAGAGCTGAAACCCACCAGGGGAGTGCGCACCTCCTGCAAATCTTCTTATCTGAGACCCATCTTCTTGAAGCAATCAAAGTAGAGGATCTCGGATGAGCTGCCGGGGTCCATAAGAATCCTCTGTACCCTGCAGTTCTTCAACTTTAGGGTCACGATCAGGGGATCGTTGTGGGGGAGCTGGACACCTTCCAGCTCCTTATCCGAGAACCAGATCTTGGGCCTTTCCTTTCGAGCCTTCTTGGCAGCTGGCTCCAGCTCGGCTGTCATCACCTGTTTGTCGTGTGAAGCCCTCCTGGCTTCGACACGAGCTTGATTACTCCCTTTGGGCGCGGGAGCCAGGTGGATGACGTTGATTATTCTCTCCGACTCATCGCTGTCTTGATCATCGTCATTTCGGCGCTGAGCTCGGTTAATGTTTTTGTCCCCTTTGATGTAGTCCTTCAAGTGCCCATCCTTGACGAGCTTCTCAAGATGCGACTTCAGGGACATGCAATCTTCAGTTCTGTGCCCATTTTGTTTGTGATAGGCACAGAATTTGCTCTGATCACGGGTGGAAGGGTCACCCTTCATGGGTTGCGGCCATTGGAAGTACAGCTACGTCTTGATCTTGCCGAGGAGTCTATAGATTGGCTCCTTGAAGATCGTATTGACAGCTTTGTATGCGGTGACGGCTGGCTGCCCTTCCCTGGCTCGGTGAGCCTGCTTGAACTTCTTGCCGCCTCCCGAGGTGGGAAGCGAAACCATTGCCGAACACGTGGAAGCCCGGTTTCGATCTGTCTCCTCCCTCCGAGACGACTTCTTCTCCTTTCTGGAGTCTCCTTTCTGGAGGCTCTGTCCTCGTGTGAGAAACCAAAGCTCTCCCGAGCCCGAATCTCGTCTTCTTCTTACTCGATGTACCGGTTCACCCTAGCCATTAATGCTTTCATCGTGACCACAGGGTTCCGGACTAGGTCCTTTCTAAGGTCGTTGCTTGGCAGCAGAGCCTGCTTGAAGGATTTGATCGCCACCTCGTCAATGGGGTCCTCGACCTGGCTGTAGACCGTCCAGAACCTCTTGGCGAACTAAGTGATATTCTCGCTCCGTCTCATTTTGAAGGCCATTATGACATCGTCGGTCTTCGGGATGACTCTGTGCGCCTGAAATTTCTCCACGAAGGAATTCCGGAGCTGCCGCCAGCTCGAAACTGATCCCTTCGGAAGTGCACAGAACCATTTCAGCGGGAGGTCTCCGAGACAAGACGAGAAAACTCTGCAGTTCAGGTGACCAAGATCACCCCAAATCGACATTCTCTGGATGCAGTGGGAAATGTGCTGCTGGGTCCGAGGTCCCATCGTATAGGATGAACCTCGAGACGTTGAATTTTTCAGGGAGAGCAAAGTCACTTATCTCCCGGGAGAAAGGAGATGCACCGAGATCCTCGGTGTCGTAAGCGTCTAGCCTTTCTTGGGGGAAACCGATCACCTCCGTGTTGCGCTGGACCGTTTGTTTGACATGTCGGTTAAGCCACTCCCTCAAATCATCACTGTCTTCTGGTGTCTGCTCCGACCTCCTTTTCGAGTGGCTGTTACTCGAGCCCTCATCGTAAGCTCGGTCCTTCCTTTTATTATTCAGGATATGCCTCAAAACCTTCATCTCCGAAAGAGCTCATTTGCTTTTAGGAGGTGGAGTCGTGACCTTCGTCTTCTTCTAGAGCTGTAGCTTGAGTTGTTGGATCAGCTCCTCCTGTTCTTGGATAACAAGGTTTTGGGCCCTGATATCCACAAGGAAAGGATTGTCATCATCGTTGCCGTCAGTCTGGTGGTGGGCGTGATGCGATCCGACCACCATTGGAGATTTGTCCTTTCTATTGGGGAAGCTTCAGCTGCGGGTCATTCTGATGGGGAGGTGTTGCCACCTCCTTTGAAGATGAACTCGAAACAGTGCGAGGGCTTCCCACGCTTGCCGCGCCAGTCTTTGGTCCAGATCTCATCTGGCGAGGAACAAGCGGTTGCTTCAACAACAATGGTTCTGACAACAACGGTGGCAAGGCTAAGGCTTTAGAAGATTTTTCGCCTTTCTTGGTTTTTGGAGGCATGGTTTTTGGGAAGATTCGACTGAATCGTTTCCCACAGACGGCGCCAATTGTAAGTGCCTAAAATTATACGGACTTGGAAGTATGGATCAGGATGAGATTAGCTCTCCTTGATGAAGATGATATGCCTGAAACCTGAAAAGGGGAGAGGAGAAGAAAGACGGTCAAAGACCCTGGCTGCTATCAGTGCAAGGCTCTCCGATGCCTAAGTCAGTTCAACAACTCAACAAAAGATCGAGAATTAGAGAGACGGAGTAAGGGCCCTAGGAGTGTGATGATGTGTTACCTGGGTTGGAGAGAGCTTCCCTATTTATAGGAGAAGGAAGTTAACCTTGGACGGTAATGTCAACTAGGCCAATGGGCCTAGTTCAGTGGGTCTCAGCCCATGACAAATTGAGCCCAACTTGTGGGTCAAAACAAGTATCTCTTGTACAGATATGTAATTGATTTTATGCCTTATTAGGAGATTTGATTAGATGTTAATTAGATTATGATTACTTTAATTTAGTTAATTCTCTCAATCACTGTAAACATTCTTGTAAACTTTATCTCTATATAATGAAAGATCGTGACCCTCAAAGGGATCATCGAATTCACAAACTATCATCTGTCTTCATCTCTCTTTGGTCTGACATGGTATCAGAGCCAAACTTCTGAGTGTTTCTTCTCCATCTTCCAAACATTGGAAGCTGTCATAGTCTCTGAGAGACTCTCTGAACTTTTTCTCTTCATCTTCCAAGCAGTGGAAGTCGCCAGATCATCCTGTGATCTCTCGTGGCCCACCCCAGATCATTTTCATCACATCAGGATATCACAATCCCTCTGATTGTCTGAATATTCTAGACTTTCTGGAGATATTTCGATATTTTTTTGGCATCAGAACAGATCACGGATCTGTTTCGCAGGGTTCTTCCACGCTGATCGTCTGCTGGCATCTGTGGCCCACCACTGATCATCACCAACCTCATCAACAGCTCCCAGCATCTTGGTCGACCAGTTATGCTCTTTATTTTGGCAATTTTTTCAAATTTTTTCATCCATCAGAGGTAGGCCATCTACCATTTTTTGTGGAAAATCTGTTTTGTCAATTTCTTTTCATCACAGCCGTCCAAAATCTTTGATTTGGATCCGTTTTGTCTGAGACCACTTCCTGTAGGTGCAGAATTCTACTGCTCACCCATCTTCATCTTCAAATCTGTATACAGATCACTTGGTGGGCCCCACGTGTAGAATTACACACTGACGACAGGGTCGTCTGGGTTGGTTTTGCATCCTTTTTTTGCACTGTTCATTCTCTGTATTCTGGGAACAAGTTCTCGCCACTTGATCTGATTGTTTGAGATCTGATCCATCATTTGTTATCTGATTAGTGTGTGATCTTATCCATCAGTCATATTATTTGTGATCTGATTGGTGTGTGATCTGATCCATCAGTTTGATTTAAGAACAGTGAGGTTTGTGTGATCTGATCCATCAGTTTGATTTAAGAACAGTGAGGTTTTTGTTGCACAGTTTGATAGATATACTGTTTGACTGAAATGGAAAAGCATGAAATTAAATTGATCCAATTTAATGGAAAGAATTATACTTCCTGGTCGTATCAATTTCAAGTCTATCTTGAAGGAAAGGAAATGTGGGGACTTGTTTCAGGATGGGATCCACGACCTAAGGAAGATGAGAAAAAAATACTCTCTTGGAATACTAAGGATGCCAAGATAAAAACCTGGATTCTTGGTTCCGTTGAACCATAATATATCCTGAACCTTAAACCTTACAAAACCTCCAAGGAGATGTGGGATTATCTGAAACAAGTGTATCACCAAGGGAATTCTGCCCGTCAATATCAGCTTGAACTAGAGATTGCTCAGTATTCCCAAGGCACCTCTTCTATCCAGGACTATTATACGGGTTTTCTCAATTTATGGGCAGAATATGATGAAATCAAATACTTCAATGTATCTGAGGCAGCTCTTTCTGAGATTCAAAAATTACAGGCAACTTCTCATAGAGACCAGTTCCTAATGAAATTAAGATCTGAATATGAGATCATTCGTTCCAATCTGATGAGCAGTGTTCCATCTCCATCCCTGAATGAGTGTCTTAATGAACTCTTGCGAGAGGAACAAAGTCAGCTCACTCAGCATGTTCTGAAGCAACAGTCCTCCGGAAACTCTCCTGATGTAGCATATGCTGCCACTGCCACTACCAGTTACACTCCTGCTGTCTCTTATGGTCCGGGAGGGATTATTTATCATACTAATGCTGCTGCTAAAAGACAAACTCCTGCAAGAGATCTCAGCAAAATCCAATGCTTTGGCTGTAAGAGTTATGGACACTATGCCTCACAGTGTAAGACCAAGTTTTGTAATTACTGCAAATCCAATGGTCATGTTATCAATGAATGCAAACGGCGGCCACAAAATCGCACTCCACGAGCATATCATATCAACACTGCTGATGCTACTACTTCCAGTGATAGTTCTTCGGCATCAGTCATGCCTTCGCCACCACCTGCCTCCACAACTGCTCCTCAGATCACCCCTAAGCTTATTCAACAAATGATCATCAATGCCTTTTCTGCACTTGGCATATCAGGTAACCAACATTCCTCTTCTTCCATATGGTTTATTGATTCTGGAGCTTCCAATCACATGACCTCCTCCACCACTCATCTCTCTAACCTACAACCATACAAAGGGAATTTGCAAGTCCATACTGCTGATGGTCAAAAGCTTCCTATTACAGCTACTGGTGATATCATTCATTCTTTACCTCTCACAAAAGTCTTTCTATCTCCTCATCTTACTACAAATCTTCTGTCTGTTGGACAACTGATTGATGATAATTGTAATGTTTCCTTTTCTCGCTCTGGTTGTGTTGTGCAGGATCAAGTGTCGGGGACGGTCATCGCGAAGGGGCCTAAGTGTGGACGCCTGTTTCCTCTTATGATGCCTTCCTCTCAGAATAAACAAATCTCTGCTTTTTCTTGTTTTTCTCCTCAAGATGTTTGGAGGCTCTGGCATAATAGATTAGGCCATCCTCATTCAAAATTGTTATCTTTGATGTTGAACACTGGTAGTATTAATGAAAATAAAACATCTTTTAGTCACATTTCTGATGAGTGCTCTGTTTGCAAACTTGGAAAAAGCAAAGTCCTTCCATTTTCTTCCAAATCTACTATGGCTTCAAATTGCTTTGACATTATTCATACTGACGTCTGGGGGATTACACCTGTAATTTCTCATACACATTTCAAATAATTTGTCACATTTATTGATGATCATAGTAGATTCACATGGGTTTATTTCTTACACTCTAAATCTGAAGTCTTTGATATTTTCCAAAAATTTATGGCGTATGTTGAAAATCAATTTTCTACTCGCATTAAAATTCTCCGATCTGATTCCGGAGGAGAATATATGTCCCATCAATTTCAAACTTATTTGCAAAAACACGGGATTTTATCACAGCGATCGTGCCCTTACACTCCTCAACAGAACGGAGTTGCAGAACGCAAAAACAGACATCTCCTCGATACTGTTCGTTCTCTTCTCCTAGAATCATCAGTTCCCGCAAGATTTTGGCCCGAAGCGTTAGCCACTGCAGTTCACCTGATCAATCGCTTACCATCCTATCGCCTCACAAATCAAACATCATACTTTCGTCTCTTTCGTAAAGATCCTTCTTATACCCACCTGCGCATTTTTGGCTGTGTATGTTTTGTTCATCTTCCTTCGACTGAACGGACTAAATTAACTGCTCAGTCCGCCAAATGTGCATTCCTTGGCTACGCATCTCACCAAAAGGGGTATCTCTGTTATGATCCTGTGGTCAACCGTCTTCGCATCTCTCGAAATGTCACATTTGTCGAAAATCAAAGTTTTTTTCCTAACCATTCCTCGGATTTACCATCATTTTCTCATCTACCAGATTTTTCTGACCCAATCTCTTCTCCACTCCTTGTCTATGAACGGCGTCGTTATAAGGATGTTCCACTACTGCCTCCCCCTCCTGGATCCCTCACCGGCACCTGATCTTGACCACGTTTCATCACATGATGCTCCATCTCCACTTCAGCTTCGACGCTCTACCCGTCTCTCTAAGCCTCCAGAAAAATATGGGTTCACTCACACCTCCTTGCATGCTACTCTCTCCTCTATTGCTATTCCTTCTTCTTACTCACAGGCGGTGAAGCATGACTGTTGGCAAAAAGCTATGCACGAAGAATTAGCTACATTACAGGAGAATCATACCTGGGATATTGTTCCATGTCCCTCATCTGCAAAACCTATTGGCTGCAAATGGGTTTTTTCAGTCAAACTTAAGTCTGATGGCTCGTTGGATCGATATAAAGCACGGCTAGTCGCACTGGGCAACCGACAAGAATATGGCATTGACTATGAAGAAACATTTGCTCCAGTTGCAAAAATGACAACAATCCGTACTGTTCTTGCCATTGCTGCTTCCCACTCATGGCCTCTTTACCAATTTGACGTCAAGAATGCATTCTTCATGGTGATCTCAAGGAAGAAGTCTATATGCGACTTCCCCAAGGCATTACGGGTGTTTCGGCAGGAGATTGCGCACGCTTAAGACGATCTTTATATGGTCTAAAGCAAGCTCCGCGTGCTTGGTTTGAGAAATTTAGAGATGCTCTCCTTCTTCTACAGTTCTCTCAAAGTGCCTCTGATCCGTCTATGTTCCTTCATCGTTCCTTAAAAGGGATTACTGTCCTCTTGGTATACGTCGATGATATCATCATATCTGGGACAGATTCTGACATGATCACCTATCTACAGGCATCCTTACATGAATCTTTTCATATGAAAGACTTAGGGCCACTCACATATTTTTTAGGCCTTGAGGTTCATCAGTCAGAAAAAGGTCTTATACTAGATCAACACAAATATGCTATGGATCTTATTGAGACGGCTGGCCTTCAAAACTCCACTCCTGTAGATACACCTGTTGAGGCCAATCTTCAACTCGCACAAGATACGGGTGATCTTCTCCCTGATGCCACAATGTATCGCCGTTTAGTCGGCAGCCTGATCTACTTGACTATCACTCGGCCTGATATCTCATATGCGGTGAATCTGGTTAGTCAGTTCATGACACAACCTCGCCATCTCCATCTTGTTGCTGTTCCGCGCATTCTTCGCTATGTTCTTCATACACCATCTCGTGGCCTTTTCTTTCCTGTGGGCAATTCGACTTCTCTCATAGCTTATTCAGATTCTGACTGGGCTGGATGTCCTGATAGTCGACGGTCTACCACGGGTTGGTTCATGTTCTTAGGGGACTCATTGATCTCCTGGAAGTGTAAGAAACAAGATAAAATCTCCAAATCATCCACAGAAGCAGAATATCGTGCAATGTCGGCTGCCACATCTGAAATTGTCTGGCTTCGGGGTCTTCTTTCTGAGCTTGGATTTCCACAATCTGGCCCTACACCTCTCTATGCGGACAATACCAGTGCCATACGGATTACTGAAAATCCTGTCTTTCATGAACGCACAAAGCATATTGAGGTGGCTTGTCATTACATACGTGATGAATTTGTGCGTGACGCAATTGCTCTTCCTCATGTTCCTACCGGACTTCAAATTGCAGATATATTTACCAAGGGACTTCCTCGGCCACGACACCAATTCCTAGTTGGCAAATTGATGCTCGTGGATTCACCCGCATCAATTTGAGGGGGGGTGTCAACTAGGCCAATGGGCCTAGTTCAGTGGGTCTCAGCCCATGACAAATTGAGCCCAACTTGTGGGTCAAAACAAGTATCTCTTGTACAGATATGTAATTGATTTTATGCCTTATTAGGAGATTTGATTAGATGTTAATTAGATTATGATTAGATTATGATTACTTTAATTTAGTTAATTTTATGCCTTATTAGGAGATTTGATTAGATGTTAATTAGATTATGATTACTTTAATTTAGTTAATTCTCTCAATCACTGTAAACATTCTTGTAAACTTTATCTCTATATAATGAAAGATCGTGACCCTCAAAGGGATCATCGAATTCACAAACTATCATCTGTCTTCATCTCTCTTTGGTCTGACAGGTGAGCCTCATGATTTGATCCTAGTACTTGAGAAGTACAGTCCCATCAGCTCACCTTTTATTAAATGGATGTCCCATCGAGCTTTACCCTGTTGGCTTTTGGGCTGAGTCCCATCAGGCCTTGCCTGGAGCCATACCCTAATGTGGACGTAGCCACTGGATGCCGTTCTGTCAGGAATTATGGGCGGTACGACATATTTCTACGCGTGCCAACGTCTTGCCACACGTTCTATAACGTGGCTGTGCACAGCTGTCAGTGCCTGTCTCGATTAGCTTTCTGGCACCATTGCCAAGATACGTGACCGAGGCCGAGACACGATGCCGGGGTTGGGAATGATCGAGGTCGGGAGTGACCTTGATCTCGGTTGGAGCCTTGGCACTGCTGCCGAGGTGCGCGTAGCCGAGGTCGAGACATGCTTAGCCGGTACCATTACCGAAGCTAATGTAATCTCGATATCTTGCGAATATCCCCACACCCCTATTGTGTAAGACTGATGGTTCGAATTTTATTTTTAGTTTTATACTTTGATTTTAAGATATAAAAAATAAATATATATTGCTCCTTAAACTTAAATTTATTATATATTAATATGTCATGATGTTCTTGATATGATTGTATAATAGACTTATTTGCCGTTGTCTTTATATTGCTATGAATGGGAAAATGGATGGATTATGCGTACCTATTTTTTCTTTTCTTTTTTTAGTTTTTTAATTATTTTTCTTTTTTTTTTTAAAAAATAAATGAATCCTACAATTTGAGATACGATTCACGATTCGATTCAATTCATGGGTATGAACGATCTGCGATACGATTCCGATTTCAAAACTATGCACGGGAGGCACAAACGATATATTCAACTATTACTGGAAAGTTAACGAGGCATGAGAATTTCCTAAATCAGTAGCAATCGCTTCATATCTTATTTAGTATCAAAGAGTTGTCCACCACAATGGTTTTAGAACTCGGTTGAAAAACACCAAGGGCACGTTTGGCAACGGTCTTCAGGGCGGAATCCTTGCCCATTTTCCGTGCTTGCGCGGAAAACCCACGTTTGGATGCAATTGAAACTGAAGAACAACGACGTTCCTTCTCCATGAAATCACAGTTTTCATCGATCGGACCACCCCCCGTCGGATCCCGTAAATCATCGATTTTAAAGGCGGGGTATTTAAACAAAAAATACGCGCAAAACTCTAATCGACTCCTCTATCGATTTTGAATCACTCTTCCTCCAGGTCGAAAACCCTCTTCTCTGCTGTTGGTGCGACGGGAAGCAACCAACCGGACTTCGCTGCTACCACCGAAGGCGACCACCCCTGCTGCGACTAGAGAAGGTTGCTACTCTCACACTGCTGAGATCGGGCTCTCACTCCTCTCTCCCTCGGCAACGACAAAGGAACGGTGGTCTTTCAATAACACAGCCCTCTGGCAGACTCCAGACCTCTTCCCACCGTCCACCATCGGACTCCACGGGCTCCCTCCCTCTGGTCGATTTTTTAAAAACACATGTCAGGTTAGGGTTTTTTTTATTTCCTTTTTGTTTTGTCATTTTTTTTTCATTAATCTTGCCTCTTTTCTTTGAGGAATAGAAGATTTTGATTTTCTGCAAAAATAGATTCAGGCTTTCACAGGGATTTTTAGCTTATGGCTCCACTTTCCTCTATTTCTACATCGATTAGGTCATGCTTCTGACATGGCACTCCTCTAACCTCCACCAAGTAAGTTTCTCTGAAACTATCCATGGAAAAAATAAGAAAATTTCTTTCATTTAGATCCAACATTTATTGCATATTTCTTGATTTCTATGCAGTGTCAGTGTGGATTTTGGACATGAATGTGTTACTTATAATAATTATTCTATGCCTATTATTTGTTTCTTTTGTTCAGTTTAGTAAAACCATTTCTATTACCCCATTCAAAAAAAGATAATGTTTGTGTTTTTTAGGAATTTGCATTGAAATGCAGTTGATTTAGTGAACTGAGAAATGTTTATTACATGATTATTGTCTCTCAGTTGAAAGGAGTATTTGTTGAATGTGAATTATTTAGTTGAAGATTTAAGGAGGATGGAATTTAATTAAGTTGTTGTGTTGTTTGTCATTTGGAACTTTGATTTGCAGGGAAATGGTTGTGTCAACGTCCAAACAACGCGAAACATTCACCTGGTGAAGAGGAACTACCGTTATGTTGATAAATAACTGGATTTCTCATGTGAGGTTATTCATTGGCTTCTGTACAATTTCTCATCTGAAGTTATTCCATCCATCTGGTTCTGGTGCTTGCTTTGCATTGTCGGCTAGCTCATCCTTTATTTGGCTAACATGAATGTCACAAAATAACTTGTGAAACCTATGACGCCTACACACACACACACGGACATGGATGACAAGATGGACAGTCATATGGAAATGGGTATCCTATCCCAAGACTTCTATAAGTATTTATTATTATGATTTTTATCAGAAAAAAGCACATGTGCTGCTAGATTGCAAGTAACTTAATTTTTTGTAAATATGTATATATATATACAAAGCACTCTGTTTTTTCCTTTCTCCACATTAAATTGCACCAAAAGCTTACCATATAAACTTCAGTGTCATGGAAAGTTAGATAGAAATAAAAATTAAAGAAAACTGACAAAGAGCCAAGAAATGTTATTCCTATGTCTACTTCGCGCATACTAATAAAGAAGTCACTCACAGTTCCGTATTTCAATTGAAATATATGTTCTAATACTGAGATATTGTACAGTCATTACAAAATAGAGGGCAACAAGTTAAAACAGATGGAGAAAGAGGAAAAGCCAACAAGAACTATATTAGGGTGCAAAGTGGGGTGGGGCTTCTCTTCATTATTTTGTATATTCAGCCCTTTCATTTGGAAATATATACCTATCTTTTCCAAAAAAAAAAAATAAACTTTGTTAAGGGATTGGTTGCATTTTCATTTTCCATATGACACTCCAAACATGAAAGACTTGTCAGCTTCAAAAATTAAATTTGATTGATGTTCCAAAGCTCATTATTTCACTTCATTCCTCATGTAAAAAGGTTGTGAAGAGAATGAATATGATGTAACCTGTTTTCTTTAAATGCATTTATGCTTATTTCTTTTCAGGCTTGATGGTGAGTGCCAAATCCGCATGATTTCTTCATCACATCCATCCATTCCATTACATTTGTTCTTATGTAAGATCTTTGAGTTTAGAATCTTGATGACTTTAGAGATAGCGTATTTAGATTTTCAGGACCAAAAGAATCAACAAAAGAATTGTCTTCAAGACATCCATCTCAAAACACTGCTTTTCAAAAACGTTTCAAAGGTATGCCATCAGCAAAACTCTTAGTCAGTTGTCGAAAATCAGTGGTTTTTGTAACATTTTTCAGTAAGAGCATATGAAATTATCAATAGAGTCCTGGTGTTCAAACTTGATTCTCTGTTTTGCTAATGAGTTTCTGTTTTACTATAAACATGTCTCTGTTGTGCTTATCCACTACACGAAGTTTTGCCCCTCTGCTGTGCTATTTTTCTCTATTGTTTTCAGTTTCTCTGATAATGCTTCCTCAACATATTTTCTTTATTGTTTTCCTTATTTGAAAATATCCCTATTTCCTAGCAACCAATGAGAACTTAATTTCCTTCTCTTTATTTCTATTGTTACTTGTATTATGAATGAGCATGAGAATTAGCAAGCTAGGCAGTGGTTGCATCATAATGTTTTTAAAATGCAAAAATTGTATAGGGTTTTGGCCTCCTATAGGAATCATGCCCATGCCCACTTTCCCGCAAGAAGTAATGCTCGTCCTACTTTACTACAAGGAGTCATGTCCGTGCCTTCAAGGAATTCTCTTATTGAAGTATTACATTTTGATGCATAACTAGTACAAACTCATTTTTAAAAACATAACCTGGTTTTCAAATAGTATTGAGTTCGGTTCATACAAAAATGATAACAGATCAAGTTCTATTAGGTTGTTACTCAAGGGAGAGTCCTTCACAATTATGCTTTCATTCTCGAGTTTCTTTTTCGAACAAGACAGTGCTGCAACCACCCTTTTCTCGTAATATTGATGTGCGTACAGAAAAAACATTGCAACTTAATGTGGTTTCTAATTTACTATAGTGGACCAAATTGTGCAGGGCAGGATGCATCCAAATTGTTCAGGTTTTGGGATGTTATATATAAGTCATTAGTCATTATTATGTATCCTAATGAGATGATTAGTCATTCCACAACCTCAACATCTCACCCTAACTCTTTACTGTTTGTTGCCTTATATGCTTTCTTTGTTTATATTGTTTACTTTGCTTTTCAGTTCCTGGAATGGGTGGATGAAGGTGCAAAGTGTCCTTACTGCGAAGGCCTAGGGTCATACAATCTCTGACGTATGCGAAGGCAGGGCGACAATCCAGACATACTATACTTGTAGCTGGCTGTGTACATTTCATTTACAATATTTTGATGTAGATATAAAACATTTTCCCACTCATGATTTCCATTGACTGAAATTTAAGATGATATCAATCGGTACTTGTTATATTTTCTCCTTAACGGTTCCAGTTTTGGGTCCACCATGGACCCGGACCGAAACCGACCCATTTACAACCCTATTTGCTACTGATTGCTCATTAAATTTCAAAGATATGGCTGCTTCTTGAAAGTCGCTCATTAAATTTCATGGATAAGGTTGCTTCTTGGGTGTAAAAGAATTTACTCATACTTTTAGTCATGACAAATCCTTGCTCGGGTAAATACAATTCCTCATTTTTTAAGTTATCATCAGTCGTTGTTACTGATTTTTTTTCACACCAATTGCAGTAAATGACTTTATGGAGGAGCTCGATCTTGCAGAAAAGTGTTGAATTGGGCAAGACAAGCACTCAAAGTGATCTAGTAACAGAAGATAATGTAAAATGTTCGCATGAAAGTCTTATCCTTGTTAGCACATTTATGCATTTGTGTGCTCCATAAGATGCTGAAACTGCTCAACAGGGGTTTTGTGCTCTAAACAAAGACTTCAATGGCTTTGAAGTTGCAGATAGGGAAGATAATTCAGTCAACAACAGACTCATTAAGCTTGGAATTACCTACAGCTACAGCTCTCTATCTACAACAGTGGATAGGTATTCAATCAAACAATACCTACAATAGCAGCAGCAGCAACAACAACAATAATGACAACCCCAGTTCAATGCTGCATGGGAGAGATGAAGCAGATAGTAGAATCAAGCTAGCAAAGCTGAGTGATCTCAAGGACCTGAAGTTTGTTGGTGCTTCCACTCCTTGGTTGCAGGTGGAGATTAGTTCAACTACTACTAAGTAGTACTCATAAGCATTGAACCAATGAGGCTCATATAAAATGTAGTATTTATCAAGAAAGTGTAACATCAAAATTCAAGAAGCTCAATTCCTTGACTTTTTTAGGGGGTGCCTAGTCTTTTGTGTAAATTTTTGGGTCGGCTAAGGAAGCCCCATCTTTTTACTTTTGATTGGATTTTGAGGCATTTGTTTTGAATTAAAGCTGAGTTTTCTTGAGGAATAGGAGTCAAGTGTACGTGTCACTCGACTGTCTTGTTTCTTTTTTTCTTTGGTAAACTACTCGACTATTTTGTGCTACTGTGTGTGCTTGAGGTGTTTTGGCTGAAAGCTTTGCGTCTTTTGTCACTAGGCAGCTAGTCAACCAAAACAACACTATACAGCACTAAGAAATCCCCCCCCCCCCCCCAAAAAAAAAAAACAAAAAGGCTATATGAAGTTGATTTATTAAAGATCATGGATTGTTGCTATATAAAGTTATTATATAATATTTCATTTTGCAATTACCTAAATAGGTAAAAAAATTAAAGCTCTCCCATTAAGGGGAAATTGTGTCAAAATTTTCATAAATTATTTTGTGTATACAAAATGGTTTTTTGCTTTTTAGGATGGATTAGAAGATATGGAATGAAAATATTTTTTTGGTTATGTTAAATGGATTTGAGATGGAGAAATTCATTTATTTTTTTTTAATGTTTTGTGGATTCCTCTCTCGTTACCAAACTTGGATCCGAAGGAATCATCGCTGATTCCTCTGTGCTCTCCAAACGTGGAATGCAATGAATCTTCTCTCTCATAAATCCTCAAAGAAGAAAGTCTAATTCCGTGGAACCAAAGATTCCTCCGAAGAGAGGATTCCTTTCCCGTTACCAAACGTGCCCCAAGTGTTAGGAAGAGGAGAAGGCCTAAGACTCCTGGGTCAGATGGGGGATATGCCCAATAGCTTAATAGATCACTCATGGGCATGAGGGGCAAACAACAGACAATTCTGTTGTAACCTAAAATTAAGTCAATGTAACTTCCAGAAAAATTAAGCTAATGAGGGTAATCAACCCTAATTGTACTTGTCACTTGAGAATATAAACCGATTTGCATGGGCTAGACTCTAATGAAGAAGAAGACGACCAACAACACAAAACATCATCTTCTGGCAAGGGTGGCTCACCAGAAGGAGGTGAACGGGGCCAAAACGAGGCGGCATACAAAGGTAGTGATGGTGGTGGTGGCGGAGATGACAACATTAATGTATATGACCCATTACATGGTGGTCCAAGTGAGCCTGATGGTGGGTCACATGGGTGGGGCAGAGGTGAAGGAAATGAGCCATCGGATGAATATCCTCAGCCGCATCAAATGGCATCAAGTCCTTGGATCACAAGTTCTAATAGTTCGTACGGGTATGGGCAATAATATGGACACTCACACCATGATCCTTCGTCTGAGTATGGGCAGTTGCAGCAGTATGGTGCATACAGTGGTCCTTCGCATGGGTATGGGCAACAACAGTATGGAGTATTACTGGTACCCGTACCCCCACAAGTGCAACCACCATATGCATATCCTCAACTTCAAGTTATGGCTCCATCATCAAACTATGGAGAAGGTCCTATAACTCCAAGAGCGGGGCAAGGGTTCTTTCATTTTGACGTTGCTCAATACTATCGTCAAAGTCAAAATAATGACGAAGATGAAGATCTAGAACCCGCAAGGCATTCAACATGGAATTAGTATTTAAAATTTAAGAATAAAGAGCTAAGGTATGGTTTTACATTTTTATATGCTATAAATATAATTGAAGCTTACTTACATCTTTGATCTTACTAGTTGACTAGATAATTGAGAGTGGATATTGAAAGTTGGAAACATGTATGTTGTATTTTCAACTTTTTAGTTTTAAATTTTAATTGCAATTAAATTATAAAAGGGCTTGCAATTATGTTACTACCTATTAATTATTATTGATTTATTCTTTAAAAAAATGGAAAAATCTATCGTTAACGTACAAGAATGATCAATGAAGAGAGTTAATCTATATGCATGGATGGATGGAGGGAATAAAAAGAATAAAAAAGGAGAAAACCACCCTTTTTTTAGTTTTTCTTGAGATTCAAGCCGACTCGGCCGAGTCCCATGCGACTCGAACTCGGGCAGAGCCGAGTCCAGTCCCGGTCCCTTTTTTTATCATTGGGCTACAGAGACCACCAAAAATCTGATCTTCCTTTTCCACTTCACATGGTATTACAGCCATGTAACTTTGTGATCTGTGGGACCAACATATAGGTTCCAGACATAAGAGGAATATACTGCCATGCAAAAACAAAGAAAACTATTCAAAAAGAAAGACCACGGTAAAATAGCAACAAAAGACTCCCAAATGCCTAAACAGCCTAAGATTAAAAGAGAACCAGGTCCACAACTAGGGCCGGCCTCCCTATACCCTCCTTGGCTAATGAGTCAACCACATCACTAGCACTATGCAAGAGACTAAGAAGGAACGCTCAACTTGGCAGCAGCAAGCTCTACAACCTCCTCAGCGGAGTCCGCCATTTTACAACCTCCTCAGCGGAGTCCACCAAATGCCAAGGACATTGGCCTAACGAATGACGCACAAAGAATCTCTCTCCACCATGCAAAATGAAAACACAATCTGGTTGCTTCCCGAAGACACGTCCTAAGAGCAATAGACTCAAGCCTCATTAACCGAACATACCCATGCAAGTCCAAGAAAGATAGGAAGCAAACTGCCAAACTGTCCCTAAAAAGACCTCCAAAGCCAAAAGGCCCCAGATTGCCAACTGTCAATCCAGGCCCATTCTCGCAGGCCCATTTAGGTCCAAACAATGTACATGTGTACATACCTTAGTTGCTAGCTATAATTGTGGATCTAGATTGTATTAACAGATTGAATTACCTTAATAAGGCATAATTAGAATGTAATTAGGGCATTCAACCCCTATATAAAGAAGTCACAGTCGACCCTTAAGGGATACGACATCTCTCTCTCTCTCATGTTCTATATTTCATCTCTCTATCAATGACATGGTATCAGAGCACAGAGTTGCAATATTCTTAGTGATCTGAGAGGAATCAACCTCTCCCGGAGTAAAGAACAGATCTATGATCTATTTCAGACATCTCAGAGTCTAATCAGCAAAAACATCCACTGCAGATCATAGCCGATCAATAGTGGCCCACTTGTGATCATCCAGACATCTCTGGAAACCTCAACAAACTTAGTCGCCCACTGTAGAAAAGAATTTTGGTGATTTTTTCACAATTTTTTGCCAATCAGAGGTAGGTCTTTTGCTCCAACTTGTGATTTTTCCAATTTTGGCAGTAGATTTCATCTCATCCGTCCAAAAGTTTGGATCCTTGGAATTTGCACAGATTTCATCTCAAGGAAGCCATTTAAGACTGGAAATCAGATCCACCTGATAGTGGGGCCTATCTGATAACCCACACGAATAGACCACACACAAGGGACGCCGCCAACCCCCCCCCCCCCCCCCCCCCCTCCTTCTCTCTCTCTACTTTCCCCATCCCCATCCCCCTCTTCCCTTCCCCTCCTCTGAATTGGCATAACGGGTAAATTTTAAAGGGGTAAAACTTGTTGGCCATTAATGAAGGGGTTAGGATGATGAGATAGGGCCCAAATTTTGTACACAGGTAGGTCCCCATCAGATGAAAAGATCCCCTAGCCCCAGGTGGGCCCCATAGCAAGGTGTGCATGGAAGCTTCCATGTACACCAAACCAAACCAAACCAAACCAAGCCTTTTCCCACTAGGTGGGGTCGGCTATATGGATTTGACGACTCCAATCAAATCTGTTTAGGGCCATGTCCTCCGTTAGATCCATGTAGGCAAGGTCATGTTTAATAGTTTCTTTCCAACTTCTCTTGGGTCTCCCTCTCCCTCTCCTACTCCTGGCAATCTCCATGCTTTCACACCTTTTAACAGGTGCCTCCGTTGGACGCCTTCTAACATGGCCGAACCATCTCAGTCGATTTTCTCTCATTTTATCTCCAATCGGTGCTATTCCTACTTTGCCCCTAATCTCCTCATTCCTAATCCTATCTCTCCTTGTGATCCCGCACATCCATCTTAGCATTCTCATCTCCGCAACTTCCATCTTCTTGACATGATTATGCTTTACTGCCCAACACTCTGATCCATATAACAACGCTGGTTGTACCGCCACCTTATAATACTTTCCTTTAACCTTGAGGGGGACTTTCCGATCACACAAGACCCCCAAAGCACTCCTTCATTTGGTCCACCCGGCCTGAATCCTGTGACTTACATCAGTATCAATCCCTCCATCCTGTTGCACCATAGATCCTAGGTACCTAAAGTTTTCTTTCTGTACAATCTTTTGTGTGCCCAAACTTATTTCTATGTTACCAGGTGTCCTATTTTGACTAAACTTGTATTCCATATATTCCGTTTTGCATCGACTTAGCCTAAACCCTTTTGTCTCTAATGTTTTCCGCCACAATTCTAGTTTAGCATTCACTCCTAAATAAGCCCTACACATACATACATGCACCATGTGCACTAAATAAGCCCTACACATACATACATACGTGTGTGTGTGTATATAGAGAGAGAGTTTTACTAGTGACGGATATGCACGTAAAAATACAAAAGGGCACCCAAGTTCTCCTCAAGCATAACAAGATCAGAGATTGGAAAATTTTATCTTCTCTAGTCTCATTAGTTTTGCTTAAGAGATCAAGTGTGTGCCAAATTGCAAAAATCTTAGTTGCATAGAAGCATCAGAACTTGTAACATATCCCAATCGTATACTGAATCCTAGTAAGGGAGTCCACAATACAACAATACACACCATTTATCTAATGGACCCCCAACTTACATGGTAAGATGCAACAAAAACATTCAGATTGGAAAGATGTCCAAGAAATGTAAGGTTGAAAAGATATACAGCAGCAGAATAAAAACAGGCCAAATGTCAATTTTTCTGAAATATGTGTGTGTGAGAGAGAGAGAGAGAAGAGAGAGAGAGAGAGAACAAAAGGTCAAATTTTTCCCATCATCTTGATAAGAAAATCAGGGTATGTCTGCCGTCAGCTCAAGTTTCCACATTCTGGTAATATCAAGACCGACTTAACACCACACTTATCAAATGTTATTTAAGAAACGAACATAAGTGATGAGAAAAGCTAAAACAACAGCACACTAAATGCTCAACCCAAGGAAAACTACATACATCATTCATTCCACCGCCACCACGAAATATGTCCTCGAACGGGTTACGGAATCCTTCAAATGGACCTCCAGGACCTCCAGGTCCACCTCCTGCAGCAGCTTGTTCAAATTGCTCATGACCAAACTGACAAAAAGAAATCAACATTAATATATACAGAAGTACAAAGAAAAAAAATTAAAAATTCAGTAAATTCCTTAATAAATGACCAAAAACTATTAGATGGTCTGATCAAGAAATAATTGACAAAAAAAATTTTAATATCAACATTATTATATACAGAAGTACAAAGAAAATAATAAAAAAATCAATAAATTCCTTCATAAGAGACCAAAAACTAATAGATGCTTGGTCAAGAAATAACTGACAAAATAAAGTTAAGAATGAGAAATAAGGTCTAGAGTTCAGATTGTCTGTTAAAAGTAATAAGCACTATAGAACTTTATGACAGTAAAAATAACTTAACATTTGCTATACATCTCTCCTTAGCTTAAATAAAGAGAAGGCAAAGAAAAAAAAAGTAGGATGGAAAATATAATGAGATCCCCTAAACTTTAAGAGGACCCAAAAATAGAAAGCAAGTAGGAACATTAACTACACAAGATCTAGAAGGTTAGCATGTTCAAATTCATTACAGTTGAGTTAAACCATTTTTCAAATAATATGATTTGTTATCAAACTGAATAATTCCACACCGTGAAAGAAGAGATGGAGAACTTTGAGGTAGACTAGTCACTCACCTGAGTCAACCTATTTCTAAGTCCAACCAACTTTAAACATCTCAAATTTGTATGTATAAAGTGATTCGACATAACAATAACCTTGAGCAGCAGTGGCCGTCACTTATGTGGGGCCCAATTGTGCTTCATTTGAGAGAGAGAGGGAGAGGTCTATGCAAAGATAAGGAGTGGTCCAAATATCACAGTGATTAGATTTCAGATAGCGAAGATATTTAGGCACCAAGATCGAGAGTTGGAAAGTCTGCAACTTCTCAACCAAAAAAAAAAATCTAACGATGGATACAAATTGGATAGGTTAGGTCAGGTTCAGTGCCATTTCACGCAGCTGGGGGAGATTTTAGGATCAAAGGTGGACTCCACATGGGCTCTCACCTGCTTCAATCATCAAATTCGTAAACAGAGAGAGAGAGAAGGAGAGATAGTCTCCCTACAAGCAGTCTGCATATAGCTAATAAAAGGAGCAGCTTGTAGGCAATGTCGAGATAGGTGCAGGACCAAAAAAATCTCAGATGGAGCACTTCAAAGGGCAAAACCTCGACCCTGCCTGGAGAAGACGACAACCATCCACCGTCTTCTCCCTCTTCGTCTCCAATCTACCTCCAGCAATCTCTAAGACCAAGCTACAAGCAATGTTCTGCAGGGCTGGTGATGTGATAGACACCTTTATCCTTACCAATCGATCCACGGGCTAGCAGAGAGGCTTCGGCTTCCTCAGATTCAAAACAGAAAGGGAAGCTCAACAAGGTCTCGAGATAGTTAGCGGGAGATCCTGGGGAGGTAGAAGAGTCCTCGTCGACATAGCTCGCCCTCAAACAGCAGAACCCTCTACCTCAGGCATCCCCCAGACCTCCATCGCCAAATCACGCCAACCATCTCTGAACGCCTGGAGAGGCCCACCAGCATGCATCTCCGACTCTAGCGCAGGATGGATCGTCAGGGATGGCCATGCAAATTTCATCTAAGTGGCCCCTTGGGTTGTTGAGTCAGAGAAGAAGGCACTCTGCCTCAGCTGGAATGGCTTCCTCAAGCCAAACCTAAGTGTGTCCGATGTAGCTCGTTGGCTTAAAATCCACTGGGGCAAATAGGCTGTCAGGCTCAAACTGTTGGAAAACGACGTCATCCACATCCAATTTCTCTCGGATGAGGAAGTTCGCCAAGTTCTGAGTTGCGCAGTAGTCTCACCTTCCACCCCGTCCGTAGCCCTAGACAGATGGATGGAGGTTAACGGCTCACCCCCAACAACCAAATGGATTCTCTTCCATGGCATCCCGCTACAAGCATGGAACAAAAGTGTCTTCCATCTCTTAGGTGACTTCATCAGCTCAACCATAGAAGTAGATCATCGCACATCGGAGAAGATGATCCTTGCTTACGGGCGTGTGAAGGTTCTTACAAGCAGGCTCTGTAAGCTCCCGCTCAAAATCCCTCTTTTTGTCTGTGATCTACTAATCTCGGTCATGGCCAAAGAAGATCTCCCCATCCCCATCGCCTCCGACACTAACGGAACCTCCCCATTAGCTACAAGTGCTGCGCCGATTGAAGACGGTGATCTAGGGCTTGTTGGAGAAGAGCACTCCTCAAACCTCACCCAAGGAAGTCTCCCGAAACAAGCTCGGGTTCGCAGGCAAGCCAGTTCAGGCAGGTCCAAACCCACTAGCTTGACCCAAGTTGATGCCTAAACCTGGCCCATAACAAATATAACTTCAGCGGGCCACGGGCTCACTAACGGAGAGACCCTCTGTTCCTTCCTCAGCGAACTGGGCCGGCTAAATCCTCAACCCCAGCATTTGCCCCTTTCAAATACCGAAAAGAAACGAAGTCTGCCGTCTCTGGGAGTTCTGGTGCGATCGATGCTTTCAACCTCGACTTCCATATCGGCCACGTCGACCTCCTGCATTGA
This sequence comes from Litsea cubeba, assembly GCA_012931725.1. Lineage (NCBI taxonomy): Eukaryota > Viridiplantae > Streptophyta > Magnoliopsida > Laurales > Lauraceae > Litsea > Litsea cubeba. Next base: position 62,158,696 of record CM022952.1, on the reverse strand, counting down.
TATGATGGGTAAGATTTCCTTTGCCTCTTCTTTAAGGGAACCTCCGATCTACCCTCGGCGCAAGGAAAGAAATTGTCCTCTGCCAACTCCAGACACCCCTAGTCGTCAAGAGAAGACAAACGCCCTCTGGCTGCTCGCTAGCTCCTACGCCTTGGACCTCGACTCCAACCCCGACCCCCACCCCAGGTACTGCTAGACCCCTCCATTCCACTCCGTGTTCTGTGTCAGCCACCGTCCTCTCTGCCTTCGGGGATTCTGCCACCAATTCTCTCTTGGCAAAAATCAGATGATGACCGGATCTCCATCTCTAAGAAGGCGCAGGGCAGCCATCAGCTCTCAAAGTCCCCACAGGCCACAGACACTACTCCCGCAAACAAAACCTCCCAGCCAACCCCTGCTGAGGGATCTCCCAACTCGTGGATGTCTCAAAAAATTAGAGTTAGTGGAGAGGCAATAGGCATCTTAGTAGACAACAGTAAAGGAGGGTGGGAAAGCCTAATTTCTTTCACCAAGGATAAAGACATTGTTATTGGCAGACCCGCCACCTACAAAAAGAAACCAAAAGGAAAGGGAAGTAGAGAACTCCAAAACCTTTTGTGCTCCATCAACTACGATAACCATCCTGTCGCGAGCTCTTCCTCTCTCAAAGATGTCAACCAAGTCAGAGATTTTAGGAACTATTGCCAATGAAAGCTATATCTTGGAACGTTCGATGTTTAGGGAGCATAGTGAAGCAAGCAATTATAAATGATGTAATTCACACTTTTAGAGCAGACCTTATGCTCCTTTAAGAAACTAAGCTCAATTCAATTTCTCATCTGATTATCAGAGAACTCGGGGGTAATAGTCAATGCCGTTGGGTCTCCCTTGACGCTGTTGGAATTTCAGGAGGCATTCTTCTTGGCGTAGCCCCGGAACCTCAATCATACTATAGACCAATCTCGAGGAGGAGATTGATCGAATCCTTTGGATTCCAGCCCTAGGGCAGAAGACAAGCCATAACACTCAAAGAGAAACAACTCAAGATGATTTTATTAATTGAATAAGCATAAAAAATAACAAGAGGTTCTTCTGTATATATAGAAGACACTATTTTTAATCTAACCAGGATATTGGAAGTCGTAACTTACCTATTCCTACTCAAATTAGATATTAGAAAGCAATCCTATTAAGCAACTAAGTACTATTACTAATTTAGATATTCTCAAAAAAGGATAGGGATCTCTGCCAAATCAGAGATCATGTGGATCCCATCAAATGGTCCATCAGGACCTGCGGTTCCTAGTCTTATGTCGGGCTGCATCAACTCTCCCCGGCTTGAAAGAACTCGACTCCGGCGAGTTAATCGCCTGATGGCGCTCATAAAGATCTGGATTCAAGCGTTGAAATATGTTGCAATGATCCATGTAGCATCGGAGAGAGGACGATTCTTCCATCGGACATAGAACTTTTGAAAACCTCCTTGACGAGTCGAAACAATTTGATCATCGACAATTTCATCAACAGGTGGAAGATTAGAAGGTACGGCAATAGTCTGCTCTTCAATTTCTCCATTATTGTCATGACCACGGTAGAGCGTAAGATCATCTACGTTGAATGTAGAACTGACACCTGAATCGGATGGTAGATCAAGCACATAAGCATTGGAGCCAATCTTGTTGAGAATCTTGTATGGACCAGTATTCCATGGATGCAACTTTTTATAAGCTCCTGGAAGTCGATGTTCTGGACAGATATGGACCATGACCATATCTCCTTCAGCAAATTCAATAAATCGAAGATGCTTGTCAGCTACTTGTTTAAAAGTGGCATTACTGGCAGATATATGTCGGCGGACCTCATTGTGCACTTGTTGCATGCGGTGAAAGAAGCTTTCCGCATTGGCACTTATTCTCGCATCTACAGGCAAAGGGACAAGATCAACAGGTAGTCGCGGGCGAACTCCCGTTACAGCTTCAAACGGAGAAGTACCAGAAGTCCGATTGACCGAGATATTGTACACAAACTCAGCCATAGGTAACGCTTGATCCCAAGTTGTGACGTGATCACGAACAAGGCATCGTAACAACTGTCCGAGACTTCTGTTTGGCCATCAATTTGAGGGTGGTAAGCTGTCAAGAATTTGAGCTTGGTATTGGACAGCATCCATAAAGTTTTCCAAAAATAACTCATGAACTTTGTGTCTCGATCAGAAACAATAGTCTTTGGAAGGCCATGTAGACGAACAACTTCTTTGAAAAAGAGCTTTGCAACCTTGTAGGCATCACTAGTTGAAGTACACGGAATAAAATGTGCCATCTTTGAGAAGCGATCAACGACAACAAAAATAGAATCAACTTTTCTTTTGAGTCGTAGGCAAACCGAACACAAAATCCATGCTGATGTCTTCCCATGGAGTATGAGGAACGGGTGAAGGCTGATAAAGTCCAGTGTTCTTCTTGTTACCTTTGGCTAGCTGGCATGTCCTACATCTCTCGCAAATGTGAATAATAGTGGTCTTCATTCGGGGCCAATAATATGTCGCTGACAAGAGCAAGAGTTTTGTCGCGTCCCAAATGGCCACTACATCCTCCAGAATGCAACTCTCGGACAACATATTCACGAATGGACGTGTCAGGGAGGCAGAGTTGTGTACCTTTATACAAGAAACCATCATGAATGCTATAATGAGGATGCTTACCAAGATCACCATTGCTGAGTTCTGTATAGATAGAGCCAAAGTCTTGGTAATCACCATAATCTAGCTTGAGCTGCTGAAAACCTGGTACACTAACAGACATGGTTGTCAACAAATGCTTTCGTCGACTGAGCGCATCAGCTATCAAGTTATCTTTTCCTGCCGTGTGGCGAATGCTGAAACTGAACTCTTGTATATATGCACTCCACGTAGCACGGTTGGCACTGATCTTCTGCTATGAATGTAGATGTCACAAAGCATCATTATCGGAATAAAGAACAAACTCGTTGCCAATCAAGTAATGTCTCCAATGACGAAGTGACTGTACAACGGCATAGAATTCTAAATCATAAGAAGAATACTTTTTCTTGGCATCAAAAAGTTTCTCGCTGAAAAAGGCAATCGGGTGTCTCTCTTGACTAAAAACACCTCCAATGCCGACATTTGATGCATCACAAGCAATTTCGAAGACCTTGTTAAAATTTGGAATTTGTAAAATGGTGCCACTGTGATTGTACGCTTTATTTCCTCAAAGGCTCTGGTGGTAGAACTAGTCCACCTAAATTCACCTTTCTTCATGCATTCCGTCATAGGAGTCATGATACTGCTGAAGTTTCGAATGAATATCTTATAAAAGTTAGCAAGACCATGAAAGCTTCGAACTTCAGTAAGTGTAGTGGGAATGGGCCAATCAAGAATTGCGTTGACCTTATCAGGGTCCATTTTAATTCCTTGTGCCGACACAACATATCCCAAGAAAATAACAGAATCACTCATAAAGGTGCACTTCTTGAGATTAATATAGAAACGCTCCCGACGAAGAAGTTAGCAGATTGTATCCAATTGCTGAAGATGTTCTGCTTTTGTCCTGCTGTAGATTAAGATATCGTTGAAGTAAACGACGACAAACTTTCCAATATAAAGCTGCAATAGCTGTGTCATGACTCGCATGAACATACTGGGGGCATTGTTTAGCCCGAAGGGCATAACCAGCCATTCATAAAGACCATCTTTGATCTTAAATGCAATCTTCCACTCATCACCTGGCCTTACACGGATTTGATGATAACCACTTCGCAGATCAAGTTTAGAAAAAAATACATGCAACAGTCATCAAATCGAGCATGTCATCTAATTTGGGGATTGGGAAGCGATTCTTTACCGTGATTTTATTGATTGCACGACTGTCTACGCACATACGCCAGCTTCCGTCTTTCTTTGGAGTGAGAAGTGCAGGTACTCCACAGAGACTGAGGCTTTCCTTGATATAACCCTTTTGTAAAAGATCATCAACTTGCCTTCTTAATGCTGTATGCTCCATAGGACTCATCCGATATGCAGGCAAATTTGGCAACGAAGCGCCGGGGACAAGATCAATGCATGTTGGATGTCACGTAATGGAGGTAGCTCCTTAGGCAACTCATCTAGAACGAGATCAACAAAAATTTCTGCAGAAGTGGCTCTACTTTTAGTGGGACAGATGTACTAGGAGATTCTTCAGGAACTTGCCCAGCAATCAAGGCATATATGACGCCCTGCTCTTTGCTTTCTTCTTCAAACTTCCGCATAGTCAAGATAGGAAGTGCTGGAGCTATATCAGATGTGGATGACGAAGATTTAGCGGGCAATGGAAGCAACCTGATCTTGCATCCTTTCCAGTTGAAAGTATAGGTATTGTGCTCATGATCTGTAATGACCTTAAGTTTCTGTAGCCATGATCGCCCGAAGAGAATGTGTGTAACGTTCATTGGAATGACGTCACAACGAATTGTATCTTCATACTTGCCAACTCTGAAAGGGACCACACATTGCTTACGGACAGGAATGGAGTAATTGTTGACCCATGCAACCATATAAGGTCTTGGATGCTTCTCAGTTGGTAGCTTGAGTTTCTCTACTGCTTCTTGAGATATAACATTTATCGCGCTGCCACCATCAATGATCATGTTACAGGACTTGCCCTTGCAATTGACTCGTGACCGGAAAATAGATGCATGATTCCAATCTTCATTTTCTTCCTTTGAATTAGCTACTAGGAGACGACGGTCAAGAAAAAGCAGTGGGGTGTCATCATCAACTGCTGTATCTTGCAATTGATCTTCTGTGGTTTCATATTGAGGCTCTGCGTTGAACGGCTTTGCTTCGATTTCCTCATCATACTGTTCATCATCTTCTGGCTCATTAGTAGCATATAAACTTCGATGTGGACGCTCAACTACATAATGTCCCTTTTGTTTGCAGGCATGCCAAACAATTTCTCTCTTATCTATTCTTTCGCGGGCACGGTTATCATTCTGATTCTGTTGCACATGCTGATTTTGTTATGGAAAAGCCTGCCTCTGCTGAATGGCTTGTTGTGGCCTCTGCAGTGTTTGCTGGAATGGTTTAGGAGGAGGAGGATGATAGCCTTGCATCTGAGTACGATTAAAGGTAGGTTCAGGTCCTCTTCTAATGGAAGACTCCCCGACTTGAAAAGTGTTGCGTCTCCGCAACTGAAGTTCATGCTGTGCTTTTAGGGCTTTATAAAAGACCTCATCAACTCTAGTATAATCAAACATAGCGACTTCCCATCTGATATCATTTCGCAATCCATCCCAAAATCCAGTGATAGTTAGACGATCATCTGTTTTCAAATTACAACGAACAATATATTCACAAAACTTGTTTGTATATTCTTCCACAGATAGATTGCCTTGCTGGAGAGTAAGATACTCTTGGTGCAGTGTGTCAATGTAATCAGAAGGAAGGAAGTTTGCTCTTGAGCCTTTTTTCATGTTGAACCATCTAGTAATGGGCTGTCCCAAAGCAAGTTCATTATTTTCAACACCATACCACCAGATTCTAGCAGGACCCTTAAGTTTAACCATTGTAAAGGCTATCTGCTACTCATCATTCATGTTATACCAAGCAAAATAATCCTACAGAGAATTAAGACAATCAACAAAGACTTTCGGACTGACATCTCTAAAGAAATCAACGACATCAATTTTAACTTTCTTTGTGATATCATCAGTGTGGTGTGCAACCATGGGACCCTGGGTGTCTCGTTCAGCGATGAGACGCTGTACGAAGTCACGCATAGATTTACGTTGCTCAATCCTTTCTATTTGGATGGGTGTGATTATTTGTGAGGCAGTGGAAGACCCTTCCTTTGCAACCAACTGCTTACTTTGCAATTCAACAAGTGCGGTTTCTACGATGCGTAGACGATCCATTACCTCGTCCATATCTTAGCCCAGTTTGCATAATTGTCCATCATGTTCCTTGTCTGTGAGCCAATGACAGAGATCGTCACCTCTTCTAGGCATGGCTGGAAAGGGTTTTTTTTTTTTTTCAAGTGGGCTGGGTCGGGTCTGGACTCAAATCGGGCCCAGACTGCAGGTCAGGCCTAGTGCAGTGCTGCCAAGACAACACGTGCGAAGACGGCCTTCTCTTCTCCTCGGGCTCTGTGCACAGCCAAAATAAAAAAGAAAGGGTTGGGAAACGAAGAGGGATGGGCTTACTGGTTGGACGAAACGAAGGAGCGAGTGGGCTTGCACTGGTGCTCTCTGTCGATGCAGTAGTGGAGGCGAGGCTGGGAGACAGATGTTGCGACTGGTTTCTGGAGACGACGATGCTGTGGGGAGCGCTGGCTAATGGCTGCTGTCGGGGGAATAGGGAAGATGCCAGGTATGTGTTTCAAAACCCTTCACAGTTCTTCCTCTTCTGTTGCTTCTTTTTTTTTATGGGTGGGGTTTTTTAAACGAAGATGGGTGGCTACAGGGATGTGAGAAGAGATGAGATGGTGGGTATGGGTTCTATGCGCAGTGGTTACGAACCGGAGAAGACAATCATTTCTCCAGCGACCGAATCTCGGCTCTGATACCAATCTGGCGCAGCCCCGGAACCTCGATCGTACTGTAGACCAATCTCGAGGAGGAGATTGATCGAATCCTTTGGATTTCAGCCCTAGGGCACAAGACAAGCCATAACACTCAAAAGAGAAACGACTCACGATGATTTTATTAATTGAATAAGCATAGAAAATAACAAGAGGTTCTTCTGTATATATAGAAGACACTATTTCTAAACTAGCCAGGATATTGGAAATGGTAACTTACCTATTCCTACTCAAATTAGATATTAGAAAGCAATCCTATTAAGCAACTAAGTAATATTACTAATTTAGATATTCTCAAATAAGGATAGGGATCTCTGCCAAATCAGAGATCATGTGGACCCCATCAGATGGTCCATCAGGACCTCCGGGTCCTAGTCTTATGTCGGGCTGCATCACTTCTATGCTGGAACAGTAGGCTATACACCATGATAGACCATTTCATTGGTGCCTTCTTTGTTTCAGCAGTGCTTGAAGATTGGGTCAATGGTTCATCTTGGATCATCTCCTCCGTCTATGGCCCTACAGACCGCAAACTTCATGGCAGTTTTTGGTGCGAGCTTGACTCCATTCGCAGTAGATGGGTAAGCCCTTGGTGCATTGGTGGCGACTGGAATATCACTAGATTCCCTTCAGAAAAATCTGGAGGTGGCAACATTTCAACAAAAATGGAATCCTTCTTAGATTGGATTTACTCCCACCACCTCATCAATCTTCATTTAGGGGGGCTAAATGCACACGGTCTAATCACCAAAGTCCTCCTACGTTGTCGCGTCTTGACAGATTCCGAGTCACTGGTGATTGGATTGATTTGTACCCTAAAGTCTGCCAAATCGCCCTCTCAAAGCCCACTTCCGATCACTGCCCCATCCTCCTCATCTACAAAACATTAAAGTGGGGACCCTCTCCCTTCCGCTTGAAGCTAATGTGGCTGGAAGACAAACATTTCAGTGCTTTAATCAAGGAGTGGTGGAATAGCTACGTTGTTAACGGTTGGACAAGTTTCAGACTCTCCGCGAAGCTTAAGCAGTTGAAGCTCAGCATTAAAGACTGGAGGAATAGCAATTTTGAGCCTGTCGAAACTCTCAAGGCTAAACTCCTAGAAGAATTGCAATCTCTTGACATAAAGGAAGAATCCCAAACACTATCCGAAGCAGATATCGCTAAGAGACTAAATCTAAAAGATCTCTTTGAACATAAAGTTCGGGAAGAAGAAATCAAATGGAAACAGAGATCGAGATGTCGATGGCTAAAAGAAGGGGACTAGAATACCAAATTCTTCCATAGTATGGCTACGACCAGAATTAAGGGAAACATCAATGGCAATAGATTAGAGGAAAGGGATGGGATAACTAGCCACATTCTCAATTTCTTTCAAAGTTTGTACAACAAAGATGGTAGGAGCAAGCTTGCCTTAGACAATCTCCATTTCTCCACCATCAGCGAGGAGAACACTAATTGGTTGGAAGGTGAGTTCCATGAGGAAGAAGTCAAAGCGGCAGTCTTCAATCTTGCTAGCGATAAAGCTCCAGGCCCAGCTGGTTTCCCAATCTCATTCTACCATAAATTATAGGACCTCCTAAGAGTTGAAATTATGGCCTTCATGAAGGAATTTCACTCTAGAGGCAGACTCTCCAAATCTATCAGTGCCTCTTTCATTACCCTTGTCCCTAAGAAGTCAGGGGCTGACAGCATCAAAGACTTCAGGCCCATCAGCCTCTTAGGCAACATCTACAAAATCTTAGCTAAAGTGCTAGTTACCAGACTTCAAAAGATCCTCCCATCCATGATCTCTCCCTCTCAGATGCCTTTGTCCAAGGTACACAGATCTTAAAATGGGGCTCTTGTTGCTAACGAATGCATCCACTCTAGATACAAAGACAGGCTTCCTGGCCTAATTTGTAAACGTGATTTGAAAAAGGCTTTCGAAATGGTGGATTGGGATTTCCTCCTTTACTTTGATGCATAGGATGGGCTTCGGACCAAAATGGAGGGTTTGGATCAAATAATGCATCTCATCTGTTACCTTCTCCATTCTAATCAATGGCTCCCCGAAGGGTTTTTTTCCCAGCTGAGAGGGGTTTAAGTCAAGGGGGCCCCTGTCTCCGTTCCTCTTTGTCATCATTGGAGAGGCCCTCAATCGAATGCTTTCTAAAGTTGAAGATTGCAATCTGATCCACGGATTCAAGCCTTATCAAAATGCACCCGCCGTCTCCCACCTCCAATATGCAGATGATACCCTCCTTTTTTGCAACGCCGACGAGGACCAAATCAAAATTATGGTTGCTATTCTCAGATGTTTTGAAGCAGTCTCGGGCCTCAAGATAAATTTCTCAAAGAGCGCCATCCTCGGGGTCTTAATCGAAGACATCTCTCTTCATCATTATGCTGACGTCTCGGGCTGCAGAGTTTACTCCTTCCCATCCACTTACCTTGGTCTCCCCTGTGCCTAGATAGGGTGCCAAAATTTGTCTGGAACCCAGTAGTTAAAAGGATTAAGAAAAAGTTATCTTCCTGGAAAGCAAAGTATTTATCCTTGGGAGGCAGAATCACGTTGATCAAATATGCACTTGCCAACCTTCCTATCTACTACATGTCCATCCTCAAGTGCCTGCTGCAATCATCAACCGCATCAAGAAGCTTCAACAAGACTTCCTTTGGCAAGGCCGTGAGGAATCTAACAAAATTCCACCTGGTCAATTGGAAAACGGTCTGTTGCCCTAAAGACTTCGATGGTCTTGGAATAAGACCTTTAAGGATCATGAATCAGGCTTTGCTAGGCAAATGGCTTTGGAGACTAGGGGAAGATTCAGAAGGCCTATGGAGAAGCATCCTGCTAGCCAAATACAATGTGAGGACAAGTGGTTGGGATATCTCTCCTCCTTCCCGAAGGTGCTCAAACTTCTGGAAAGGGATATACTCCTCTAAAGTCTCTTTTGCCTAATCCATCCATTATCGTGTCGGCAATGGAGAGAAAATTTCCATTTGGCATGACGTCTAGGCTGGCGAGTCCCCTTTAGCACTTCAGTTCCCCGACCTCTACACATGCACCAAAAACCGCAATACTAGGGTCAGAGATTACCTCGACACTAGCCCAAACCATCACTTGTGGTGGCCTATCTTCAAAAGGAATCTCTCCGAGGCAGAAGAAGCAAACCTCTTCAATCTTTTTTAGGTGCTTAATGGAATAGACGGCTCTAGCAAAAGGCAAGACAACAAGCTCTAGGCCCCACTTCATGTGATGGTTCTTTTTCGGTTTCCTCCTTCTTCGCCTTATCGATTGCCCCAACTACTTCTCAAAGCTAGTCATCTCTCTGGAAGATCAAGGGCCCTCCCAGAGTTATTGCTTTTGCCTGGCTCCCTCTTCGGAACAAAATTCTGACTATGGATAATCTTCGTCGTCGAAACATGCTCCACGTGAATGCTTGCCCCTCTTTGCTTAGCTAACGAGGAATCGGTCAATCACTTTCTCCTTCACTGCAAGCAAACAAAAGCCCTCTGGTCAGTGATCCTGAAGGAGTTTAACTACAGTTGGGTTATACCACAGTCCTTACCCAAGTTGTTCCAATACTGGGTTAGCCCGATTACTACCTCCAAAGGGAAGATCAAGTGGCGCCTTTCTTTTTTGGCTTGCATCTGGACGACTTGGAAAGAGAGAAACATAAGGTGTTTTAAAGGGATCACTTCCTCCCAAGAAGACTTAATCCTTTGAATGAAATTATGTGTTGCCTCGTGGGTTTCTTATCTTCCAGATTTTTGGGGCTAATCTATCGATGAAATTATGTTCAATTGGAGGGAAGTCATATCAATTTGATTTGGGTCTCTTCTTCTCCCTTACTGTTTGAGGCCTTTTCAGCCTCCTTGTTTTGTTTGCCCTCCTACTGGGTGGTGGCTGCATTTTTCGGGTTCTTCCCCAGCTGCTTCTCATTATAGCTCTTTTTTACTGTAAAGCTTTTTTTTTCAGTACTAGTTACCATTTCCAAAAAAAAAAAAAAAGACAAGCTTGTAGGCAGTTACGGCAGGCATAGCCGCCGAGGGCCAAAACGTTATGTAGGAGGCAATACGTAGCGGTTGCAACGATACATACCAGTGTAGAGGTGTGAGTTTTTAAAGTGTTAAAAAAAATCGAACCTTTTGTACCAGTCAATCTTTTTTTTAGTGATTTGGAACCATATAAGGTAGAGATAACTTTAGGAATGGATCTTAGGGAGATAAAATAGGGAAAACGGTGTTTTGAATGAAAATTGCCTGGCTTGCCTAGGTTTTAATACCGTAGAAGCAATATTTTCAATTTAGTGTAGCAGCCATTGCCACTATGGCCAATATTGTGTTCCATGTGTGGGACCCACTTGGATGCGCCAACCATCCGAAAATGAGAGAATGGAAATGCCTTACCAAATAGGATCAAATAATCTAACAGTTCTAAACTACACATTTTTTAAGAATCAATTCAATGGTGAGTTAGGCCAAATGAGAGTCAAATCAAGTGGGAAGAAGTCTCGATCGATCAAATACTAGCACAAGGGACAAGAGTTTCCCAAAGATAACCAGTGTAAGGAACAACATCTTGTGATTTTATGGGTGAAGAGATCATATGGTTACTTGCACCAGAATCTAAGTAACATGTATTGGAAAGAGATGAATCAGTACCTGCGATGTTCATGGATGCAAAGGCATTGATAATCATTTGGTTTACCATACCATCTCAAGGGTGAGAGGAGCTAGGGACGTAGATTGTGATGAAGAACCAGGTTGTGAGGAAGAATCATACTGCAGAGAACCACTGAAAAGGATGCATATTATGGAGTGGTCACTGTGTAAGCCCTAGGAGCCGACGGCACTGTGTAAGTACCAAGGGCTGACTGCACATAGTTGCGGGAAGTAGAATTGCGAGCCTTCTTCCGACATTCGTCAATAACGTGACCAATGGCCTTACAATATCTGTAGATTTTTGCCTTGCATTGATTTGCATAGTGACCATATTTTTGCAGTTATGGCACTGAACTTTACTGATGTCCCGGGGAGGTGGTCTAGTTGTAGCAATATAGGCAAGCGGAGCCTCAGTAGATCTCTGTTGTTCCAAACTAGTTTTAGTAACCAGACGTTGTTCTTCCCGCAGAAGTTTCTGAAGATAGTCATCCAAGCAGGAAAGAGAAGCCCTGCTAATCAAGTTTGATCTAACTGTCTCAAACTCTGTAAGAAGTTTCATGAGAAACTGATCCCGATGGCTATTTTGCTGTAAGGGAAGTAATTCATGTAGGAGTGCTTCAGACACAGTGGCAAACTTAATCTCATCATATTCGGACCACAGTCTGCGAAAGCCATTGTAATACTCCTGAATAGACTGGGTGCCTTGAGTAAATTGAGCAATGTCAAGTTCCAATTAAATTTGGCAAGCAACATTGCCTTGTTGATAAATTTTCTTAAGATAGTCCCACATTTCACGGGCAGTTTTGCAAGGTTTTAGGTTGAGGATAAAATGTGATTCAACAGAGCCCAGCAACCAGGTTTTGATCTTAGCATCCTTAGTCTTCTAAGCTAAAATATTCTTGTCATCTTCCTTAGGTTTAGGTTCAGATCCATCAATGTGTACCTAGAGTTCTTTTCCTTCCAAGTAAATTTGAAATTGGAAGGCCCATGAGGTATAATTTTTTCCATCAAAGCGAACCAAGGCAATTTCAAAATTTTCCATTACTAAAGACTAGTAAGAAGCAAAAAAATTAGTCTTGCGAAGATACTGCCAAGTAAACAGGGTGCTGGTCCACTATTTTTAGAGAAAATCAAGGTATAAAATAGTAGAAATATGGCAGCAGCACTGTTGCAGACCAATCTTAGATGGATCAGACCACAATCAGTATTTAGGAACAGAATAAGGAGGTTCCGATCTGTGAAGTGTTGCAGCAGACAGCAACCAGCAGCCAAGATCTGATGAGATGAACTGTTTTGAAGAGTAAAAACAGAATCTGGATGCCAAGATCTGTGTTTGAAGATGCCCAGAACAGTTCCCAGGAGAACTGGATGAACAGTGCACAGAATGACACAGACGACCCTGTCATCACAATGAAGTTCTATACGTGGGCCCCACCAAGTGATCTGTTGATAGATCTGAGGATGGAGATGGGTTAACAGCAGATTTATGCAACTATTGGAAGTGATCCCAGTCAGAACAAATCCAAATCCAATATTTTGGACGGCTGTGATGAAAACAAATGGACAAAACTGATTTTCCACAAAAAATGGTAGAAGGCCTACCTCTGATGATCCATAAATCTTGAAAAAATCTTCATAAATAAGTAGAGATCCAGGCGACCAAGATGGGCTGATTCCGCTGATATTGTGTGATGATCGCAGGTGGGCCACGTCTGATCTAAGATGATCAGGGATGATCAAAGATGATCAGGCCGAAGAAATTGTCTCTGAACGGCTTCCAGATCTTGGAAGATGACTAGGAGGATCCACAAATCCTTGGATCTTGAAGAAGAAAGAAAAAAACTGAAGCACTAGTTGTCGACATGGCTCTGGACATGGCTCTGATACCATCATGTCATTGTGAAAGATGGAAACATAACACATTAATAGAAATGGATGCTGAATGCAATGCCCTTGGAGGGTCGACTAGGTCTCATATATATAGGAGCTGAATGCCCTAATTACAGCCTATTAACAGTATCTAATCATGCCTTATTAAGGCAATACAATCTTAGATCCTAAAATATAGCTAACAAACAAAGTATGTACATGTGTGCTTGACTAATGTTCAAATACAATGAATGAGCCTAAATGGGCCTACGAGTTTGGGCCTGGATTGACATGTGCCAACCTATTCAAGTAATTTGGACCAAAACCAAACCAAGAAATGGCCCCTAGGACCCTTAGAACACTTGGCTAAATCATGGGTTTAGAACTAGGAAAATTGGGTCTTAAATCAACTCATGTATAGAGCAGGGGGTCAGCTAACCGTGGAGCTTTACGGTCAGCTCACAGCACAAACACAGAATCTGGAAAATCCCATTATGTGACCTAGCCACGAAGCCAGCCGTAGAACAAAAGGTCAGTTTTGACTGGGGTCAAACTAGCCGTTGGGACTTTGGTGGCTAACCGTTAATGGTTGAAGGCTAACCGCCAACTAGCCATTGGAAAGCATTCTATAAATACAAGGGCTCATTCCAATGGCTACAACTCTTGGAATTTTGAGAACTCTTTCCCACACATTGTGCCCTCATAGTAAAACCATCTTAGAGCTCCCAAAATACAATTCCACTCCCAAATTTTTTTTTTTTTTGAAAAATTCCACTCACACTTAAGGCTTCTATTAGGCATACTTAAGAGAATTCAAAGCTCTAGTTAAGTGTGATTAGTGGAATCATCTTCTAGCGAACCTTGAGCCTCCAAAGTTAAACCATCTAATCCCTAATCCCTAGACTAAGAACTCCCTAGCCCTCTTGGTTGTGCACTTATTGGAGCATCATCAATGCCAAGGAGCAAAGCAAGGAGTAAAGCTTGTAGCAACATTCAAGCATTGAAGAGCACCCTCAAGACTTAGTCAAAGAGGCAAGTGTTCTTGATTTCCATTATAAATTGGGTTGTAAGGTGAATGTAGACATGTGTGATCGAACCACCATATCAAAAAATAGGTTGTGCATGTGATTTGAGGTGTACCCATGTGGTTGCCTCAAAATAGTGGAACTAAGAGTGGAAACTCTTGAGTGTGGATGTAGGTCTGGGACCGAACCACTATAAATGCTTGTGCGCCCTACATCTATATGCTTCATTGTTTCTTATTTATGCCTTGAGATTCACATGTTAGATAGGTATACATATCTTGTTTTTGGCATGCAACACATACACTCGTGCTAAATTCACATTAATCATCTTGATGCACATTTTAAGTGTTTATCAGTTATCACACACTTGTGGATATTCACTTGGGTAGTTTTTGTTACACAGTTATATATATTGCAGTCCATTCCAAGTAAATTTGCAGGTTGCTTAACTGCATTGTTTAATTAGAAATTTTAATTAGTCCTATCCAACAACCCCAAACCCCCCCCCCCCCCCCCCCCCCCCCCCAAAAAAAGCGCGGCCCCTCGCCCTCTGCAGGACTTGTACCTTGGCCTAGCCTGGACTTTAAGCAATTTTCATCTAAACAAACAAGCCCTAAGGAGTCGCAATGACACTCATAGCAAGGACATTGGCAGCAAATCCTAAGGTTATAGTCAACCTCTTTGTTAGAGTGTCAGGCAACTTGATTCTCCAACTCATACCTATTTTACCCATGTGTCATCAGTAAATAAACCTAAAGTTCAAACAGCTTGCATTATTGGACTGCCATGGAAGCTTCATCTATTGAAGGTATGCCAGATGAGAGACCTCTAGTTGGTGGCTAGAAAATAATACATCAGCAGTCTAAACTGGCATTCAACAAAAATGTCAGGTTAGATGGCTAGAATAATACAATCTGGTCAATTTTCTTGTGTGAAATAGTATACACAAGTAACTAACATGACATAAGAGACATAAGATATGCAGTTGTGATCAACAAAACCCAGTAATGCTCGATTTTATTCACAAAATTATGAGCATAAAGGAAAATTGACAAAGACACCTGATCATAAAGTGATCTCTTTTCCTCATCTTTTAGAACCTGCAATACAGCAAGCAAGACACTTGTTATTACACTAAATGGATAGTGCACTGGGGAGACTTTCTTAATGAAAATATATATATATAATATATAACTAGAAACACCTCATAGGCACGCTGAACTTCTTGGAACTTTCTTTCAGCATCAACATCATCTTTATTTGTATCGGGATGAAGCTTCTTTGCAAGCTGCAAAAACATGAGAAAGAAGAACATGATGCATCATACAAAGTACTTGGTATAAATGATCATACATAGTACTTGGTATAAATGATAAATTCAAGATGTTACAGATATTTCAACACCATTTATGCCAAAGAATCAATTTCTGATGCCCGTGCTGGTGTCTGACTTGGCCACCATTGGTGCAAGGGATGATTTTCACCTTTGAGCAGACCACAAATGTGCTTATAAGGTCAAGTTTGTGGGCACACTTGGATGCTTTCCTATAGTTGGGGTAGGATGCATGAAAAGGTCTCCTTATGGATAAGAGTCACGCAAAAAATCAGCCCCATCAGATTATCTTAGCCATCGATTTAGCAGACTTAAAGTTTAATAATGTCTTAAGCCTTTTTTTTTTTTTTTTTTTTTTTTGGGTTTAGAGTTTTGGGAACGGTGAGTAAAGGTTTTATGAGCAAAAAACTGGGCATGGATTGGTGACAGATAATGGGGAGATAAGAATGTGAAGAGAGATGCACTGATTAAAGGTGGGCCCAATAAATTTGGACTGCACATGCAGTCCACTCGTAGGAGAAAATTCCCTCCAGTACAGGTATGACTCAAGTAAGTCAGGTGCACCCCTACTGGGATTAAATTGCATCTTTTATGCCCATAACATCATCATTATAACTTGACACTTACGACACATTCACATTAGAAGGATAAAGCTGCTAGTATTCATCATAACGCCCAGAGAATTTATCACAATACAAAATTATCCATACACAATGTGCCATGATTGGCCCAAGACCACATAGGATCATGTTCCACATGACGCCCTAATATGCCCTAATGCCTATTTTTCCACATGATTAGCATACACAATGGCCCATATGGGCCACAGTGTCTCTGACAAGGTCTCAAGGTTGACAGAGAATTATGCAGTGGTTTAGAAGTATATTTAGCACTATAGGATCCTTTCAGTTGTATTGGCCAAGATTTAAACATGCCATGAGGTATTTGTTCATAAAAGGCTTTCTCCACCTACTATATTTTGATGGAATCATTATGACTGGCTGCTGGTTCGTGAAAAAACAAAAACGAAAAGGCTAGTATAGGCGTTTCTTCATCATTCATTAAAATTGTAAAATCAACTCTCCTAGATGTCAATCCAGGGCCTCCAAGCCCAATTTAGCAGGCCCATTTCTATGTAGTTTAGTTGTTAGCTATTAGTATGGATCTAAATCCAAGTGTATTTACTGGATAAGTATGATTAGAATGTAATCAGGGATGAAACCCTATAAAGATATATCTCAGTCGACCATGAAGAGGACGACATTCATCTCCACCTCTCTCTCATGTCTTTATGCTTCTCTCTATCAATAACATGGTATCAGAGCAAGGTCGATCATCTGAAATCTTCTCCTAAGTCATCTACCAAGCATAGGAAGCCAGTCTATGATCATTCTCCTCAGCCGGATCATCTCAGATCAGGAGTGGCCCACCTATGATCATCACCAGCACATCAGCGGAACACTCCCATCTTGGTCGCCTGGAGCTTCCTGGATTTCTGAAGAATTTTTTCTGATTTATTGATCATCAGAGGTAGGTTTTCTACCAATTTTTGTGAAAATTCATTCTTTTTCACTAGTTTTCATCTCAGCCGTCCAAAATCCTGGATCTGGATTTGATATGCCTGCGACCACTTCCAGTAGTTGCATAAAATTACTCTCCTTTCATCTCCACACTCTGATCTGTGTCAAGATCACCCAGTGGGGCCCACGTGTGGATTTACCTCATGCAGACTGGGACGTTTTGTTCCCGGTGCACTGTTGCTGTGCCCCTCCTGCTTGCGTTTGCTGCTGCTGTCCTTTTTCTATCTACTGCTTATGGCTGCTATTGATTGCTGCTGCTAATTGCTGTTGTTTATTGCTGATGGCTGCTGTTTACTGCTGTTATTGTTGCTGTCTATCTCTACTGCTGATTGCTGCTTGCTGCTGATTGCTGTTCTTTTCCTCTACTGTTACTATTAAGTTTGCTGTTACATTACATCATAGGTTGATTACTGGTTGCTTTTCTGGATTCTCCACTGTCTTCTGTTCTATTGGTAACCGTGTTCTACTGCTGGTTTCTGGACAATACATTATTCTACTATCATGGATAAACCTGAAAAATCAGATCCCTCTATTGTTCGATTTAATGGCAAAAACTATGTGTCTTGGGCATTTCAATTCCAGGTATACCTTGAAGGAAAAGAACTGTGGGCTCATATTGATGGCTCTGAAACAATCCCTTCTGACGATGCCAAGAAAATTCTTTCTTGGAAAACTAAAGATGCAAAAATAAAGTCTTGGATTCTTTCTTCTGTAGAACCAAATTTTATTTTGTATCTAAGACCTTGCAAAACCTCAAAGGAAATGTGGGAATATCTGAAAAAGGTATATTATCAAAATCATGCTGCGTGTCAATTTCAACTAGAATTGGAAATAGCAAATTACTCCCAAGGGACGCTTTCCATCCAGGATTATTACTCCGGATTTCTAATCCTCAGGTCATAATATGATGAAATTAAGTTTGCTACCATCTCTGAAGCAATTCTACCCGAGCTACTTTCTTTACAACAAAACAGCCATCGGGACCAATTCCTCATGAAACTGCGCCCTGAATATGAGGCAGTGCGATCCAACTTGATGAGCCGAGCTTCTCTCCCCAACGTAGATGATTGTCTTCAAGAAATTCTACGGGAAGAACAACACCTTGTTACCAAAATTGCAATTGAACAACAGGGCTCCACTGAAGCTCCGCTTGAATATGCTGCTAAAACCAGACCTCCTCCTCGGGACATCAGTAAAGTATTGTGTTACAACTGTCAAAAATATGGCCATTATGCAAATCAATGCAAGCTGAAAGTCTATAAATATTGTAAGGCTGTTGACATGGTATTGAAGAGTGTCGGAAGAAGGCTCGCAATTCTGCTTCTCGCCCATATGCGCAGTCAGCTCCAAGTGCTTACATGGCTACCACCCCACAATATGCATCGTCTGAATTCAGTGTTTCACTGGCGTTTGATTCACCATCACAGCCTAGTTCCTCTTCACAAACACAGTCACCAGCTCCAATTACTCCGGCTATGGTAAATCAGATGATTATCAATGCCCTGTCATCTATGAACATTTCAGGTACTGGTCCGTCCCTTTCTAATACATGGTATTTAGATTCTGGAGCTACTAATCATATGACCTCCTCACCCACCAAACTACATCATGTTATGCCCTACACTTGCACTCTTTCTGTTCAAGCTGCCAATGGAGACCACCTTCCAATCATCTCTTTGGGTGATGCCCCTGGCCCTTTTCCATTAACAAATGTTTTTGTGTCCCCTCATCTTGCTACCAATTTAGTTTATGTGGGTCAATTAGTTGAGAATAATTGCAATGTCCCCTTTTCTTCTTCTGGTTGTGTTGTGCAAGACCAGGAGTCGGGGCAGTGATCGCGAGGGGGCCTAACAATGGCAGACTTTTTACTTTACAAGTATCTCCAGTTATTCAGAATAAACCTTGGCATCAATTGTTTTGTTTTTTACTTCAAAATAATTCTCGGTTATGGCATAATAGACTTGGTCATCCAAATGCTGTTACATTGTCTACTTTGTTTCAAACTAGATTATTAAATAAACCTCTTGATTTTGTTTCATTTGAGTGTGATGTTTGTAAATTAGGAAAAAGAAAAACTTTACCTTTTTCTACTTCTACAACTCGGAGCAATGAATGTTATGACTTAATCCACAATGATGTTTGGGGCATTTCTCATGGTCATTTCAAATACTTTGTTACATTTATTGATGATTATAGCAGGTTTACTTGGGGTTATTTGTTACATTCTAAATCTAATGTTCTTACTGCATTTAAAATCTTTCTTAGCTATGTTGAAATCCAATTTTCCAAATGCATTAAAACGTTGCGATTAAATTCCGGGGGGGGGGGCTGTCTCCACTGATTTCCAATCTTTCCTAAAAACTCGAGGAATTATATCTCAACGTACTTGTCCATATACTCCACACCAAAATGGAGTAGCAGAACGGAAAAACAGGCACCTTGATGTCACGAGAACGCTTCTCATTGAATCATCTGTTCCTCCTCGTTTTTGGACCGAAGCTCTCACCACTGCAGTGCATCTCATAACTGTCTTCCATCACCTACCATTGCACAATTAACACCACATTTTAAACTTCTTGGTCACCATCCATCGTTTAATCATCTACAATTCTACATACCTTCGGGTGTGTTCGCTTCGTTCGTCTGCCTCCCACAGAGTGCACAAAATTAACAGCCCAGTCTAGCAAGTGTGTTTTTTTAGGATATGCAACTAACCAAGAGGGTTTTGTATGCTATGATCCAAAGGCTCGTCGCACCAGGATCTCTCGTAATGTTATTTTCTTTGAAAATCAATATTTTTTCCAAACACACTTGGATTGTCCCTCTCCATCTTCCTCAACTTTGTTACCTGGGTTTTCCGACGAAACAACCGTTACACGGTTTAATCCTAATTTTGTGTATCATCGAAGGGAAAGAACTGCCACTGCAGATGCTCACCCTCCTGATCCTCCGGCAAATGGTCCCGCATCTACTGGTACCTTGCGTCGCTTCTCCACAATTCCTTGACCTCCTGAGAGGTATGGATTTACCCATGCTTCCTTGATGACAACACTATCCTCTGTTTCCATCCCAAGTTCTTATTTGCAGGCTGTGCAACATGATTGTTGGAACCAGGCCATGAAAGATGAATTAGATGCATTGACCCAGAATCACACCTGGGATATTGTGGATTGTCCTTCTTCAGTTAAACCCATCGGCTGCAAATGGATCTACTCGATCAAACTAAAATCTGATGGCTCCTTCGATAGACACAAAGCTCGACTTGTGGCACTTGGCAACCGACAAGAGTATGGCATTAGCTATGAAGAGACATTTGCGCCAGTTGTAAAAATGACAATTGTTCGGCTGCTTCTCGCCATTGTTGTTTCTCAATCTTGGCCATTATACCAAATGGGTGTCAAACATGCCTTTCTACATGGGGACTTGAAAGAGGAGGTCTATATGCAGATACCACAAGGAGTCACTTCTCCGTCTAAGAAGTCTATATGTCACGCGGATCTCTTTACGGTCTCAAGCAAGCTCCTCGAGCGTGGTTCAAAACATTTAGAGATCGTTTAGGCACAATTGGCTTTACTCAAAGTCCTTACGATCAAGGATAAAAATATCGGCCGATACGAAGCGTATCGGCCGACAGCGACACGATAAATTCAATTTATCGTGTATCGCGCCATATCGGCCGATACGATATCGTATCGGCCGATACATGCTGATACACTTTGTATCGGCCGATACGTATCGGGGGTTTTAAAAACCCCCCAGCCGACCCATTTGCTCCATTCCTACTAGTTTTCACTCATCTTTCTACTGTGACTGTGAGTTTGTGAAAAACCATTGAAGTGCTCTAAAGTTTAAATCAAGATTTTAGTCATTTTACCACAAGAAGTCAACAAGATCCACTACAACAAAAGTAAAAACATCAAGGCAAGGGACAAATAACTACAAGATTCAAGCTTCCAAGGTTCAAGGTAAAGTAGGTTTTTTCTTTTAGATATTTTATAGTTGACTTTTGAGATCATCAATTGAATCTCTCTCTAACTACTATAAATGCTTGTGAAACCTTGTAATATTGTTAGATCTATGTTTTCCTTTGATGATTTACACATTTTTTTTATTTTTCTCTACTTTTTATTTTCGGATTTATTTATTTTTTGAAAAAAAAAAGTGAATACTCATGGACAACCCATGAAACCACTTGGAGATGCATTCTATAAGATAGATCTATGTTTCCCATAGATCAATCCATCACATTTTGAATGTTTTTTTATTTTTCTCTATTTTTTATTTTCGGATTTATTTATTTTTGAAAAAAAAATGTGAATACTCATGGACAACCCATGAAACCACTTGGAGATGCATTCTATAAGATAGATCTATGTTTCCCATAGATCAATCCATCACATTTTGAATGTTTTTTATTTTTCTCTATTTTTTTATTTTCGGATTTATTTATTTTTTGAAAAAAAAAATGTGAATACTCATGGACAACCCATGAAACCACTTGGAGATGCATTCTAAATGATAGATCTATGTTTCCCATAGATCAATCCATCACATTTTGAATGTTTTTTTATTTTTCTTTATTTTTTACTTTCGAATTTATTTATTTTTTGAAAAAAAAAATGTGAATACTCATGGACAACCCATGAAACCACTTGGAGATGCATTCTAAATGATAGATCTATGTTTCCAAAGATCAATCCATCAAATTTTGAATGTCTTTTTATTTTTCTCTATTTTTTACTTTCGGATTTATTTATTTTTTGAAAAAAAAAAATGTGAATACTCATGAACAACCCATGAAACCACTTGGAGATGCATTCTAAATGATAGATCTATGTTTTCCATAGATCAATCCATCACATTTTGAATTTTTTTTTTTATTTTTCTCTATTTTTTATTTTCAGATTTATTTATTTTTTGAAAAAAAAAATTTTTAATCTGAATACCAATCAAATGTCTTGAAAATGGTTCCTAGATTTGATATTTATGTTTTCCATAGATCATTCCAACATATATTGCTTGTGTTTTTACTTTTTTTATTTTTAAATTCTTTATTTTTTTTAATTTTTAACATACTACTTGTTCATATTTAATTATTTATAGCCAAGTATTCAGTCTTCTATTGATAAGTTAAAATGCCTCGTGATATTGATCCCACATGGAGCTTTGGTGAGGCAGTTGATAATAAAAGGTTGAAAATCAAAGGCAAGTTTTGTGGGAAAGTGATCCATGGGGGCATTACAAGATTCAAGCACCACTTGGGCCACATTTCTGGTAATGTTGTTGGCTGTACCGAAGTACCAAGGGAAGTCAGGGAACAAATGAAAGCTTTGCTTAGCCAAAACAAAGCTAGAAAAGTAGAGATAAAAGAAAAGAGGCGGCAAGAAGTTGATGCTGCCCGTTATGAAGTATTTGGGGATGAATACTTTGATGAGGAGGAAGATGCACAGATGGATGCTGCACACCGAGAGTCCATCATGAGTCAACAAGAGAACATGAACGTCGTGCATTTGCGAGAAGCAAATTTTATGATGCAGGGGGCTCATCATCTGCTATGCCAAGCAGGGGCAAGGGCATTGGGGGGGGGGGGGGGGCTATGCGTAGGCATTTAGCACCCGGGAACGGGATGTTGATGTAGAAGTTATCTCTACTAGAAAGCAGTTCCTCCCCCTCTTGATCCTCTAGCACATAGAAAAGAGGGTGCTAAACAACCAAAATATCGAGTGTTTGTGAATGGGGTAATGAAGGCTGCAAGAGATAGGTAGCCAAAGCTACCACAAAATGGCTAATTCACAAGAACATACCACCTACAACAGTAGATTCCCCATATTTTCATACTATTCTTGATGTTGCCGCCGAAGCTGGGCGGGGTATACAGGCTCCCTCCGTATATGATGTGGGCACTAAATACCTTGAAGAATAATATAGAGAAATAAAAGCATGGGTGGAAAAGTTTAGGCCCATGTGGCAAAAGAATGGTGTTACTATCATGTGTGACGGGTGGACCAGCGGCACTCAAACACAATTAATAAACTTTTTGGTGTATTCAGTCGCTGGGACCGTCTTTGTGAAGTCTGTTGATGCAACTGAACATAGACGGACAGCCGTATATATATACACTCTTATGGATAAAATTGTAGAGAGTGTGGGAGAGGAGCATGTTGTACAAATTGTTACAGATAATGGTGCCAATTTCAAGGCAGCTGGTAAGATGTTGATGGACAAGAGGGAACATTTATTCTGAACCCCATGTGCAGCACACTGCATAGATCTCATCTTGGAAGAGATTGGAAGGAAGACAACAGTGGCTTCATTGATCAAGGCATGTAGAGGAATTACAAGATTTATATATGATCATTCATGGGTGTTAAACTTGATGAAAACATACACAAATAACCATGCCTTGCTGCGTCTAGGATTAACTAGGTTTGCAACCCATTTTCTGGCTATGGAAAGCCTTGTAAGGTTTAGAGCAGAACTGATTCAGATGTTTGCATCGGAAGAATGGCTTCGTTCGAAATAGGGCAATGCAACTCATGGTCCGGAGTTTGAAGTCCCAAACCTGATGAGGGACAATAAATTTTGGAAGAAAGTGAAGAAAGTATTAAAGGTTTTTGAGCCTTTAGTTAAAGTGTTGCGTCTTATAGATGGTGATGACAAGCCGACAATGGGCTTTATATATGAAGCAATGGATCGGGCAAAGCGAGCCATTATGGAAAATGTTAGATATCACCAGAAATATATAGACATTATTGATGCCTGTTGGAACGATCAGTTGCACCATCCATTGCATGCTGCAGATAATTAATATATATCTTTGATACTCTTTTGTTTTCCTAACTAATGTATTTATTACATTCTTTGCTCACAGTACATTCTACATATTTTTAATGTAGGTTATTTTTTGAATCCCGAATTCTATTACCAAAATGCCGAACTACACACCGAAGCAATAGATACGGACTTGCGGGTAGGATTACGGGAGGTATTGAAGAGATTGTTAAGCCCAGATGATCAAGTTAATGCCGTACAAGAGGTGAGTGGGTGGTTACTTAAGAGAATTTAATTATGCTGCCAAGTGCCAATTGCCATACATACTGTATGGGTTTACTGACTTATTTCCAATTTTCACATTGTAGATATCTATGTATACACAAAGGAGAGGAACCTTTGCTGACCCTCTTGTGATACGATCGATTGAAAGGATGCCACCTGGTATGACTATGAACAAAAAACCCCACCCAATAGTCTTGATCTATTTATCTTAATTGATTAGAACTTAGAAGGACTTGAGGGTTACGAATATCTAATTTTTTATTTATTTTTTGCATTTCAGCTGATTGGTGGATGAATTATGGAGAGAGTGCTCCACATCTAAGGAGAGCGGCTGTTCGCATCCTTAGTCAAACTACAACATCTTCCAACTGTGAAAGAAATTGGAGCACTTTCTCTTTGATCCACACGAAGGCCAGGAATCGGCTTACCATGCAAAAACTCAACAAGCTTGTATATTGTCATTACAATTTGAAGTTGAGAAACATAACTAGGGAGATAAAAGCAAGGGATGATCCTGCTTACTGTCCTATTAATTTGGATAACATATTTAGAGATGACGATCCCTTACTCCCATGGCTAGCCGAGATAGAGGATCCACTGCTAGATTCAGTTTTTCAAGGAACGATTCAAGAATTGATAGATGAGGATATGGGTGAGGCACCTGCAGAAGGCCAGCCACCTCAAGGAGAAGGTACTAGTACCGGTCCAGTAGGTCTAGGAGTGGAAAAGAATCTGCTCAAATTGGATCTTCTGAGAAAACTAGTTCCACCACCGTCTCTTCGAGTAGCCATGGTGGAGGAGATGTAAGAGGAGACAGTGGGACACTAGTGAATACTACCAACATGATGAAGATGATGTTGTTCCTGTAGAGGAAGTACAGGAGTTACCCTCTGGAAGATTTGATCCAAGCCGTGGTTATCTACGGCGCCGAAGAGACTCACCACCCGGGGTTGGAGATGGTAATGGGCAAGGAAATATGGGTGGAGATGTTGGAGGACAACAAGCGGCATCATGGATTGATTCGTGGAACCCTAGTTACAGTGGACAAGGACCCTCACATTATTTTCCACATGTTCAAGTACAAAAACAAGAACAGTCTTCAGCTTCAGGGTCCTACTCAGATGGTGACTATGGTGAAACGCAACATGGTAGATATCCACCTCCACCTCCAATTTCCTATGATGATCGGACTGTCTTCTTTGGATTCGTGGATGCCAATGCTCATCAATATCAAATTCAATATGGTGCCAATAGAAATGAAAACACTGATGAGGATGAGGATAACCATGGCGCCTTGAATCTTGGTAGACATTCCTTTTGGTGGTGATTAAGGTATTCCTAATCCTATTTCCTTCACTAACTCTCTACTCTGTCATTTGACTCGTTTCTAAATTGGTGTTGAATGTTGATTGTTGATCACTTCATAGTTCATTCACTTGATTGAATTTGAACCTTGAATGTTGAAGTATTGATATTTGATTGTTTAATGTTCAATTGTTCAATAATGAGTAATGAGTAATGACCTAACGTCTTATGCCTTTATTTCATCTTCTATTTTTTTTTATGAGTTTTCCATTACTTCCTAAATTACTATCACTAAGAAACATGAATACATGTGAAAAAACTAATCATTACTATTATTTTCTATTTATACAGCGATACAGGACTTCATATATTGAGGGCACCGATACGCCCCCTTTTCTTACTTACTTTTGCAAAAGAACCACATATTCTTTCATTTTACAATTTTCTGGATTTTCTGGAATTTTTTCAGATTTTTTGGGCGATTTTTTCAAATCGCACCGCTACGCCGATACGTATCGCCAATACGCTACGTATCGCCTGCTTCGTATCGGTCGGCCCACCGCTACCGATATTTTTATCCTTGCTTATGATCCATCTCTTTTTCTGAGCCACGCATCTACTGGCTTTATTGTTCTCCTCGTATATGTTGATGATATCATTATCACCGACACTGATGATGCTATGATAAAATCCCTCCAAGCCTCTCTCCGAGATTCATTCCATATGAAGGATATGGGTCCTCTACATTATTTTTTGGGCTTAAAGGTACATCAGTCTCCCAAAGGCCAGTTTATCAATCAACAAAAATATGCGACAGATCTATTGAGCTTGCCGATCTCAATGAATCTTCCTCTGTTGATACGCCGATCGAAGTCAATCTTAAGTTAAGTAAAGATGATAGTGATCTTCTTCCTAATCCACATACATACCGGAGACTTGTCGGCAGTCTTGTCTATCTCACCATCACCAGGCCTGACATATCTTATGCTGTCAATCTTGTCAGCCAATTCATGACGTCTCCTCGCCACCTTCATCTGACAGTTATGAAGCGAATTATCCGGTATTTATTAGGCACTAGAGCTCGTGGTTTATAGTATCCAAAGGACAATCGTCTCCTTCTGACCGCTTATCCAGATGCTGACTGAGCAGGCTGTCCGAATACAAGACGGTCCACCACTGGTTGGTGTATGTACCTCGGTCAAGCTCTCATTTCTTGGAAATGCAAGAAACAAGAAAGGGTCTCCAAATCTTCCACAAAGGCTGAATATCGGGCCATGTCCTCTGCTTGTTCTTAAATCCTATGGCTTCAGGGACTTCTTTTGGAACTTGGATTTGCATAGGCCTCTCCCACTTCCTTGAATGCAGATAATATTGGGGCAATTAGAATCACTGAAAATCATGTTCTTCATAAACACACAAAGCATATTGAGGTCGATTGCCACTTTATTCGAGATGAATACAAGCGTGATGTTATCAGTCTACCTCATGTCCCTATAGCGTTTCAGTTTGCAGATATCTTCACTAAGGGACTTCCTCGGCCTCGACCTCAATTTCTTGTCTCCAAATTACTGCTTTATGACTCTCCTGCATCAATTTGAGAGGGGTATCAATCCAGGGCCTCCAGGCCCAATATAGCAGGCCCATTTCTATGTAGTTTAGTTGTTAGCTATTAGTATGGATCTAAATCCAAGTGTATTTACTGGATAAGTATGATTAGAATGTAATCAGGGATTAAACCCTATAAAGATATATCTCAATCAACCATGAAAAGGACGACATTAATCTCCACATCTCTCTCTCTCTCTCATGTTTGTATGCTTCTCTCTATCAATAACACTAGATTTGCCTGTGGAAATTCCACTTGTTCCAAGTGAAACATGTTCATGTGAGACTAAAGACCTTCACACCTTGATCCACAATCCACATGCAATCTGCTGCACATGAATTGTGGCTTAATTTTCACCTACTATTGTGATCAATCACGTTGCATGGCTGCTGGTTCGTAACATCATTAGAAGAGGTAGTTATTAGTGTTTCTTCACCATGTATTTAAGATAATAATAGGTTCAAACATTATTTAGGTTTCTTCGCCACTTACTTTTGCATGAATCTTTGTTGGGAGTGTTGTTGGCAATGCTGACCCTTTTGGCATAGTTGGTGTCATTAGAGATTCTTCAGCCAAGAGTGTTCTTTCTTCCTTTGACACTTCTGGAGTTTGTTCAGTGAATGAGACAGAGATCTTTGCATTGAGAATGGATCTCCAGCAAGCTAACAGGCTTAACCTCTCGAATATTATTGCGGAAGGTGATTCTTACTTTGAGTTGGGCTTCGGGCTCTTCTAAGCTACCATGGTATTTAGCGGATGTTATGTAGTTATTGATTTAGTCTCAACACTCAATGTCTCCTTCTCGCATGTGAAGAGATCTGTAAATGAGATGGCCGATGCTCTTGCCAAGGGGTTATTGGGAGATTGGACTCTATTGTGGTCATTTCATTGCCCAGTGATAGTGCTTTTTTTCTGCTTTTTTGGGTGTTCTTTGTTTTACGTTCCTCTGTTTTTTTATGGTTTTTTTTGTTTCTTGGCTTCTTAGTATATGTCTTTTATGCTGCTTAGCTTTAATAAAATTCATTTACAATTCAAAAAAAAAAAAAAACCTTTGCATGAAATGAACTCAGCCAAAAGAAATACCAATTATACTAACACCATGGCAATCCTAATCAAACCCGATACCAGCTCGCGAAGATTCTCTAGAATTATTGCCATCAAAACTGAGCTTCCAAACTGCTTCAGGGGAGTTTTCCAAACAATCAGTGGCAGATTTTGATGGCCACAATATTCAACAAAAATAAAAGAGGCCACAATGGGGGATGGAGGCCTTAAATTAACACTTTGATCTCCAAGCTGCTGTAGATATACCTAGGAACTGCCACCCAGTGTAAACCATTAGAATCACCACTAATAGGTTTCTTGGAATTTGCACCCAAAACCGTAGATAGAAGCAGAACATTCACACAAGCGCGCACAACACATACATAGAGCAAAGAAATTGGTGTATTATTGTTCATATGGTAGAATGATATCCACAACCACAAAGTTGCGGGTTTGAGTTGTTATCATCCAATAATAAATATCCGAACAATATATGTGTAAGCTCCCCTTTCTTTATCACAAATTTTAGCATTTAGAAATCCTAATTGCAGTAATATTTGGCTAGCTCGCTTTTGGATATTCCGAAAATCTGAGAACTAATGGTTTCGTCTGTAACACTTTCTAATAAAACGCCTTACCGAAGGAGTACTAAAAACTTCCTAGTAAAAAATTAAGTACCAACTAAATTCCTAACTGATAGGTCTTGCTACAAATATGACTTCTTCCTAACTAAAAGGAATAAACGAGCAGACAAGACTTAAAAAAATACTCAACTGAAGGGAACTTTGGTTGAGCACTTGGATTGGTTACCTCTTACAGCCACTTTAATTTTAATTTTAATTTTAATTTTATCTTCTTTTGAAAAGCCATGAGTTATGAAATTTTCATGGCCTTAAAAAGGTTCTTTTACTTGGAAATTTGGTTGTTTTGCCCACTTGTCATTTTGCAACCTTTGTACACATATCCAAGGTCTTCATCAGATGACATGATGGGATCTTTTGGGAGCACACGCCACAAAATAGGGTCTTCATAAACTCCAATCTTTTAATCAGCAACGCATCATTATGTCAATGACTATGCTATTCTCCCACAGAATCTGGAACAAACGTATTTGTCTCACTCAGCAAAAGTCGTTGATTACATATCATGAGACCTACTTCTAACTTATTTCTCCTCTAATATAATGTTCGTACGCTCAAAACCCTGCATCTCATTCGCATACAAAATGCAGTGTCGGGCAAACAAGCTTCAAGTACAAACATCCATCAAACATGATTCAGTCCTGAGATCTGTTTCTAACTTATTTCTCCTTTAATATGATACATCTCATTCGCATGCAAAATGTAGTCTTGTGATATTGTGCAAACATCCCCCAAGCATGATTCAGTACAGCAATTCTAGAGTCATTTGACAGTCATTAAATATATTACTTTCTTCTTGTTTTCCATTCAATAGTTATGATCATCCATGAATGAGCCAGTCATTCGACCATACACTTTGGTGGCAATAAAGTGCATATACAAATCATCACTGTTCAACATATTTCCCGATATAATACATTCACAACAAGGGCAGAAACTGCATGCTTTAAATGACTGTTTAAAGGCTGAACTGGGAAATACATTCACAACAAGTCCAGAAACTGCATGCTTTAAATGACTGTTTAAGGCTGAACACAATGACAGGTTCAACTGGGTAAAAGGCTAATTTTCTTGGTGAACTTAGGAATGGTGATACAAGCAGGATGGAGAATGTTTAGGAATGGTATTAAGGTTGTTCCTTAATTGATATAGGAGCTATGAATACGATGGTTTATGCCCTGTCACAGAGCTGTAAGGGACTCTTGATGCAGTCCGGTCCCTATCCAAGACAAGGACCCGCAACCGCAAGCCTTGATGGACCCAGCTGATGGGGTCCACATATGCCTCACGTTTCCTAATTTTCTAGATTAGTAATTTAGTTGAGTTTGCTTGCTTTCTAATTTTATTGTTAATTAGAATTAGTAGTTTTCCTCATTAGCAAACATTGTGCTCTATATATACAGAAGAGCCCTATTATTATTTTTATGCTTATTATCAATTAATCCAAGTTATCGCTGTGAGTTATCTCTTGTGTGTTATGGTTTGTGCTGTGCCCTAGGGCTGGAATCCATCTTGGATTCGATCAATCCTTCGGGAGATTGATCTATCAATCTTTGGCTGCGTCAATTGGTATCAGAGCCGAAGACCGATCCCGGATTTCATCTTTCTTCCACCCACCACTGTCGACATCCACCATTCCAGAAAACTGATACCTATTCAACCGAAAACCCCAAACCACTGCCCCAAATCCCTATCCCGAAACCCTAAATTTCCAAACCTTTCCTACAACTCCCCC
Source organism: Litsea cubeba (assembly GCA_012931725.1). Classification (NCBI taxonomy): domain Eukaryota; kingdom Viridiplantae; phylum Streptophyta; class Magnoliopsida; order Laurales; family Lauraceae; genus Litsea; species Litsea cubeba. The sequence continues at coordinate 62,128,298 of CM022952.1, read as the reverse complement.
ACCTCCCTTCGTCACCACCACCAAAACCCCGACCTCTGAGGCCCTCCAACAATCCACCACTGAACACGACACACCGCCACCCCCAAACCCCAGCCGCCCCTGTCCAACCTTTGTCACAACCCTTCGTCCCTCCAGCCTCGTCCAAATTCCACCCAGCAGAAGATTAAAAAAAAAAAATTTGGGGGCCAGAACAGAAGAAGAGAGAGCGAAGCAGAGAGAGATCTGAGTTAGGAGACATACCCGGCATCGCAGCACCTTCATCTCCATCCCTGTCGCAGCACCTCCCGTAAGCTCCCATCTCTCCACTGCACCATCAGCTTGGGACCACCCCAACTCCTCTTCGTTTTCTTCTTGTTTTCCCAAGATGAAACAGGTAAAATCCCTTATTTCCTTTCTTCCTGTCTGCACGAATCCCAAGAAAACAAAGGGGCCTTCTCCCACGTGTACAACACGTGCCTGGTAATTTCTGGGCCTAGTCTACAGCCTGGGCTTGACTTGAGTCCGGGCCAAACCTGAGCCAAACTCAGCCCACTAGCAGTAAAAAAAAAAACAAAAAAAGGAAAAAAAAAAAAAAACAGCCCTCGTCCATGGCTACTTGCATTGGGCAAATTTTTCGTGGCAGACTCTCTGACATTCAGCGCGATGATTGCATAAGAGATTTATATGAACGGGTCGACGCCTTACAACTCACTGTCGATGAACTTGCTAAGGCCCCTTCAAACCCTCATGGCGAATCTTCCAGCACTTCTGGTTCACATTCTCACCAATTGGAACATATTCCCCGAGAATCAATCCAAGAATACTTTCAACGTCTCTTTGCAGACCGGGCCATTGACAATTTACCACCCGGCCCGCGCCAAGATGATCTCTCGCGGAAAATCAAATTAGAGGTTGCTGATTTTTCTAGTCAAGGTGACGCTCGGGCCCTTCTTGATTGGCTTATTTCAATTGAGGATTATTTCACTTGGTATCACATTGAAGATCCTCAACGAGTCGCTTTTGTCAAGATGGAGTTAAAAGGCCATGCTCGAATTTGGTGGAAAAATATCGATGACCACAATGTGCAAATGGGTCGCCCTCCTATTACACGTTGGGAAATTATGAAAGAAAGACGGGAAGATAAGTTCTTGCCTTCTGACTACATTGATTCATTTAATAGCGAGCTTATCAATCTTCAGCAAGGCTCTATGACCATAGATGAATACACTCATAAGTTCCATGAGCTTTGTATTCGATGCAAATCTAATGAAGATGATCGCTTGATGGTCACCCGTTATCGGGAAAGATTACGCCCAGATATACAGGATAAATTGGCAGTATTTGACTTCGCCACTGTTGATTCCATCTCTAGCAAGGCACGACGCGTTGAGCAAACGTTGCATCAGCACACTGGGCTGTAGAAGATAACTAAGGCCCATGCTATCAGGCCCTAGGCCCAGCCTATCAGAGGCCCATTATAGCCCAACTCACGTAGGATTTAGTCAAATCCATGTTAAGCTGATTTCTCTCTTTTGTTTTCCTTGTATAGACTAGGATTGATTAGGAGATTATTTCTTTCCATTCTTTCATTGATTCTATTTTGTAACTAGTGCCTTGATTATTGTAATTAGTCCTTGATTAAGGATTCTATTCATTATTAATACACAACAATCGATGATCCCAGAATCATTGAGTTTCTCGCCATTATTGTCTTCTTCATCTCATCACAGACTCTTACATGGTATCAAAGCCATAGTTGCCTTCTCTCATTGATTCAGTCATTCTCCCTGACTTGGATCTTCTTCCTGGAGTGTCTGATCATCCCTGATAGTGTCTGATCATCCCTGATCAAGACGTGGCCCACTTCAGATCGTCTTCAACATCTCTCAAAATCACCTCCATCTTGGTCGACCAGCATTGCTGGTATTTATGGACATTTTTCAGGAATTGTTCTCCCATCAAAGGTGAGTTTTCCAGCAACATTTGTCCGTCCAAATTTGTGGATTTTGATCCGATTTGAGTGAAACTTTGGGCTGGAATTGTGAAAATAACTTGTCCTTCCATTCCATACCTCTGATCGAGCCACGATCAGCTATTCAGACCCCACAAGGAGATCGTTACACTGTCGAACACTGTCGACATTGACGTTTTGACGTCTTTTTGCCGCTGTTCTTCTCTGTATTCACTATGGCCCACCTGTGATGATCACAAAATCACCAACAGTCATTCCCAACTTGGTCGACTAACATTTCTGAGAATTATGGTGATTTTTCTGGATTTTTTTCATCACCTTTAAGGTACTTTCAACCTCTTCTTCATCTGACGGTTTTTCTCAAAAGGATTTCAGCACCACCATCCAGAATTGTGGATCCTTTTCCACATCTCATCAGATTTGGCCTGAAGGAAGACATTTTGATCCACTTCACTGCGATCAAACCTGATTTGTGATTAGCCAGCCCTGTGGGGCCCGCGCACAGATCCTGCCTTCACTTTCAAGGACGTCTGGGTGCATTATTAGCCCTGTTTGTGCTGTTTGCTCATCAGATTCCTCATCTCATCTACTATTTGGTTGGTATTTCATTCTTACTACTATTATTGCTAATTGTGTGCATCTTTGGTTGTTTGCCTGTTGCTATTTAATATGGAGAAGTATGATATTATTCCTGTTAAATTCAATGGGAATAATTATATGGCATGGTCGTTTCATCTGAAGGAAATTTTGTAGAAGGCCAAGGGTTGTTTGGTTATCTTGATGGTTCAGTACCTAAACCTACTACAACTACTGACACAAAAGCTTTAGCCACCTGGTCTAAAGAAAATGCTAAGGTCATCACTTGGATTCTTAATACCATTAACCCTTCTCTTGCTATTGCTCTTCAAGCATATACTACTGCATCTGATATGTGGAGTCATCTCAAGAATATTTATCATCAAACCAATAAAGCTCGCAAATTTCAACTTGATAGTGAAATTGCAAAATTCAGTCAGGGTGATAAATCTGTGCAAGAGTACTACAATGGTTCTCACCTTATGGACTGAAAGGGATGCTATGATAATTCAGTCAGTGTCTGCTGGGTTTCTGTCCGAGGCTCTTAAATTACAAGAGGAAACCCACATCAGCCAGTTTCTAATGAATCTCAGACCTGACTTCGAATCTGTTCGGTCAGCTCTCATGAATAGAGAAGTCACCTCAAATCTGGACACTTGCTTTCAAGAAGTCCTTCGAGAAGAACTTCGCCTCACCTCTCAGCGTACCATTCTTGAAGAACCACAGGCCTCCCTAGCCTCTCTTCAGACTGAGTCTGCTCTTCTAGCAGCTCCCAATCAAAGGCCTATTCAATGCTATGAGTGCAAAGGCTTTGGTCATATGGCCAAGAACTGTCGAAAGAAATTGGTCTGCCGATATTGCAAACGCTCTGGTCATCTTATTGATGACTGTCGCAGCCTACAGAGGAAGAATGGACCTCAGCAGAAGCAAAATCCTTCCACCATGCCCAGACAAAATAATCCTGCTGCATTCCAAGTTCAAGCACCTCTTCCTGACACGGGAAGCACTACTTCCGAGACTGTATCCATGACTCCAGTACAGATTCAAGAACTGATTCAGAGCACGGTGACCTCCGCCTATGCTTCCATGGGTCTTAATGGTGGTCGGTATCACCCTCATTCTCATATAGCATCTCCTGCCTTCCATTCTTCTGCATCTCTTTCTTCTTCTCTCACCTCTTCCACTTGGTATTTAGATTCAGGGGCCTCAAATCACATGACATCTGTAGAACATAGCTTTCTAGATTCCCACCCTTACCTTGGAAAAGAAAAAATTACCACTGCTAATGGTGATCAACTACTCATTTCTGGAGTTGGTACCATTACTTTATCTAGTGTCACTGGACAGTCTATTACCCTTTCCAATGTCTACTTTGTTCCAAAATTATCAGCAAATTTACTTTCTGTATGACAACTTATTGATGAGGGCTATCTTGTTCATTTTTCTTCTCTGGTTGTGTCATACTGGGGCGGCAAACTGGGAAGGTGATCGCGACGGGGAGTAAACATGGGCGCCTATTTTTGCTGAACATTGGACATCATTCTTTTTTTGCTACTTCTTCTAATAATTTCAAAAACTTGTGGACGGTTTGGCATAAACTTCTTGGTCATGTGAACAATGCCTATTTACTTTCTTTATTTAAACTTGGTTGTTTGGACTCTACGGTTGATAATAAAATGATGTCTTCTTTATCTCAATCAAAATGTGAAGCTTGTTGTTTAAGTAAAAGTCATATTTTGCCATTTTCTATTCATAATTCTCGTGCTTTAACATCCTTTGACATCCTTCACACTGATGTTAGGGGTATTGCTCCTACCTTGAGTCGGGTAGGCTTCAAGTACGATGTGACATTTATTGATGATCATTCCCGTTATACTTGGATTTATTTCATGCATTTCAAATCTGAGGTGTTTTCTATTTTTCAAAAAGTCTATAACATGGTCCACACCCAATTTAAGAAAGATATCAAAATCCTTAGATCAGATTCCGGTGGAGAATACATGTCTCATGAATTCTCTGCTTTCCTTTCTGACAAAGGCATTCTTCATCAAAAATCTTGTCCGCACACTCCTCAGCAGAATGGAATTGCGGAAAGAAAGAACAAACATATTCTTGAAACCGTTCACACCCTTTTACTTTCAGCCTTAGTTCCTCCAGAATTTTGGTGTGATGCTGCTCAGACTGCGGTATATCTGATCAATCGTCTTCCTAGTGCTATTCTAGGCAAGACTACTCCCTACGGAGTTCTCTTTGACCATCCTCCTTCATACTCCCACTTACGTGTGTTTGGTTGCTTGTGTTTTGTTCATCTTCCACCTACTGAACGAACTAAGCTATCTCCACAGGCTGCAAAATGCATCTTTCTTGGCTATAGTTCTGAACACAAAGGGTTCTTGTGTTATGACCGGTTTGAAAAACGCATGCGAATCTCTCGTAATGTGATCTTCATAGAACAAATTCCTTTCTTCTCATTACGTTTAGATCATCATCCTCTTGCTGTGTCCTATTTACCACAATTCCCGGACTCTGCCTCTCCCACTCTCAAGGTCTATGATCGGCGTAACAAGGTTCCACCTATGGTGCCTCCCTCTTCTGATCATCTCCCAATGCAGCCTACTGCTCCTACAGGTGACCATGCTTCTGCTAATATCATCCCTCTGCGACGATCTAATCGTCTTTCCATTGCCCCTAACCGCTATGGCTTTCCTGCTCTATTTTCATCTTTGGATAGTGCTCCTATACCTACCTCATTTTCACAGGCCTCGAAGATTGCTTACTGGCAAGATGCTATGAATGAGGAATTGCTTGCTCTCAAAGCTAATCAGACATGGGACTTGGTACCGGCTCCTGAAGGAGCCTCTGTGATTGGCAGTAAATGGACTTACTCCATAAAAGTTCACTCCGATGGAAGTCTTGATCGCTACAAAGCCCGATTGGTTGTGCAGGGATATAAACGGGAGTATGGGATCTACTATGAGGAGACATTTGCACCAGTAGCTAAAATGACCACCGTTCGTACTCTCCTCTATATAGCTGCAGCCCGCAACTAGCCTCTGTGGCAAATGGATGTCAAAAATGCATTTCGTCATAGGGATTTGCAGGAGACTGTTTACTTAAAGCCTCCTCCAGGATATGCCTGTCCTCCTAAGCATGTTTGTAAACTACGGAAATCTTTGTATGGACTTAAGCAGGCTCCCAGGGCTTGGTTCGATAAATTCCGGACTGCTATTCCTGAAGCTGGTTTTCGTCAGAGTCATTCGGATAGCTCACTATTTCTTCGATGGACATCGAAGGGCGACACCTTTTTTTTAGTCTATGTTGATGATATGATTATCAGTGACAATGATAGTGACAGCATTATGGATCTCAAACATCATCTCACTCGTCACTTCAGAATGAAGGATCTTGGTCCTCTCACCTACTTTCTGGGGTTGGAGTTCTTGCGTAACAAATCTGGCATTCGAATTCATCAGCGGAAATATGCTACAGATTTGATCACTTCGGCAAGACTTGATGATGCTCACACTTTTGATACACCTATGGAGTTGAACAGCAAGATTAGTAAGGACGATGGACAACCCCTGGATGATCCCTCTATTTTTCGGCGGATAGTTGGTAGTTTGCTCTACTTAACTATAACTCGGCCGGATATTTCTCATGCCGTTCATACGGTTAGTCAGTTTGTGAGCAATCCTCATAAACCACACCTTGTTGCTGCCTTGCGCATACTCCGCTATGTCAAAGGCACTCTCAACCATGGTTTTTTTAACTCTTGCGCTTCTCTACACTTATCCGCTTATGCGGATGCTAACTGGGCTGGTTGCCCGGATTCTCGGCAATCTACCACTGGTTGGTGTATGTTTCTTGGGGAATCATTAATTTCATGGAAGTGCAAGAAGCAAACCACCGCTTCGAAATCTTCTGCTGAGGCATAATATTGGGCCATGTCATCCGCGAGTGCTGAAATCATCTGGCTCCGCCGTCTTCTCTGTGAATTCGGTGTCTCTGTTGGTAAATCTACACCTCTTCATGGGGACAACACAAGTGCTACCCGAATTGCAAACAATCCAGTCTTTCATGAAAGAACAAAGCATATTGAGATTGATTGCCACTTCATCCGTCAGCATATTGTTACTGAAAAGATAACTCTGCCTCATGTCTCTACTCTTAACCAGTTGGCGGATATCTTCACAAAAGCTCTTCCCAAACCACGTCATCATGATCTCACTAGCAAATTGATGTTTTCTGCCTCACCACATCAATTTGAGGGGGAGTGTAGAAGATAACTAAGGCCCATGCTATCAGGCCCTAGGCCCAGCCTATCAGAGGCCCATTATAGCCCAACTCACGTAGGATTTAGTCAAATCCATGTTAAGCTGATTTCTCTCTTTTGTTTTCCTTGTATAGACTAGGATTGATTAGGAGATTATTTCTTTCCATTCTTTCATTGATTCTATTTTGTAACTAGTGCCTTAATTATTGTAATTAGTCCTTGATTAAGGATTCTATTCATTATTAATACACAACAATCGATGATCCCAGAATCATTGAGTTTCTCGCCATTATTGTCTTCTTCATCTCATCACAGACTCTTACATGGGCGACGTTTCGGTCACCAAGCTGGGGAGCCCTACAAAAAAGGTCCAGATTCTACTTTCAATCGGACCCCACAGCAAGGGTTCCGACCACCTCCAAACCAACCACAGATCTAACTCCAAAGGCAGTCACAAGCTCTACCACAGGGTCCACAGAATCCTCAGCTCAATCAGAAGTGGACAACAAATCAGAATAATGCTAGAAGCACTGGAATAGCCGCTAAGCGCGACAATGTCTATCATTCTTGCAAAAATCGGGGTCATTATGCTAGAGAATGTCCTCACATGAATCTGCATTGTGATGGTGAACCTTATGATGACGAACAGTATGATGAGGAAATCGAAATGGAGAAACCTGATGCACAACTTCCAACAGAACCAGAGTCCGCACTTGAGGTCTTCACAGCTGATAATGACAGCCCGTTACTTTTCCTTCACCGCCGCCTATTGGTTGCAGACGGTATTGAGGAAGACGGTGAAAACCAAGCTCCAATTTTCAGAACAAGAGTCACTTGTAAAGGAAGAGCTTGCAATGCCATCATTGATGGTGGAAGTGCTATGAGTGTCATATCCAAAGATGCAGTTGATAAACTTCAGTTGCCAACTATAAAGCACCCGAGACCTTACAGAGTTGCATGGGTAAATGATTATTCAATTCCCGTCAACCGCTAGTGCATTGTTCCCTTGAAGATGGGCTCGAATGAAGATAATGTCAAGTGTGATGTTATTCCGATGAATGTTGCCCACATCTTATTTGGCAGACCTTGGCTGAAGCGCTTGAAGGTCATCACTGATCATTCGGATAACACCTACACTTTCAAATGGAATGGACGCCGAATTCAATTGAAGCCCATGGCAACTCCGTTCTCTGTAAAGCAATCCACTCCTACTTCCTCTCCTCACATCCTCACCATGCGCAAATTTTAAGTTGAAAGTCAAGAGCAAGGTGTGATGTATGCTTTGGTTACCAGACAGGTGACCGAATCAAGTAAAAACTCCACACCATCCCCTCCCCAAGAGGTACAACCATTGCTCGATGAATTTTCTTATTTAATTCCTGATGAGCTTCCAAATGAATTGCCACCAATGCGAGACATCCAGCATGCAATAGATTTAACTCCTGCAGCATCTCTCCCTAATCTTCGTGCTTATCGGATGAGTCCTTCCGAACATGCTGAACTCAAGAAACAAGTTGATGATCTATTGCTACGGGGATATATTCGGGAAAGCCTAAGTCCATGTGCCGTACCCGCTCTCTTCACACCAAAGAAGGATGGAAGCTGGCGTATGTGCATAGATAGCCGTGCCATCAATAAAATCACTGTAAAGTATCGCTTTCCTATCCCTAGACTTGATGATATGCTTGATCTAATGACTAGTGCTTCTGTTTTTTCTAAAATTGATCTTCGCAGTGGTTATCATCAAATTAGAATTAGGCCAAGTGATGAATGGAAGACAGCCTTTAAAACTAAAGATGGTCTTTATGAATGCTTTGTTATGCCTTTTGGTCTTTCTAATGCTCCTAGCACATTCATGCGTGTTATGAATCAATTGCTCAACCCGTTTATTGGAAAGTTCATTGTTGTCTACTTCGATGATATCTTGATTTACAATAAATCCAAACGGGAGCATCTTGATCATTTGAAGAGCATATTTGAACTTCTTTGCCGGGAACGCTTCTATGCTAATCTGAAGAAGTGTACTTTTATGAACCATTCTGTGATTTTCCTTGGCTTTGTTGTCTCTTCTAGGGGTATTGCAATGGACCCATCCAAGATTCAAGCTATCATCGATTGGCCTATTCCACAAAGGCACAAACTCTCACTGAAGTTCGTAGTTTTCACGGACTTGCTACTTTCTATAAAAGGTTCATTCGAGATTTTAGCAGTATTATGGCTCCAATCACTAATTGTATGAAACAGGGTGAATTTAAATGGACAAGTGCAGCAACCAGAGCATTTGGAAAAATCAAGAGCATGATCACGGAAGCCCCTGTCCTTCGACTTCTAGATTTTAACAAAGTCTTTGAAGTTGCTTGTGATGCTTCTCAAATCGGCATTGGAGGAGTTCTTAGCCAAGAAGGTCACCCGATTGCATTTTTAGCGAAAAGCTCCCCGATGCCAAACACCGATATTCTATTTATGATCTTGAATTCTACGCCGTTGTGCAAGCATTGCGACATTGGCGTCATTACTTGGTTGGCAACGACTTTGTCTTATATTCCGATCACGAGGCATTGAAGCATATACAGTCCCAACATCATGTCAGTGATCGTCGAATTAAATGGAGCTTTTTCCTTCAACAATTCACATTCAATCTTCGTCATAAAGCTGGCAAAGAAAATATGGTAGCTGATGCTTTGAGTCGTCGGAAACATCTCCTCCTGTAACAGGTTTTGAGCAAATAAAGCAGGAGTATACAAATGACAAGGATTTCGGCATAACCTATGCGGATTTTCTTAACGGCGACAAGGACAAGCACCCTCATTACAGCATGCATGATGGATTCTTATTCCGAGGTAACAAACTTTGCCTCCTTGCTACTTCTATTCGCGAACATGTTGTTCGTGAATTGCATTCTGGAGGTTGTAGTTGGTCATTTGGGACGTGACAAGACACTCGCTCTCGTGGATGATCGTTTCTATTGGCCGCGCATGCGGGTTCATGTTATCAGCCTATGTGAGAGATGTCGCACCAGTCAATTGGCTAAAGGAAACAAGAAGAATACAGGTTTATATCGGCCATTGCCTATTCCTAATGCACCATGGGAAAATATCAATATGCATTTTGTGTTAGGACTTCCAAAGACTGTACGGAAAGTTGATTCCATCTTTGTTGTTGTTGATCGTTTTTCTAAAATGGCACATTTCATTCCATGCGACACAACATCTGATGCTTATAAAGTAGCTCAACTATTCTTCAAAGAAGTTGTCCGTCTTCATGGTATCCCCAAAACAATCGTTTCAGATCGTGACACTAAATTTATGAGTTACTTTTGGAAGACTTTGTGGATGACAGCAAAAACAAAGCTTCACTTCTCTACTGCTTATCATCCGCAAACTGATGGCCAAACTGAAGTTGTTAATAGAAGCCTTGGACAGTTATGACGATGCCTTGTACGTGATCATATCACTACACGGGATCAAATTCTACCTATGGCTGAATTTGCTTACAACAATTCAGTTAATCGGTCCACAGGCATCTCACCATTTGAAGCAGTCACAGGTGTTCGACCGCGCTTGCCTATTGATCTTGTCCCATTACCTGATGAAGCACGCCCTTGTGCTGAAGCTGATAACTTCATCAAACACATGCAACAAATACATGATGAAGTTCGACGACATATTGCAACCAGCAATGCCAGTTACAAGGCTCATGCTGACAAACGTCGTCGTTTTCTAGAGTTTTCTGAAGGAGACATGGTTATGGTCTGTATTCATCCGGAAAGGTTACCCCCATGTGCAAACAAGAAATTACATCCGAGGAATACCGGTCCATTCAAAGTGATGAAGAAGCTTAGTTCAAATGCATATACTCTCGAGTTACCTTCTGATATTGGTATCAGCCCTACTTTCAATGTTGCCGATCTCACTCTCTATCATGGGCATGATAATGAGGATGATTCTGATGAGCAACTCATTACGTTACCAGCTGCTCCGCCACCGCTCGATAAAATCATTGATGTTCTTGATGATCAAATTGTTTCTACTCGTCACGGCGGTTTTCAAAAGTTTCTTGTTCGTTGGCAAAACCGGCCCGTCTCCGATGCTATCTGGATTACTGCTACCGACTTCCAGCGTCTGAATCCAGATCTTTATGAGCGCTATCAAGCGATTAACTCGCCGGAGTCGAGTTCTTTCAAGACGGGGAGAGTTGACGCAGTCCAGTCCCTATCCAAGACAGGGACCCGCAACCGCAAGCCTTGACGGACCCAGCTGATGGGGTCCACATATGCCTCACGTTTCCTAATTTTCTAGATTAGTAATATAGTTGAGTTTGCTTGCTTTCTAATTTTATTGTTAATTAGAATTAGTAGTTTTCCTCATTAGCAAACATTGTACTCTATATATACAGAAGAGCCCTATTATTATTTTTATGCTTATTATCAATTAATCCAAGTTATCGTTGTGAGTTATCTCTTGTGTGTTATGGTCTGTGCTGTGCCCTAGGGCTGGAATCCATCTCGGATTCGATCAATCCTTCGGGAGATTGATCTATCAATCTTTGGCTGCATCAACTCTTTTCAAATATTGAAATCAGGCTGAAATTGAAATGTAACAGTGCTAGTTTTTGCGTTGATATGTGGCTGCATAAAGAACTGATTTAGAACTGTTACAAATTTTCTGTAACAGGAATCGAGCAAGGAGTGTAACAAGGGCAATGCAGCTTGTTTTTGGAAATGTTGACATAGGGTTCTGGAATAATCTAATGCCAGAATGGACTGTGACACTCTGTAATAGATACCGATTCAAGGGTCGCCAAACTGTCAGATCACGATCTGAGGAATAATGGGATATAGGGTTGATTATGGCTTCTGTACATGGGAGGGAGGAGAGCTAGTCACTGGGGCTGAGCAAGGGCGGACCCAGGAAATTTAACTTGGAGGGGGGTTAACATAAAAGAAATATTGTGTTAAGGGAAAAAAGACATATAAATTATCAGAATTTGCAGGGGATTCTTTGAAAATTTTTAGGTAGGGTGGGGGCTTCAAGCCCCAGACCCTTGTACCTGGGTCCACCACTGGGGCTGAGATAGGGACTGGTTCAAGAGTTAGGTGGCTGATCGTATTGGGCATAGTTAGGTCATCAAGTCTGGTCTAAAAGACCGACATCGAACAGAATCAGGAGACTCAATCAGCACAACGAAGGCCTGCTCAGGGAGCTGTTTTGAAACAGTACTTCTGAGGAAAGCTTTTGGATGCAGGTAGTGTCAACCAAAAGATGTTCAGGGCTGATTTGATGAGTTTATATGCAAGGGAATTAGGGCTGAGATGAACTGATGATAACAAGATTATCATGGGGGCAAGGTGACACTTAGTTTCAGTGCATGTAACTTTAGACAGTCACAATTTGTAAGAGGAACTAGCATGAGAATTTTAGAAAGGAGGCAAAATTCTGGTAAGATTTCAACTGAAGTTACAATAAAAAGGGAAAATAAAATCCCAACACTTACCCCATAGTACGCTTTCTTGATTTCTGATGGGCTCGCGTTCTTGCTTACTCCAAGAACATCATAATAATCTCTCGCAGCCATCCATCTCGATCCTAAACAACAAGAATAAAATATAAAGAAAAGGGAACACACTGACTGTCACTATCGAATAAAAAGGCCGCTAAAACATGGCAACAGCAAAAGTTGGGTGGTTTGATTTATGCCTACAATCACACATGCAATGAATTCTTATAATATGCAGGCTGAGCAACTTCCAACAATATAGATTAGAGATATAAAGAATGACAAAAAAAAAAAAAATACAATTTCCACATCCATTCAAATGCTAATTAAACAAACGAATTCAATTACCTGTGCCATGAATTGATCTCTTCCCACACCAATCACAGCATAAAGCTCCAACCCAGATCCCATTTTTCTCTCGAACTGCATCACGCTTCGAAACAAAATCAAAACAGAAATACACAAAACAAAACAAAAGAGACGAGAAAAGTTTTTATTTAAAGGCAATAAAATTAAAATCAAAAGCTCCTTGGTTTCTCATCCATCCAACCCAAAACAATGAAAAGGAAATCAAATGGCTCCGCCCAAAAAAAAAAAAAAAAAAAAACAAACCGTGGGACATTTCTATCATCAAAGACTGAAACCTTTTTGGGAAGTGCTCGGCTCCAAAAGGCGAAAAGAATTGCAGATTCCCGAGAAGAATCCACGGCAACTAAGGTGAGGCGAGGAATCCTTGAGCTTTTAAGGAAGAAGAAGAAGGGAAATCCAAAGAAATCCATCAGAATCGGAAGAAGAAAGGAAATCAAATCGAAGAGGGAGAGAGGAATTAGGGTTTACGATTATGGAAGAATCTGGGACAAGGTAGGAGGCGAGAGATCGTCGAGCGAACCAGCAGGCGAGTCTGGCACCGTTCGAGCGCACCATTGTATTGTATTGTATTGTACTGTGATACAGAGATTTTAGATTTCTGGTGTTTTGTGTCTCTCTTTCGGCTTTTCTTTTCTTTCAAATCTTCTACATCTTAATCAATGTCTCTCTTCGGAATCTCTGAATGGTGGCTTCTTCTCCTACCCCTAAAATGGAAGTTTCTCGAAGATGCGCCTTCCTGCGAATTTTTCATTTTTATTTATAGCAGCGAAGAATGCCCGCCCGGCGCTAAAATAAGAATATATTAGTTTTTTTTTGTTTTTTTTCTTTAAAATATTATTATTAAAAAGAGGAATTTATCTGAAAAGTTACCATGTCACTAACCAAAAATGGCCTTGATAATTTTTATGAAACAAAATCAGTCTTTCCGTCAAAATTTTCTATTTTTCTCACCATTTTTCAGCGAACGTCGACGTCGTCGCTCATTTCAATAGAACCAAGCATTTCAAGATTATGCGAAGCGACGACGTAATCTTCAACAATATTTCATAAACTGTTGGGCGACAACGTCAGTGCTAATTTAAACTATAAAGTTTGGCAGCATATTCTGTCAGGTGACAACGTCAACGCTGATTTTACTTTGAAAAAGAATTAATGAGATTCACTATGATGTGCACACGCACTACATGATCTTAAGGGCGTGTTTGGCACTTAACTAGTTAAAGTAAATTGAAATGAATTTGGACAAAAAAAAAATGACAAGTGGTTACATCAAAAGTACACAATTTCAATATTTTCTTTCAATTTTTCAAAAAAAGTCAAAAAAGCAACCTACTTTCTCCACTAAAAGACAAAAAAAAAAAAAAAAAAAAAAAAAAAAAAAAAAAACTTCATTTTTCTATACAAAAAGTCAAAAAGATTCTATAACAAACAACTAAAAACAAAACACCATCATAACACCTTATATTTTATTCTCTCTTGATTTGATGCTTCACCTCACCATACTTCAAATCACCAACATCCAAACAGGCCCTAAATAAACCAGCATACATCATCCGCATGCTTCATTGCAAGCACAATTACAAGACATAGAATAGAAGTTCAAAAACTTCATATTCAAACAACTTTCCTACCACCACCATGCACTGATCAATCCCTAACAAGTTTCAAACTTTTTCTAAAACTCTTGGCTGGTTTGACCAATTTTCATAATTCAGACATTAAGTCTTTTTGTCAAACAGTTGGCATGTACCCAAAGGATACCTCTTTCCACACCCATGGCTGGCAGAATCAAGGCTCTTATACCATGTTTGCAACATCCCTTTTGGAACAACCCCTTTGTGTCTCCCAACCAATTCAAGACAACATATAATAACACAACCAAATCCACTTAGTAGAAAACCAATAGAACAGACCCTTGTTGGCAATTTGCCACCAAATTAGACAAATCAAATGTCCAATGCAAGCTCTACGACAACAAGTGCTCAGGTGGGATAAACCAAAAATAAGATTGAAATTCCACTTGGCCTGTTTGGCTGGAAATAACTTCCCCATATGCCCGAATTTCGCATGTTGAAGCTCATTCAAGACAACAAGGTGGCAGTCAAAAGAAAGCTAAGTAGGGTTGAAACTCGGCAAAAATAGTGACAGCTAATGCAAATAAGATAAAGGATATATGGATGAAAGTCGAGAGAACACAATGGGAGACCCATCAATGATAGCATAGAACACCAGATTTCAGGCTGGTAAAGAAGTGCAGGCATTGTACCCCGAATACCTTCAAGAAGAATACCTCCACGTCAATCCAAAGGAGGTTGGAAAATGACCTCTTGGACCACATTGCTGGCTGTTGAGGAAGAATGAAGCAATGAAATTGCCAGGCAAGGAAAACGATGGGGAGGAAGAAAGGGAAAATAGGGTTTCAGGGGTTTTGTAGTGTTTATACAAGCGACGATGTCGTCGCTCAATGAAAACTTTAATATAAAAAAACGAAAGTGGTCCCTTGGGACCACTTCAGTGTCATATGAACTACTGGGGCCTTTTTTTGTTAGTGGATATTATACGTGATTTTTAAGGTAAATTTCTCAATAATTAAAATTGGGGTTTTTACTAGAAGAAAATCCCATTAAACTCTTAGAAGACTAGAAAGGACCTAAAATTTCGCTAGCAACCATATAGGACTTCCTGCCTCATTGTATCTTTCTTTTCTTTTTTTTTCACTTTTGCTCTAAGCTACTCGTGTACACCGATGAGCAGCGATTTCTTATTTTAACTGCTACATATATATCGACTCGAATTCCCTTTTCTCATTTGTCATCTTTTTTGTCTCCTCTGCAACCTTTTTATCTCAAAACCCCTTTTTGGGCATTTAGGGATTTGTTGCGGCCAAAGTTTTTTTCGAATTAAAGTTTGAAAGGTGGACTGTATTACAGTGGTTCTCATGAATTGTTTATTCATATTTTTTTACTCCATCAAAGAGTTTGGTGTGCCACACTATAGTGTTTGGTTCATTTTTCTTTATTTAATGTCATTCTAGTTCCTTTATAAGAAAATGAAAATTGGCATTCACATTGCCCAAAATGTGAAGTAGCTTACATTCATCCATATGTGCAAAAGTTTACAAATAAATGTGCAATAACCTGTTATGAACATAGATATCGCTACTTGTGACAATTAAAAGTCACTGAATAGATACCAATCTCGGACTCAGCCTGATATGAGCATAGATATCGTTGCTCATAGCCATGGTATAAAATATCGGCCGATACAGATCCGATATTTTGGTGCGATACTGGAATCGGTATCGGACACTAAAATATCCCCAAAGTTTTGGACCATCTTGGCCGATATTTTGAAAATATCGGTTTAGCTGATATATCGGCTAAGTGGAATAAACCTATTTCTTTTTCTTTTCCCTCATCTTCTTCCTTTCCTCTCATCTCCTTAGAGCAACCCCTCCTCCTTGGCGCATTCTCTTCCATATTTCCACCACTCTTCCTTCAAGAAATCATTTTATTTGGTAAGAGAAAATCAACTTAACTCCTATATTTTTACTATTATGTGTTCTTTATTTTTTTTTAGAGAAAGCATACAAATGAATGAAAAGATCATTGACATGTCATTTTTTGGTTTGGGTTGTGTTCTTCTCTTAGATCTACACACATTCATACTAGATCTACTCATATATATGATTTTGGGTGTAGAGTTCTTTTTCTCAAAAAAATAATTATTTGAGTATTTATGATACAAAATACTAATAGCTTATTAATAGTGTGTAGATGATAAATCTACTTATACACATGATTTTAGGTTTTTTTAATTCTTTTAATTTTAGATATTTTAATATTTTAATTATAATATATTATTTTTTCGGATTTCACCATAATAGGACAATGAGTCAGCGACACAGACAGGATTCATGACTTAAGGTAACTGATATTTTTAATTTATTATTGTTACTAATGGTAAAAAAAAAAAAAAAATATTCTTTTCCAGCATTTTCTAATATTTTGGATTTTTTGGGTATTTTTTTCGAATTTTTTTGGATAATTTTTTTTTTCACACCGCGACAACCGCAACGGACCAATAACCGTGACCGATATCGATATGATATCGGTTTTTAGTCCCGACCGATACCGCGATTTCAACTATGCTCATAGTAGTTGAAAGTCAATGAATAGATGCCATTGTGAGTATGGTAGTGGTAGCCTATATTGAGCATAGATATCGCTGCACATACGGGGGTTTGAAAAAAAATCCTTTGACATTTAAGGATTATCACGAAAGTTCATTCCTACAATAATCAATTTACCTTAATCTTTATGTCTAACCAAGTTGATAGCCATCCCAATTTTGTAGTTATCATCAGATTCACCTCTACATTCATCTTCACATACGCATACCTCTTCACATTCACAAATGTTTTGATAGTCACCTCCACATTCGCAGACACCTTGGCTACTCACCTTCACGTTCATCTTTATATTCCTAATCACTGACACCCATATATTCACCTCCGCATAAAAAATCACACCTTTGCACATCCATCCGTCTTGACATGCACCATCATTCAATATCACATTCCTCTCCACATTCACAGGCATCTTCAGATTCACCTCCATGCAACAACTTCAACGAGTTCTAAAATCACAACTTCAACCATGCAGTGACACACTCTTTCATATACATGAAAAAATCACAAAACAATTCATTCATGCAACCCTAAAATCAAGCACATTCAACAAAGGGGAAGTTCATATATACACTCGAGATCAAAATCAAAAGAGAGGAAGTTAGTCATGCATGGTTTACCTCAATGTGGAGTTGCGATAGCAGTGGAGGATTGGTGGATGAATAGTAAGAGGAAACCCTCCCCGGTCGTCCACCTTGTTCGAAACTACTGGAACTACCAGGATCGACGGATGTGGAAATCTGTGGATCCAACCTTTTGGTAACCCGTAGCGAATGGATAGCCGGGTTTTGATTTATGTATGGGTATGCTAAATTTTCTATTCTTCTATAAAAAGAAAAGAAATGATCTGTAGACCAACTTTTTCATGTAGAAAGGAAAATAAACTATTTTCTAACTTTTCATTGCACATGTGTTAAAAGGAGACATAATTTCATTTTATTTATTTATTTTTGGTGCCGTGAATGGTGAATTTCATTTGTTTGCCATGAGAGGCAGTGTTTTTACCTTGAAAGGCGATTTTGTGTTTGCCGTGGAAGGCAACTTTTGGTGACATGAAATATGATTTCACAACTCTTATAAAAAAATACGACTTGCGATTTTTGTCTCTTTTAAAATATAAATACAATAAGAAGTAAGAAAAGGAAATCTGACTTCTCAAGAGATTATGGAGACTCATTTAGCTTGGTGGACGCAAGCCATGTTTGGGCTCCTCCGACGCTCCTCTGATTGATAACATGTAACGCTTTTGATTCTTTGGCGTCGTTTGATCCTTTAATTTTTAGAGAAAAAGGATCTTATATTCAATAAAAACCCAAGTAGACAAGCTAAGGATCCGCTTCTAAGCCATGGAGAGAGAAGGAAAGGGCTTTGTGTGTGTGTGTGGGTTGGGGGGGAGTGGCCCCCCAAGAGTCTTCAATCACCTTGTAGTGGTGGCTGTTGTAGAATTTCTCTTTAACGAGGGAGAGACTCTTTATAGGAGTGTAAGAGCAACAATGCGATTTTCATCATACCTTGGAATTGTGGGGAGAGACCTCCTTTTATAGGCTTTTGGTGGAGCATGTGAGAGATTTATGGGCTTTAAATGCATTAATGCTCTATGATGGGAGGAATTTCACATTTTAATATCATGGATTTGTAACTCCTTTTTCTTGAAATGTGATTGGCCAATGCAAGGTAGTGGCCATTAATTGCATTGATTCTTCATGATGAGAGGAGATATGCATTTTAATGTCATATTGCATTTCATGATTTTGATGACGAATCCATGATGTTGACAAAGCTCGACGGACTTCATGCCTCAAAATCAGATTTTTAGAAAGTTCTAGAGGCAAAATGGCATAAAAAAATGGAAAAAGTACCCAAAAATGGATTTTGGAGGAAATCCGGCAACCATAGGGCCATTTGTGCCCATTTGGTCACCTTTTTTCGAATTTTTTGGTTCTTTCTTTTTGGCTTATTTTTGTTGACATTTTTGTACATTTTTTTACATACTTTTCTTGCAGTGAATTTGATGGAAAGACGTATAAACAATGAGTGGAGTTTCCAATTTTGCGGGAAAGCCGAAGACTTTGTCGCGTAGCGGCGCCAGAAGCCAAAATCGGGTCAAACACTGTTAGAATGACCTGAAATTTGGGGTGAAGCTTCTTGGACATAAAATAAGATCAACCATAGGGTTTTATTTGAATTTTGAAGCCGTTAGGAGTCCTGTCTCCGGTAGATACAATTCTATCGCGAGGAAGATGTTGGCGCTTTGATGTGCGGTTAAACAGTGTCCGATTGAACTGAAATTTGACAAAGAGCCTCCTAGAAGTATTTTGAGATGATCCATCAGATCTGATTTGTGTGCCATGGTTCCTACGGACTCCGTCACTGGGAGATCTGATTTTATTATCGAGGGCTGAAGTTGGGTCAAATGATATCAAGATGACCTAAAACTTGATATGTAGCCCCTTGTGAGTGTTTTGAGACCATTCATGTACTTTTTGTAATTCCTCTATCCTTAATTAGGGTTTGGCCACTAAATAGAAGGACTTAAGTTAATTTAATTGCGTTTGATGATCTTAATGAAATAGACTAGTTGAGAGTTTGGATGGGTGAGACCGGGCTTATTGGCCAAATCGCTAGGATCAGTTGAGTGGGGTGCATTAGTTAGTAATTTCATGCATGACATTCATGACTTGAACCCACCTTGGCCCAAAACCCACCCCAAGAGTGCATATCCTTAGCCAAAAGAGCTTTGTTATAAACCCCCTAAACCATAGGGTTCTATTAACAATTTTCCCCAAAAGACCTTAACTAAAAACCCAAACCCATCTCCCATTCCCATGTCCATCGACCACTCTCTTCCTTTCCACTCCCCCATTTTCTCTCTTCTTCCCCCATCATCAAGACTAGGTTCCAAGGCTCCAAGCTCTTCTCAAAGGCATTCCTTAAGCTTCCTAAGGTTCTCTCATCATCTTTTTCTTCCTCCTCCTTATTGGTGAGTACCCATTTCCCCCATTTGTACATATAGCTTCTTGTTTCATTTCTAGCTTCATGCATTCATGATTGTAGATGTTTATGTTGTTAATTTCATATCAAGGCCAAGTTTTGGAAGTAGGTAGGCCTCGTGGATAATAGATATTTAAAACTTTTTGACCCACTAGATATAGGGATCAAATATCCTTAAGGCCAAGAACCCAAGCCCAAGATCTAAAACCCTAATCTCATGCATTATGATCAAACATCCATCAAGAAGATAGAACAAGAAGCAACAAACACAACTAGATCTACTAAATCAATTAGATGATAGATCTATACCTTTAGAGCTTGGTTGTGCTTTAATGGAGAACTTTATCTCTATCAAAACTCTTTTCGCAAACCTTTGATCTCTCTTGCCTTTGTGTTTTTCCACGCTATGGCTCTCTTAGAGAACTTCTAAAGGAGAATGGTGGGATCTCCAAGTAGAAGAAAACCTTAGATCTCTAGTAGGAAAAAGAGGAGAGAAATGAGGAAGAGGAGAGAGAGGAGGAAGAGAGAGAGAGTAGCTTAGGAGATTGTTGTTGTGTAGAGATCTCTAACCCTCACCTCTTATTTATTGTTTACGGTACACCTCCTCTTAGACCAAGATTAGAAGCCTCACTTCTATTCTTAGTAAGTATTATACTCCTCATTTCCTTAAGAGTTCTAATGAGATTAATAACCTTCTTTTATTAGGGCTAGTATGGGGACCACTAGGGATTCCTTAGAATCTGACTCCAACTAGGAATCTGGACCCCTCATCTCATGTGAACTCTGAACCCACAGTTAATTACAAATAAGTCCACTAATTAAATGTAATTGCACTCCAGTCTTAAGAATCATTACAATGAGACCTTAACTTCCCAATTACTACAAGTATGTCCCTTCATCAAATATATCCATGGATCTATTGGAATAAATCTGTCCAACCAAATTGGATCCATCTCTTATTATCTTTGTGACCCAATTAATCACAGTAATCATCGGTACCATCCAATTAACTCTTATTTGAGATGGGTGCACACTCAATATGGTACAAGGGGATATTTGTGAGGATAGATTCCATCTTGAGAATTATATGTTCCCATAGCCCCACTACCACATACCCACGACATCGAGGTGTTTACCTAAAATTAGCCTCACTCATTGATGACTCAAAGTAAATGTATAATATAAACTTGAGTCCATTAATCTCTCAGGATTAAGGGCTTATAGCTTGGGAATTATGAGAGCAGTCATTTGATCAAAAGACAGATTTGTACAAGGTGCTACTAATGGTCATTCAGTATATTCAATGTGCCAGCATAATGATCTAGAGTCTTACACTCTGATGATTGAGACATATCACACTATCTCATAGTGATCATAGTGTTGCAACCTTATCAGATGAGATGCCCAATCTCATCACTTGCCATGAATCAATTAAAGTATAAGATTTGTGATCTATGTCTCCTGTATGTGGATCTCATTCAAATACATGGATTACATCTAATATACTTATGGACTCCAGTTCATCTCATGAACCATCATGTCATTTTGTATTGGTCATGTGCAAACATAAAATAAAATACCATTCATCTTATGAATAAAGCATGACAACATAAATTAATTAATGAAACAAATCAATTTATTCGGATCATCCACTGGATTGAGGTTATACAATATAACGATCTTGCGTTTGGTAGCCTCGTCAAGAAAGATCAAGTGAAATCTAGAAGATCAAGTCTTAAAAGGCCATTGATCATGAAGTAAATTTCTCCATGATGTGCCAACCTACTAAGGTAAATGGACCCTAAGATTAATCATGAACGACCCCTTAGAATCATTAAACCAACTTGAAAATTCAATAAGGTGAATTGGGTAGAACTAAACAAAGCAAAGCTTAGTTTCCAGGGCTTATGACTAGCCATAACAAGGGTACGACTAACTGTAAGACCCCCATAAGCTATCTGTAAATGCTCTACGGTTGTTTTTGCAGAATGGTGTTTTTTAACACTTCTAAGCTGCAGTTACCTTATGATTAACAATAGACACGAACGGCTAATCGTCCAGCTAATCGTTGCACAAGTGGGGTATATTGATTATTGGTGGAACTAGCCACTAGAGGGTCATGGCTAGCTAGGTCATGGCTAACGTAGACTAGTCATTGTGAGCCCCTTTATACATGTTTTGAGGCTCATTTCAATGACAAAAATGAAGGTGATTTTGAGAGCCCTCTTTTACCACGAACTTAGTCGTATACACTTAGAGACCTTAAAATCCTCTTCCACAATCACTCTAAGGACTTAATAGTTAAATCTAGAGCATTCAAAGCTCAGGTAAGAGTGTTCTGTGGAATTAGGATCAAAGTGTTATGAAGATTGATTGCTTTCCATAGGCAAACCTTATTAGACCTTCAAGACCATCTCCACTCCCTCTAAGAACCCTCATAGGTATATCATCGAGCATTCAAAGCTCATCAAAGAGTGATTTGTGGAAAGATCCATTTCTAGGGATTGCTCTAATTTTATTTGTATATCTTAGTTACCCTATTCTCAAGACCTCCTCTACTATACTTGGTTGAGCATAATTGGAGTATCTTCAAGTGCCAAGGAGTTCTAGCATTGGAGGCGAAAGCTTGGAGTTTTTGGATCTGAGTTTGAAGAACGCATTCAAGGCACATTCATCTTCATGAGGCAAACATTCCTATTTTTATTTTTATCTTTACATCACTGTAACGTGGATTAGACCTATGCGATTGAACTTCCATATAAAAAAAATCCTTAATGGAGTAGACCTATATGATCAAACCACAATATAAAAAAAAGATCAAGGTGTAAAAGGTTTTTGAGCTGAGCCTATTGAAAACCTCTTACAGTGAATCCGAGAGACCATTTGTGACGCTCCGGAGTCCCACATCGACTATAGAGAGGAAAGTGATTGAGATTATATGTAGAGCTTACACCCTTACCTTGCATGAGGCCTTTTGATGGGTTGAGGCCCATCAGAAACAAAACCGTGAGGCCAGTGGGCCAAAGCAGACAATATCATGCATGGGTATGGGTGGGGCGTTACAAATGGTATCGGAGCCGACTCTCGATTAGTTCGAGCGTGGGTCCCCTGCCGTGGTCTGGTGCAAGTGGGCGGGCCAAAAGGGCTGGCAGGCTACTGCACAGGGACGTGCAGCCTTAAGGGGGGTGGAATGTGACGCCCCGGAGTCCCACATCGACTATAGAGAGGAAAGTGATTGGGATTATATGTAGAGCTTACACCCTTACCTTGCATGAGGCCTTTTGATGGGTTGAGGCTCATCAGAAACAAAACCGTGAGGCCAGTGGGCCAAAGCGGACAATATCATGCATGGGTATGGGTGGGGCGTTACACCATTGGTGTGTGGTGCTCTTGAGAGTAGACGCAGGTCAAGGACCGAACCACTATAAATTATTTTGTGCCTCCATCTCTATCTTGCTTTTTTTATTTTTGAAATATGATGTGGGATGCTCGTTCTAGATAGATAAACCTTGCTTGAATTGGCATGCGGCTCGCATGTTCTAATCACTTGCTAGACTTTACATTGTTAATTTCAATAAGTGTTAAATTTACACATTAGATCACTTCACTGATTCTATACTAAGTTGTATCTTGAATATCGAATGGAATGCTCTTCGCATTTGTTCGAGACTTGAATTGTTTTGTTTAGTTAAAATTCTAAATAGACCTAATCACCCCCTCTTGGACTTAACATATGTGCCTAGCTTGAACTTTCAATTACCGTTGGTTCTGGAGCTTCCCCGCACCATTCATTTCCATCTAAAAACTTACATGGGATAAACTTGGATTACAAGCTACAAATAGTTTGATTAGTAAATTGCCATGCATGAATGGTTTGAAAATTGTGTTGGCAATTCACATAGTGGTTGATTTAAGAAAAATGGGTCACAATGATATCTCGCATTTTGTGGTTGTCATGGTCCATCATCATGTGAATTTTCAGCCCGAAAAACACTCAAGAATATCCAACAATTCTAAATATTGGAAAATGATATGGAATAATAGCAATTTTTTCATTAGTTGATTAAACCAAAATATTGGTCTCCTCAAATCATAACATCATATCTTTGCATCTAATGTTTAACTATTAAATGTGTCAAGTTCTAAAATTAAATATGTCAAGTTTTAGTGTTTAGTCTCTTGGCCGATCCTTATAACTTATAAAACAATCATTGGAGTTCATATCTAAATCCAAATCATTTAAAATACCGTCACCCCTTATAATAGTTCTATGAAAAATCTTATTCTAATTAGGGTTACATTAGTGAAATAATTGGCCTATCAAATACAGTACTTGAGCTGGTCATCTACAAAGAAACAGGTGAATCAAATGTTGTTGACTATCTGGTCAAAGATCACTAATTGGGTGCTCATAAGATAGAAGCTTCTTTGCTTACTGTTCCTTTGATGACTTTAAATGGATAATTGGGAAGACCCAATTCTACTCTATTAGGACTTTGGTCCATTGTTGGACTGACCACTGCAAAAACACTTGGAATTTTTTTTTTTTTTTTTTTTTTTTTTTTTTTTTAATATTTTGCTCGTAGTTTTGTAAGTGATTAATATGATAGTGTGCACAACTCTCATTGACGAGATCTCTTGCGGAGGCCCATAATAATAATTAGAAAGTCCTTTTTTTTTGTGAATTTTATAGGCTCCATGGTAAGGCCCATCTAATAAATATCTGATAGCCAAATTTCACTCTACTAGGAGAGTGTACCCTTCATAATGATTACTTGAAAACGTAAACCAATGAAATTTAATCTAATAAGATAATGAATTTTCTTCTACAATGCCGCTCATGGAATCCACTTAGATGCATGTTTATCAGTATGTTAAGACATTCTTATGGATAAGGGTCAGCAAAAAAGAATCCGCCCATGCTCATTGTCCTATATTTTAATTTAATAGCATTAAAAGTTTAATGAAATTTTAATTATATATTATTTTAAAATTCAATCCAGCTGTGAGTGAAGGTCTGATGAGTATATCATCAGGCAACGCGGCCAAGTCATGGGATTAAAAATATCTGAAAGGGACTGCACTGAATAAAGATGGGCCAAAGTAGGCCCAAAACAGCTGAACTACAGAGAAAATTTTCCCTCTTTATCTCTCACGCTACAAATTTATAATTCTTTGTAAGACTGGGCACGAGCCCCACTCTATGGGAGCGGCCTTTAATTCCTTTTCACACTCTTTTTAATCCCATGATCTCGCACAATGGCCAATGAAACACTCATCGGACCTTCACTCACCGTTGGATTAAATCGAGAAAAAATCTATTGATTAAAATGCCACTAAACTTTTTCAAGGGTATTAAATCAAAGTCAAAGTCTAGAATGATACCACGGCTGAATTTTTCCTGACCCAATATCCATGAAACATGCACCTAAGTGGGTTCCAGCATTGCTGAGGAAAATTCACACGCAACCGTGCAAGGGAACCCATCTCAGTTAAGGGGCATAGGGAAAAGAAAGGAAAGAGGCCGGAAGGAACAGAAGACGGTGAAGAGGAAGAATGCAGCAGCAGCAGTCAACAGCTGCTCTCTCTCTCTGTTTTTTTTTTTTTTTTCTCCGGCGTAGGCTTTTATATGCCGAGAAACTACCACGTTTGTGTAGAGCCGGCGAGCCGCCTCAAATCCCATGGGATTTTACTGTTTGGTGCCAGAGACTCTCCATGGAAAAGATTGTATATTGTGCTATTTTTCAGAGCTGGCAGAGACACCCTCCCCAACAGACGTCTGCAAAAAACAATGGTCCTCTAAATATAAGTATCATTGCAGGAATCTACCACTAATACACATGCATCGGCCAATAAGTTTTATACCATGCATGCATGCATGCCCACCAATTTCCGAATAGGAAATAATGGAAAGGAAGACTACTACTAATAGCGAGTTAGGGCCCTGTCACTTTCTGAAGAATTGCTTCATTCCAGTAAAAATGATTCTGAGCTATTGATATACAGATGGATGAGCCCTCTTTGTTTCTCATCATATACTATCCTATTCACTCTCCTCATGACCAGTCTAGCTTCAGGTTTATATGTGCCACAAATTTACAAGAATTTGCAGTCAATTGCGGCTGTTAGATAAATTCTACGCGACACTATGTCACATTTGTTGGAGCTGCCTTTCTTGTTTTCACCAGCTTGCTTGCAGGAAAGTGAAGTCTTGCAATTAGGGGACGAGGAGCACGCGTCTTCTGATCAAATCCCCTCACACAAACATATCCTACAAAAAATTCAAAAAATAATTAAAAATTAAAAATTATAATAATAGATCTTTTTCTTCACACACAAAGCCACTAACTACTCTTCAGTTCAAAACATGGAACAGGGCTGACCTCCTGGTCGGGTGTGGGGATTTTTTTTTTTTCTTTAGATGTATTTATTGAAAGCTTATAGAGGAAACAACATAAAGAGTAGGAGATAGTGACCGTTCCTCAAGAAACCTGAGGAAAGCGATGAGGGTTATAAGAAAGTCCCTCGGTATCCTCCTACAGTGGGAACTAAAACGATAAAAAGCATAAAAGGATAAAGATAAACCAACAGAACTCTTTCGAGATAGCCTTTGATGAAAAACGATCAACCAAGACGCCGTGAGATGGTGCACCCCGGTATTTGCCTCGTTGGTCATCAGTGTGTAGATGAACTCGCCTCTCCCACCTGATGATGTGCCGGAGGGAGAAACTGTATTGGTCGGGTGTGAATTTACATATCATATGGGCCAACTCAATTTGTTCTTGTTAGCATCTCCAATTGATGGGACAATTATACATCATACAGATGGGTCCATTTAAATTACTCATATAAGAGTATTTTTATTGAGAAATCCACTGACATACCCTGTTATGGTTTACTACTTCTACAAGTATTATCAGGTTCCTGGTACCAGTTGAAGTTAATGGTCTTCTGTGTGCTTTTGTGTCTCAATAAGTGCACAAGGCCTTTAAGAGCCTGTTTCTTTACTGAAATTCAAGGAATTTCTGTCTGTCTGAAGAATTCTGAATTCTCCAGCATAGTGGAATTCCCTAATCCTTCTTTGTACTTGAGCATCCAAAAATTCCACCAAAAAGCAAATGGGTTGGAATTCCAAAATTCTGCCGGGGCATATGAGATTCTTAAGTGGCTGAGATTTTAAAATTCTTGTAAAGAAACAAGGCATTTTCAAATTCCAGGAACAAGCCATCACATCATTTCCAAAAAACCCTAACACCTCGAATTCTTGTCAGAAATTCTAGCAAAAAACCAGGTCCTTAGATAATGCTAAAAGAACTAGTGAGTTATTCCAAATCAAAACAAACGAACCATACTTGAAAGGGAACTTTTTTCCTGCTTTTGCAGCTCTAACATGTTGAACTAATTGAAAAAGAACTCAAATTCTAGTTTTGTGGTTTATTTATTGGCACAGTTCTTTTCCCTAAAATATGTGCTTTAGAAAACATTAGTAAAAAAAAAAAAAGGATATGGCTCAGAGGATTCTTTCTCATTGCTTTTTTTAAAGATCTTTTTTAGCAAAAATTGCATAGTGTATCCATCATCATCATCAAGCCTTGTCCCAACCATGTTGGGGTTGGCTGCATGAATTCTGTTTTTCCATCCTAATCTATCCTGAACCAAGTCCACAGATAAGTTGGATGTCTTTAGATCTATTTTTACTACCTCCATCCACGTCCTCTTCAGCCCACCCATTCCCCTTGGTGGGCCATCAACCTATATAGCCAAACTTTTCCATACCGGTGCCATTGTTGGCCTGTGTTGGACATGCCCAAACCATATTAAACAGATTTCTCTAATTTTATTACCTATTGATGCTACCGCTAGATGCTTTCGAAAGCGCTCATTTCTAATTTTATCTTTCCAGTTTTACCACACTTAGAACTTTAGTTTTTTTTGGAAGATTGAAGTTTGATAGGGCTCGGTTTTCTGAAATTCCTCAAACCATGCTTGGGGTGTAACTCCAGAGGTAAAACAAAGAGGGATAGGCAACAGAGCAAAAAGAGAAACAACAATGCAGGATGAGCTGGAGTGACTACGGTGTTCGTGAATAACTTACCAGAATTTACCCCAGTTCACTGGTTGAGAGAAATGTGCTCCTGGTTTGGAAAAGTTGTGGATGCCTTCATTCCAGAGTCTAGCAGGAGAGGGACAGGAAAGTGCTTTGGTTTTGTGCAATTCAGAGAAGAGAGACTTGCTGTCAAATGCATTGAAGCTCTGTACGGAAGCAATGTTAATGGCAGGAAGATTGTCATCAAGATGGCTTCATTCGGCCGGTCACAGAGAAGAAAGAGTACAGGCTTTGTATCAGACCGTAAGCAGTCGAAGAGTTGAGGAGTTATCTAGGAAAGCTTTTTATACAGACACTATCAGAGATGAGAAACAAGGACTAAATTGGGATTCAAATCTTGGGAGTCTCTCAGGAAATAGGTCCTATGTGGATGTAGTTAAAGGGAAAGCTGTGAAGAAGGCTGAAACAATTTCTGCTGTGAAGGAGATTGTCATGGGTAATTGTAACACCCCGACCCGAATTAATCATAATTATTGCTAATTAATAGTCTTTTATTAAATTAATTATGTTTAATTAGAAAACTAGGTTATTTTAATCATATTTAGTCTTAGAGAGTCTATTGGGTTGGACCTTGGGTCATGGGTAGGTAGTTAGATCAGGTTTGACTCGATTTGGTAGAACGAAGGACTTTACTGTAATTTAAATTTTTCTGATTTTTCATCATATGCATGTCATCGCGTACATCTCGACGAGTACGTCATTTTTCATATAAATGTCCATTTAAAACAAAACCAAGACCAGTGCATCGATCATTCCTTCTTCAATTTTCATGAGAGAACTCTCTCCTTCTTCCTTCCTTCTTCTTCTCTTTCTCTTCAATTACCGAAGGCAGGGTTGTGCATGTCAAATTTGGAGAGAAGATTCTCCATCTTCATCACCTTCTCCATCTTCCCATCTTCTTTGTTGGGCAAGATCTTCTTCCTTAACTCTCCATTGGATCCATTTGGTAATAGCATCGATCATTCCTTCTTCAATTTTCATGAGAGAACTCTCTCCTTCTTCCTTCCTTCTTCTCTTTCTCTTCAATTACCAAAGGAAGGGTTGTGAATGTCAATTTGGAGAGAAGATTCTCCATCTTCATCACCTTCTCTATCTTCCCATCTTCTTTGTTGGGCAAGATCTTCTTCTCTCAACTCTCCATTGGATCCATTTGGTAAGAACTCCACTCTTTTTCCAGAATTTGGTTTGTAGTTGAGTCTAAGAGACTCATTCACACCACATGCATGCATATTCATCACCTCTTTGGATGATTTCATTGTTAGGGCTTAGAAATTGGGGTTTTGCTTGATCTGAGCCAAAGGAAGAGAAAAAGGGTTGTAAAGCACCAATTGAGGCAAGTATAAGTAATTTTGATTTATGCATGCTGTGAGATCTTTGATGGATTTGTATGAATTCAGTTATCTTTCACTTTCAGCTTCTAATTATCAATTTTTTTTTAATGGAATGTTTGAATGGAAATGGGTTTCTTCAATGGTATGATGGTAGGGGAGATGGGAAATGGGAGATGTATGAATGGCAATTTTTGTAGGAGGGAATGTGAATGGATATGTTGGAATAGGTGGCTCTGTTGCAGGAACCCAACTGAAGGAGAAGAAAAAGACCCAGAGTTCAAACCAGAATTCTGGGCAGCTCGCTCGAGCGAACATGCCCACTGCATGGGTTTGCTTGAGCGAGAACCTTTAGGTCGCTCGAGCGAGCTTGGGTTCTGCCTTGGGTTCAATTATTGTTAAAAGTGGATCATGACACCCACTTTAAATAGGTCTATAACCCTTCATAATCAACCCCGAGGGTGATTATGATGCATACATTGAACCAATAAGGTTACAGGAATTCGGAGACCGTGTAGGGCCCTAGAAATGGCACCTCTGACCTTGTAACATGGGCCAGTGGTAATCATGATTTCATGAGAGGTCTTAGGGGCTGAGATTATCTCATGTGCCTTATCCGGCTCGTCTAGCACTTCACCATGGGTGTTGGTTTAAGGGATATCGATGTACCTCCCATACACACAATGGGACACCAACGAAATATAGCACGTACATCGAATTATCTAAAACTTCATCGTAATGGATGGTTAGAGACGGCGGGTAAAATAGATTAGGGTCGTATAGTAAATCACCTTGATTCTCTTAATTAAATTGCATTGCATATTGAAATTAACTTCATTATTGACCTCAAGTTCTAAAATTATGCATGTATCGTATTACTCGTCAGTTTTTTATTGTGATAGACACCTCTGTTTCCTACAAAAGTTATTGTACATTGATTTGATATTTGAACTCAGTAAGTATGTGATTTGAAATGAATAGAAGTATATGACTGATATGAAATGAAAAGAATGGATTCGAATAGAATAGTCTTACTCAAGTGTTATTAATTGATTCGAATGGTCCAGCAGTACTTATCTTCGACCATACAATACCCAACAGGGTAATGTTTGGTTTAGTTATTCGATACCACTGCATTAGGCTGGAGCTCCGAAACTCTAGAACCGGGGTAGCCAGGAGAACCTTTGGCCGGGTCACTGGTGACATCCTAACATGATTCGCTCCCTAATTGGGAGGGGATATAGCCAAAGTAGTAGCCAACGGGTAATGTAAAGTTTTTCAAATTTTGATTTGTATAGCATGATTAATTTTGAATGCACAATCTTCTTAGTTAACTGTCATTTGACCTCTTTTAATCAATCGTCAATAACTCTAATTTGATACATCATGTGTTAATTAGTAAGTGCTTATACTTTGCTAAATTGTTATATTCACAGTGCTATTCTTGGTGTCATAGATATATGTATCGCTCCCACCCCTGAGGAGACCCAGGAGGGAGAGGAGGAGACCCCTGAGGTTCCTTCAGGATTAGAAGAATGGACAGTCGAGGGCGTCCTCGATCTTCAGAGAGCGTCTCAGGGTTTTATTTTGGATTTTGTTTGGGTTTTGGAAAGTTTACATCATGCCATCTTGCGTCACTTTTGTCATGAATGTAATGATGGTATTTGTTTGGATATTTTGGAAATTGTAGAAATACGATGTAGATACTTTTGTATAGTCCATGTAGGGTGGGTTTTTGTGATCCCTACTTAATAGTAACTGAAAATATTATCATGTATTTATATAGGGGAGTTCTATTGGCACCACGAATTTTTCTCTCCCCACGGCACTAGAAGACAAAAAAGGTATTTTTTCCTAAACTACCCCTCACCTCCTCCCTCCTCCCTCCTTCTCTTCCCTTCCTCCCTCTCCCACCCTCCACCCTCCACCCTCCACCCTCTTTCCTCCCTCTCCCTCCCTCCCTCCCTCCAACATCTCTTTGGTGGACTTTCCTCCCTCTCCCTCCCTCCCTCCGGCGGACTTTCCTCCCTCTCCCTACCTCTCAATACTGATCCCCCGCCTCTAATTTCTCTCTTCTTCTTCCTGTTCATCTGCTTCTCCAGCTCCGTCGTACAAACCCTAGCAATCATACATTCAACCGAATTCCTCGCCCTGCAATCGATCAGAAAATCGCTCTCCGACTTCCCTGGCTCCACCTTCTTCTCCTCCTGGGACTTCACCTCCTACCCCTGCAACAACTTCTCCGGCGTCCTCTGCAGCTCCGACCGGATCATCTCCCTCAACCTCGGCGACCCACCGCCTCCTCCTCCGGACTCTCCGGCCGCCTCTCCCCCGCCCTCTCCAGCCTCTCCCTCGTCCCCGGCCGTGTCTTCGGCCCCCTCCCCCAATCCCTCCGCTTCCTCGCCATTAGCCGTAACTTCCTCTCCGGTGACATCCCCGCCTCCATCTCCGACCTCCGCCTCCTCCGCACCCTCGACCTCAGCCACAACCAGCTCGCCGGACCGATCCCCTGCCAGATTCGAGAAATCCAAACCCTAACCAATCTCATCCTCTGCCAAAACCGCCTCTCCGGCGACATCCCGTCGCTGATCTCACCGGCGCTCACCCGCCTCGATCTCAAGCACAACAATCTTTAGGGAAGAGGGTGGAGGGTGGGAGAGGAAGGGAAGAGGAGGAGGAGGAGGAGGGAGGAGGGGTAGTTTAGGAAAACTCTTTTTTTTTTTGCAGTGGGAAGAGAAATTTTTAAGGTGCCAATAGAACTCCCCATTTATATATTGAAACCCATAATGGACTGTTCATGCTTTTATATTAATGATTATACAGGCTTCCACATTAAATGTACAGGGACAAGTGTCAGTGAGTAACCCTCACACGCGTGAAGTTTTATCCTTCGTGAATTCGGACTTGACCCGAGACAGGTGTGAATTTCACGGGAGTACGCGTGTCATACCTTGGGGATTACCCGTTGGCCAAGGAATCTCGGGACCAGGATGTAACGGTAATTCAAAGTGACTTTCAAACAATTTGACAGGGGAAGTGAGATGGGAAGGTGCTATCCCTAAAATAAGGAGTCTTTGTGAAAACGTGGTTTAGGAGAAGCGAAAATAGCAAGACTGGGTAGACTGAAGATTTTGTTTTTCGTTGAGAATCTGGAGGAAGTTTGGCCGATCATAAGACAACTTGAGAAGGAGGTTTTAGATTTATTTGTCTCCATAGGTTGTTGGATTCCAAATGACACTGCTTTATATAGGGTTGTTTGGCTCCGGTGCTTCGGTGTGCCTCTTCATGCTTGGGATTCGACTACCTTTGCAAAGAATGGAGGGTGTCTTCGAAAATTGGTGGAGATTTCCAAGGAGACATCAGAGAAGACGTTCCTGGAGTTTGGTAGAGTTTGGGTGCAAGTTCAGAGTCATAGATCCATAGACAAGGAGATGGAACTCGGAATCTTTGGGAATTTTTTCTTAGTGTATGTGAAGGAAGAACAAATCTTATACTAAATTGATGGCAGGGGGGAAGGTTTCCAAGGGAAGGAAGATTGTCCGGCCAAGACGATCGGTGCCAGAGAAGATGAGGGTGCCGAAGTCAATGGTGCACACTTTCCAATTCAGGAGGCACAACGAAGGTCGCTATCAAGCAATGGTGATGTGGAGGGCTCCCGCTCGTCAGTGCTAGGCTCGATGAATGCTCCTTCTCTCAATGCTATCAAAGAGAAGGATCCATGGAGGAATATTCATGTTGTCCCGACTTCCAAATAGTCGAAGGAGACGGAGCTGCAGAAGTCAAAGCGATTCGGGATTTGTTATCGACGAAAGCGGTATCGAGATGCTTTGATAGAGGACCCAATTTCACCCAAGTGGTATTAAACACATGGACATAGATGCTGTCGGATAGCCTTACACGATGTGTAGAAGAGGTGGCCTGTCAAATCTTGCTTCTGGTCTTATCTTTTTTGTAGCCTTGATATTTTTCAGGGCCAGCCCAACAAAATTTTCCCTTAGCGGGCTCCAAAGAGTCAGGAGACTTCAGCTCGACTCAGTTAAGGGAGGCAAACACATCCAGAACAAAATGTTTGAATGAAATTTTTAAGGTTGATCAATGGTTGGGAAGTTCTCAAGCAGCAACATTAGAGATCAGCAGTGTAGGTTAGACCGAAGATATTTTGGATGAAGAATCTTCAAGGGGTCTGGGTTTTTTGTTGGAGGAGATTAACGATGACGGTGGTGTTTCTGGGGCTCTTTCAACACAGTCAAGTTTTCAGAAGGTTGGGGTTGCTAACCCGGCATCAAAAAGCACAGAAGGAGGTCTGAGACTTTCCTTTAATCTTCCAAGGGAGAAAATGGACAGGAAAGGGGCTAGTTCCTTCCCCTCAACGTCTGAGGAATGGAGAAAATTGTGGGGAAGACACGTGAGGAAGAAAAATGCAGCACACTTTAGGAGAGAAGCTATTGTGTCAGTTGTGGAGATTGCTAAATCCATCACAAAGACCAGTATTGTGGGATCTAGCAGGGTTCGGGACAGTTTGACAGGGGTGGATATGGAACAAGATTTTATTGGGGTCCAACAGTTGCTGTCCAATAATGCAGTAAGGCAGGAGTCTAAGAGAATTCTGGCAGATCAGGTTGTCAAGGAAGCTTCTCCAATTGAGGAGGAAAAACTTACTTTCAATGTTAGGAAAGAGTTGGGGGTCACTTTTGGGACTAATGATTCTTAACTGTTGTATTACTTGTCACAGTTAGAGGATGAGGACAGAAGACTTGTACAGGATCCAGAGAAGTCAGGGGGTGTTGCCGACGGCATGACAACATGATTTAGGAGGATAGAAGAGGGTGTTCAAAATTTTAAGTTTGTAATGATTGTGGTAAGTTGGAATATAAGAGGGTTAGTGAAACCGGAGAAAAGGGCTGCTGTAAGAAAATTGGTAAAGCAACAGAAGATTAGTCTTCTTTTGTTGCAGGAAACAAAAATTTCTAAAGACATTTATCATGTTATTAACGAGATATGGGGGTCATTAAGATGCAAATGGGCGTGGGTGCCTTTTAAAGGTGATTCAGGGGGACTCATTTCAGTTTGGAATGACAATATCCTGAACATGGAGGATGTTGTCAAAACTCAAAGGGTGTTGGCTATTAAGTTCAGTTGTGTTAGGGGGGATTTTTATGGATAGGTGCAAATGTTTATGGTCCTAATGATGAGCACTTTATATCGAAGTGCTCATCATTAAAGGAATGGGATGAGCACTTTAAGGATGCAATTCAATCGGCGTTACCCAGGTATGTGTCCGACCATTGTCCAATTAAGTTGTTTATTGATGTTGTAATTGGGGGGCCATACCTTTTCGGTTTGAGAATTGTTAGTGTCTACATAAAGATTTCTTAACAAAGGTTAGGCAATGGTGGATTCAATTACAGTGTCAAGGTTATGTAGGTTTCTCTTTAATGAGGAAATTGCAGGGGCTTTAAGATAGAATTAAGGAATGGAACAAACGGGAATTTGGTTGCCTAGATGAGGGGAGAAGCTACCTTGAAAGAGAATTGGAGGAATGGGATAAGATTAAAGAAGATAGATTGCTCAATCAAGAAGATTCTAACTTCTAAGGTTCGGAGAGAAGCCAAGTGTAATTTATGGAAGATTTTTCGTATGGAGGAAATATCATGGAGGGAGAAATCCAAAGTTTTGTGGTTAAAGGAGGGGTTCTTTCATCAGATGGCTAATGTGAGAAGAAAGATTAATTATTAAAAGAGATAACACTATACTTCATAAACTAGCGGAGATCAAGGAGGAGTTTTTTTTGCTCAATAACAGTGAAATTTCATTAAAGAGAAAGAAGGTAAAACTCAGAAAAGTGGAACAAAAAGACATGTCAAAGGTGCACCGGTACAAGAGAAATATACCAGCCACGAACCACAACTACATTATAGGAGCACTAAGAGTACAAGACCGATCTACCCCTTGCTTAGCTAGACAATCAACCATTTCATTTGCCGATCTACTAATGTGCTGAAACTAGAAGATTGATTTCATTGAAAAGGAATTGCATTTTCCAAGGTCCTTTCATAGATTTCACCCAGGAAATGGCATTAGCTGAGTCACTCTCCACAATTACATTTTGTTGATATGAGGAATGATAAATGCGAAGAGCTTCTAATATGGCCAAAACTTCTACTTCATTAGAGTCTTTGATCCCAACATGCTTGGAAAACATATAAATAACCTCCCCTTTGTGATTTCTTAGGATACCCCCAATACTAGCCAAACCTAGTTTTCCTTTAGCTGCTTCGTCTACATTGAATTTTAGAACTCCAAATGGAGGAAGGCACCAGCAAACTTTCATTTTCTTCTTGAAACCTCCCATCTTGAAACATCCTCACCAACTATGCATGATGTTATCAACCTTGATATCTGCACATGCCCAGTTGGCAATCCTTAATTGCACAAGAGCCAATAGCTCCTCCCTTGACGATCAAGGAAGAAATTACTCATTTGTTTTCCAAAAGGTTATAATCAAAGGATGATATTGTTAGACCAACGTTGGACAGTATTGACTTTCCCATGATTCAGGAGGACCTTAAGAGTTGGTTGGAAAGGGATTTTGAAGATAATGAAATTAGAAAGCCTTCTCAGATTGTGCGGGTGACAAAGCTCCAGGGTCGGATGGACTCAACTTTACTTTTATTAAATCTACCTGGGATATCGTTAAAGAGGGATTTTCTCATGTTGTCAGAATTCCATTCAAGGGGAAATTTTAATAAAGAGATTAATGCTACTTTTATTTGTCTCATTCCTAAAGTTCCAAATCCGGCGGTTTTGATGGACTTCAGACCTATTAGTTTGGTGGGGTGCATTTATAAGTTGTTATCAAAAGACTTCGACTAACATATTGAAGAAGGTTCTTCCTCTCATCATTAGTACATATCAAGGGGCTTTGTTAAAGATAGGCAAATGCTGGATGGTGTACTAATTGATAATGAACTTACACATTCAAGGAAGAGGGATAATAAGGAGGGTGCTAGTTTCGAAATCGATTTAGAAAAGGCTTATGATCACGTGGATTGGGACTTTGTAGATTATATGTTGGGCAAGTTTGGATTTGGTGCTACTTGGAGAATGTGGATGAGTGTATTTCTTACATTTCTTTCTCCGTCTTGGTGAATGGCTCACCATCAAGGCTTTTTAGGGCCTCACGAGGTCAAAGACAGGATGATCCGCTATCTCCCTTTTTATTCACCTTAGTGACAGAAGCTTTGGGCAGTCTCCTTTCAAAGGCAAAAGATATGGGTTTGATTAGTGGTTTTGATGCTGGTAAAGGGGAGAAGTTGTCACACATTTTCAATTTGCAAATGACGCGATTTTATTCTCCTGTATAAGGTGTGATGAAACTGTGATCTTGAAACAAATCTTGAGATGCTTTCAATTAGTTTCAGGATTGAATGATCAAAAAGTATGTTGCTGGGGGTTTGTTGTTCAAAGCTAGATAGTTAGATTTTGGCGAACAGATTCAATTGTAGAAAAGGGAGAAGTTTGAAAAGAAATTATCTACTTGGAAGAGACAATACCTCTCTCTATGAGGAAGAATTACTCTTAAAAAATCCTATTTGACCAACTTACCAGTTACATGTCACTTTACATGATGCTGAAGGTGGTAATTAAGTTGGATTGGATTCGGAGGAACTTTTTATGGGATGGAAATTGTCAAAGAAGGAAATTGCACTTAATGAAGTGGAGCGAGGTGATTAAGTCCAAAGCGGCAGGGGGTGGGGGGATGGGGGCTGGGTTTGTGAATTTAGATCTAAAAAACTGGTCTCTTTAGCAAAATGGTGTTGGAGATTTGGACAAGAAAAAGAGGCATTGTGGAGGAATGTTATTGTGTCTAAGTATGGGGTGGGTTCCAAAAAGAGTCCCCAAGTATAACTTGTCTAGTTTGTGGGCTGTCATTTCTAATTTTGGGGATGAGTCAAATATTAGTGGGGAGGTTTTTGTAAGAACCCGACCCCTAATCTCTGCGATTAGTGCTAATTAAGTATGTGGTAAGTTCACTAAGTGTATTTAGAGGCTAATTGTCTTTCTTTGAGGATTAGAATAGATTTTGAATAGCTTCGGTAAGTTTTGAGAGCCTTTAAACCTAGTTGGAGGCCTACAGGGTCCAATTTGTAATTTCGAGAAAGTGTGGGGGGCTATTCGTAAAGAAATTCAGTTCTTGAGCTCATTTGATAGAGAATATCATTTCCAACAACTTTTGTGTTCACTCTGTGCCCTTTCAAAGCCCTGAAAACACTTATTTCATCACTAGGGGCAAAACAATCTTTTCACTTGAAATCTGAACCCAAATCTTGATGTCCCCAAACCATGTCAAATTTATATTCATTAGTAACTAAATTTAATTTTATGAATGTCTATCTTCTTCGTCGAGTTCATCAGAGGCCCGGAAAGTCCATTGTTAAGCCCGTCAAGGTTTACTAGTGGTGGACCGGCCCCACTTTCCCCTTAATATAAAAACAAATAAGCTCCTTTCTTCCCCATTTCAATCCCAAACGTCCAACAGCTGAAGCTTCCTTCTCCTTCTTCTTGATTTCACCATCTCAAATCAAGAGGAGCTTTGCCCCATTGAGGAAACCAACACTGCCATCGCATCCTACGTGTCACAAGCTACCCATCTACGTCAATTTTGCAACTTCTCTCTGCTAACAACCCATCAAACAGCCCATAGCAGTGCTGTAGGGCATCCTTAATGTAAGAGCCTTTCCTCCATCTTCTAGTATGTTGATTAGGACCCTGATTAACCCACAAATTCCATCATGCAAGATCTAGTTTATATCATCTGTTCATTTTCCAAATTTTTGGGTATTTCTTTGGGTAATTGTTGGGAAAATTTTAAATTAGGAGTTCCAGCTGGGTTTAGAGGTTTTGGGAGGTGATTTCACAAGTGCTTGGACCCAAGGAAAGTATTTAATTTGATAATTGTAACATGCAAGCTCAATTTACATGAAATGCAAATTCTACTCAGTGTTCATATGCTATTTTCCTTGAATTTTGATGGTCTGATTGGTGGCTGTTTAAGAGTTTTTTTATGGTAATTTCATGCCTTAAATCCTAGGAAACCCAGCCTTGGAATCCCCTAAAATTTTCCCCAAAATTACGCAAGCCGGAGGACCCCAAAGTTATCACACTGAATGAGACAACCGGCAGAAAAATCTAGTTCCCAGTTGTCCCCTGGCCCCCTGGAACCGGGGTGCAGGTGGCCCGAGTGGCACACCCGGAAGTCCCTATTTTGCACCATTATGAATTGTTTTGACCCATTTTCAGTCCCAATTGATCTCCAACCTTTCGCTAACTATTTTGAGGTGGATTTAGTCCTCTTTAACCCTAAGATTTATGCACTTTGAGCCCGGTTCCTTGGGGAACAAAATCTTGAAACTTAGGGACTAGAATTGGAACCGCTAACCAGACTTGACTTTAATGAAATGGTTGACATTATGGGGTGGTGTTTGGATGTGTACTCACCCCAGAGGGTTGTCTGGAGGCACGTAGGTGTAGTTTGCAGTTGAGTATGCTGGTAGTTAGGGTCTCGGGTGCCGACCAATATCACTACATCACAAGGAATTATACTGGCATCCGGACACTAAATTCGCGTAAGGTAAAAACTCCCTACCCTGACATGTGAATGGCAACCCAAGACTTAGATCAGCTAGTTTGTAATGGATCCTTGACTATTGAAAGAAATCAACCCATCCAACCCCTAAGTCCTTGTCTACGTCATTCTTGAACTAGTGTTTTTTTTTTTTTGTAAACCCTCCGTACCTGGCCTTCGCATAATTTTTAGGACTTGCAACTTGCGCATGGGGTTTAAAGAGAATTTCTTTGCCCTGCTTACCCATATGAGATAGGATCCACGGTTGTGGTGTATCAGGTTGTGACGCAAGGATCCATGGTTGTGGTGTATCGGGTCACTGGGATCCGCCCTTTTACCCTTTTACCCATTTTGGGTCGAACCATTCCCTGCTGGAACACTGCCCGATTTTCTAGATACCTTAGGTATTGTTCAGTGTCCAATTTGGCCATTTTGTCAGTCTTGCCTTTGTTTTCCAGCCCGTTTATCCATCTGTTTACTTAGGGTTTCAACCCAGTTTTGACTTATGCAAGGGCTACTCATCTCTATATGTATGCTCCGTATGATATGATCTGTTTCGTAGTAGTCCCTTATTTTCATATGTACGTACAGACTTTGGAAACCTTGAGAGACTTTAGTCTGTAAGAAAACCATGGACCTGGCACCCTTGAGGAATTCAAGGATACATTGGGCTCTGAATTCCCTTGGCCGGATTAAGGGCACAGGTAAACCTTGAATCCTTGGGGCGCCTTCAGACACTCAATAGGACCCCATACTCCCTAGTGAGTTTGAATTACAAAATATAGAATGGACTAGGAGCACCTTTCCCTTTGTTTTTAATCCGTGAGTTGGCACCACTAAGCTTGGGGTTCATTTCAGCCCGATCTGCCGTCTGGATGTCCTTTAACTTTGACTTACCATCTGCAGATTGGTCTTTATAGGCTTGACGGAACCATGGCCGGCGTTATGTAGGGCCACCTCCTTGTGAGCTTGGCAATCTAGCTATGTTACATATATATGTGTGTGTGTGTGCGCGCGTGCGTGCGTGCGTGTTTATATTTATGCTTACTGTAAGGCATTTATGTAGGTGTGCTCCTGTCACCTTGTGTGATGGCGAGGGTATAGCGACATGTGGATGCCATTTTGTTAGGATCTGAATGTGATAGTGGTATTGTTTTATGATAATTCCGCTTTATGTTTTTCAGATCATATACTCATGCATAATATTGCCTACCTTACCACTTTATTGACACTTTGCTAGATTATATCCCGTCATTATTCATATTTGATGCAAACACATTATTATTGATTTTAAACACCTGCCAGGTCGTCGTACCTGACCCTGCCAACCTTGGTGATGTAGGTTCTACCACGGCTTGTAGGAAGCACTCGCGAAGGCAGCTATAGAGCTGCAATGCCTAGGTGAGGGTTGTGCTGACAATGTCAATTGGACATCGAGTGTTTCATTTTGTGACCATAACATTGGGAGGTATTTTATATGTTTTACTTTATTACGCTTTTGTTGTCCTTTTATTTTTGGGTTGTAATTAATGTAGTTTTATATTATAACCTTAACATTTGGATAATAAATTCTCCTGGTTACTGTCTTGCTCTGTATTCTATGTTTATGATTTTCCAGTTTGATGAATTATGATGTCATAGTAAGCATGTGTTCAGCGTTGGATTACGGCAAGGAATTTGAGGGCCATGGACTTCGGGTCGCAAGGCAATGTAAGCTTCCGCGAAATGTTCATGTTTGTGATAGGATTTTCTCTCTCACACATGCAGATATTTGGGGATAGAAATGCGCTAATCACCCCATTAATTTCTTAATCTGCCGCCCCGGGATGGGGGCGTCACTTCTTTGTTAAAGGTTTGGGTTT
This sequence comes from Litsea cubeba, assembly GCA_012931725.1. Taxonomy (NCBI): domain Eukaryota; kingdom Viridiplantae; phylum Streptophyta; class Magnoliopsida; order Laurales; family Lauraceae; genus Litsea; species Litsea cubeba. Next base: position 62,087,531 of record CM022952.1, on the reverse strand, counting down.
CTGTATGGGACAATGGGATATTTCCATTTTTGATTTGATGATTGGGTGGGAGTCGGTTCTTTCCTTTGGGAAGGAAATGTTGTATCTTGGAACATTAGCGTTAGCAAGGTCGTTCGTCGGTCAGAGTTTGTGGGAGTGAGTCATTGTCCCGTCTTCTTTCTAATATTTTCTTATGCAGGGATGCAATAGACTTTCATATTTGGAAGCCTCTTTCTATAGGCTTGTTTTTCCTCAAGGTCGTATTACAAGGAGATAAATCCTTTTAGTGCAGTTACATCTCCTTGTGTAGTTGTATGTGTTGGGAAGTCCCACGTCGCCTAAGTAATAGGCTTGACATGTCTTAATATACCTGTATGGGCTTTCCACCTATCGGCTTAAGCTTTTAAGTTGGTATATGGTTTATTACATGGTATCAGAGCGGGTTCTGATCCTGTTGTTCTTATGTAGCCCACGTGGCCGTCGTTCTTGTGTAGCCCACGTGCAGGCCCGTCCATGAAATCTGTCGGGCCCACACATGAGGGAGAGTGTTGGGAAGTCCACATCCCACATCCCACATCGCTTAAGTAATAGGCTTGACATGTCTTGATATACCTATATGGGCCTTCCACCTATCAGCTTTAGGTTTTGGGTTGGCATATGGTTTCTTACAGTATGGACGGATCATGTTTCACCAAGAGTTGAGGCCTTTTGCTGGTTGACGGTGGCGGGTAAAATCTCTATAACAGATGTTCTCAGAAGAGAGGGGCTGGTGTCGGATTCCATTTCAGACAGTTTTTGCCTACATGGGAGGGAGATGGAGTCGATTGATCACTTGTTCATTCACTGTGGTGTAGCTTTGTCTATTTGGAGATTCTTCCTCAAAGAATGGAGAGTAAGTTGGTGTCATCCTGGTTCATTACTAACGGTGTTTGAAGCTAGGAGGGGGACTCCGATGGTTGGAAATGCTAAGATTTTATGGAGAATTATTCCTCTTTCCATTCTTTGGTCAATTTGGAAAAAGAGGAATGATAGAATCTTCAATAGAAAAGAATCCTCATGGGAGGATCTATTATCAGTTGTTTTCTTGAGGATTGCTAATGTGCTAGGAAAGAATTTTTGGATCTTACGATAGATAACTTCTGCAAAATTTGGGAGCATGTTTGAAGATGGGTGTTGTAAAGAAGAAAAGGATAGTATCTTGGTGTTTTCCACCATGTGGGGTTCTAAAATTCAATGTGGACAGAGTGGCAAAAGGAAAATTGGGGTTGGCAGGTATTGGAGGCGTTCATAAGGGGGAAGTCATGTATATGTTCTCTAAACATGTAGGGATCAAAGACTAATGAAGCGGAAGTATGGCTATCCAGAAGCTCTTTGCATTTATCATACCTCTTTTTATCGTTACCTTGTTCTGGAGAGTGAATCAACTAATGCTATATCTTGGGTGAAATTGTTGACTAGGCCATGGAAAATGCAAAATAAAATTAGTCATCTAATTTCTGACATGCAGGTCACATTTCAGCACACAAGTAGATCTGCAAATGGGATGACAGATTGTTTAGCAAATGGTAGATAGATCTTGTAATTTAAGTGCTTTTGTTTTGATTTTGTGGCTGGTACATTTCTCTTATACCGGTATTTCTTTGAAGGGTGTGCCTTTGTTTCTTTTAAGCTGAGTTGTACTGGTTTCTTTCTTTAATGAAATTTTACTATTACTGATAAAAAAAAGTTTTACCACGCATCCACCTCAATATTCTCACATCTATTGCATCCATTTTGTGCATATGTTGCTTCTTGATTGGCCAACATTCTACTCCATAGGTCATAGCTGCTTTAATTGTTGTTTTGTAAAATCTTTTATTCAATCCTATTGGCATGCGCTGATCACAAAGCACTCCAAAAGCAAGTCTCCTCTTCAACCATCCTGCTTTTATCTTATGTTCGATAAGTTTATCAATCTCTCCATCCTTACTAATTATCGAGCCAAGGTAAAGTGCACAGTGTATCCATATGGCCATTAATTTTAGAATTGGTAGATCCACCTTGTACCCTGTCATGTTCCCTGATGAGGGCATGCTTGTTAACATGAGAGGAGTGGAGTAAAATAAAGAGTCAAATAAAGAGAAAAAGAAAGAGGAGGGAGTTAGAGTGTAAAAGGCAGTAATTGACAAAAAGTTACTTCTCCCTAAATTATAGCCTTTTTTCATTTAGTGCATTTTAAGAGTAGTTTTTGGTCATATAGTGCCTTTTGCACTCAACCTTGTCTCTTTTCTTTTTCTCTTGATTTGACCCTTTATTTTACTTCACAACCACCCTTGTAGAAACTAAGATTTAATGATATAGGCATGGTCAACCAAACCAATGGGTTAGATCATTCTTCCATTCCTCCCTCAAACTCCTCTTCTTTTTATCCTCCGTCCTTTGTTCATTGGTTTTCCAAGAAGTATTACGTTGAAACGCTAGATCTAATCAGGACTAGGGTTTGAACTTGGTATCAGAGCATCGAATCTAGGGCCAGACGATCAAGCAAACAAGACTACTGGTTCGGATCTAAGCAGAAAACAAGTTTTGAAGGGTTCTTACCCTACCCGAACCAGAACAAAGATTCTGATGGGTTTGAAAGTGGGTCGATAGTTGTTTTTTATGATGGGGACCTGATTTTTGTATGATTTGGTCCACAAAAGCTCTTGATGTGTGTACAACAGAGGTCCTCTGATGTTTTTTGTGCATTTTTTAGTGCTCCATTGCTCATTTTGCAATTGATATTCTATCAACTGTTTTTTCTCAGATTGTTAGTATTTTGTTTGAGGTGTTGCTGTTCCTGGTGTATTCGACTGGTGTGTTTCTGCCGTGTTTATGGTGCTGGTGTGTTTGTGATGGAGTATTGGAGATGAGAATGAGGAATGACTACTGTTGCTGTCGGCTGATTCTAAGCTGTTGTTGGTGGTCAACTAATTTTTGTGGGTTATCTTTTCTGTGGTTTCAAGTTGACAGTGTATCTAAAGGAGTTGAGTACTGGAGATCTACAAGTGTTCTCTTTCACAGGTTGGTGTTCTTTTTGTCTCTCTTCGGATTAATCAAATTAATAATTCATTGGAGCTTCAGTCTAAATGGAATCTAGGGGCGAAAGTTCAATGGGATCCAGTCAATAACTTCTTCCTAATGTTGTTAATCCTAACACAAGTATAACACTAAGTCTTTTCAATGGTACTAATTATAAGGATTGGGCCTATTTAGTGAAAATGGCCATCGGGGGGTCGAAAAGACTTGGGTACATTGATGGAGGTATCAAGGAACCAAATAAGCAATATCCTACATATTCAGATTGGGTGTCAGAAAATATGTTGATCATGAACTGGATTCTTAGTTCAATGGAAGAAGGAATTGCAAAAAAAGTTTTAAATATTCTGAGACTTCCAAAGAACTTTGGGACTCCATTGTGTGCATATGCTCAAAAGAGAAATAATGTCAGAATCTTAGAATTAAAAATGGAGATTGCTGGTTTTAAGTAAGGCACTCTCTCAATTGGAGACTATTATTCCAAATTCAAGGCGTTGTGGATAGAGTTGGAGTCTTACATAAACCTTGAACCTTGTTGTGCTCAGAAACAAATAAAATTGTTGGAAGACTAACATATATTGAACTCATGGGGGTTGTTGACCCAGAGTACTATGAACCCATTTGCACACAAGTAACGAGTCAGGACACAAGTAATGAGTCAGGATCCGTTGCCTCCTATTGGTACATTATTTGCTCTGTTGCAAGGAGAGAAAAGTTGTTGGATGGTTATGAATCCCAAATCCCAAACCTGATATCATACTTGAGAGGTCCACTCCTTTTCTTTTTGGTAACCAAGAGGTCCACTCTTACAAACAACAATATGGGAAACACAATGCCAAATACAGGATATGGTGGAATTGGTGGAGGCAAAGGACGTGGCCGTGGAAATAATCGTGGAGGAGGACGTACGGATGGCAATGTTGGAAATGGTGGTCCTGATCAAGGAGGACCGCCTCCCAATGCTGGATGGGGTTATGATTGACAACCTAATCCTAATTGTGACTAATTTTTTTGCACTCACCGTGGGAGATATAGACATACTGGGGACAATTGTTGAGACTTACATGGTAGGCCAGGAAATGTATCAGCAGCACCAGTGGAGGTGGAACACCCTAGTGGTTCTAATGAACAAAAGGAGAGGTTCAAGGTTGACATATGATAAGTGCTTAACTGTTTGCAATCTAAGCCCTAATATTTGATTCATCTTGTGCTAGTCATAGTTATTTTATTTTATTTGATTTTACATAGTTTTGTTAATTTTTATGCTAAGGTCAAAAGGAGCAAAAAGAGAGGAATTAATGAAGAGGATGATGGGCGTGAATCCCAAAGAAAGACCATGGTGGGTCACATTCAAGATATTCCAGATTTCAAGAAGACTTTCTAATTATTTGGACAACTTAAAATTCTAATCAAAGAAGAAAAGCAAAAGAAAGAAAGAAGAAACCCAATCTAGGGTTACACACCCAAAGGGGGCCCACATCTATTACAAATAGAAGAATTTCAGAAATTAGAAGTCTTATTCAAGTTAGAAGTGGAGTTCAAGAATGGAGAAAAACAAGGAGAGAAAGAAAGGAAAATTTGGAGCAAGAGTTCAAGTCAAGATAGAAGTCCTAAAAGAGGGGTCCCACACTTATGTTACACGCATCAAATAGGGCCCACTTTTATGTCAAAAGTTCAGATTTAATTCCTTGCAATTAATCTCAGATTTGTGGGTCCATGTGAATAAGTTTCTAGAAGATACAAGTGGGACCAGATTTAGAAAGCTTGCTAAAACAAGAAAGAAGACTCCTTATTCAATCTAATTAGGTTTCCTAATTATAAGGAAGGTTGAAGATCTATTTCTACAAAGGAACTACTTGCTAAAAGGGGCTGTTTTCAAGACTTATAAATAGCATACAAGGGAAAAACGTGAACAGTAATTTTCCAGCCCTATCAAGCCACGTCCAGCCACCATTCATCCCATATATTCCAGCCATATAACCAGCCATAAGACAGCAGCCATACAGCACCTTTGGAGCATCTTTGAAGCCATCTTTGGTGAGCTTTTGGAGGAGGAATAAAAGGGAAAAGTTGCTGGCCATCCACTACTTCACCATCATCTTCTAGTTTTATTCTTATGACTCTACTTTCTAGTTTATTTTTCATTAAAAACATGAGTAGCTAATTTTTTTTAGGGCTAGGGTGTAATTGAAATCTTAGCCTAGTTCTATGTAGTCTCTTTTGGCGTCTTTTAATTCAGATTTCAGTTTTGTTGGTTGAGATTCTAAACCATGTTATTAATTGATGAGTTGTGTATATGCCATACCAACCATGTGATGTTCAATTAATTTTAAGAGTAGCTAACTTAATTTTGATTGATCTTGATGTTATGCATCTAGGGTTTAGAACCATGAATAATCTAAGTATATGCCATGCTTAGACTCATGCATTTATCTTTCCCATTGTTTTTATGCATTATGTTTGTTTTGACTAGGACATATGCCATGCTTAGTTTTTACATCATAATGAGCAATTCATGTAGTATGCCACTCATGAATTAGGTTTAGAGGAATAATAATCTAGACGCATATGCCATGGTCTAGGTTGATAGATGTCACTAATAAAATCTGATTTTTGATTAAAAGATAATAAGGGACATGCATAGGATTGGTTAGGGGAGTAGATGAAACCCTAGTTCATTCATTCATTATTACTGTTTTTCAAGTCTCATACTAGTTGTTTTTAGGTTACTTTCCAATTAGTTTTTGATACTTTAAATTACTGTTTTTTTTTTATAGTTTAATTCCACTTTTCATCTTAATTGTTTATTTTAATATTCTGATTTTTAGTTAATTTTGACATTATTTTATCACAAGTCTTCGTGGGATCGACTTCGTACTTACAATTCACTACACTACATAGTGATCTTGTGCGCTTGCGATTTTTTAATTGTGTGCATACTAGTAACTTATTTCTAGGTTGCTCGGTGCATACCAAGTTTTTGGCGCCGTTGCCGGGGACTTGTTTGCATAGAATAGTGTCAAAACTTGTGTTTAGTGTAGTGTCATAGTCTAGTTTCATTTTTAGTTCAGTTACTTGAAGTTTTAAAGTGCTGTTAATTACTGTTTTATCATAGTATTTCAGCTACTTAATTTCAGATTCCTATTTTTCTTCTTTTAGCACAATTAACTCTTTTATAGGTGCTTACTTGCGGTCATAAATTCTGTATATGCAAGGTAGGCGATCTCAGGACTTAGCCATCATTGTCTACGATCCAGAAATTGAACGAACTTTTAGAAGAAATGGAAGACAAGCTCAAAGGGCAAGAACCAATACACAGCCCTCATCTGACTCAGAGCTTGAAGAAACCAGTGTTAACGGAAATCAAGGTCCTGAAAGAAAAATGGCTGACAGAGAAGAAAACGAAGAAGAAGTAGTAGTAAGTAATCAAAAGAGACCAATGAAGGAATCTTACATACCCTTGCACACCGAACAGCCGTCCACCATTCTTTATCCACCTAATACGGCTGGAAATTTCACTCTCCATGCACAACTGCTGAATATGGTGCCACACTATCATGGGTTACCTAATGAAGATCCTTATCTTCACATTAAGGAATTCTTTGAGTTGTGCGCGACACAACAGATACATGGAGTTACTGCAGAGGGCATCAGGCTACGTCTATTTCCTTTCTCTCTTAAGGATAAAGCTAAAATATGGTTAAACTCCTTGGATGCTGGTTCTATCAACTCTTGGCAGCAGCTAGCCAGTAAGTTTTTGAAGAAATTTTTTCCGGCTCAAAAGACAAGGCAGTTAAGAAGAGAGATCCAAACATATCAACAGAAAGATGGAGATCAGTTCTGGGAAGCGTGGGAGCATTTTAAAGATTTATTATTGAAGTGTCCACATCACAACCTCACTAAAGATGATCAGGTTCAAGCTTTCTATGAAGGACTGAACGAGCTGAATAAAGGAATAGTTGACTCTGCGTGTGGAGGGGCCCTGATGGAGAAAAATAGTGAGGAAGCTTATGATCTTTTTGAAACCCTTAGTGAAAACTCACAACAATTTTCTTGTCGAAACAAACAGATGGGTAAGAAGCAAGGAATATATGAGATCCAGTCTCAAGGAAATATAGCTGCCCAGATGGCGGCAATGGATAAAAAAATGGACATGCTCATCAAAGCAATGGCTTCCAACAACATGTAAGGACAGACACCAAAGGAAGTTTGTGCTATATGTTCTCACACAAACCATACTACTGAATGCTGCCCCATGTCATCTTTTACAGACCAGGAACAAACCAACTATGTTGGTAACGCTTTTCCCAAGCACAATAATCCCTACAGCAATACCTACAATTCTGGATGGAGAAATCATCCACACTTTTCTTGGGGAGGGAATCAAAACAATCAAGGGAATCAGAACCAATATCAAGGACAGCAGATAAGCTACCAGAATAATAATTTTTCTCAGAACAGTGCACAAAAGCCACAAGAAGATGAGTTCAAAAGTTTGGTGACCCAGTTTATTCAGTCATCTCAGGCTAATTTCCAACAACATAGCCAAGCAATTACAAATACTCAGCAGAGTTTGGCCAAGCTAGAAGCACAAGTGGGTCAGATAGCTAATGCCTTGAGCAAGAGGGAGGACGATAAGTTTCCAAGTCAGACTGAAATCAACCCTAAAAATCATGAGCATCTGAAGGCCATAAATACCGTCACCAAAGAGCCAGAGAAGGTCTACAGGAGAATGAGGCAGCATGGTACAGCCATAGACACCAGCGTGAATGGGCCACATGAAAATCCGAAAACTATAGAAATTGAGCCACAGGACAGAGCAAGGCAAACTCCTATTCAGGAAACAACTTCTATAGTGCCAGAGAGGATCTATAAGCCAGTTCCACCTTACCCTCAGAGGCTTAGACAGGAGAAGAAAAATCAGTTCACGCAAGACATCTTTGAGACTCTAAGGAAGGTAGAGATTAACATTCCACTGATTGATGCTATCAAGCAGATACCCTCTTATGCAAAGTTTATCAAGGAGCTATGTACAAACAAGAGGAGATTCAGAGATCATGAAGAGGTTAAGTTAACCGAGGAAGTCAGTGCAGTTCTTTCAAGAAAGCTTCCTCCAAAATTGAAGGACCCTGGGAGCTTTACTATACCTTGCAAGATAGGAGAGCATACTTTTGAGAAAGCTTTACTAGACTTGGGTTCGAGTTTCAATTTGCTGCCATTCTCAGTCTATGAGTATTTGGGTTTGGGAGAGCTCAAGACAACTTCAATTACATTGCAATTGGCAGATAGGAGTGTGAAGCACCCAAGGGGCATTCTGGAGGACATTTTGGTGAAGGTCGGAGAATTCATATTACCTGCTGACTTTGTGGTACTTGACATGGAGAGTGTATCATTGCCTCACCACCTTTCTATTATACTCGGCCGACCATTCATGGCTACTGCTGGTTCAAAGATAGATGTACAGAAAGGCACAATTGAAATGAAGGTCAATGGGCAGAAAATTGAGTTTAAAGTGTTCGAAGCTATGAAAATGCCTAGAGATGAAGATTGCTTTCAGATTGAGGTAATTGAGTAGGCTATAGTAGAGGTGTTTCCAAGAGCACATGGGTGCACGGAGGAGTTGGACACATGCATTCAACAAGGCCTCACCAAATCTGAAATCGAGCATGATAGTGATGAGCTTGCGGCAACACTTATGGAGATTGTAAATCAGCTAGAAGTACTCCCCTCCATTCTAAGTAAATATTCTAACTCTTATGAAATTCTGGGTTCTTCCACAAAGCAACCCGTTCCTTCTATTATAAAAGCACCAAAGTTAGAATTAAAGCCATTACCTGAACATCTCAAATATGCCTATTTGGGAGAACATGAGACTTTGCCATGTATCATAGCCAATGATTTGAGTTCTGATGAGGAAAGCAAGTTGTTAAAAGTGTTAAAAGCTCACAAGACAGCATTGGGGTGGAGCATTGCAGATATCAAAGGTATAAGCCCAACCATGTGTATGCACCGTATCTTGTTAGAAGAAGAGTCTAAACCTACAAGGGAGGCACAAAGGAGACTCAACCCTCATATGAAGGAGGTTGTCAAAGCAGAAATTCTTAAGCTATTAGACGTTGGGATCATCTACCCAATCTCCAATAGCAAGTGGATTAGCCCAGTGCAAGTTGTTCCCAAGAAGAGTGGTATGACAGTGGTAAAGAACGAACATGATGAGCTGATTCCTACTAGAGTTACCACTGGATGGAGGGTATGCATACCGGAAGCTTAACACAGTTACCAGAAAGGATCACTTCCCACTTCCATTCATTGATCAAATGTTAGAGAGGCTAGCTGGGCATTCACATTATTGTTTTCTCGATGGATACAGTGGATACAATCAGATTCCTATTGCTCCAGAGGACCAAGAGAAGACCACTTTTACTTGTCCATTTGGGACATTTGCCTACAGGAGGATGCCTTTCGGGCTTTGCAATGCACCAGCAACTTTTCAGAGATGCATGATGAGTATTTTCTCCGATATGGTGGAGCGCTTTATTGAGGTATTCATGGACGACTTCTCTGTCTTTGGATCATCATTTGATAACTGTTTGTATCATCTGGAGTTTGTGCTAAAGAGATGTGAGGAGTATAATTTGGTGTTAAACCGGGAAAAATGCCACTTCATGGTGAAACATGGCATTGTACTTGGGCATGTGGTAACTGTAAAGATATAGGTCAGCTCGACCTAATGGGACCCATTAGGTCGAGCTGACCTATATCTTTACAGTAACAAGCAAGGGGATACAGGTGGATAAGGCTAAGATAGACTTGATCAACAAACTTCCACCACCCACATCCGTGAAGGGAGTACGAAGTTTCCTTGGGCATGCTGGATTCTATCGCAGATTCATTAAGGACTTCTCCAAGATTGCAAGACCACTTTGTTCATTGTTACAAAAAGAGGTGGAGTTTGTTTTTGATGAGAATTGCTTGCGAGCATTTGAGCTGCTGAAAATTCTTTTGACATCAGCCCCTATTATCATGGCACCTGATTGGAGTTTGCCATTTGAGCTCATGTGTGATGCCAGTGACTATGCTTTGGGGGCTGTGCTTGGCCAAAGAGTAGAGAAGCTTCCACATGTGATTTACTACGCCTCCAGGACTCTAAATGATGCACAACTGAACCACTCTACTACTGAGAAGGAACTTCTTGCTGTAATTTTTGCACTAAAAAAATTCAGATCCTACCTTGTTGGGTCTAAGGTAATAATCTACACAGATCATGCAGCATTGAAGTATCTATTGAGCAAGAAGGATGCAAAGCCAAGGCTAATTAGATGGGTGTTGTTACTACAAGAATTTGACCTTGAGATCAAAGATAAGAAGGGCAGTGAGAATGTAGTGGCAGACCATTTATCCAGATTGTTGAATGATAAGGCATTCAAAGGGGACGAAATTCCACTAAATGAATCTTTTCCAGATGAGCAACTATTTCAGATTACCAAGCTTCCATGGTTTGCAGACTTGGTGAATTACAAGGTTTGTGGTGAGTTCCCAATGCATTTTACTAATCAAGATAAGAAGAGGATGGTGCACATGGCACGTTTCTATTACTGGGATGACCCATATTTGTTCAAGTACTGCTCAGATCAGATCATTAGAAGATGTGTACCAGAGGAAGAGGTTCAAAGCATCTTAACACATTGCCACAGCAAGGCGTGTGGAGGACATTTTGGAGGAAAGAAGACAGCTGCTAAGGTACTTCAATCTGGTTTCTTTTGGCCCTCTATATTTAAATATGCACATACTTTTTGTTTAAGTTGTGATAGATGCCAGCGAATGGGGAATATTTCCTCACGGAATCAAATGCCACTGAAGGGCATACAAGAGGTGGAGCTCTTTGACGTGTGGGGGATTGATTTTATGGGACCATTCCCATCATCCTATGGTTATCTCTACATTCTGGTAGGAGTAGACTATGTGTCCAAATGGGTGGAGGCTATCCCAAATAAAACAAATGACCACAAGGTGGTTTTTCATTCAACCTATTGTATGTTAGTGCACTAACCAAGAATCTTAATTGTTGTGTAACATTTTATCATTGCTATTGTGTTTTTCAAGCTCTGAGGACAAGACAGGGTAGAAGATTGGTGGTGGTGATGAGAGTAATGGTCTTTACACCTTTGACTTGAAGAAAATAAAGTCAAGAGCATTATAGACTAAAAGTTGTTGATGAGAATAAAATATCCCTGTGGCATCATCTTCTTGGTCATGCACTGTTCCCGTGTCATAGGAATATTTCTTTTCTGAATTTTGCAAATAAACTTGATAGTATTTTGAGATGTGATGCTTGTCAATTTGCTAAGAATTAGCGATCAGTGTAATCAATTAATATTAATAAATGACATTCTTGTCCATTTAAAAACTTGATAGTATTTTGAGATGTGATGCTTGTCAATTGGCTAAGAATTAGAGATCAATATACTTAGTTAATATTAATAAAATAAATTCTTTTCCACTTGATTTGATTCATTTTGACGTTTGGTATGCTCTTATAAAATCTATTTATGGTGATCGATATTTGTGACTTTTTTTATGATGCAACTAGGGTGTATCTTTTGAAAGCTAAAGATAAGGTCTACATCTCTTTTAAACATACCATAAAATGATTTTAAGTTTGACAAAAGAATTAAGACATTTCGATTTGACAATGAAGGAGAGTACAACTCTAGCGTTTTTCAGGGTTATCTTACTGAAAATGGGATTGCATCACAGACCCCATATACATATACACCAGAGCATAATGGTGTTGCGGAATGTAAAAATAGACACTTGCTGGAAGTCACCAAGGCTCTTTTATTCGAGATGAATGCACCCAGGTGTTTTTGGTTGGATGGAGTTTTAACAACATACTTAATAAATAAAATGCCTTCAAAGATTTTGGGAGGAAAGTGTCTTGTAGTAGTGTTGTGTCCCAATTGACCATTGTTCCAAGTTCCACCAAAAGTGTTCGGATGTACCTGCTTTGTACACATTCCGAAGCATCAAAGACATAAATTGGATCCAAAGGTAGTCAAATGCATTTTTGTGGGATATCCTAGTTCTCAGAAGGGATACAAGAGCTATGCACTTGGAAATCAGGGTCACCTCTTTGTGACAACGGATTTTAGTTTCCATGAAGATATTTCATTTTTCTCATCAGCAATGGATTATTACTAGACGGGAGTGCAAAGGAGGATGTACCTCATGTTAATTCTGTGTCTTCCCCATTGTATCTAGGATTACCATTTGGAGAGGGAATGGAGTCCCTCGATCTAGAAGGAGGCGAGAAGCTCCAGAGACCAGTACCAGTATATTCAAGGAAGAAGAAGTAGACCATTGCTCTCATCTATACCATCATCTAATGCTTCGAATCTGGATTCCGGCCCTCTCTCTCCTTCGTCATAAGTTATTCCCCAATTAGGTATTTCCTTCCACTTAGACTGTCTTGCTACCTCATGCAAAGGAACAAGATCCTGTGTTATTTGTCATCCTATTCATAATGTTGTTTCTTATAATCATTTGTCCCCTCTATATCAGACCTTTATTTCCAAACTATCCATTGAATGTATACCTAAACATGTGATAGAGGACCTGACTCATTGTACATTGTAAGTGGAGAGAGGCAATGGTGGAGGAAATGAATGCTCTAGAAAAGAATCATATGTGGGAGTTGACAGGGGTGTAAATGAGTGTTCACATTAAAGTACAATTTAGATGGTACCATCGGTTGATATAAATCAAGACTTGTTACTAAGAGATTTACTCAATCTTTTGGGGTTAATTACTTTAAAACCTTTTCCCCTGTCGCTAAGCTGACTTCTGTTTAGGTGCCATTATCCCTAACAACCAACTTTGATCGTCCATTGTACCACCTACATGTAAAAAATGCACTTCTCCATAGGGATTTAAAGGAGGAGGTTTATCTGGATCCTCCACCTGGATTTGTTGTTAAGGAACAGGAAGGCAAAGTATGTTTTCTCAAAAAATTCTTATATGGACTCAAACAGTGCCCACGAACCTGGTTTTAAAGGTTTTGTAAAGTTATCCTTAAGTATGGTGTTATGCTGATCACACTTCTTTGTATGAAGGTGGTCATCCTTGTAGTTTATGTTGATGATATAATTGTTACTTGAAGTGATGTTGACTCTCGACTTAAAAGGTTTTTTGAAAAAGGAGTTTGAGATCAAGGATCTAGGTTTATTGAAATATTTCCACAGAATTGAAGTAGCAAGGTCAAAGGCTGGAATTGTTATATTGTTATATCACAAAGAAAATATGCACGTGATCTCCTTGCAGAAACTGGGAAGCTAGGTGCAAAGCTGGTAGACACTCCAACAGAGCTGAACCATGACCTCCACATCATGGTTCAAAATAACGGCTGCTACGTAGTGTAGTGGTTGCATTATCGGTCGTACCAGTTGAGGCCACTATGCTATTTTGAAATTAGCGGCGCTACAGTCTAAAACAGAGTAAAGCCAAGTAGTTTTAGTTTCAAACATTATTTTTCCTATTTCTGCTCCTCAATATCCTTTCCTATAGTGGTCTCCACCCTTATATGGTTCCAAATCACAAAAAAAAAAAAAAAAAAAAAGACAAGATTTTTGGTACACAAGATTTGAATTCTTTCACTATTTAAAAACTTCACACTGCTACGTATCGCCTCAACCTAACCAATGGGTTAGATCATTCTTCTATTCCTCCCTCTTAACTCTTTTTTTTTTTTTTTCCTTCATTGTTAGTTCATTGGTTTTCTAAGAGGCATTACATTAAAACCCTAGATCTAATTAGAAACAGGGTTTCAACTATTGTGAGTTCAGTTTCATCACACGTACTGTTATATATATAGTGCAATTTGGATAGTTCACCTGGTTACTAAAAGTGGTCTTTTTAAAGAATATTATGAATAAAAGCCTTCATGGATGTTCTCATTACACTACATTTGTGTTCTCATAGTGAGGGGCCTATTTCCCTTTCCATCAAACAGCTATTCAAATATTAGCAATAATGGGTGGCAATTTCATACCTCGCCAGAAGCATTGTTGAATTCCTTCTGTGGTTAAACCTATAAAAACGAAATAGCACTTGAAGTTAGTGGCTTCATGGAAAATGACAACAAAAGCTATTAGTTTCATACTTAAACATCTAAGTCAAAGATATCAAGTCTTAAGTTACAACTTTTTCAACAAATAAAAATAAAAAAATGAAAATTTTAAATAATGCTGCATGTTTTACCTTTAAATATTGAGGGTATGGAGGTCCCGAAATACACTGTCCGTCTTGGCAAATTCCATATGAATGATCTAGGGACATTGATTGGGGCAAGGCTAGAATCATGGTCAGCAAACACCTGCATGAAAGATTTTCACTTATTATTATTTTTTATGTATATGATCAAGTGTACTGAAAACCATCACTTGTCCATACAAATATCAGCTATTGTTGATATCACATTCTTTCCCTTTTCCCTTCCTTTATGCTTGTCTAATGGAATATAACTTGAAACCACACGTGTTGGTTTATTTTGTCAGCATATTATCTTTACTATCATAATCATGACAGAAGTTTTATTGTACCTCGTTAACTTGAAAATATGTTCCGTTGAGTGGAAAACTCCCTCTCATTGCTGTTCGGCATGGTATCTGTTAATTTGAACATAGACATTACTTAGTAACACCAATTAAATAAAAAAAGAAGAAAAACAGCTTATTGTCAGATATTTAGAATTGTATGTAGTATCAAGCTAACAGACAGGGAAACATCTACAGTATTAATTACATATTCTAGGAAATTAGTTTGTTATTTCAGGTAGATCTACAAAATATCCATTTTCAGAAAGTTTAGAAAAAAGAATTATTATGGTTGTTATTGATTTAAAGGCCTATGATAGAGTGATGGTTTGTTGAACATTGGAAGAATATATATCATCACTGATGGTTATATCAAAATATTATAGAAGACTTGCGAGGGCCAACCGGGATAGTGAAAATAGTGAGGCAGATCACCCAGTTGGAGTTGAACTGCAACAATGGTCATCACAGATCCCTTTTCTATTTCCCATGGTTAGAGAGAACTTCATGGTAGGCACCCAAGAACAAAGTTCCTCGGCGCATGCTATTTGTATGTGATGTGGTAGTTTAGTAAGACATGAAAGCAAGTATATGATGACAAAGTTGCTAGCCAGTAATCCCAAATCAATTGGTGATAGGAAACAACACAAACAACTACTTAACACTCTCCCTGTCCCGCTCGGAACCGAAGCACACACCCACACAAGACCAAAATGCGGCATGGGGCCTTCTTGCCCTGTACACTTGCGCCCCGCACAAACAAAAAACGCGGCATGGGGCATTTTTGCCCTGCGTGGTTTCGAACTCAGGACCTCTGGCTCTGATACCATGACAGAGTTGCTAGCTAGTAATCCTAAAATCAATTCGTGATAGGAAACAACATAAACAACTACTTAACATATGATAAGTGAACAATTAGGAGAAATGATTTAGTCAAATTTGGTTGAAATGTATAGAAGATCAAACACACAATATATATATATATAGAGCAAGTTTGGCAAATCCGGATATGGAAGTTAATTGGTTAAAATTGATAATAACTTGGTATCTGTGTGATAAATTCAAATATTTAGAGCTACCTTTTCATTTGAGTTATTTAGAGAAACTTTAAAACAAAGCAAGAGGTTGTCATATCACAGGTTGGATCATCATAGGCAAAAGGGTATATTTCTGATTGATTTTATGCTTTAATAGTAAAACCTAGAGCCTCTCATTCAAGGCCTCATCTTTTTCATGCATCCTTCTATGTGTATTCAAATGGTATCAGAGAACCATTAGTCATGAGTGTTTAAAGAAAGAAGTCTTCATAAATTACAAAAAAGTTCAGGGACTGTGGTGTAAAAATGGTAAAATCACAGGTTTTTTTTGTAATTTCAAAAAATTGTATTATTATAAATTATAATAATCTAGGATGTTAGCCAAATCAAAGTAGACCAACCATCATATTGTTAGCCCTAAAGTCTTAATTGTTCTTTCGTTGCTTTACAGAAAATTATGGACTACAATTTGCAAGAGTCTATGGTGATTTCATTAAGAATAGCCGGCGACTAGTTATAAGAACACAATCAAAGCCATTGATTAAAATTATAAAACCTAATCACATAATAGCGCTAACCTAATTATAACTTTAATCTAATCTAATCATAATCCAAGATGAACTCATCCTTCTCATAGTTAATGTTTAAAAATATTCTTTATTATTCCCCGCAACAACAGGGTCCTTTCAAGAAAAAGGATCGTGTGATTGGTTCACTAAACACAACCCTTTGTTTTTTTTTTCAATAACCTTTGATCTTGGTTCAATGTCTTCAAAAACGTCCATTGTGCTTTACTTGTGATCAACATCTATCTGTAAAGCCTTTTACTGTCGCATTCCCCTCTTTTTGAGTTTGTCCAAGCCTGACGCTCACTAGATTAGATCTGTCATGATTATCTGGGAAGCGCACAAATCCTTAGACTTAACAAAAAAGACGAGATTAAAGGAATTGGTGAACATGCTAATGATTATGAAGAGAACCTTTTTGAACCGTTGGATGGTCCTGATGTTACTTTTAATGGAAAGATCTTTGTGTCAAGAGCTCGTAGGCAAAAAAAGATTGATGATTATAGTTTGAATGAGCTCAAAATACTCAAGATAATATTATCCATTGAACTGATCAATTTGCATCCACACATTGTGCCTCATGTTGTTGTGGTAATTAAAAAAAGTAGAGATGGAGTCATTTTACAATTGTCGACATAGTGGATTTTAATAATTCTTTTTGACCTCTTTCACTTTTTTTTAATGAATCAGTTGAAAAGGCTTTGTAACATTTCCCATAGATCAATCCCAAATGGTTTGAGGGTTTTACTTTTTTTGGATTTTACAATATCCTTTTGTAAAAAGAAATGTTTTTTTTCCTTTTCTTTTACTCAGTGTTAACTAGGAAAGATAGAATCAAAATGAGGACTTCCTAAAGAATTTAGGGTAGCTTCAATACGTGATACTTTAAGTGTGACTCATTTGAGATGGTTTAGAGATATCCAACGCTAGACACCAATGCCGTAGTGGAGGATAAGTTTCGCTATGGATGTTGATAGACAACCAAAGAAAAGGGGTAGGTTGAGAGGACATGGATGGAAGTAGTAAGGATAGATTTGAAAAAGTGCAACACATCTGAGGATTTGGCTCAGGAAAGATCAGAAAGGAGAAACAAAATTCATATAGCCGACCCCAACATAGCTGGGAAAAGGCTTTGATGAAGATTTTCTTTCCTCAGAGTGGGTCAACTAAATCACATCCTAATGCATTCTAACTTTAGACCTATTCCCATAGATCAATGCTAATTTCTTGAATCAAACTACATATATTCTTCTCTAAACTCTTCATCTCCTTGTCTACTGCTATCCTTGAGGCTCTAATACCAAACTGGATGGTGATCTAGGGTTTCTCAAGGTTTGAGAAACCTAGAATGAAAGAAAAAGAAAAATAGAGTGAAAAGGAACTGTAAGAGAAGCACCATTCGGGCGACCACAACTGTATATATACTTTATTATATTGTACATCATCATCATCATCAAAGCCTTGTCCCTACTATGTTGGGGACTTTATGCATTATATAATACTTTATTATATTTTACATAACTACCAAAAAACATTTAGTTTTACCAAAATACATACAAGTCCGGAGGCTCAGTTATGTCAATACAGGCCCGTTAAGCTCACTCCAGGCCCAATACAAATAATATCTCATAAATGACAGGTCAACCTCATAGCTGTATAGTAGATATGTTTAGCATAGATTTTGGATCTGATTCCAATATATCAATTACTCTCCCAAATTAAAGGCTTAATTGTAATCTTTGATTGGGCTAACAGCCCTTATATAATGTAACCTGTTGATCCCAAAGGGATACACAGAATTTCTCCCAGTTTCCTGACTTCAATTCCTAACATCTCTTTGAGATGAGATGGTATCAGAGCCGAAGGTTGCGGTCTTCTTGTGATTAGAGAGAAATCATCCTTTCCAGTGGTAAAGAACAGATCAGGGATCTGTTTTCAGACATCTCTGATTTTCGTCAGTCAAAAGCATCGGCTATTGATCATAGCCGTTCAACTGTGGCCCACCTTGATCAACCAGACTCTGCTGGAATCCACAACAGATCTGGTCGCCCACTGCCTCAGAGTAATCCTGGTGATTTTTTCACAAATTTTGGCCACTTGGAGGTAGGTCTTTTACTCCATCTCGTGATTTCACAATTTTTGGCACTGTTTTTCCTCACAACCCTCCAAAAGCTTTGATCTGAGGAATCTTCAGATGAGATTTCATCACAAAGAAGCCATCTCAGACCTGGATTCAGATCTCTCTTGATTTGCATTCCCATCAATCTGTGGACCCCATGTTGTGCACTAGTCATCACCCTGTGGGTCGCCTGGTCGCATTTTTTTTTTTTTCACTTTTCTTCTGATCGGCCTACTGTGCTGCATGCTGTTGCTGTTTTCTGATTGGTAACTGATTGCCGCCACTGTTTTCTGAGTGCTTGTTGCTGTCTGTTAAATCTACACTCATCTGTTTCTTGTTTCTTTTTTCTGATCTCATGGATAGAACTGAGAAATCTGACATTTCTATTGTTCGATTTAATGGAAAAAACTATGCTTCTTGGGCATTTCAATTCCAATTATATTTCGAAGGAAAAGAACTTTGGGGCTATATTGATGGGTCTGAACAAATCCCTGCTGATGATGCCAAAAAAACCCTATCTTGGAAAACTAAAGATGCAAAGTCAAATCTTGGATCCTTTCCTCTGTAGAACCAAATTTCATTTGCATCCCAGACCCTGCAAAACATCAAAAGAAATGTGGGAATACCTAAAAAAGGTGTATTATCAAAGCCATGCAGCTCGTCAATTTCAACTGGAATTTGAAATTGCAAATTACACCCAAGGGACGACGTGAGACGTCCATACAGGATTGCTACTCTGGTTTCCTAAGCCTCTGGTCTGAATATGATGAAATAAAATTTGCGGATGTGTCTGAGGGACTTCTTCCTGAATTATTAAAACTCCAATAGAACCGTCATTGGGATCAATTTCTAATGAAGCTTCGCCCTGAGTATGAATCGGTTTGCTTTTAGCTTAATGAATCGAGCTCCTCTCCCTACAATAGATGAGTGTCTTCGAGAACTGCTTTGCGAAGAACAACATCAAATAACAAAGGCCACTCTTGAGCAAAAGGTTCATGAAAGTATTGTTCCAGTTGCATATGTGGCTAAAGGTCGGCCATCTCCTCGTGACAATGGTACTTGTGACATGAGTAAAGTACGATGCTACAGCTGCAATAATTATGGCCACTATGCTTCACAATGCAAACAAAAATTCTGCAACTACTGCAAAGCCTCCGGACTTATCATTTCTGAATGTAGGAGACGTCCAAAGAATCATGTTTCTCGTGCCTACACCACTACTAATACTCATGCCACTATTGAACAAAGTGATTCTTCTTCTACACTATCTGGTCCTTCTGCACACTCTGTTGGCTCTGCACCAGTTGAATCCCCTGCTTCTCTCACTCATGAGTTAGTACAACAAATGATCATCAATGCATTTTCTGCCATTGGCCTTTTAGGTAAGACCTCAATTTCCTCATCCACTTGGTACGCAGACTCAGGCGCCACAAATCATATGACTTCATCACCTTCATCTTTAACAAACATCGTTGAATATAAGGGTAACCTTAAAATTCAAACTGCTGATGGAAAAAATTTACCAATTACGGCCATTGGTGACGTCAATAGTTCCTTGCCATTAAAAGATGTTTTTGTTTCCCCTAGATTAACCACAAGCCTTCTCTATATTGGACAGTTGGCTGACAATAATTACAGCATCTCATTCTCTTCCGCTGGTTGTGTTGTGCAGGACCAGGAGTCGGGGAAGGTGATCGTGAGGGGGCCTGGACAAGGAAGACTATATGTGCTTCCAATTAGGGAGAATAAAACTTCTAATAAGTTGTTTTGAATAAAAGTCAATTATGGCATAATAAGTTAGGACATCCAAATATCAGAACTTTATCAACATTGTTCAATTCTGGCTTATTAAACAATTCTGGTGGTTGTGTTCCATTTGATTGCAATGCATGTACGTTAGGAAAAAGTAAAGCTCTTCCTTTTCCACAATCTATATCTCGTAGCAAGTAATGTTTTGACCTGATTCACAGTGATGTATGGGGGATAGTTCCTCATATATCCCGTCGTAGTCATAAATATTTTGTCACATTCATCGATGACCACAGGAGGTTCACCTAGATTTATTTGTTTCAAAATCTGCTGTTCTTACTGCCTTTAAAATTTTTGTAACCTATGTTGATAACCAATTTTCCAAAAGCATTAAAATATTGCGGTCAGACTCGGGAGAGGGGGGGGGGGGGGGGGGGGGGTTGGGGGGCATCTACAAAATTTCAGCTCTTTCTTCAAGAAAAAGAATTATCTCACAACAGACATGTCCGTACACTCCGCCAACATAATGAGGTTGCTGAAAGAAAGAATAGACACCTTCTAGATGTTACTCGGACTCTCCTTCTTGAATCTTCAGTGCCTACCCATTTTTGGCCTGAAGCTCTCACAACGGCAGTCCATCTAATAAATCGGCTACCATCCACATCCATTAATCATGAGACCCCTTATTTCCGACTGCATAAGACACAACCTACTTTTGATCATCTCCATCCTTTTGGTTGTGTATGCTTTGTTCTGCTTCCTACATATGAAAGAACTAAATTAACTGCTCAATCCGTTAAATGTGCTTTCTTAGGTTATGCCCCTCATCAAAAAGGTTTTGTCTGCTATGATCCTATTGCTAAGAGCAAGGGTCCTGTCATGGCCCAAGTGCCCGCAACAGCCTTCTGAATGTAATTCTCAAACAACATGTTCTCAAAGAGAAGTGGCAAGGAGGCAAAGTTTAGTAGCTTTGAATAAGAAACCATTATTTATGAAGTAATGTGTGTGCTTTTCCTGATCACCATTACGTAGACTAGAATAGATAGTGCCAAAATCTTTTATACTCTTACTTGACTTGCACAAAACCTGGTACAATGACTGTCATAGTGGTGAGGGATGTTTCCTATGACTTCACGCATCAACCACCATATTGTCTGTGCCTGTTTTATTAAGGATACTAAAAGTGAACTCCTGAAGGGAGGCGCTCCACTTAACTCGACGATCACTCATGTGCTGTTGGGATTGAAGGTGTTTTAATGCCTTGTGAGCAAAATATAATACGAAGTCTTTCCTAACTAAATAATGTCGCCAATATCACAATGCTTGCACGACGGTGTAGAATTCCAAGTCATACTGTGACTATTTGTGCTTGGCATTGGAGACCTTCTCACTAAAAAATACAACTGGGTGACCTTTTTGGTTAAGAACTCCTCCAATTCCAACATTAAAAGCATTACAAGCAACTTAAAAAGACTTTATCAAAATCTAGATGTCGCAAGATAGGGGCTTCCATTATCTTGCGCTTAATTCTTTCAAATGTTCGAGTTGCTGCACTTGTCCATTTAAATTCGGCCTTTTACATACATTCAATGATGGGAGCCATAATACTGAACCGTTTATAGAATTTGTCAAGTCTGTGAAAACTCCGAATCTCAGTGGAAGTAGTTGGGATTGGCCAATCAAGAATAGCTTGAACTTTGGAAGGATCCATCTCAATGCCCTTTGAAGATAAAACAAAGCCAAGGAAAACCACAAAATTGTTCATAAAAGTGCACTTCTTCAGATTAACTCAAAAGCATTCCTTGCGAAGAAGTTGCAAAATGCTCATCAAGTGATCAAGATGCTCCTTTCTTGATTTCTTGTAAATTAAAATATCATCAAAATAGATAACATACTTCCCCCAATAAAAGGTTTTAGCAATTGTTTCATAACACTCACGAATGTACTAGGAGCATTAGTGAAACCAATAGGCATAACTAACCATTCATAAAGACCATCTTTAGTTTTGAAGGTCGTTTTCCATTCATCACCTGGCCTAACAGATTTGATGATATCCACTGCGAAGATCAATATTGGAAAATACCTAAGCACCAGTCGTAAGATCAAGCATGCCATCAAGCCTAGGGATAGGGAAACAATACTCTAGAGTGATTTTTGTTGATTGCATGACTATCCAAGCATATATGCCAATTTCCATCCTTCCTTTGGAGTGAGAAGAGCAAGTACTGCATATGTACCAAGGCTTTCTTGAATATCTCCAAATTGCAAAAGAGCATCAACTTGTTTCTTTAGTTCAACATGTTCTGATGGACTCATCCGGTAAGCACAAAGAGAGAGAGAGCTCCTGGAAGTAAATCTATGGCATGATGTTGTCTTGCATTGGCGGCAAATCATATAGAAGTTCATCAGGAATTAAATCAAAGAAATCATTGAGCAATGTCTTTACCTTTTGGGGGATAGATGGCTTTTATTCTTCTTTTGATTTTGTCACCTGCTTGGTAACCAAAGCATACATCACACCTTGTTCTTTACTTTCAACTTCAAATTTGTGCATAGTGAGGATGTTAGGAGATGCAGGAGTAACTTGTGGTGATGAAGGTGGAGTCTCCAAGGGTTTCAACTGAATTCATTGTCCATTCCATTTAAAAGTGTACATTATCCACATGGTTGGTGATGACCTTAAGGTGTTGGAGCGAAGGCTAACCAAATAAGATGTGGGTGATATTCTTCAGAATTGCATCACATTTAAAACGGCCTTAATATGAACCAAGCTTTAAAGGAACAATGCACTGTCGGTTGATGGGAATAGAATAATCATCTACCCATGCAACTCTATAAGGCTTTGGGTGCTTCTCAATTGGCAATTGACGTTTCTCAACAATTGTTTCTTTGGATATGACATTCATAGCACTGCCACCATCAATAATGACATTGCAACCCTTACCTTTACAACTTGCTCTTGTTCGGAAAATAAGGGCTTGATTCTCATCATCATCCTCTAGGACATTTATGACTAAAAGGTGCCGATGAAGGATAGGCAATGGGCTTTCATCAGTGGCTGTAACCTCAAGAGGCAGTTCTGTCTCAAGTGGTAGTTCTATGTCAGGTTGCTCCATCTCTATGTGCTTATCATAGTGTTCATCATCTGTCTCGTTTCTTGCAAGAATTGCATATAATATATTGTCGATCTATTCTTCTATGTACTCTAGCATTATTCTGGTTTGCTTGCCATCTCTAATTTTGTCAAGGATTCTGCTAACCCTGTGGTGGAGCTTGTTGCTACTTATGAATTTGATTTTGTGGTTGGCCTGGAGGTGGTTGGAACCCTTGCTTTGGGGTCTGGTTGATATTAGAATCTAGACCCTTTTTTTATAGATAGACTCTCCGGCTTAGGAATTGAAGCGTCATCTAGTCTCTTGAGATCCGACTCTTGCTCAAATAGTTGCGCCTTGCAAGAGATTTCATCAATGCTGGTAAAATGAAACATTAGCATCCCACCCTTTATATTAGGGCGTAATCTTTCCCGCTAACGGGTGACTATTAAGTGATCTAACTCATTAGTTTTGCATCGGATACAAAGCTCATGGAATTTATAAGTGTACCCATCGATGACATGGAACCATGGTTAAGGTTGATGAACTCTCTTTGGAATAGTCAAGGTAGTCAAATGGCAGATATTTGTCCTCCAATCTTTCTTTCACAACTTCCCAATGGGTGACAGGAGGGCGTCCCATATTTTCATTGTGGTCACCAATATTATTCCACCAAATTCTAGCAGGACCTTTTAATTTCATCTTGACAAAAGTCACACGTTGAGTACCTTCTATGTGGTATTAAAAGAAATAATCCACAAGCGAGGTAAGCCAGTCAAGGAAGGCTTTAGAATCGAATTACACAGAAAAATCAGCAACCTCTACTTTGACTTTCTTGGTGAGGTCATCTTGGCTTGGGGCATGTGGGATGTCATTAAAATCCCTTTCATCAAAGAGATGCTAAAGGAACTGTTGGACTGATTCACGGGACCAGTATCCAATTAAAGTCTCTGAGTTTGTGGGATGGAAGCGCTAGAAGATTCACTGTTAGGGTTGGTGCACGCCTTACTGAGTTCATCAACTGTGGTTTTTAAGGCTTGCACCTGTGCATATAAATCTGATATGCAGTTGTTGCGCTGAATATCAGTGAGTCTACTACCACAAAAAGTGCGACCAGTGCGAGTAGAGCCATGGGTGAGGAGGTTTTTAGTTTTTTTTTTCTTTTATGTTGGGTTCGGGTCGAACTTGAACCTTAACTCATGTCCACTCGGTCAGAAGCTGAACTCAGGCTCAGCTTGTCTCAACAGTGGGGAGCATGTGTGAGATCTTTCCCCCTTCTGCTTATCATGGTCCTTGTGCAGAGAAGAAATAGAAAGGAAAGAAAGAGTCTATTACTAGAATGGGAGTTGGAGGAGAAAAAAGCCTGTTGTGGGTTCAGCTTCGACACAGAGGAGATTGGAGTAGGTGATGAGGGCGATTGGGACCGTTGAGAGCGGCAATATTGTTCAGGTAATGGTGGATCTTGACAGTGCTTTGACGATTGCCGAATCGTGGAGGCTTTTAGAGTGCAAGAACGATGGTGGTGCTACATGGGTAGTGCGTCCGTCGCATGGGTGCCAGGTACGCCTAGATTCTCCTTCTACTATCTTGGTCTCTTTTTCTCTTTTTTCTTTCACTCGGGAATGGGGATTGGAGAAATTGGGTCTCAGCATGAATGGAATGGAGATCGACGGATGAGGGCAGGGCTCAGGTTGATGGTTTTGAGGTTCTGGAGGGTTTTCAATGGGGGTTTAGGGTTTGAGGGGTGACGGTGAGAGATTTTGGTTCGCATGGTTGGAAATTGGGTCTAGTTGGGATTAGTTGTGATGGAGTTCGATTGGGAGTTAGGATTTTTAGGGTTTTGGGAAGGATTGGTGCCTCGGGTTAGGGATTTAGTTGGGTTAGTGAGATGGTGAAGGGGTGTGAAAGTTTAACGGATTAGGGTTTATAGTGATTGGGTTGGTGGGTTGGAGATCTTTGGGGTCTTGGCGGGAAGGAAATTTGGGTTTGTAGGTTCGATAGTGGGGTGGACGGTGAGTCGATGGAGGGTTGTGGCTGATGGAATAGGAATTCTGGGAAGGACGATTGTCTTCCCGGCGGTTGGAATTCAGCTCTAATACCAAATTGGCGAAACCTTGGATCCTAGATCGGAAAATAGACCAATCTCCCAAAGGGATTGATCAAATCCAAAGATGGATCTAGCACTAGGGCACACTAAAAATCATAAAACACACCACAATTGAAGAAAACTAAGATAAATCTTTGATTGATTGAAAATAGTATAAGCAACTACAATGGGGACTCAACTAGAGGGGTAGTATTGTTTCTTAGAAAACAAGACTTTCTAAATAAAATTGGAAACTATATAATCCCAATCAAACAATAAGATGGAATTTAGAAGTACTCTTCTAATCAAACTAGGAATGAAAAAAGAAAGGACGCCACAATAATATCTTGGTCAGATTGGGCCTGTGGGCTGAACCCAATGGACCAGGTGACCAATGGGTCAATGGTGTGGCCCAGATTACTTCTTGGGCCTAGTCTTGGTCCATATTGCACCGGGGACTTGGCTAACCGCTTTTAAAAAGGGACTTGGACCCGACCGGACTCAGACTTGGCTGAGTTTTAAAACCATGCTCCAAAGAGTTACATATCCAAAGACACCAGCCATTTTAGGTGTTGGAATACATTGGTTGCCATATGATGATGACATCAGCAGTATGAACTGCTGACATTAGCAATTAATCAGGAACAACATAATCCTTTTGATTCTTGGCTTCAAACCAAGTGGAGACTATGGTTTTATGGTATATGCTATATGCTATATGATTAGTTTCAATCGAAAAGAAAAGAAGAGAAAAGAGAGAAGAGATGATGCATGCCAGATCCATGATTGGCCAACCCATTGGGCCCAAGTCCACTAATAGCCCATAAAGAGAAGACTTCCATAATTGTGCAACCCAAGTTTCTATTTAATTTTAGTAATAGTTCTTAGTTAGAGATATTTATGAATTTAATTAGAAAGTTTGCATTAGAATTTATTTCAATTTGATTTGTATCTAAGAAGAGGTTTAAGTATGAGTCTATATAAAGGATTATAATCCTTCTTTAGGGACAATGCATTGATTAATAAAATTTCTTCCCTTGAGGATTTCTCTTGGTTGTGCGTTTTAGGTGTGACACCAAGACAGGTTTGATCCTATGGATCCCTATCCCTAAGCCCTTTGGCTTGGAGTTTAGCCTGTTGGCGATCCTCCCTCTTCCCCGCCCTGCTTCAATTGATATCAGAGAGAAGATCCGGTATCGGATCGCCGTCTCAGTCGCCGATTCGAGGTAAGCCGTGAACCCCAATCCCTTCCATCCATCATCATCAACCAGACTCACCCTAACCCATCTCTCCTAATTGCCCAACTCATTCCTAACACTAACAGCACCACCATTCCATCGCCGAAAACATCACAGAACCCTTCCCATCCTAGCCAAAACCAGAAACCAGAAACCACTTACTGCTATCCCCAAATCGAGATCCCCACCTCCAAAACCCCAAAATCAGACACCCCCCAATGCCCAAAATCTCTAAACCCTAGCAATCCCAAAACCGTTCCACCACCCTAAAATCTCTAAACCGAAATTCGAACCCATATTCCCCACTTTGTGGGTCAATCCTATTCATCGTCATCCATCATCCATCAACAGCCCATCCGAACCCAACCGTGTTCTCACCATCGTTATAAATCCCATCCATCCATCCATTGACTGCCGACCCTCACATCTATTCCAGAACCCATCCAACCCTTCCACTCAGCCCTTTCCCACCACTCCACTGAAACCCAATCCAAAACCCTAAATTCCGAAATCATCCCTAATCCATAAAAAAAAAAAGAAAAAAAAGAAAAACCAAATTACAAACCCCCCCTAGCCAATCGATTCCGATTCCCCAAAATCCATCTGATTGCCCAAACCAGATTCACCCCTCAGCTCTCCAAACCCTAATCTAGCCCTACCCGAACTCATATCCAACATCAAACCGTAACCCATATCATCCCCACCACAAACCCCACCAATCTAGCCAGCCAGTAACACACGCACATCCCAACCGTCTTTGACCCTGCCTCACACAACCAGTTGAACCCCACCCTTCGCTTCCATCACCCGTAACCCAAGAGAGACAGAACACAAAAGAAGAGAGGTTGAACAGAGAGAGAAAAAAAACACAGCGTACCTGCTTCGTCGACCCCACCCGTGCAGCTGCGTCGTCTCAAGCAGACAGCAGCCAAGCTGCCACACCATCGGCATCAACTTTGTCGCCTGGAACCACCACCAGCGCCGTCGTCCTCCTCCTGCACAGACGACTCGTCTTCAGTGCTGTAGTTCGCCAGGATCCTGCGCCTCTCCTTCCTCCTTTCTTCAAGAACAACAGCAGCAGTGAAAGGGTTCCTAACCCCTTTTTTTCTTTCACTTGCATCAAGCCCGAGGAGCCAACGCATGTGTCACGCTTAAGTGAGACAACCAAGCCCCCTTCCAAACCTTAGTTCAGGTCGAGCCCAACCCAACAGCAAGCAAAAAAAAAAAAAGAAAAAACAGAAAGTGGGCCCAACCAACAGAGGGTCAAGCCCACTGAAGCACAAAATTTTCTGCTCGATCAATCTCAACTGTTGATCCTCAAAAGGTGGGAACACCTTGGCCATCTGACATCTGATCAACGATTTGTCTGCATGTGAATATTTCTGTCAACAAGATCTACAAACCAAGTCAGTCATTTTTGCGAAGCACTAAATTTTATAATTGAACCCAATATGCACATCTTTGGGTGCTGCAATGAAATTCAAAGAATGTTGTATGAGCATAAATATGGAGATTGGTATTATGCAAATGAGGTCTACTTTGAGCAGTTCCTTAATCTGAAACAAGGAGACTAGACAGTTGACGGATCTTCTGATCAATTTTCAAGGCTACAACAAGTCTGTGAATTAGAACAGAATGAACTCCATGATTTGAATCGCTTTATCAGAGGCTTGAGACCAAATATATTGCAAAATATGAATTACTGCGAAACCATTCATGATGCCTATTGGGAGACAATTCATATTGAGTGCATGCTTAAACGGTCTCACTTGTGAAAAGCTAAGATGCAAGAAGAAAAGTCTCCGCAAACCACACAAGTCCCTGTGGTGGAACCAGTCTTGGAGATTATCAAAGCTGAAGTTGAGGAACAAAATCAAGAAACTAATGATTTCCGAACAAATTCAGATGAAGAAGTGCAAGCACCAAAGGAAGTAAACGTGGACTTTGAAGAATTGAAAGTACTCAACCAAGAGCCTGATCAACTGGTAGATTTCATGATAAATTCAATTCTTGATGAGTCAATTAAATCATCAGAAGAACATGCTATTGTTTCGAAGGTTGAAAAAGAAGAGCAAATCATTGAGGTTCCCCGCATTAATTTCATCTTCAGGAATCGACCATTGATATCAAAATATTGTGCAGATGGTACAAATTGATGACTTGCAGTATCTAATGGTCAGATCACACATCAGAGTTGAATCCAGAAGTCAGAAGAATCAACACCTTCAATCTACTTTTAAGTGGAGGAAAAGATCGGACCAAGCTTCTAAGACATGTCAAGAGCAAGAAGATCAAGAACATTGAAAAGTTATATGCTTCGTTTTTGACCCAGGAGGTCACCTACTAAACTCGAGGATGTGTTCCCTCCGAGAGGGGGGGAACTGATGCATGCCAGATCCATGATTGGCCAACCCATTGGCCCAAGTCCACTAATAGCCCATAAAGAGAAGACTTCCATAATTGTGCAACTGTGCAACCCAAGTTTCTATTTAGTTTTAGTAATAGTTCTTAGTTAAGAGATATTTATGAATTTAATTAGAAAGTTTTCATTAGAATTTATTTCAATTTGATTTGTTTCTAAGAATAGGTTTAAGTATGAGTCTATATAAAGGTTTGTAATCCCTCTTTAGGGACAATGC
Organism: Litsea cubeba; assembly: GCA_012931725.1. NCBI lineage: Eukaryota > Viridiplantae > Streptophyta > Magnoliopsida > Laurales > Lauraceae > Litsea > Litsea cubeba. Next base: position 62,058,378 of record CM022952.1, on the reverse strand, counting down.
ATTGATTAATAAAATTTCTTCCCTTGAGGATTTCTCTTGGTTGTGTGTCTTAGGTGTGAGACCAAGACAAGTTTGATCCCATGGATCCCTATCCCTAAGCCTTTTGGCTTGGAGTTTAGCCCGTTGGCTATCCTCCATCTTCCTCACGTTGCTTCAAGAGACAAGGAGATAACGAGAAGAAAAGGTTTCTACAAGTGTTTGGTCAAAAACATAACATAAAATCTACATGTAGATGCAATCCTGAGCATTGTACTCTTTTATACTACCAAAAAATAAGGACTATGAACTAACAATAATAGGAATCTGCATGATTTGTGTGTTTGTTTGTGATAGGTTGGAGTTTTCACCAGAAGTGTGCCTCTGACTGTTTGTGCTTGTGCTTCTCGTGTACTATTGCATGAAAAACATGTCTCCCTTTCGCATAGGTTGCCAGACTCTTGGGAATTGCAACAGATTTCAGGTGGCTGTGTGGACATGGCAGTTTCACCTTATATTGAGCATTCAAATATGATTAGTCAGAAGAATATATAACATCTTATGTTGCACATCTTGCTTTTAGTATGATGTTCTTACCTGGTGTCCATATAGCTAGAAGGTATGAACATGGGTCATCCGGCTCTCTTCTGTCCAGCTGTAGAGTTTTTAGTATAAATGAATTAAGCAAAAACTTGAAATATGAGGCAAAGGAATCAGACCAAACAGTTATGCAAAGGGCTAGTAAAATCGCTCACCTCTGCCAGAAGAGGGTGCGAATCTGGAAGTTCATAGCTGCAGTTGTGGAAAAAAAGCTCTAGTAAGTTCATTTGACAATAATAATATTAAAAAAAAGAAAAGAAAAGAAAAGAAAGTTCATTTGACAATGATACTTGGAAATGAATGCACTAATTTAAAATCAGTAAGTCAACTAGCTGATATTGGTGTTCTGATACAAGGTGAAGGTTGCATCATGGATTCACCATGATTATCTGCCTTTTTGCTTGCCAATGGATAGATAAATGTAAACATAAAATCATAGGACACTTTAAGTTATAATGAATCATAAATTAAATATTTAGGATCTTTTGTGTGATGACCATTTTTGTTTCTTCAATACCGATTTTCCTAGTGCATGCAATTCAAATATAAGCTTCAAAATAGACATTTTAGTCTACTCACACTTGGTGCTCCGTTCGCAGCCGACTCACATTCTTAAGCTTGGGCATCGGGATGGAAGCCGCTTCTGGTGTTAAAGCAACTAAAGCCTTTGACATATCTTGGAGTTCCAGATTGTTTTGTTGCATATAATTGTGGACATTTATTGTGAATTCTTCGATGTTTAGCTTAATTGTAGGAATTTCATCTGGATCCTCCTGCCAGAAAGCGTCCTCAATATCATTATCTGAGGCTTGTATTTCATTTTTCAAGGCATCTGGACATGGATCTTCTGGTGGTTCTTCAACGATGGGCTGACAAATTCTATTTGTTGATCCTTCTTCTGAGTGTGGGTGCCCCTCACTTGGAGGCAGTGGCAGCGGGTCTATGACCAACCCATGATGTACTTCTGGAGTCGATGGTACTTTAGGAATCACAGGAACAGCTGAACTTACTATGGCTTTCTCTTCCGGACATGGTAGGGCAAGTCTTGCGCTGCATACAAGGGAGGATCACTAGTCAGTCATCTGTTTCCTAACACGTTAAACTAGCATGCAAGGGTTATACATGTATTTAAACAACAAAGCACATACATAGACAATAAAATAAATCCATTAAGGTAATGAAGGATCAAGTTAAGAAAGGTAATGAAAACAAGTTTATGAAGTATAAAACATGAGCTACAATGGAGTAATGGTATTTGATATAAAAGCATGTATTCTCTGCACTAAAGACGCTCCTAATAGGGCACATTATATTTATATATATATATGTGTGTGTGTGAGGTTTTGACTGGTTTCTTACCTCTAGAGATGGCTTTCTCCTCCCCCTTCCCCATGACTCTAATTTTTCCCAGTCCTTCTCCATGTTAGGGGAAATGAAAAAAACTGCCCAAATGTAAGTAGAGTAAGCAAAATGTGCCCCGACCTGCTAGACCGACCCTAACTTGACCTGCTTTTGACCCGCCAAACCTGTCCCGCAAAATATACAGGTCGGTCGCGGGTCAGAATTTCCTAACCCGCATTAAAATGCATCGGGTTAGGGTCGACCCGCCTAACCTGACTGACCCGATGGACATTCCCCTTTCATCATCTTCTGTTCTTTTTAGACAGACAGGAGAAAGAGGAAGAAGAATAGAACAAGAACAAGAACAAGAAATTCATCTATGCAGAGGACAAAAGGAAAGGAAGATGAAGTAGAAAAAAAAATCAGCTCTGTAGTTTCCCATCTCTCTCTCTGTCCCAGTTGGGTTGGGCCTGGTTTGGCCTAGCCCAATATCTTCAGGAGGCAGGCCTAATTTGTCTTCTTGGGCTGGATTCACTTGTTGGCCTGACCTGACATTCTGATTTTGACTGATTTCAACTCAGCAAATTTATTTATTTTAGTATGAATACGTCTGGACCATACATTCCCGCATCACATCTGTGAATCGAATTGGAGTTTCCTTTGTCAGAATATCTGCCAATCAATTTGTTGTTCACTGGAATGGAGTAGAGATAACATTACCTCTTCATGCACAAAATAGTAGACAAGTCTATTTGCTTCATTCTCTCAGGTAATACTGGAATAGATGATGTATATAAAGTTATAAACTGCTTCCTTGATGCAGGCCAAATCCATGATCAGCCAGCCCAACGGGCCCAAGCCCAAAAAAAGAAGATCTTGAAATCGTGCATGAGTATCTATTTAGTAGAAGCTGAATTTTAGGGATAGTTATGAGATTAATTAGAAATTTTATCTTATTTGATTCAGTGTTTGTTTTAATTAGAATTGCTTCCAAGAATAGGTTAGAGTATAATAAGTCTATATAAATGATTGTAATCCCCTCCCTAGGGATAGGTTCAGTGATTAATAAAATTTCTTCTTTGAGAAATTTCTCTCAAATATTTGTCTATGGTGTGAGTCCAAGACGTTTTGGATCCCATGGACCCCAATCCTTAAGCCTTTGGTTTGGAGATTAGCCTGTTGGCTATTCTCCTTTTCCCCCACAGCGTCATTCCTAGTCATAACAATGCAGTTCCACGAGACTTGCGGTGCAAGTGCCATTTTTGTGTGAATAAATTGAAGCCATATCGTTTCAGATAATGCAAGTGCCATACTTCAATATTCTACTTGAAACACTAGAACAAGCAACAACTTCTAGCCTTTTGCTTTCCATGAGACTAGATTACCTCTTACCATCATACGATATTCACTGGTAAATTTTGGTCATTGGAGCCAGAACCATGATATTCACTAACTTAAAAGTGATCATAGGCATTATAAAACACCCCTTCCCCAGGTGAGGGCATTTCGTAAGAATTTATGATAGCTAGCATCCATGTGATGAGAGAAGGGCCAATGAATAAACTATCAACGCTTGCGTTATAGAGATCCACTGGACAAATTAATTCCATGGGACACCATATCATTACATTGTGTATACATATTGGTGATCTGTAGTTGTAACATACACATAAAATCTCTCTCAGAAGATTTAAAGAATGGTTGTTGATCAAATATACCCTTAAGGGGAATCTATGTCTGAAATTCATGGCAGTGAGAGTATTTGTTGATAATTTCTACAGGTCGAATGAATCTGAGTGTAAGTGACAGTGTGAAATTAGACATGCTTTCTCAAATTTCAATTCATAATATGATGTGCATTTTTTTTTCTTTGTTTTTCTTTTTTTTTTTTCTTTTTTTTTTCTAATAGTAGCATGTATTAAAATAAACTTAAACAGTACAAAAGATATACGCTGACAAGCTTATAACCTCAAAAATTGTATACCGACCCAAGTACAACCTAACCACCCAAAAGAACAGATTGAAGAGAAACAAGCATAGAGAAAACTTAAGAGAAACCCACCTCACTCCATTTAAACAAAGTAAGATCTAAGGAAATATCTCGAAAATGAGCAAGGATAGAGGCCCCTGAGGCAATAGTAAATGTTATCCTTTCAATTAATGCCTAGATATTAGGCTAGCTAATTTGCCTTCGAAGCACCTACAATATCTTTACTTCTAAATAATCAAAATGGTCACCAAGAAGGAGGTTTTCCACATATCCCTTCCCGTCGAGGAGCCACTATTAAAGCCATTCATGTTGTCAACCCCGCAAGCTCCTCACAGCCACCCCCCCCACCAAAACCCCCATAATATCAAACAAATATTCTTGAAGGAAATCTAAAGTGATTAGTTGTCTTTTGTGATTAATTACTTAGAGGAAATTGATTTAATATACCCAATTAAAGAAATACATTTGCTGTAATATCTAACATGTATAGCGCAATCAGCATAATAAAAGGAGAGGTCTCCTGAAGGGAATGACACTGAAGTTCCCCACCATTATTCAATACTCTCTTACTCTTTGATCTTTATTAGCTTTGTTATGGTATCTGAGCATAAGAGATTGTGATTTATTGTTGGAAAAATTACACTATATAGCAACTGGCTGTGAGGAAGTTGTCACCTACAGGCGGCAGTTTCAATCGACTTTTAGGGGGTGTTTGGAAACAAGATATTTCAAGAGATTTTGTCATATTATCTACTAGTTTAGAAAATAATCTATGCACCAAAAAAGGAGGTGATTGGATAACTTATAGAGTATAATACATATCTCACTTTCTTCTAAAAACCTCCATATTACATTATTCAAGGGTATGCCGTATAAGATAATCTTTTGTTACAAAATCTTTTTTATATACGAAAGAACTCATGGACAACCATTAATTATAGTGGCCCACTATAAGTTTTAATATTAATGATCCTTATTGCAACTATGACTCTCAATATTAGATTGGCCCCATAATGCTTACAAATTTAACGTGGGGTCCTATAGCCATATCACAATTACATAGCCCTTGTTTATTATCAATATTAGGAGGGTCTTACTAATGTCACACTAAGGATCCTTCATCGTAATTACCAACATTAGGTGGGTCCCATACTACCAAAATTAGCTGGATTTCTTATTAATTACCAAGACTGAATTGTGTAATTGCAGTTAGAAGTTTGTCATCATTAAATGGGTCTCATTGTTTGATAGCTCCCCTTGTGTGAATATGATTACCAATATCAAATGGGTCCCGCAATGATTTCTCATAGATAGATTCATCAATGATGCTTGACATTAGATAAGGTTTTACGAAAAAAAAAATAAAAATAGATAGACGCATTTGTGATAATCACCATTAAAAGTATTACACTATGGCTATCAACATTTGGTGGACCTACATTAATCAAACAACATTGCTTGGATCTCAATGTTTTAACATTTAATCCTGTGACTTTTTAACAATAGTGGGTCCCACCATGATTATTAACACAAGTGATTACAAATTAGTGGGTCCTGCATTGGGTCAATTGATTACTTTCATTCCATTTCTTATTTAGTATATCATCTTGTGAGTTTTTTATAAATTGCCAAACACGTCAAAGGTATATTGAAATTTGTATAAATTTTCAAACACCATAAGTGACATTATATAATAATATGACACTATTTTTATTCTATAATAATGAAATCTTAAAATATTTCAACTTGTTGATATTATATTATGCAGTTATCCAGACACCCCCTTAGGGTGCCCAATTCTGGCTCTCCATTTCAGATGAGAGTTTATACGCTAGATCACCTATCAGAATGGATATTTCTGGAGATTTTTGTGGAATTTTTTTGCTTTCAGAGCTAGGGAGTTTTGTTGATCTTTTGTTTGAGATTCCATTTTTTTTTTATCAAGACCATCTCTAACCTTGGTTTTTTGTTGGATTTGTTGGTTTTTGACCTTAAAGTTGATGCAGGATAGACCCTTGGTCATCAAGGGCCGACCATCCTATGGGCCCAGCCCATATATCTCGACCAAGATCTTTGGGCCGCCCAGCCCATTATTTTAATTTTATATTTTATTTAAAGTTAAGATGAGATGTTTTAATTGTAGAAAACTGACATTAAGTCCAGAAGCCCATTAGGCCCACTAGGCCCACTAGGCCATGTATACAATAGTATACAATAATATCGCACAGAGTGATATCTAGGAGGACTTAGCCAAAATCTGTATAAAATCTGCATAGGTGTACTTCCTCTTCTTAGGAAATCTTGTAAGCTATAAGCTAATATAGTAAGTAAATATTCTGTTTACTGTAATTATCATCAATTGTAGCCTTGATTAAGGCCATTCATGTATATAAAATACAAGTCGATCCTCCATTGAGGATGACCAATTCTTCCAAAACTCCTTTCTTCCTCTTCTCAATCTTTCAGGTTATTCCAATAACCTTATATTAATCTTTTAGAGTCTAACTTCACGGTTTGTATCTTTTATTTATTTAAGATTAGATGTCTTAATGTCAACTGTAGGATTGTTTAGATGGTTGAGATTAGATCTAGGTTTAGTTTTCTCCTATTTAAAGCAGTCAAAAGGATTATTCATCATTTACTCGGCACTTTCGAGCGAGGATTATTCTTTCCTGCTAGGTCTTCTCTTCAACTCATAGCTTATAGTGATGACAATTAGGTATGTTAAGCCGACTTTGGCCGTACTACAATTGGAGGGTGCATGTATGTTGGCAATGCACTTGTATCTTGGAAGCGCAAGAAACAGGAGTGGGTTTCAAAATCTTTTACTAAAGCAGAATATCAGGCCATGTCCTCTACTTGTTCAGAAATTGTTTGGCTCAGAATCTTGTCCATATTAAGATTTCCTCAAATAGGTCCAACTCCTTTGCATGTTGATAATACGAGTGCAATCGGATTATAGGAAATATGGTCTTTCGCAAGAGGACCAAATATATTGAGGTTGATTGTAACTCCATTCGTAAAGCCTATGATGATCACACCACATTAGGGTATAAGAGCCAATCATGACGTGGTCCAACCACACAAGCTCCTCATGGGCATACAAACTCCAATAATATCAACCAAATGTTTGAGAAGGAAAATATTAAGTGACTAGTTAGCTTTTGCGATTTGATTGTAATAACCCCAATTAAAGGGAATACATTTTCTATAATAACTACCATCTACAGCACACTTAGTATTATCAAATGAGAGGCCTTTCAAAGGGAACTATACTAAATTTTTCTACCATTATTGATGCAGAGTTGATTTTTAATCATAATTTTGATTTGGTTGAATCCTATATCTCACAACTAGAGCATCCTAAGATGGCCCGCGAGGGTCCTACAAGTTTCGAAGGAAAACTTGGACCCAAACAGTCCAGTTTCTATTTAAATTTCAATATTAGGGACTGCTTGGGAATTTACAGAATGACAGGCTGCTTTTGCAGTTTTTCAGAAAATTCCAGCAGTAGAAAGGGTCACACTTGCTATTTTTGGTCCTAAAGTTCGTTGGGTCAAACTAGACCCAATCCACGTGAGGCCAGTATCAACAGGTTCGCCCATGAGGGCTCTTTAGGATTGTTGAGTGCTGGCTTCCAAAGCATGGCCCATGTGGGCCCTACATCAGATCTACTGCAAGATGTCCTAGACAACCCAGATTCTGAAAATTTGAGAATTTCTCCATTTTTTTCTAGGATTTTTTAGATATATATATTGTTAGAAAGTTTGTGGTAGATTTCTATTTATATTAGGATTTTATTATGGTAAGAGTTCTATGGTTTTAGAGAGGTTTTTAGCATTACATAAGGATGTTATGGTCGCCTGTTACTGTTCATGCTACAGTACCCGAGAATATTATTTTTGCAAAAGCAGCAGTGTGCTCTTTATTTTATCCCTCTCCCTTGTGTCATGTGGATATTAAGGTGATTGAGAAGGCTTACAAGTCAGCGTTTTTTGTTTATCAACATAGTTCCCCATTAATTTATGGATTTCTGCTCTTCTTACTGCCATATTGGTGTGGTGTTGGAATAATTTCTGGATTTGATTTATTTGGGCCCTAGACAGTCCAATTGCATCAAATCGGGACTACGTTAGTTGGTATCAGAGCGCAAATCGATCCTAATATTTGTGTTGTGAATCCGTCTCCCTGATAATGCCTCCCCGAAGAGCTCGGGGTCATAGGCAAGAGGTTGAGAGCAACTGGGTCATGAACCATATCCAAGAGATATTGAGATTCAGAATTTAAGGCGCAGCAAGTTGAACGGCTGACCCAACGCCTGGAGCGTCCGAATCATGGTGAGAATTATAACAATGAGGCTGACCCAATGCCTGGAGCGTCCGAATCATGGTGAGAATTATCACAATGATACAGATGCCGAGGAATTTATCAACCCGTTCCATGGTCGGTCTCCAATGAGAAGACGACGGCATGTGGAATGTCTTGAAGACAAGTCGGATGAATCCATGTATCATGTTGGTGAAGAAGATTCGATTTATGATGATAAATCGAATGTTGATAGTGATGAAGATTTCTCGGTTTACGATGATAGACCAGATGATGATTGTGATTTTAAAGATCCGATTTATGATGATGAGTCGGATGAAGATAATGATAAGGATCTTGATACACTGATTTGGGAAGTGTATGAAGATGATGATGCTACCCCTGATCAGATCTTCAATACCTCACAAAATAGTGGTCTTGATGAGAAAATCATCTTTAATGAGTATCAAGATTATGAGGAAGATGCTCCAATTGTCAGCGATGAGCATATTGACGTATTAGACAATGTAGATTCAGCGGATGATGTATTGGAGGGTGTGGATGTGACAGATTGTATCTTAGAAGGTGGTGATGTGATCAATTATACATTGGATTTGCATATATCAGATAAGCCAGCGACATATTGCGTTGATCCTTTTTGGGAAGGGATCCAACAACGAGATCTATTGAAGATTGAGTTGCAGGCACACATAGAGTGCAACAATCCATCATCTAAGTCAAGCCTCGATATATTTACACACATACAAGGGGATCTAACGTGTTATTGGCTTCCACAACAGAAGTGTTCTAAGAAGCAAAAGCGTCGACACAAATGGCAATACAAAAATGCAAACCTGAGGACGAGTTCTTTCCAACCGGGGGAGAATGATGCAGAGTTAGTTTTTAATCATAATTTTGAATTGGTTGAATCCTATATGTCACAATTAGAGCGTCCCAAGATGGCCCGCAAGGGTCCCGACAAGTTATAAAGGAAAACTTGGACCCAAACAGTCTACTTTCTATTTAAATTTCAATATTAGGGACTGTTTTGGGAATTTACTGAATGATAGGGTGCTGTTTGTAGTTTTTCAGAAATTTCCAGCAGTAGAAAGGGTCTCACTTGCTATTTTTGGGGCCTACAGTTTGTGTAGAGAAAATAAGACCCACACGACATTATTCCAACCTTTTCACTTCCATTCTATCAATCTCCTACACTTACATGGTATCAGAGACCAGTTAGGGTATTTCAGCTTCAACAACGAAGGGAAACTTTGTCTCTTCCCATCAGTTGCATCAAGGAAGCAAGAGTGGTGTTTCCTTCATCACATTCTGGTTAGCAGAAAGGTGCATCTGACCGTCTGATCACAAAGCGGGCCCCACCATCTGTGATCCAAATCGTGTAAGGAAGCCATCATCAGGATCGCCTATTTATTCTGGGAATTATCAGGCATTTTCTTCATTTTTTCTAGCAACTAAAGGTTGGGTTCTAAACCTTTCTCTCCGGCGTCAGTTTTGAAGAATATTTTTCTTCTTCTTCATTTATCTCTGCCTTTAGCCGTTGGATCTGCTTAAAATTTGGATTTAGCTGCAGAAAAGGGTACTTATCATAACTTGGAAGTTGGATTAGCACTGTGGTTTCTGAATAATGGTTTTTGGAAATTCTGCTCCAAGAAAATTGATCGTCCAGGCCATTTTTTTCCAGTTTCCTCTATTGTCTCTGTGGTGTCCCTCTTAACTTTAAGTTGATATCTGTTGAAAGTTTTGACATTATAATGGACAAGGGAGAAATTATTCCAGTCAAATTAACTAGTAAAAATTATTTGAATTGGTCCTTCCACCTTAAGAACTATGTGGAAGGACAAGGTATGTTGGGAATTCTGGATGGGTCAGATCCACTGCCTTCTGCATCAGACAGTGTAGGCACTGTATCTAAAACTTCTATTGAAAAAGCAATAACAACTTGGCAACAAAATAATGCAAAAGTTGTAACATGGATTCTTTACTCAATTGATCCATTTATCTCTCTATCCTTGCAAGCAAAGAAGCACGGACACGGACACGTCGGGGACACATTAATATTGAATAATAACAATAATAATAATATACCTAATCATATACTAAAAGATAATATCATTTTAACTTTGTAATCAATTTAGCAATCAAATAAATAAAAGTTCAAGTACCAATGTACCACTGTACCAACTAACAAACATATCAAATTATCAAATAGCAATACAAAACTGAAACATAATTCATAATCATTAAACATGAAATATCCATAGTTCCATAAAATCCATACAAAGACGGCCCCCTTCTCTTTTCTTTATTATAATTTTAATACTTTTCTCCAGCTAAAACAGCTAGCGTGTCCCCAGCGTGTCCGGAAAATAAAATATAAAAAAATAAGTAGGACACCATTTTTGGCGTGTCGGACACGTGTCCAACAAGTGTCGGACACTGACACGCCAGCCCTAGAGAGGTGTCCATGCTTCCTAGCTTGCAAGCCTACACCAAAGCTTCTGAAATGTGGAAACACTTGAGGAAACTGTATCACTAAACCAACAAAGCACGGAAATTCTATTTGGACACTGAACTGGCCAAATATTGTCAAGGGGATAAAAATGTTCAGGAGTACTACAACGGTTTTTTCCTTGCACTATGGACCAAGAAGGACTCCATGCTTCTTAATACCGTACCTTCCAATGCTTACAATGGAAGGATTTTCTCCAATAATCCTTGCATGATTCCCCACAGTTACTTCAGGAGGTCCCACTTTTGTGGATGGCCGGTATTGAAACCCCGCGCCATCATTCTGCAGGACTCCCATCAGTGAAAATCTTGCAAGTACAAGGATAAGAAGAAGAAACTCTAGTCTTATCTAATGAATTTTCTACAATATGGTACAACTCACATCTATAGATAATTATGCGACACAGTGATTATTAGGTACTCTCTAAGTGTTAAAAACCAGAAACACCAAAAGCTTGAGCTATTAGTGAATGACAGAGCAATGAATATCAAAGAGTCCCGATAGCCCCACTCACGTGTGGGGCTCATTTTAATAACCAGAAACACCAAAAGCTCGAGCTATTAGTGAATGACAGAACAATGAATATCAAAGGGTCCAGATACTAAGGACTAAACTAAGTTGTATTATTCCTACACAGGTTTGTTTCTTTTTTTACATTACCAGCAAGTAAAGAATCTTTTATTTTTTCTCCAAATATGTACATGGATCACCTGTTTAGATGAAGTACTTACTATTTACTTATTCATATACTTCTGACTGCTGTGTGTGCAGGTTTGTACATTGATCTCCCCAGAAAACTCTTTTTTTTTAATGGTATCTCTCCAGAAAACTCGTTATAAGTTTAATTTATTTGTGTGCTTATGAATGTCCTATATGTCATTTTATGTTAATCTACATGAAATATGTGTTATACCAAAACGAGACCAGCATGTGACTATGGCCTATGGATTCTGTTTTGTCATGAATTCTGTTTCATTTTTATATGTCATTTTATGTTAATCTACATGAAATATGTGTTATACCAAAACGAGACCAGCATGTGACTATGGCCTATGGATTCTGTTTTGTCATGATTCTGTTCATTTTAACTTAGTCATCTGTGTACAGAATTTTTGCATGCATCATGTAAGAATTCAATTATTTCTACAGTGTGTGAGTAATAACCTTGCAAATGCACTTGCGAAGTGTCTGCACTCCGCCCTCAACGGACATGCATTACAATTAGGCTTGCTCTTTGTGCAGAAGACCTGCGCAAAACATGAAGCAATTATTGTTTTCTTTTTGTCCATTTGCTCAGTTACTACTTTGAAACATTAATCACTACTTAGGAGAATAAAAAATAACGCCACATATTTGATAAATCAATTCGATTGTGTACCTTTCCAAATGTAATCATTTGATAGTGTAGCTCATACCTGCGATTATGCATGATGTTAGAATCTGTTGAGAAGTCAAATAAGATTGTGGAATTTATATTAAGATAAAAATTCCAGCTTGTTATATGCACCGACTTATGTTAAATAAATAATCATTTCATTGAAATAAATATTCTCAAAAGAAAGGGTTTCTGGGTTTACAATGTCTTTTGATCCAGTGTACATAGACGAGGCCACAAATATTTCTGAATAGATTCCAGCACTGGATACCTTCGAAAGGGGAACAACAGATTAGCATGATTCAACTTTCAATGAATTTTAGAAAGGAATACCTGCATTAAATACTTTCATCTTCAGAATGATTAGGATGTCAAATTTGGGGATCTTACACCTCATTTTCAAGCCCCTTGTTGGGTAGGCTAGGCCTGGATGAAGGTATTTTGTAACTTCTTACGAAACCAGCTCAGCCCACCTAAATCTTGTCCAGTAGATGAAAGAGTTCCATTGAGCTTGGTCATGCCTGAATTTAAATTCCAAAAGGGCCAGGTTTCTGTTGACCTTGACCACCGTGAATCGCATTTTGACACTCCTAAGCATGCACTGATGAGAAATTTCTATTATGGCTAATCCATGTCATAAGTCACTTACAGCTCCAACAGGTGCAACTGAAGAGACTCAGGCAGTGGTTGAAGTGGCACCCATCCCAGCCTCACGCATATCCGTCCAACATTAGTATCAACCTATTCAAAAATACAAATAAATAGTCAGCATAAAAATTTTACTTTCCTTACCTTTTGTAACAGTACCATTTTTTAAAATTTAAATCTTACCGGAAAAGCAAGATGGTGAAGTGTCAAAAGACGTACACACTCGACACTTTTCAGTCCCAATCCCCATATGCTCAATAGGTAATCCCTGAAGCAAGAAATGCATTTTGGGACCAAAAGTATAATTAGTCTCCGCGAATGGATGGCGAACCTATTTTACTGGTGTGAAGTACAAAACGCAGCCAATTAAACTACAACATCAAGAATCTTCTCTATACAAACTTCTTATTTCACTGATGAGATCATTGAACATATTAAATGCAGAGATTCCAGCTGTTGATAATACAAGATATTATCTGATATATTAACTGTGAGAAACAGATAGTTGGCTCAAAGAAATAATTCTACTTACTTTGCTTTGTCTGGTGGAACGTCCCTTAACCATTCAAGGTCAATACTTCCATGGTCTCTAACAAGTCGATTAAGGAAATCCTGCAACACGTACCATTACTTTACCAGTCCATTCTAATAGTTTGCTTCTTGATGATGTGATAAAAATTAACCATAACAGTTCATTCCAGTTGTTTGATAGTTTGTGCTGTTAACTAGTAAGCTGTGAGTTCACAAGTCCAATAGAATAACTTGTGGCCTAAACATTGGCTGATGTAATTTTTACCATTTTTGGCCTAGCTGACAAGGTATACGTGTGATAGATTGAGGTTGATGCACCAAATACAGGCCAATGCATGACCTGTACCAATGCCTAGCCTATACAACACTTATTACCAATATTTCATACCATGGAATAACAAGTGTTGCTCTTCTTGTCTTTGATAAAGATGGAGGTAATTGATGCTTAAGTTTTAATGTAACTTTCCCTTTGATAACAAGGATTGCCATAGCGTACCTTTATTCGCTCTGCAAGCCTATTATTCATCCCTCTCTCCCTGATAGTATTAGAAACTTCATGGACCTCTGCACATCGAACTGCCTCCCAGTCAAGTGAGTCCATTCTATCACTGCTTCTTTCTTTCTTTGGACCATCCTGACACACTTGCTTCCTTAAACTATCCCAGTCAAAATCCTTCTTCTTTTCTGTCGACCGCCTTTCTTTCTTTACATGTGAATTACCATCAGTTGTTTCTTTAGACATATTTTTAGAACCATTAGATTCTTCTTTTGTATTTGATTTAATTCCTGTTCCCTCTACTGGTGGGTTATCCACAAAGCTTGAGCATTCACAAACATCTATTGTTTCCCCCAAATGTTTGGGCAAATTAGAATGGGAATCAGTGTTCTCCGTTCTAGAGTTTTGACTCTGAACTAATTCTTCACCAAGGTTCCCTGGCCCGGTGACTGCAGTTACTTCAAGTTCCAAATCTCCATCCCTCGGATTTTGTGGAGAGTTTGTCTGTCCTGCCACAGTTTTAACTCCAAGATCCATCCTTTTCTCCATAGAGCAAATATAATCTACTTCTGTGCTTTCATGATTGTTTGGAGGCAAAGAACATCTGCTCTCATCTCCTGAGGCCTCGACAGATTCCTGCTCCACTGTTCCTGATGACCCAGGGCTTGAGTGCAACTGATAGCCACTGTAAGAGATTGCAGGCATTTCTTGAGCATTTGACACATACAGGGATGAGCAAGAACCATTAAGGCAACATATTCCTTTAAAACTTGAATTTGTGTTTTCAAACACCATGTCACCTCCGAAAGTCTCATCCAAGAGCATGCTTCTATCTTCATTATCAAAAGTATCTTTGTACTTATTACTTCCTACAATTTGTGACTGTAAAAGCTCAGTGAAAGAACAAACAAGACTTTCAGTCGGATAATCTTCAGAGTTGGATTCTTGACTTGAAACAATATGATCAGCTGTATGAATGGTGGAATCTATAGAGGTTTGAGATGAAACTGCAAAGACTTGGGGAGAAACAAAATCTTCTGATCCTTTCCTGTAGTCAGGATCCTCCAAATTAGCATTTTCTGCTACTGTGACAGATGTGCCCATTCTATTTCCTGGTAATTCATTACACATTTCCGACCCACTTTCAGATGTGTCTAATCTCTTTCCTCCTGCAAAAGTTGCTACACTACCTCCTAAACTGCTTCCAAATGATTCATTGAGGTTTGGTATTTCCTTTTCAATGGGTTCGGCTTCGTGTAGAGTCCCAGAACTTTGGCACAAGCTTTCATCATTCCATTTGATGCTCTCATCTGAGTCTAGTGTGCACACTTTTTCATCTTCTGCAGTTTTGCTTGTCACTTCTAGGTCAGGCCCTTTACTGCTGTTTTGTGATCGAAGTGGAAACCTTGCAGCAAGGGCCATATAAGCAGAGCTGAAAAGGAGAAAAACAATACAAATGTATTAGAGAGAAAGAGAGTGCAAGTATCTCTTAAGAAACTGATCATTTGAAAATGGCCAACTTAAAATCTTAGTTTACCTTGAAAGATGGTCAGAGACATTCTGAGTGAGAAAGACACCAATTACAGAGTCCACTACAGATCCTTTCCACTTGGAGAAGCGTCTATCCCCTGTAGAGCATGTTATATTATTCCTAGATGCTTAAGATATTTTTGTGATGCAAGCATGTGCATGCTGAAGTGTGCAAATTGTTCAAAAGCATGCTTTTCTTAAATAACTGTAACGGCATGAAGTACAAAATAGAAGCAATTTAAAATAAAAAAATAGTAACTATTAGGTATGCACACAATTAGGGGAACTTTCTAAAAGAGAAGCTTGGAGGGTTGTTTGTTTCCCTGTTTATGTACACCCGAAGAATAGGTTCTCCATCTGGCTATCTTTCCAAGGACTGTCAAAAGGAAATAGAGGGATATTGCATTGGCTGCTTAAGTATCTCTATGTTTTTACCATAATCCCATTAATTTGGGGTTGGATTAAGGTATTGCGGGAGACATATGAGGGTCATGGGAGAGTGATCAAGGTCATCCTTTTTTCAGAAACACTGTTGGATTCGTAAGAGTTGGGAGGCTAATCTGCTCCATCTACTTCTCTCCGTTTGTTGCTCAAAGGGGATTAGCACCTGTGCTAAGCAACACCTATCGGTACAAAGTTGGTTTTAGTCATTGACAGCATTATCGCCTGTGTTTCTCCATGAGCCAGCCAGGGTCTCCTTCATCTCCTCTGTGGCTATTCTCACTCTAGCCATTGAGATACAAAGTCACGTTTTATTTATGTATATCAATACAGGAGAGAATGTGAGGAATTTGATCACTAGGGGCTGAAGGGTTAGTTTTTCTGGGCTCGTTTCGTATGTAATGAAGGGTCTAGTAAATAAATTCCTATGTATAAAATACTTAACGAACATGGAAATGTTGCCAATACATATGTATTTAATGCATTGTATATGCATTTCATGAGAAACAAACATCCAATTAGGCCTTCTGTTTTTGGATGTAAAAACTTAAGTGAAGATTGCATTCAATGTATCTTCATGTTACTCCAAGAAAATAACAAAATAGAAAAGAAAATGGACCTTTTTAGCTAAAGGGTATTTAAGTTGTGTAGCTGATCTGTCTGTTCAACTCCTTTCTAAGAGCACTACATATGAATTGATTCCTTTTCATTTTTAGTTGTCTTATAAAGCTTCCTGAGAAGTTGAACAGTGTTATAACCATCAAATGAAAGCTTATGTATAATGTAAAACTTTTCTGTAGGTACCTTGTACAAGATGCATTTTGGCAATAAATGACTCCGCACGGCCTTGAAAAACTCTCCTTTCTTCCTCCCACCATTTTTCTTTCTCTGCATCAATTTCATTTGAACTTTCGCCTTCCTTCCACATTAAAAGCTTCCACACCCTATTTGTCTCTGCATCCAATTCAACTTTGGCACGCGAACGCCGTTTCTTTGTATAGTGTCCCTCGTACGGAACCATTATTTTGTCGCCATCGTATGGAACCGTTATTTTGTCGCCAGCCATTTCAGTCTTGTTCTCCCCACTCACAATCAAATGTGCAAGCTCTCGAGTAACATATTCCACTGCACGGTTGAGATCAGGTAGTGCTTGCAAGGGGAAATTCATAATAGAAGCCGTCTGAAAATGGCTACTACTATTATCAGTCAAAAGTTGCATGGAATTGGGATGATGTGATTTCCTCCTCATATTTGAGCGCTGTTTTGTCCTCAATTTTGCTTTGTTTTCTGCATTTAGGGCTTCCACACAAGATTGAGGACCACGGAAAACAACAATTGCCTTTCTACGTTGTCGTGCTGCTATCCTCATGTTTACGGATTTACGAATACGGCAGGATACATTTCGCTTCTTCTTTATCCTCCTTTCTATCCGGAGTTTGCACACATCATCAATCAGTTTCTTACTGTTAATAGCCCCAGTTTGAGGTTCCACGAATTCTTGATGAATCTGATTTTTTTCTCCAGCTATAGGATATCTTGTATTCTCATTCCCAACCTTGCAATAACCATCTAGAGTAAAAGGGGTCACATCGGTAGTTCGTAACATGAAACGCTTGCAACCACTTGTCCTCTTCTTCTTGTAAATTTTCGGAAAATTTATGGAGTGAAAATCAAAAACATCTTCAGTGTTTCTTTCTTTCCTTTTTCTTCCTTGGATGCTTCCAGCCAATGGTATATTTTTGTTTGGTGTATTTGTTTTGTCATTCATATCTGACTGAGTTAGAAACTCTATTTCCTCTGCTTCCTCTATATGGGAATACGCACGCTGAGACATCAAATTATGGTTGCCGCCACTTCCATTTATGGAAGCACTTGCTTCTGCATTGTTGTTCATAGCTTCTTTAATTGAAGGAGGGTTTGGGTCTTCAGGTAATTGAAGGTAATCCTCAAGCATCCTTTTCACGTGAGAAGTAAGTTCAAACGCATCCCATGCACGTGACTCTTCTATTCCCTTCATTAGCTGTACATTTGATCTTGATCCATTACTGGGAATGACGTCTTGAGCTGTTTGACATTCAGAATCCCACATGTGCGAGAGGGTGCTTGTACCGCACACAATGCTGCCATTTTGTTTATCCATTTGAACTGATGCCTTATTGGGGCTCTTGTCTTCCTCCTGAACTTCAAAAACTGGTGCATCGTCGGGGCTTCCATCTTCCTCCGGACCTTCCAAGTCGAAATTCAAGTGCTGCTTACACGATCTTCTTCGACGTGGTTCTCTGGCCAGAGGCTCCTCTCGGGTGGCTGATGGTTTTGGGACTCTCTTCCGTACAGACCTTTTCTTTTGAAATGGTGTCTCTTGATTAGTGACTTTGTCTTGATTCATGGCCTTCTTCCGGGTTTTCTTAGCAGTACCTTCTATAATGACTTTTGGTCTATGTTTTCGCTTTCTGGCCTTCCGTTGTGGCCTCTTGTTTAGGTCAATATCATTCCCAGCATCACCTTTAATTTCCTCTGTGGGTGTGGAAATTACATTATTATTTGGTTCTATTGGCTCTAGAGTACTTGAAGGGATGCCCTCGCCAGTTTTTTTGAGGTGCACATCATCCCCAGTTGAAGGGGAAACTTGATTGGTAGGGAGCTCCATATCCTCCCCAAAAAGTGAAGAAACTTTATCAATGTTGACCTCGACATCCTCTATGATAGGAGACTCATGTTTCCCTTCCGTGATAGGACACTCTTCCTTCCTTTCCTCCGCTTCTTCCTCTGCTAATTCATTCAAATCGATGGTTATAGCAGAAGGATTCTCCAGATATTTTCTATTCTGTTGGGATGTTCCTGGCCCCCCATTTGATGTCGTGTCCCCTGTAGTTATGGAATTGATTATGCAGTAACTTGCAGGAAGCCCATCTGCAGAAATAGAATTCAAGCCCTTCATCCCTAATCAAACAGGAAAAATCAAAGTAAATTTTCTAAGTTATTTAAGTTTAAATTGAAGTAAAATTTCCATGTTCTTTATAGTCAGAAAGTAAGTTGCTAACAAAAAAAAAAAAAAAGTGCAAACCAAATAAATAAATAAGTACATGAAGTTGAGTAGGAAACTATACATCCAGGTAACTTCATGACTAGATTATGGTTCATCTGCAGCTTAAGGTCCGTCGAGTTTGGCTGTTGCTGACTACTGCCATTGTTGATCTGTGCATGTATGATTGGCAGGAAAGAGCCAGTACTCGAACCGCTCCCGCACTGCACCGTCGTGCTCACTGGTGCCTGGTGAAACAATGGCACATTGTTCCCAGACCTGGCTGCCGACCTCTGCGAAGAAGATCCGCGACTATAAACTTTCATCTGAGCAGCCGCAACCGCTTCCTGCATGCTGGAATCCCCCACCCACCTCCGCGAAGAAGACCCTCGACTGTAAACTTTCATCTGAGCAGCCACAGCCGCTTCCCCTGCACCAGCCCCGTCACCAACACCCATGTGATTCAATGTTGTGATCTCTGGACTGCCACTCTGGCCCGTCCTGATATAATGCACGCGAACCATCCCGTTCGCATGCTCTGGCTTCAGCGGCGTCACCGGAATCCAAGACCCCTGTTTCTGGAAACCCTCCTCTTCTACAATTGGAGCCCCATTCCTAAATTCCATCCAAATACAATACAATGGAAGCAGAAAATAGAAAATTTTCAATCTTTCCTCAGTTTATTGCCCCTCTGTGAAGAACCCACCATATAAAACCCACAAAACTGAAGACACTTGAGAATTTTTCAGTGTTTGGTTTAATACCCACTTCAAATCTGCTCTTCTGATTCTATGTTCTCCAAATATTCACCTCTACAAAACCCCATTCTCTATATCTTCAACCCCTGTAACATCACACAAACAAGTTCATTCTTCTTACTGTCTCCATGCATCTATAGACGGATAATGGATTGCCCAAAATTAAATCAATCAATCAATCAAATGCATGCATCTAAACATCTCTAAAAACTTTACAAAAACAGTACAAGTGAATAGAAAAAATAAATATATTCCCAAAACAATCAGAATCCTAACCATCTTCCACGATCTAAGCCAAACCCATAAAAAAAAAAAAACAACTGTGAAGAGGATTCCAAGATGCCGATACGTACCCGATATTTGCAATGCCGGAGACGATAGGATACCGAGTTCAGAAAACAAGAAGAAAGAAATCGGAGACGAAAACCAATATAGAAAAAAAATTGCTATTTGTTCGCTACTCCGTTGTTGGGAAGAGAAGGAAAAGAAGGAAACAGGTGAAACTAGAGATTAGAGAAGACTGGTTACTTTCCTGTTATCTTGTTAGTCTTCTACAGAATATTTATAACCCTTCTCATTGCACAGATGGCATATGCATGAATATTTGGACGGCCCAGATGTGTTATCATATCCCAATGTCATAAGTCACTTGCACATATGGCAGATACATTGTGATTTTAACGGTAAAGATCTACATAAGTGTCCCTATAAAATTGATTGATTGGATCTCTTTTGAAGAATCCTGTATGTGTTGTACTTTTTGTTATCATGGAAGGGCACGCACGTCAAATCAATTAAACTATCTACTCTGTACGAATTTAAAATTTTTTAAGTGTGCGGATAAGATCAATCTGATATGGAAGTCAGAGAGAATGTAACTTTTGAAATCATAGATTCAACGGTTATGATTACATAATCCAATAAATTGTGTGGTTTTGATGGTCAGGCGTATGGTGGGCCAGCGTTTTTATTAGAGGACTAGCGCCTGTAAGAGTTTCAATCCGATACGTGAATTTATTATACTATTATTTTCCGAAGATCGGAAATAATAGGTTTACGTGGGGAAAAGCCTCCGCACCGAAATCTATGGAGTTACAGTCACATATTTCACACGTGATCAATTTTAAATATTTAGGTCACGTTTGGTAATTAAATTTTACATAATTTCTTATTAATTATTTAAATGTTTAAAAAATTAATATTTAATTAATATAATTTTTTGATGGTTTGAACTAATAAAAATCATTAATTTTTTTAGAGATTTAAATTTACCTTTTTTCTAAAATTTATGGTAGTTGGGATTTCTCAAATCCATAGATTTCTCGTGGATTTCTCATTTGTTATTAAACAGTATGCCCTACTTAGTTTTAAAAATATTTAAAAGTTACTATATTTATTATGTATTTGTTTTATATGTGGCCAATTGAAAAATAAGTTTTATGTGATAATTTTATATTGTAAACCCAAATACATGCTTTTTGAGGCACATTCGGCCTCATAGAATAAGGTCTACTTGACACTCATCTCAATCCTAAATCCAAATCAAAATCTACATAACATCTCTTAGTTGATATGTAAATTTATATGAAAATTTTGAATTTGTCCTTATATTCAACTACTTATTTTGGACTTAATCCGCCTCTCTCAAATGAAAATCTTGAGACCGAAACTTTATAATGTTGCCGTCTCTATCTTTCAACGAAAATCTTGAGCCGCAACTTTACATTGTTATTATTCGTGACGTCGTGCAGGATGCAATTACGTGAGAGGCCACTTTTTAGTTGTGATTGGAATGCGTGCTCCACAGGAGAGGATTTTCCATGTCTTTTGACAGTTACAAATTTTCTTTTAGCACAAGTCTCAAAGGACTAACATATGTTGGTGGTGTTTGGCTTTCAACATCATCAATTCGAGGAGCCGCCCAAGTATATGAGTGGATAAGTTACTATACCATTGACCCAATCTAAATTCAACTTTTAAAAGTATTGTCTCAGAATATGTCCTCTTGGTAAAGTGCAGGGGTTTATGTCCCGGGGCACAACTTTGATTATTAGTATAGACTTTTTGGTAATCTCATGATCCATGATCTTATTAACCTATCTTGTTTTCCTTATTTATGATACGTCAAATCTTATTGAGGTTTTTTTGGTATATACTCCGATAAGGTTTGTTTGATTTGTAAATAGGCCGTTATGATTTTTATATTTATAAATAGGTTCCTACCTTTTTAATTCAATACCTTTCATGTCCTCAAAATCAATATTCCTAATGAAAGTTGATAACCACTATGAGATTTATGCTGAACTTTTATAAAATTAATAGTTTTTTTTTCCTTACATCCATTAAACAAAAATAAGTATATTATTATTTATAAAAAGAGTAAGGCTCTCCTAAGCTTAAGCTTATGATATGATTCCGTAAGCTAACGCTTCTGGGCCCATCCTTGATCCATCCAAATGGACCAAACACACGACCCTCTTAAATTGCACAATCCCACCAACTTTTGGTCAAATCCGAATTTACTAGACTGTTGGATCGACTATGTACCAATCCGAATAGACCGTTGACCATTAAACTTTTGGTGCCCAGATGGAGATGATGGAAACCACGATTGGGGCTGATTTTTTGTAGGAAGGAGGGTCCCAGGGAGTCCTTGAAGTCCCCCCACCCCATCCCCATGTGAGTCTCCAAGTAGGCCACACTACGTAATTGAGCTTACTTCAGCTTACCTTATCTTAAGCTTCAGCTTAGGAGAACTGGCCCCTTATAAAAATATCGTTATTTTATCCCAAGTCCCAACTCTGTCTCTCTCTCTTAATCAATCTTTAATGCAGAGGAAGCATAATCATGTATTTTGAAGCTTTCATCAATCTAATGGCGGGTCATGCATTGATTGAATCAACTATAACCAACTATAAGTAAATGCTTTCATTGTCATTACGGTTGATTTGAATCGAATGAAATAGATCTTATATTGATAAAAATAGATTTATGTGTGGTTATTCTCTCCCACTAAATGTAATTATTAATGTTAGAAGCTTTAGAGAAAAACAAGTCTAAGCTTTCAAATTTATGCATATAGCGATAGAGATGGGCAAGAGTGTCATTTCACTCTAAAAAATTTTGGTAAATGGAAGGGTTGAGGATACGAAATGTATTAAAATGAAAAGGCAGTGGCCTATTTACAAATACTAAAACAATAGGAGCCTATTTACAAATCCTACTAACCTTAGGGGGTATATGCAAAAGGTCAATCTTAATTTATAACATCCCCTTGTGTTGAACTTGACAACTAAATGGGAAATCCATATTTAGTAATTGTACATTTCAGAAGATTTATACTGGATTTATGATGTTGATTTGTAGGGATGGGCTAAATGAATCTCAAACTTAATGAAATAGTTAGAATCTTCTGAAAATATTTCTATTTTAAGTCTTTATATAAAAAATGCAACTCAAAGGAAATATTTAGAATCGTATTTGGCATGTCTTTGGAGGAGGGCATCATTCACAGATATCCTAAAATATTGACATAAATTTATAAATAGAAACCCACATGTGTAATACAAACTTCATAATATCAATCTCTCCCTTTATTTAATATCTTCCTAAATTTCACACCCACCAGCTTTAAATCCATCATTAATATTTTAAAAATATTTGATTTTGATATTCTTTAATATTTTATATATTAAATATACATTGTACATGAGATCAATACAATGATGGAGCTTTCATGCAGCTGAGATTTAAAATAGATCTTAAGGGCATGCTTGTGCACACACTTTTATGTAGAAAAGGTATAAAAATTAAAAAAAGATTCATATTACAGCAAAATCCACATTCGGTGCGTGGACTATTTTTTTTTTATTTGTAATTCCTAAAAAATGACTTTTGAATAAGGGTTAAGATTTTTTTTTTACTTAAAAGGAAAAATTCCACCAACCCAATTTCTGGACGGACGTACACAACGCATGCCCCAATGAAAAGGAGAGAGAGAGAGAGAGAGAGAGAGAGAGAGAATTTTGATTTTTATTGGCACTAATTTCAGGCTGGCCACACTGTTAGTTTTGGGCACGTTTGTGTATACACCCTTTCCGCATAAATGAGAAATTGCCACGTCAGCAAATTCCATAAAAATGTAAACCTTGGAAATGGATTTTCGTAGAATTTAGAAATTCATGTTTGGTGCAAAAAAAAATTTCCTCGTTGAATTAGTGATAATGTTATTTGATGCGGCTGTGGATTCCTTATAAAAAATGAAATTTTCTTATTTGATGAAATAATTTTTTGAAGAAAAATAGCATAACATGTATATTATTTATTCAACATCAAATAATAATTTATTTAAAAAAATAAAAAAAATTAAAGAGTTGTAGGGTTTTCGGTTGAAATGGACAAGAGTGATGAAAAGTAGGAGAAGTTTTATGAGGAAATCAATTTCCTATACTCCCATAAGAAACTCATTTCCACCATTATTAATGAAAATACTGACGAGATAGGAAAACGTTTTCGTAAAATTATTCCACACCAAAAATTTGAAAAATAAATTTTTTTGTGAAAAACCACTAACTTTTTCGTAGGAAAGTGTTACACAAACATGGATGAAATCCAGGGATTTTTTCGCCCCATGCCGTGAGTGGACTCCGGACTCCTTCTCAGTTCCTCTTCTTTTGGTGGTGGGTAGTGACGTGGTTTTGACACGTATTAGTGTCAAATACGTCACGTGGAGACCCTCCATTAAAGTTGGGCGGCAGATACCAGATGCCCGCTACAGACTTCATTTAATGCCCTATGCACGAGTCGTTAGTTAGAAACAATATAAGTTTGTATCTATTTGTATGGGCACGTACATTTGCGGCTTACCCTTTTTTCTACATTCCATGGAGGATCAAATCCGACTCCATTGGACTATATATATATATTTTTTTCAATATCACCAAAACCAATGAATTGTATGGTTCGATGATCCAATCTCCAATGGGGCAGCATTTCATAACAAGAGTGGGCCCACTCTTGAAAAATTCAAACCCATTATATACTCTCTATCTAAATACTTGATCACCAGATTTCAAACATGAGAGAGACTTCTTCCATTTCTGCCCATTAAAAGGACCATATCACTAACTTGGGCATGTATTTGACATGGGTGCTACACCATACTACATGACTGCCCTTTTCCACATCTGATGTCTCCATTGTATTTTAGTTTTCCAAAGATTGGAGAGAGCAGATTAGGAGTCCAAAGCTTCCACAATGAAATCTAAATGAATTTAATTATTATAATTTAGCTTAACTTGTATTAATTGCTAAGATTTTATTTATAACTAGAAAAGCAGGCCTAGGCCCATGGGACTTCAAATTCACAACAAAAAATATGGTTTCGAGTATTTCTAATTATAATGAAAAGAAAATAGAAGCGTATCCAGACATTCCACGCCCGACACCGGTAATGAAAAAAGTAACTGATTTTTAAAAAGGAAGATCTTAAATGAATTATAATAAAAAAATAACAACAAATCAATTTTCTTTTTCGACTTATCAAACATTATTCAAAAGATAGAATTAGAAAACACAGAAAGGAAAGAAGAAATCATATGATAGGATATATACATCTTAATGGAAAAATAAGGGGCTTTTGGCAGTAGGTCCCTCATCATTGCCGTTTATAGCCTAAGGTCCATGATCTTTTATCGTAGCGGCGACAGTCCTCTCATGAAAATGACGTAGTGAAAAAGATAAAAAAGCCCATGTACACGTCAGCAAAAAGGCTCCGCTTAAAACCGCTTCAAACTATTTCAGGAAACCAAAAACCAGATTCATCCGAAAGTGAAGACGAAGGAAATTGCGAAACCTAGAAGTAAAATCAACTGATCGAAGACCTCGATCTTCTGAATCGTCTTCACTTTAAGGTTAGAAAAAATACTTTTTCCATTCCTAAAACGAAGATGTATAATGTAATTTCTTCTGAAAAAACCTAAAAGGTTCTTTGATTTCGTTATTCTCTGATTTTATCTATCCTTTATGCTCAACTCTATGTAGACAATGGCTAGAATAAAGTCCTCGATTACCTCAAGTCAATAGAAAAAGCAAGCGAAAGTGCAACCAAAGCAAGAGCAAGGTCAATAAAAAAACAGAAAGGGTTTCCTGAGTTTTAAAATCATTTTATCTGACTCTTAAATGTATTTAACTGAGTTGTCGACTAATTCCAATATCAATTAAAATGGACTTTAAATGGTTTTATCTGTACATTACATGATTTTATCTAAATTTTAATAGCTATCAATTAAACTGGGTTCCAAGCGAAAATATCTGACTGTGACACGATTTACTCTGATTTTCTTTTAGATGTATTTGAGATTCTTATAAAATGCTATGAGTTTGGTATAAGAATAAGTGGATTTCACATGAATTTATTTGAATTTGAAATGTATTAAGCTTTATTTTAAAAGGGATTATCTGAGTTTGCTGTAAATTTATATGAGTTTTTATAGGTTATCTGACTTTGGCATGAAGTTATCTGACTTTAAATTAAACTTATCTCTATATTTGTATGAATTTATTTGTGTTTTCTGTGAATTAGTCTGTGTTTTCTATCAATTAATATGAGTGTGACATGAATTTATCTGAATTTGAAATTAATTTATCTAAGCTTGCTGTGCATTTACATTAATTTGATGTAAATTCTTTTTTAAACTTTGATTAGAGTTTATATGAATTTATCTGTGTTCGAAATCATAACTAGTTCACAACAAAGTTAAGTCCGATCTATATGAATTTTTCAGCATTTGATATAAAATTATCTGACTATTTTAGGTTTGGTTTGAATAGATTTGGCTTGGTTTATATGAATCTGGTATAAAATTATCTGTGTATGGTGTGAATTTAAATGAATTTATTTATGACTTTGCTTCTGGACTGGGATGAGTTTGATAAAATTTTAGCTGAGTTGTACATGTACCCCGACAGCTGAAAGCACCCAAAATAGAAAGAAGGACACAAAAAAAACACCCAGCAAAGCCAAGCCACTCTGGCAATTTAGATCAAACTTGGTATCAACATTCAAACTATTTGACAGCATCAAAAGAAGAATAACCACTGCACATAAAGCTTAGCTGAAGAAGGCACCTTTCTGGTTTCTTATAAATTTCATATTGAACCAAAAAGTTACATATAAGAGATGCAAAAAATATGATAAAGACATCATGCGAATTCTAGACACATACAACATCGCAGAAGGAAAGTTAAAAATCGGAAGCCAGTATGTGTCGGTCACATCAGAAGACATCTATCTAATATTTGGAATACCCTATGGATCAAAGACCTTAGATTTGAGATAATGCAACAAAGAAACAATCGTAATTCATAACAAGAAGATTCTCAAACATTACAAGAGTATCAGCTCCAAAAATAAAGGAACAACTGAATATTGCACTCAATGGAGCAACTGAAGTTGATGTGACCGATGTGTCAAGGCTAATATGCCTTTACATCCTTGTGACGTTGTTTTTTTCAACACATGGCAACTCAATAGGATGGCCATACGACAGTTATGTTGAGAATTATATTGAAATGAAAAATTATGTATGGACAGAAGATATAAGAAAGTTTCTCATGCAATCAGTTCACACCAGAAATGATGGTTCAGATAAAGTAATTGGCTGTCTATTTGCACTACCAGTAAGATAAACAAACATCCTTTTTACATCTATAATTTTACAACTTACTAATAAATTTGTAAATTAAACTTGACTATGTTATTATATCTCGATTTGAACAGTATTGGTTATACGAACACACGCTGTTGTTGGAGCCAATCAAACCTAGTGAATTCCCTAGATTGATGAAGTGGGACCTTAAGGGCTTAAACAACGCACTGTAAAAATATTTGCTGAATACATTACATAGCAAACATGTAATATTATCTGAACTGAACATTCTTGATGTTAATTAACATATTGATAAGTTGTCTAAATTTTTCTGAACTGGTAATACTATATAACAGATAGTATGGATACATTTATCTGAATTTTATATGCCTTGTTGTTATAAATTAACAGTGTCTCACAGTACTTCAGGTAATCGTTGGTAAATTGGCGAGGACATTGCACGAAGAGAAATGCTTCCTGACATATGTGAATAGGAGTGGTGCTGATGATAATCAAACAACTAAGGAGGAAGCTGAAACAAACAACAAAGAAATTATCGAAGGAGTAGAAGAAGGACATGTGCAGTATAATGTTGACCTTAATGATGATGTTGAGAATAATAAAGCCATTGAGCAATCAAAATCAAAAGAACATGACCCCAGCCAATTTCAACTGGCCCAAACAACGGAAACGTTGTTAATTTCTGAATTAGAAGAACAAAGAGAAAATGAAGGGCAAGAAGAAACAACCGGGACTGAAGAAAGAGTTGAATTTCTCACATTTTCTTTAGAGTGGAAACAATATGAACAAACAAATTAAGGAACAAACAGATACAATTGTAGAGAATGTTGTAAGCGACATAATTGGAAGCACAAGTGAATCATTCATTGGAGTACCACCAACAAAGCTATCTGAATTTGAAGGAGGCAATATTAAGAAAATGTTTGAGCAAAGTCAGCCATCTCCAACAATGGAAAACACAGAACTCAGAAACTTTTTTGAAGAAAAAGAAAGGGTAATTTCACTCGTTCATCAGCTAAATAGAGAGAAACAAGACTCCCAAGCTCAACTTGACAAAATCATATTTGAATTGAAAAGAGCAAAAGAAGAAAATTGTAGTCTATAAAATGAAAGCATGGAATTGGGAAGAAGGCTAAGTAGCTTGGCCAAAGAAAGAGATGATGCGGTTTCATTAACCGAAAAGGTCACAAGTGAAAAGGCTGAGCTAGAAAAAGAGAACAACGACCTCAAAAGCAAGCTCGAAAATTCATCTCTTGTGGTCAGCTCCCTTAATGAATAGCTAAAGCAATTGTAGCAGCTATCAGACGAAATTCTTCAAGAGCTGCACACGTAGAAGTGGAATTAAAAGCTTTGAAATATAAAGTTGCAATAACCGAGGCAACAAATTTTGATTTAGAAAACAAGTTAAAAGAAGCTACACTTCTTCATGCAGGCACAGAGCTAGATAAAATTGGTTGAAAAGAGTTTGGAAAAAATATATCATCCAACAGAAAAACAAATGATGGGGGAGCAGCCTCCTCAACCAACAAATAAAAGTAAAACTGAAAAGGTATTTCGGACTTTTCAAATGAATTTATCTGAGCCTTAAATGATTTTACATAGGTCTGATAAGATTTTATTTAATTTTGATATGAATTTATCTGAGATTGATATGAATTTGTGGCTTATATTTCAATTTCTTTGAGTTTGGTAATGAATTTATTTGAGTTTTCTATGAAGTTTTGGGTGTGTTTGATAAAAATTTATTTGACTATTATATGATTATATCTGAGCTTGATTCAATATAATATGAATATTTAAATGGATCATTACATATAAGGTACCTGAACAATCATCAATGATCAAAAGAGTAAAGAAGCAACGAGAAGCAGCAGCAAGGAATATTCCAGAGCCAGAACAGAAGAAGGCTAAGGAGCAAAAGAATGTACCAAAAGATAAAATGGTTGCTCAGTTAGAGGACTTTGTGGACATTAATGAGCAAATGCAACACAAAGCTACCAGTAAATTAGAGAAGAAGAAACCATTTAAGCTCCCCAAAAACTCAATCACCAAACTGTTGAATGAAGCTGACAAGAAGAAGTTAAAGCTCATATATGACACAGAAGGATATAAGTAAGTTGACATCATATATTACTCTGGAAAGTCATCAATAACATTATAAACAAACTAATAATGTTTCAGATGTACAATGCAGTGCAACAGTTTGGGGCGGAGAAAGTGAAAACAATGTGTTGTATGAGGACATAATTGCAATCATATCTGGCGCTGATATATCAAGCAGTGTAAGAACCTACTATAACAATATCGTAAATTTGTTGAATGTTTAAATAACATGAGTTTTAAAAAGTACATAACATTATGTATCTGTAATCCATCAGGTTATTGATAGTTATACACAAATGTTGTACAAGGAGCAAACAAACCTTGAAAATGATCTCAAGAAATTGGGAAAGGAGGGTCTGGAGGAGGACAAAAAATTATATTTCATCAGTAGCCTTTGCTGGGTAACACAAATAACTTTTTTTCCATGTCTGCAATGGAATTCATTAAATGATATTAATACTCTTAAATTCCATATTTGTGCAGATAATGCTCACTGCTGAAAATAAAAATATGAGAGAAACCATCCTCAATCATCAAATCTCACTATATAAAATGCAGAATCATAGATTTTTCCACTTTCGAATGAACTATAATGGAAAGAACAAAGATGCAATATAGTTCCATTGGACTATGTTACTACTTGATCGAAAATAAGGCCAGTGGAAGCACTACAACTCCATGAGGCCAAGGGAGAAAAATGCAATTGATCAGTACTTCAAGGATGCCGAATTGCTAGTACATGTCATTCACTTTAACTTCCTTTAAATCATGGATGACACAAGTTTATATATATGTGGCTAATGAAAATGATGTGATCCCAGAAACAGTATGTAGAAAATTACAACTACGTCAACATTGAGGAAACGCAGCCATATAATGAGCCATTGATCAGTATGGAAAGAGCACCACAGCAGAAACAAGGATCGTAAGTATTGTATCAGGAACACATATTATACAAATAAAATCATAGACAACCAAACAATATGAATAACTGACAATACCATGTCACATTGCAGCTTGATTATGGCATAATCGTGTGCTACCTCATGAATCAAATCTCTCGGTGCAAACCAGTTGACAACCACTTGGCACAAAGCGTCGTCAATAGTTTTAGAGAAGAATTAGTAGTCAAGTTCTTACATGACGAGCTCCGTACTTGGACATAAGAAGATTTTGAAGCCAAAAAGTTCGCATCCTAAAGGAAGACTGACAAACATCATGAATTTTTTTTGGATTTTCGTTTTTTGGTTCACATGGATAATTGTAAGATGTTGGAATCAACATTAAAGGAAAACTGACAAACAACAATGGATTTTCTTTTGTTTTTTTTGTTTTTTGGTTCACATGGAAAACTTTAAGATGTTAGAAGAAGCATCAAAGGAAGAATGACAAAAAGCAGGGTTTTTTTTTTTGTTTTTTGGATACAAATATAAGATGTTGGAAAGATGTTTATAAATGTAAATACGCTTATTAATTATAGAATTCAAGTCATTTTCTTACATATTGTCATTGCTTTATATTTGTTACGAATTCTAGATAGCATACATGATTACACACACAAAAAAGGCCACAACATTATCTAGAAATCATAGAATTTAAAATCTTTTGATAAAAAGAACGAAATACATTTATCTGTAATTTCCATATAGCTAAATTTTTCTGTTTTTTCAAAGAAACTCATGAAAACTTATCTTCCTTTCGAAAGAAACTCATATATATTTATCTGAGTTCAAATAAAAATCAGTGAAATTAATCTGAGTTTTGAATGAAAGTTTGATAAATATATCTGTTATTGCATTGGAAGTCGAGTAAAATCCATGTAAAATTCATTACAAAGAGGAAAAATAACATCAATATTTCGAAGCAACAAGGATACTTTGTAATTTTATTTAATAGAAAAAATCCAAATTGATCTCTATACATGTTAACAGTCACACATTATCATCACCAAATTATAAAAGATGACAAATTCAAACTGGTGTCAATGGCAACTCAATAGGCTCCTTGCAGGACTTTTTATTATGACTTCCAATACGCCTACATCGTCCATATTTAATCTGCCTTGTCATCTCACCTCTTGACAAGATCCTCTTCTTTCTTGGCCTTCCGGGTTTACGCTTCATCGCAGGGGGCTGAATCACAACTTCTGCAATTGTTGTCTCTGGCCTGCCTACAGTTGGGATGGGAATTATAGATTCAGAGTATGCATGTCTCTATGTCTCTATGTGAAAATACCGATCCACATAAAGGTTTAAATACTTTCCACACTTTTGAATAGCAGCACATGCGTGGGCACACGGGAAGCCATTAATCTGCCATTTACGGGTACGAATGAACATAAAAAACATTGTCGCTTGACCGCCGAACGCTCCATGGCCTACCAAGCTTGATAGAAGCTTTCAACCTCTTATCCATGTTTGGATAATGACTCCCTTCCATAAGCTAGACATTTCCCTCCTGTTGGCCATCTGCTCTATTATCTGAACCCTTATCATGTCAACCATCTTCGTAATGAGTAGGTGACGCGCTTCTTTAATACAGGAGTTGAAAGACTCTGAAGCATTGGAATACATCTCACCATACCGATGGCCCTTAAAATAAGAATTGCTCCACCTATTATGAGAAAGTCCGGAGATAAATCTGTCAACGTTCAAACCACCTTCATGTCTAAATACCTGTAATTTTGCATGGAATACATGTACAGTGGGGGCATAGCCACATTCATGTAGCAATAAAATCATTCTTTCTCTAAATTCATTTGTGTAACCTCTTGAGAACTTATCTCTCAAACTTGCTTTCAAATGTTGGAGGCAGAAAGCATGATGAGCAAATGGAAATACATGTGCAACACCATCCACGAGACTAAGATTCCTGTTAGAAACAAAAGTGGTAGAGCGGTCACATGCAACTACTTTCCTCAAATTACGCAAGAACCATTTTAAATTATCCCAGTCTCTGAGTCTGCCACCGTAAAGGCAAGAGGAAATAGACCTACCACATTCAAGAAGCCATTTATTATCAATTAAGCAGTAAGGTTAACTAAACACTGAAATAAAAATAGATAGTATCAACATTATTAAAAAACGTAAAAATCTGCAAGATGACACTTTACCTTGATTACCATCCTTCCTTGTTGCTGCCAACAAATTTCCCTTGTACCAGCCTATAAAAAATGTCCCATCTAGAAACAACAGCGGACGAACTTAATTAAATCCACGAATCAAAGCATTGAATGAAACAAACAAACGCTTGAAGCACATGGTGGATTCATCGTAATCTAATACAAACAGACTGCTTGGATTTGTCTCCATAGCAACATTAATGTACCAACGAAGATAGTCAAAAGAAAGCAATGTATCACCATACAACTTATTCTTGGCCCTTTCAACCCCCCACCATGCATGATGATATGTAATGGTGATCCTCTAGTTTACATGGAAATAATGCACAACATCAATGTGATGCCCCGGAGTCCCATATCGACTATAGAGAGGAAAGTGATTGGGATTATATGTAGAGCTTACACCCTTACCTTGCATGAGGCCTTTTGATGGGTTGAGGCCCATCAGAAACAAAACCGTGAGGCCCGTGGGCCAAAGCGGACAATATCATGCATGCGTGTAGGGTGGGGCGTGACATGATGGTATCAAAGCAGTGGTTGGTTTCTCAGGGTAAAAATTGTAGAAACCATAGGACGCGTGTGAGGATTCCGTTAGTTAGTCGGTTGATCTCTTAGTCTTGTTTCTAGCATTATGATGTTAGCTTGGGGCATATTGGAACTAACCTTGAATATTTTTCAGGATTATGGCTAGTAGACACAATAGCCGAGGTAAGGGTAGTTCATCTCAGAATGGTGCTGAGAATCAATTCCACCAATTTATGGCAGCCTTTATCCAATCCCAGAAGGATATGGCTGAGCAGAGCCAAAAATAGAATGAGGACCAGGCTGTGTTCCAAGCACAGATGCTTGAGGTAGTACAGAAGGTGGGCCAGCCACAAGCCAAAGAGTATGATCTCAACGAGCTGGTTGAGAAATTCAGAAAGAGATTTCCACCTGAGTTCCATTGTATTGAGGACCCCGCTGTAGCAGATGAGTGGGTAGTCCAAATAGAGAAGATTTATGAGGTGTTTCGGTGCACGGGTATCTAGCAGGTGCAACTTGCAGCCCACATGTTTCGTGGAGCAGCTGAGAGATGGTGGAAGACCGTTAAGCATCTATATGAGGAAATCGCTGAGGATGTAGCCTGGAAGACATTTACGGAGCAGTTTCAGAAGAAGTTTATCCCGGAACACTATAGGGATAAGAAGATGGAGGAGTTTGAGCGGCTGGTGCAGGGTGATTTACCAGTACAAGATTATGAGATTGCCTTCACCTATATATCCCGATTTGCTGAGAGTCTGATTCAGCTAGAGTCAGAGAGAGTCAGGAGGTTTATCAAGGGGCTGCGAGCAGATATTAAGATGCAAGTACATCGCAGCAGACTGACCAACTATGATGATGTAGTCAAAGAAGCATATTGGGCAGAGGAGTCCCTGAAACAGGTGATAGTATTGGAGCAACAGAGGATCTTGGTATTGATCCCTCAGCCCAAGTGTAAGACCCCGACCCGAGAGACCTCAGTTGGAGTTAATTAAGTTGTGCATTAGCTATAAGTGTGTTTAGCGGGTTTTGGTTAAGTTTGGGATTAGAATAGCTTTTATAATAGCTTTGGGGAATTTGGAGAGCCTTTTTACTTGTGGGACCCTTTGGGGGTTCTTGCTACGAATTGTGTGAGATTTGGGGTTTACCAATGATTTTTAAAAATTATGTTTTTAACCCCATTTGACTTATCTTGTTAATCCCTACAACTTTCATGTTGACATCGTTCTCATTCGAGAGCCTTAAACCCGACTTTTCGCAATTTGAGGGCAAAATGGTCTTTTTACCCGAAATCTGGACATCAATTTCAATGTCACCCAAACATGCAAAATATATACTTTTTGGAAACTAGAAATTTCACCGATCAACTTTGTCTCCTTCGTCGAATCCGTTTGAAGCCCCGAAAGCCATGTTTTTAGCCCGAGAAGTCTTTTAAGTTGTGGGCCCCATCTCCACTTGCTATATAAGGAGAGCTTTCTTCTTCATTTTCCCCCTTCTTAATTGCTAAAACCCTTGGAGAAGAGGAAGTTCCAGCCCTGGGGTTTCTCCCTTGTTCCTCTTGGTTCCTTTCTCATTAATTAACTCAAGAGCTCTTCTCAATCAAGGAATGGACTTCATGATCATCTTCCTCACCTCAAGGACTTTCTATTGGTATCATGTGTGAAGACATTCTTCACCATTGGAGCTTCTTGTGAGCTCTCTCTACCTATTTGAAACACTTTTAGGTAAGTGATCCTTCCAATCTTCTAGATTTGTGTTCTCCTAGCCCTAAAGAGACTTAATCTTGGCTATTGCAAGCTTTCCTTTTTTTTATTGTTTGGTTTTGATGGTCTTAGGGTTTGTATTTGGGGGTTTTGTGTAGATTTGTGTCTTGGCTTGGAGAGGTGTTAGTGGCTTGATTTTCTTAGCATTGGACCTAAGGCAAGTGGATGAATGGATTGATTTCATGATTTCTTATTATTAAGATTTAAACTCTTACTCATTGCTTTCACCTAATTTATCTTTATGGGTTTTCATGGTTTTGGAAATATGCATAATGATAGGCTATTCTCTATTAATAGTCCCCTTGGAAAACATGTGCATTATTGTTTTGTTTATAGATCATTTGTGTTCATTTATGGACTTTTATTAATGGAGTTGCCTTGCATTGAATGAGGTGGAAGTGATGGAGAAGTTATGTTTGGTTGGTGTGGTCGTTGAGGGAAGTAAATGATGGATTGAATGGGGCTTGAATGAGGTTTTAGAGACCCTCAAATGTATGATTAATGGGTGCTCAAAAGAGGGTGAAAGGAAAGAAAGAAGAAGGGCTAAACTGTACACAGAAATCAGTTTCTGGACAGTTCGCTCGAGCGACCTTGACACATCGCTCGAGCGAACCTGTCATAGAACCTCGGCCGCTCGAGCGAATCTTGGTCCGCTCGAGCGAACCCCAAACTGCCTGTCTGGCATGGGTTAATACCTAAGGACTTGAAACATTATTTTTAGGCTTGGGGAGGTATTGTTTGGAGCCCCAATGCTATGTAAGGACTTGTAAGGCGTTGTATGAAGTCCGGAGGAAGGAGAAACCTCATCATGGAGATTCGGTGAGGATTTCTAGATTGGTTAATGTGTATAAGGACCCGGAATGTCTCCAATTCCTAAAGAGTACCAATTTATATCATGACCGACATACGGGACCCTATTCACACTGATTCAATTCCGGGAACCTCATTGTCTAGCCCGAAAATATATGAGAACCATTCGTACTCAATTTTCAACCAAACTCTTATTTGGAATTTGAAACCCATGTGATATGACTAGACTGTCCCGAGAATATTAGAAGTGATGTGTTTAGCTTTTGCTAACCTGTATGTGTCAACCTGACGTGAATATGTATTTGTGCCTATTGGCACCCCGTTCCTTTACTATGCATTTGATTTGATTTCTCGTATTTGACCTATGAGTCGGCACCACTGAGCTTGGACAACCTTGTCGGTTTGATCCACCGACTTGGAGATCCTTCCCCTCCTGATAGTCAGCTGTAGTCTGGAATCCGCAGAGTTTTTACCCGGTTCGCTACCGTGGTCCCGCAGAGTATATATATATGTATATTATAGTATTTTATCGTTGTCCCTCCTCACCTTGTGTGACTAAGGTCAATGATCTTGTAGGGTATGCGCTCTCTTCACTTTAGTGAGAGAGGATGTAGCTTTGTGTGGTTGCCATCTTGACAGTTCCTTATTCTTGGTACCTCTATTATTTTATATCGTTCATGTTGTTATTTAATAAATGATGCATTGTCTTTTATGAAATTCATTATTTATACACAAGTTTTTCTAAACCCTTGCAAAGTATCATTGTTTTGTTTTGCCATATCTTTTCACCCACCTGCCAGACCATCGTGTCTGATCCATTTATTTTCGTACTCAGGTCCCGAACTTATTGCCATCGAGGAGGAGCCTGAAGAGGCGGTCGGTGAACCGCAGCTCGTAATCGAGTGGCAAGCTGACGATGTCATGTAGACATTCGGTCTAGCCTTGAGAACGACACATTTTAGGAACTCGTGATATCATCTTTTGGGTTTTATTGGTTGTATGGTCTTTGTTGACCATTATTTTGGGGAAATTAATCAACTGATCTTTTGTATATACAACTAACTTTACTTTTAGGAAATATGCTTATGATCATTGCTCATTCTGATATCTTGTCGCGTCAATTATGAATCAGTCTTATTTATGGAATGGAATAGCATTAATATGATTTGCTACACGCTTCCGCAATCTCGAATTCATGTTTGATATGATTATATGTGAGATGATATGTATGGATAATCCTCACCGCGGAACCCTGTGGGAAATCACGTGCACGGATAAATATTTTCTTAATTCCGTGTGCTAGTTAGCCAAAGAGATGCACGTGGCGCGGCATCATTAGTCCCGATCTCGGATTTGGATTCCCTAACCCGGTCCGGGGTCGCGACACCAAGTCATAGGGTTCCTCTTCTTCTTCTCAGTACTATCAGCAGCCAGCACCCAAGAGGCTACGGTTTGAGCTTGTACCCCGACAGCAGCCACATCGAGTCTCTTGCATCCATTGTGGGGGAAATCATTTTGGTCGTGATTGCAGGAAGCAGTCAGGGGCATGTTTCCATTGTGGAGACCCCGGGCATAAGGTTCGTTTTTGCCCAGGGAAGACAGGAGTGGCACCACCAGCATTTCCAACTCCGGCGCCCAGGCCACCACATCCTGCGCAGCCGTTGAGATAGATGCCTCCTGCACAAGCTAGGCCCCAACAGTAGCACCGGCAGATGATTGTCCGACCACCTCAGCCACCGCAGCAGCGCCCTCTAGTACCTCAGCAGTGCTATCAGCAGAGAACCCCAGCACCCAAATTCTAGGGTCGTGGTCAGAAACCATCGCAGCAGTATCATTAGCAGCGTCCCTAGCAAGCAGGGAGAGCTTATGCTTTGATGGATGAGGAAGCAGAGGCTGCAGGGAATGTCATAGAAGGTACACTTTTAGTTTGTGGATTTGATGCAAAAGTTCCGTTTGATCCTGGATCCACACACTCGTTTGTTGCACCACCATTTGCACTGCATTTGGGGGATAATAAGGAGATACTACCATATGATTTGATAGTAGCTACCCCTGTAGGTAGACATGTAGCTTGTAATATTATCTACCCTAGGTGTAGTATTCAGATTGGAGAAGTTCAGCTGACCGTCAGTTTGATCATCTTACCAATGGCGGAGTTTGATGTAATACTTGGTATGGATTGGTTAGCAGCTAACCGAGCAGTGTTAGATTGTTTTAACAAGACCGTTAAGTTGCAGAGTGCAGATCGTAGTGTTGAGTTTATTGGAGCTGAAAATCCCATCTCCACTCGGATGATTTCTGCATTGAAGGCAGAGTGGTTGATGAGGAGCGGATGCGAAGGCTTTATTACATTTATTACGGAAGACAAGGAGTCCAAGACTGTTGATGAGATTCCAGTAGTGAGAGAATTCCCGGATGTGTTTCCGGATGAGATTCCTGGTTTGCCACCTGTCCGTGAGTTGGATTTCATGATAGAATTGCAACCAGGGAAAACACCTATTTCGAAGGCCCCGTATAGGATGGCACCAGCAGAATTGAAGGAGTTGAAAACTCAGATTGGAGATCTGTTGGATAAGGGTTTTATCAGGCCTAGTGTTTCACCATGGGGAGCTCCAGTGATATTTGTGAAGAAGAAGGACGGGACTATGAGGATGTGTATAGACTACAGACAGTTGAATTAGGTGACTGTTAAGAATAAGTACCCGTTACCGAGGATCGATGAGCTATTCGATCAATTGCAGGGAGCCCAATTCTTTTCGAAGATAGATCTGCGTTCCGGTTACCATCAATTGCGAGTCAGAAAGGAAGATGTTCCTAAGACTGCATTCCGGACGAGATATGGCCATTTTGAGTTTCTCGTGATGCCTTTCGGATTGACGAATGCTCCAGCAGTTTTTATGGCATTGATGAATAAGGCATTTGCTCCTTTCTTGGATCAGTTTGTAGTTGTCTTCATAGATGATGTATTGGTGTACTCGAAGACTAAGGAGGAGCACAGCATCAGTTGAGAACATCTTTGCAGCTTTTGAGGGATAACCAACTGTATGCTAAGTTGAGCAAATGTGAGTTTTGATTGGAGCAAGTGGCATTTTTGGGCCACATTATCTCTAAGGAAGGACTGACAGTGGATCCCAAGAAGATTGCAGCAGTTGTTAATTGGAGTAGCCCGTGGAATGTAGCGGAGATTCGCAGTTTCCTTGGACTTACAGGTTACTACAGGAGGTTTGTAAAAGGATTCTCTACCATAGCATCTCCGTTAACTAAGTTGACGAGGAAAGATATTCCGTTTGTATGGATGGAAGGGTGTGAAAAGAGTTTCCAAGAATTGAAGACCCGGTTGACTACAGCACCCATACTTGCCTTACCCGCTGGAAGTGGAGGATTTGTGATTTTCATGGGATGCATCAGGAATAGGTTTGGGTTGTGTTCTCATGCAGCATGACAAGGTGATAGCCTATGGATCGAGGCAATTGAAGGATCATGAGAAGAAGTATGCCACACATGACTTGGAGTTAGCAGCAGTGGTGTTTGCATTGAAGTTGTGGAGGTATTATTTGTATGGTGAGAGATTTGAGGTGCATACAGATCACAAGAGCCTGCAATACCTGTTTACACAGGGTGATCTGAATAACAGGCAGAGGAGATGGATGGAGTATATAAAGGATTATGATTTTCCGATCAAGTACCATCCTGGAAGAGTGAATGTTGTAGCAGATGCTCTCAGTAGGAAGGCATCATTCAGTGGGTGTATAATGCCTGAATGGAGATGGATGGAGCAGTTCAGAGACATGGATGTGGAAGTCTGGCCAGTCAATGAGAAGGTCCTAGTTGCTACTATTGGAGTTTGGGAGCCAGAGATAGTTAAAAGGATTAAGGAAGTCCAGAAGGATGATCTAGAGTTGCAGAGAATCATTGAACATATTGGTGACAAGCCAGAGTTCAGATTGATTGAGGGAGTTTTGTACTGCAAGGATAAGTTGTGTGTGCCAGATGTTCAAGATATCAAGTCAGATTTGATGACAGATGCGCACCACATCAGATATTCTATTCACCTAGAGAGTACCAAGATGTATCAGAATTTGAAGAATCATTATTGGTGGGTGAAAATGAAGAAAGAGATAGTAGAATTTGTCTCCAGGTGTATGACTTGTCAGTAGATTAAGGCAGAGCATAAGAAGCCTCCTGGTTTTCTTCACTCGTTGGAGATTCCACAGTGAAAATGGGAGAATATCACTATGGATTTCGTGTCAGGGTTGCCGAACACTAAGAAAGGCAATGATGTTATTTGGGTGATTGTGGATAGATTGACTAAGTCAGCACATTTCTTGCCATTCAAGACTGGACAGTTTATGGATAAGATAACTAAGATGTACAGGGACAATATAGTCAAGCTACATGGAGTGCCTAAGTCCATAGTGTTCGATCGAGATACTAAGTTTGTCTATAGTGTTCGATCGAGATACTAAGTTTGTCTCTCGATTTTGGTCTACTTTTCAGTCATCTATGGGAACTCAATTGAAGTTTAGTACAGCTTACCACCCTCAGATAGATGGACAGTCAGAACGTACCATTCAGACTTTGGAAGATCTCCTCAGAGCATGCGTTTTGGATTTCAAGGAGAGTTGGAATGAGAGTTTGCCTACAATAACAGTTATCATTCAAGTATTGGTATGGCACCATTTGAGGCATTGTACGGACGGAGATGCAGGACTCCGGCTTGTTGGGAGGAAGTTGGAGTTCGGAGTTTTCATGACCCCTTGGAGATTGCTGATTCCAGTGAGAATGTCAGAGTTGTTCAGATGCGAACGAAGGAGTCTCATGATCGTCAGAAGAGCTATGCAGACAAGAGACGGAGACCTTTAGAATTCCAAGTGGGGGATATGATTTTCCTGAAAGTGTCTCCGATGAGAGGTGTTGTCAGATTTGGGCAAAATGGGAAGCTTTCCAAGAGGTTTGTGGGACCATTTGAGATCAAGAACAGGATTGGAGACGTGGCCTATCGTTTGGTGCTACCGCCAGAGCTAGCGGGTGTGCACGACGTATTTCATGTTTCAATGCTTCGGAAGTATATTTCAGATCCCACTTATGTGTTGCAGCACAAGCCGCTTCAACTACAAGCAGATGTCACCTACATAAAGCGTCCAGCGCAGATCATCGACACTAAAGAGGTAGTGTTGCGTACCAAGACTATTCAGTGGGTCAAGGTACAATGGGAGAACCACAGTCCAGAGGAAGCTACATGGGAGCTGAAGGATCAGATTCTGAAGGCGTACCCTTATCTTTTTTCAGATGAGGTATGTTTAGGCATTTGGGGGACCAAATGTTCTTTTTATTTGTGAGAGTTGTAAGGTCCGTGACCTTACTAGGTCAGTTGGGCCCAAAACCCGGCCCGTTGACCCATTTATTATTAATTATCTTATTTAATTATATTTTAGATATTTAAGTGGGTTTAGATCATGAACGAGTTTCTTTTAGTATTAGAATAGTATTTGCGAAGTTTCGTTCGATTTCGAGTTTGTTTGATCATAGCAGGGGGTAGTTTGTAATTTAGGAAAAAATGAGTGTTTTTCCGAAATATTCCAAACGCCGTGATTTTTGGGTTCCTTGGAAAGGTCTCGTCGTTCTGATCATTTTTGTCTCTTGACTCATCGCGATCTGGCGATCAGAAACCTTTCAAGTGGTCCATTCTTGCACCGGGCCCACTTAAGGGGTAATTCAGTCTTTTTCCCTTTATCTTCTTCTTAAACAAGTTTAACCCTAATCGCATTCTCATTTCTGCAACGAAAGAGAGAGCATCAGCCTTTTCTTCTTCCTCTTCCTTTCTCAAGCCAGGACTATACTTTAAAAGATCCCATTCGAAGATCCGATCCGCTAATATTCATCATCTCGATCTTCTCTTTCTTCCGGTATCGAATTGGTAGTCTTTTCTTGATTCTTTTCCTTCCTCTCTTATTTTTGGCTTCCTAGACAGTGTTTTATCGGGTTAGATTGTGGATCTTGTGGTAGAAAGACTTCTTCTCGAGTTTACCCTATTATTTCATCTTCTGACATTGAGGCAAGTAGATTTGCAATATATAATATAGCATGTGTGTTTGTTCCTTTATTGATTTGCAATGGTCTCTTGTTAGATTTTCCTTAATTCCAAGCTTGTTTTGGATATGAATTTGGGATTTACATGTTAGGTTAGATTTGTGGAATAAAATGGATAAATTGTTAAATTGATAACTCTAGGTTGTTTTAAATGGCTAGAAATGGTGTCAATGTGATTATTGATTGAATGGGGAGCAAGGAGGCTCAGTTTCTGCAGGTTAGCCATGGATTGGCTGGAGGAAAAAGGGAGCAAAAAACCCATTTTCGGGTTACAGCACAGTACGTCCGATAAATCACTCTGTGAAAACTCTCAGCTAACTAGGAGGTGCCCAGTGTCGATCGATTGGTCACACAGTCTGATCGATCGGACTGTGCACTAACTGGATGCTGTTCAGGTCCGATCGATCGCACAGTACGTCCGATCGATCGGAGGGTAATTTTCTGACAGTACTTGGAAACTTTGAAGACCTGTAACTTTCAATCCGCCCGTTGGATTTATACGTATAATATATCATTGGAAAGCCCTAGAGACGTAGAATCCAATGGTTCTGGTTTCATCATGATCGGAGGTTAGGAATTGATGTAAATACTTGGATTATTGATCCAGCTCATGTTTTATTGGAAATAAGACTGTTTAACTTAGGTTTGGGCTTTAGAGGTTGGAAACCATGAACTTACTCTCACTTGACCATTAATGGGGATTAAAATCAAAGCATATAGCTTAGTGTTCTTCGATGGGTTGTCTAGGTATTCGTGTATTACACGTAGTGTAACCGAATGCATATGGAGTTGAATTGAACGATGCTCAACATGTTGTACACCAAGGGGTTTTCCTAAAAGCATCATTGATCCAATTTTCATACGTACTCTGTTAGAATACGTGGGGTACAGGGATGACATCACGTACCTAGGATTGGATAGTAATATCTATTTGACTTGTAAATTATATCCGTTGTTACCATTCCTTGTACACTCTCTTGGCATAAAATACTTAATTATATATGAAACATAAATTCTGATAGAATTTAGGACTTGGACCTAACTTAGAGTGTACCTTAGGAACTCGTGTCTTGTATTGATAAACATGACTGGCTAGCAATGAAAGGGGATTATTGTCAGACCCCGACCCAGGTTTGGAATATTTAATTGATATTTTAATCGTGATTAGTTGATAAGTGGGGTTAGTGTGCGATTAGCTTATTTTCTTAAGCTAGATTAGAATGTTTGAATAGGTTTGGGAATTTTCGAGAGTCATTGACTTAGGCTTGACGCGGGCCTGGGCACCCGTGTGTTGTGGGTGTGAATCTTTGGGGTTTAGCTTTGATTTTTGTAAAATCCCAAATTTTATGTAATTTGACTCATTTTATTTAGATTATCGACTTTCATGTTTTGACCATTTGAATTTAATGATCAGAAATCATGTTTTTTGAGAAAAAGGGCAAAACTGACCTTTCACATAAAATCTGTACCCAAATTTTGAAAATTTCAGAAATTGACAAAAATATACTTTTTGGAAAGTAGAAATTTCGTTGATCATTTTTGTTTTTTTTGTCGTTTTCATTCGGGGCCCGCAAATGCCATTTTTAGCCTTGTGAAGATTGGGACCCACAAACCCATCTTACAAGAGGGAGAGCTCTCTTCTTCCCTTCATTCTTCTTTTTCCTGCAACGGTCTGAGCCAAGGGCTTTTTCCCTCTTCCAGCAACTTTCTCTCTCCTCTGGAACACCCATCTCTTGAAGATTTCTTGAAGGATTGATCTACTAGGTTTCTTCCTCCATCTCCAAGCTTTCTAAAGACGTGTTTTTCAAAGGATTTGAGCTAGGGTAAGGTTCTCTTTCAAGCTTCTCTTCATTGTTTGAGTTCTTCAAGGTTAGCAATGGCTTTCCAAACTTGAAATCTTGGTTTTCCTCTTCATTTAGAGTGTTTTCATCACACATGCAAGAGTTTTCCCTTGAGATTTAGAAAAGATTGATTTTTAGGGTTCTTCTTGGGAAACTTTTGGGGGTTTTTGTAGATTGGAATCTTGAGGCCTTAGAGAGTTGTTGCAAGAATGATTTATCTCTCATCTTGACTTGAGGCAAGTGGATTCTACGATTAATATGATGATTCCATTTATTTAATTTCATTTCATGGCTTTTTCTTCCTATGTTCTAATCTTTTTATGTTTCATAGATTTGTTTTGGATAAATGGAGTAATGTTTAGGTGTGATTTCATTTGTGTTATTGTTTTACAATGAATTGGAAGTTTGTCTTCAATTTGGTTGTCTTCAATTTGGTCATCTTGAAATTTAACCTTCTTTATGTTAACTTCTTGTATTCAAAGAATGGAGGAAATCTTTGATTTAATAGTGTTGTGTTTGATTAATTGGAATGATTAATGGATGATTATTTGATGAGTTGAGGAGGTCAAGAAAGGGCCCAATTAATCTTGGAAATGTGTATGAAAGAAGGGGAAAGAAAAGGAATGAAAAAGATTGCAAAAAGAGGAA
Organism: Litsea cubeba; assembly: GCA_012931725.1. Lineage (NCBI taxonomy): Eukaryota > Viridiplantae > Streptophyta > Magnoliopsida > Laurales > Lauraceae > Litsea > Litsea cubeba. The sequence continues at coordinate 62,014,270 of CM022952.1, read as the reverse complement.
AAAGGACCCAGCTGAGCCGGACTGGACAGAGCCCAGTCCGCTCGAGCGGACCAGGTTCTGCCTAGCCCTCGCTCGAGCGACCCAGTGGGCCGTTCGAGCGACCCAGGTTCTGTCTGGGCTTCGCTCGAGTGGACCTTGGGTCGCTTGAGCGAGCCCAGTCCAGCCAGGGGGCCTGTTCAGGGTCTGGTTTTGGGTCCATTTCAAGAACTATTTGGGCCCATTTGAGGACTGTTTTGGGCCTGTTTCAAGATATGATTTTGGGCCATTTCAAGGACTGTTCTGGGCCAAGTTTGTGGACGGTTTTGAGCTTGGGTTAAGGCCAGATGTGGGCCTGGTTCAAAAAGGTTTAAACCAGTTTTTAAAGGGGACTTATTGGATTATTGTTCAGGTCCGCTTCAAGCCCATATTCGAGCCCAATTCAGCCCAATCCCTTTTCTATAATTGAAGCCCATTCAGCCCTTTTACAATCCTAGAATTATTATGTAAATTGGTTTGAACTATGAACAAACCATTTGGGGAACCCTTCAAGTCTCAATGTGCACTTCATCCCTTGTAATTGTCAAGGATCTTCTGTGGCACCAAATTACTTTCAATTAATGACAATAACAAGGGGTTAAATATGCATCAAGACGACCCGCATTAGACGGTTGAATCATCATACACTAAGTTCATTCCATGTAAAAGGTTTTGTTCGGATTCGTCCATAAACCTATTTGAATGCCTTGGGCTGGTTTACCACAATTATGGACATTGATAAGACTTCTCATCTATTTTGATCGGATTCATCAATATGTGAGATATGTATTTGTTCAGAGTAGTTTTCTTATCGATTTGGAAATGTATTTTTATGAATGGATTTGTATTACTTCGAGGTTTCGAACTGTTACTCTAATGGAACCACTAAGCTTAGGTTACCTTGTCGGACTGATCATCCGGCTTGAAATCTTTAATTTGTTCGCTAACTGCAGTCTGGACTCTGTCTGTACCGACCATGGCAACGGTTTTGTATCCGGTCACACGTGTAGTGGCTACGGTTCTGTTTGATAACGACTATGTTCGTTCCGGTCCCACAAGTAGTGGCTACGGTTCTGTCTGCTTCCGTTACTTCGGTAACAGGAGAATTTAACTATACGTGGTTTGCCAATGTTTTATACGTTTAATGTTTTATCTTATGGTTCTTGTTTAGTTCACTTATCATAGCATGGAATTCATTAATATTTAAGATGCCGATCTTTTATCTTATCATTTCTGTTATTTAGGATTTTAATCGTAGCTCTCATATATTTAATGTTTTACTCTTTCTGTCATCCTATTATTTGTTATATTTGCTTGCCAGACCGTCGTGTTTGACCCTGTTTGCTTGTTGCCAGATGTCAAGCCCCTTGCCGTTGAGGCGCACTTTGAAGCGGATCTAGTAGTACTTGTCGAACGCGAGTGGCAGCCTGATGATGTCGTTTAGACATCGGGTTGATTTCAGAGCTTCGATCACCTTTCTGGATAGATTCTATTTTGGGAACTTGTTTATAGCCATTGTTGGCTTATTTTTGGGAAATTGTAATTATTGGCTAACTTGACTTTTGTATTTAACTTGAAATTAACTTTGGGGCGTATCTATGAAATGTTTCTCTTTTTGATACTAGTCTTGAGCGTTCTCATCTTATACCCATGTTATAGACTTTTATGTTTGCTACAATGCTTCCGCGTAATTTATTCGCATGAATGTGATTCTTATTAATCACTGTTAGATCGAGTTTCGAGGATCCTTACCGCGGAAACCTGTGGGAAACTAGCGTGTGCGGGCAGAATTTTCCGGCTCGTCGCGCCACGACCCCGGATTGAGGTCTTGTTTAACGGGTCCTCGGTCCGGGGGCGTGACAATTATCATGTGGTTTGTTTGTCTTGTATTGTCTTGAATAAGATAATCCCTATGATCTTGTCTTGTACATGGAACTAGCCAGACTTGCTTGTCTTGTTTGTCCTTGTGTCAGAACCACTTTATTATTGTTGTATATCATGGCCATCTGCAGTTTGGGGTTTAATGACGAACCGATTACTCGGCTGTCGGGGTGGGCAGTCGGCATAGGACGGCGTCCATGGCGTTGAATAGCTGGGAGCGGGCTAGGACCGTGCTGCTATTCCCAGGACTGGGAGCTAGGATCCTACTGGAGCCGGACTTTGGTATCAGTAGTCCGGATTGGATTGTTACTGGTACCCCGGGAGGTGGCTTTGGACATCCTCGGAGTCTCCCTCTTGTTCTTGTTTTGCATTGCATGGATAGTGGGTATTGCTAGATGATTGCTAGGATTCTTGTTATTGTTTCCATATAATACTCTCGCTTTATGCCTAGCTTCTCATTCTTTGTATTCACATGATTACTACTTGTCATTAATCTATATTTGATGCATGTCCATAGGGTTTTGGGCCTTAGACGAGTTTGACGAAGAAGATAAAAACACTTTTCATAAAATCTAGTTTCTAAAAAGTACATATTTTGCAGGGTTTGGAGACATTGAGAATTGTGCCCAGATTTTGTGTAAAAAGACTATTTTGCCCCTGAATTAGGAAAACTGAGTTTCGAGGTCTCAAACGGGGACAGAGTGAACTTGAAAATTGTAGAGGCTAACAAGATCTATCAATTGGAGTTAAAACATGATTTTTTCAAAATCACGGATTACCCCCCACACTAACGCAAAATCACCACAGGACCCTCAAAGAGTCCAAGTAAATCGAAGAAGCTCTCAAAACTCCCTAAAGCTATATAAAAGCTATTCTAATCCCAAACCTAAAACAAAATTCTCTAATCCCTCTTAGAGCTAATGCACGTCTTAATTAGCGCTAATTGCGACAACTCGGGTCGGAGTCTTACACTTGGCTCAAATGGTCTCCAATGGCTATGAAATTGTAGGAGAACTCTTTGGAACTTGTAATTGAGCATCAAGTAGACTTTTAACTAGGATTGACCTTCTAAAGTTAGTCAAAGTGGGTCACAGCTTGTTATGTCTGATCAGTCTTGTGTTTGGCTGCCTTAGGCTGGATTTGGGTCCAAATGGCCTTTAAATGCTTCAAGACCTTGGGAATTGCTTCTGCAACTTGTTCTTTGACTTTGAGATGAATTTCGATAGGACCCTTGGAGGTTAATCGAATTGGGTCCCAATCCTCCACGTCAAACAATCTGACATGAGTTGACTTCAGTTGTTATGTGCTTGAATTTGGGATCAATTGGTCCTTGCTTGACTTGGAAGCTTGTATTTGAAGTAACTTCATCAGTTCTTCACCCTTGAGAGTTGACTGAATGTAGAATTCTAGTCCATATCTTAAAGCTAGGGTTTGAAGTCTCTTAGGTTGAATTCCTATCCAAATGATCTTGGATTGCTTTGAAACTTTAGGAAACATCATGAATATTGTGTATTTCTTGACCTTGAAGTGGCTTCACCTTGAGCTGACACCTAGAGCTAGTTCAACTGTTATTATTGGGGTCCATGTCTGGGCATTATGAAGTTCTCAGTCATGGAGCTGATTTCTAGTGTTGAGCTTCCAATGATTTTCAAGTCATGGAGCTGATTTTTAGTGTTGAGCTTCCAATGATTTTCAAACCTTCTTTCCAGCTTCCTCCGGCTAAGTGCTGCATTATTGGGCATTTGCTTGAAGTGCAGACCTTCATATTTTTTTCTCATGCTTGCCCTTGACCGATTCTGACCTGTTAGGGTGTATGTCTAATTTTTTTACATTCCAACAGAACTCGACCAACCCGATGTCACACCCGGCTCAAATTTGGAAAGGGTTGGAGCAAGACCGGTTAAGAAGAGTCTCTGTTTAATTCCACCCCCATCAGCATCTCAAATTGAAACTCATTCCCCAATTTGTATAAGTAGTATCAAAGTATCAATAAAAAAACCGCATTGTACTAATCCAAACCAACACAAAACAAATAAAATAGTTTTTTTACCCAAACAAGAAAAGTTGCATTATGTCCATAAGCTTGCTACACGAGCAACATGAACACTATAAACATCCAAAAGATTGACCAATTTCCCACATAAATTTTGAGTCTCTTGATTTTGCTTAATGTCAATCAATTAAAATGAAGATCCACCCACTGCGATTCTCCAAACTTCTCATCCCAAACCCTGCAAATGAGAGGACAATTAGATAATGAGTAGTTTAGAAACATGTTAAAGAAAATTAAATATAAAAAGAGACTTTAACGTAAGGGTGCAAAATCAAACCTATACTTCCAAATTATTCATGCTAAGGAAAAAAGAAAAATCAAATTAGAATGTAAAGGCCAATAAATCATATATATATAAATGTTTGAAAAAAAGAGAAGAAAATTTATCCATAAACAAATGTGTGTGGGGAGATTTCCAAAGCTCTAGGATTACGCTAATCACAGCCATCAGATGGGACTAAGCATTCTCACGTGCCACCCGCATGGCACCAGACTCACATCGGCTACCAGGACAGGGGCCCCAGCCGAAGTCAAGCAGGTCCGGGCCGCTAGCGCCGAGCTCGGCTACCCAGGTGCCCACCTCGGCTGAAAGCTCCACCTCGGCCGAAGGTGCCGGAACGAAACCCGAAGCAAGAAGAGAATCTCCACTCGCGCCCTCCGCCCCCCACGTCATCGGACACGTGGAGGAATAGGGGCACGAACCAGTGAGACAGATGCGACATCCAGCCGTCCACAATCTTCGCCAGATCCCTGGCAGGGCGGCATCCAGCGGCTGAGGCCAAATCAGGGCAAGGCCCGGGGGTGGATCCGATGGTACCCCTACCGCCAAAGGCGTCCAATATAATCTGGCCCAACATGACGCGCATTTAATGCGATATGGGCTGATCCGACTGGCATTAAATGCAAAGTGGGCTGGATTGGACCGCATTTATTACTTTGTGGGCTGATGATGACTTCCCTATCAAGTCATGGGACCCACACCAAAATATCATCCAAAGATATCCTCCAGGCGTCTATAAATAGAGCCTCATTTCACATGCAAAGGTACGCACAATCCAACCCAGAGAGTCGTTACTCTGCCTCCCTTCTTCCTCTCCTTCCTTTGTTCCAGTTCATTCACTGACTTAGGCATCGGAGAGCCTTGCGCCGCCCAGGCCAGGGTCCTCTGACCGTTTGCTCTTCCCTTTCAGGCTTTCAGGCAGCGGGTTATCTTTTTCATTTGGAAAAGTCCGGTAAGGCACCACGATTATTGTGGGTCATACTTTTTCTGCACCTACAATTGGTGCCGTCTGTGGGAAAGTACTATCCCAACCTTCCAAACCTTCCCAATCTTCCCAAAAACCATGCCTCCGAAAGCTAAGAAGGGCGGAGAGTCCCAGAGAGTAATATTCGAGCGTCCGGGCCCATCCACGGACGTCCCTCCTCAGGGACGGCCCGGAGCGGACCGTGGCGCGTCAGCAGGCGAGGAGCGCGTAGCCTCGCGACCCTTCGTCAAGATTCCCTTCCGAGAGGGAGTCGAGACCTCGTGTTCTGACGATGAAGTCCCGCCTCCCCCACGAGGGGAGCGTCGACGTGAGCACCCTCTCAAAGGCAAAGCTCCAGCAGTGGAGGAGCCACGCCGTGTGCAACCCCCTGATGCTGGAGGATACATCGCAGCTCAAAACGCTCTCCTCTAGGACCAGGAGCGACTAATCCGCCAGCTCCAGCAGCAGCTGAGAGCGGTGCAAAATGCCTCTCAAAGGCAGCCCTCAGAGCCCCAAGGTGAGAAGAGAGCTGTCCAAAGCAAGGTAGTCCAGCCATCCCGAGAGGATCTAATGGCCTTTCTGGATCAAAAGCGCAGCCATGCCTACGATGAGGGCTCGAGCAACACCCGTAGCCATCGTGGCCGCGACGGGCGAGCTCATAGCCATCATGGTCGAGGCCATGCAAAGCGGAAGCCAAGAGCGTTGACGCTAGAGAAGGACGACGAGCAAGAGCGGCTCGACAAGCACATCAAACTAGCTCTCCAGCGCAACCTGGAGATGCGGGACCAGCAAGAGATCTGTGGCCCCACCGATCTGGGGGCCTGTCCTTTCACCCGGGACATCGAGAGAACTCCTTTGCCCAAGAAGTTCTCAGTCCCGCGGTTCGTCCCCTATGACGGACTGTCTGACCCGTCTGCTCACCTCCGTCATTTCTCCCAAAAGATGTCCATCTGGGGGAACGATGGTCATCTCAACTGCAAGATCTTCTCCTCCAGTTTGAGCGACCTCCCTCTGAAGTGGTTCTGCGCTCTACCAGAGAAGTCTATTTCGAGTTGGAAAGAGCTCCAACTCTCCTTCCTCAAGAAGTTCCAGGCCTACAGCGTCGTCCCCAAGACCGATGCAGACATCCTCGTTCTAAAGATGAAGCAGGGCGAAACCCTCACCCAGTTCGCCCGGCGGTTCTGGGCAATTTACAGCCAAATCGAGGATACCAGAGAAGAAGTGGCGATCTTCGCCTTCCAGAATGCCCTGTTACCAAGGCACGAGCTACGGAAAGATTTGGCAGGAGATCCCGCTCCCTCCATGCCGGCCTTGATGTCCCGGATAAAACGCTATATAGCCAGGGAGGAGGACGAAATCCGAGCTCGGGAGGAGGAAGGCCGGGAGATCGCAGGCCCGGAACCCAAGGAAAGAAGCAGCCAGTCCCAGCAGCGGGGCAAGAAGCCATAACAGAGGCAAGAGCCGAAGCAAGCCTGGGCCTCCAGTTCGGCCAGAGCTTCAGCGTCCAGGACCGGGGGCAGCAAGAGGGCCAGACCTCCCTCTGACACCTACCAATCTATGAACATCGTCTTCAAGGAGCCAATCCACCAGGTTATGAATAAAGTCAAGACCCAGCCGTTCTTCAGATGGCCTCGTCCCTTGACAGGCGATCCCTCCACTCGTGACCAGTTCAGGTTCTGTGCCTACCATAAGGGTAACGGGCACGGGACCGAGGAGTGCAGAACTCTGAAGTTTCACTTGGAGAGGCTCGCCAAGGAAGGCCATCTCGCGGAGTTCGTGAAGGCAGGAGACGTCGGCAGCGGCGACGGTAGCCAAGCTCATCAGAGCGTGCCAGGGATCCAGACAGTGAAGACTCCGAAAAGATCATCAATGTGATCCACCTGGCGCCCTCAGCTCCCTCTCCCTCAACTCGAGACAGCCCTCAGGCTCGTGCCGAAGCCAGGCGGGCCTCGCACGGGAAGGAAGTGATAAAAGCCGAACTCGGGCCAGCACCCAAGAGAGCCCGCCGCGACCGACCTACAATCTCATTCTCAGACAAAGATCTGGAGGGAATCCAACTCCCTCACAACGACCCTCTGCTCTTGACCATGAAGCTGAAAGACTTCACTGTGAAGAGGATCCTCGTCGACTCCGGCAGCTCTTCCGAGGTCCTCTACTATGAGTGCTTCAAAAAGATGAGCCTCTCAGAAGCCGACCTCACGGAGGTCCGTGCGCCCTTGCTAGGGTTATCCGCCAAACCAGTCTATCCTAAGGGTAAAATCACCCTGGAAACTCGAGTAGGCGAAGCCTCCGTGTTGGCCGACTTTCTAGTCGTGGACGCCCCTTCTCCCTACAACGGCATCCTGGGAAGAACGTGGCTCCACAAGTTGGAAGCAGTCCCCTCTTCCCTCCACCAGAAGCTAAAGTTCGTACTCGAAGGCAAGGAGGGCAAGATGGAAGTGGTCACAGTGGAAGGAGATCAGCAACAGGTTAGGCAGTGCATGCTGGCCGTAGTTCCAGCAGAGAAGGAGCCAGAGCGCGTCAATCTGGCAGAGTTTGAAAAGGGTCTAGATGAGATCGGCCGAGATCCTGACAAGAAAAGTATAGAGGACCTAGCCGAAGTCAGGCTCGACTCAGCAGACCCTGATAGATTTTTCCTGATTGGTACGCAGCTGTCAGATGAAGAGAGAGCCGAGCTCTCAAGGTTTCTAATGCAGAACGTAGATGTCTTCGCCTGGACCCCGAGCGAAATGCCTGGGCTCGACCCTGAGGTCATGTGCCATAAGCTCAATGTGGATCCCAACCACAAGCCAGTGGTACAGAGAGCCCGAAGGACGGGGTTGCAGCAGACAGATGCGGTAGTCGAAGAGGTCGACAAGTTGCTGGGGGCATGCACAATCCGGGAGGTCCAGTACCCGGTCTGGCTGGCCAATACGGTGGTGGTTAAGAAAAAGACTGGCAAATGGAGGGTGTGTGTGGACTTCACTGATCTCAACAGGGCCTGCCCTAAAGATAGTTTCCCCCTTCCGAAGATTGATTAGATGATCGACGCCACCGCCGGCCACGACCGAATGAGCTTCCTCGATGCCTACAGAGGCTACCATCAGATCCCGATGTATGAGCCAGACGAGGAGAAAACCACATTTACCCCCCGCGACACTTATTGCTACAAGGTAATGCCCTTCGGGCTGAAGAACGCGAGGGCAACATATCAGCACCTTGTGACAAAGATGTTCCAGGCTCAGCTCGGCAAGACGGTGGAAGTCTACATTGACGACATGGTCGTCAAGTCCAAGCTCTCCAGCGACCATCTGGCGGATCTGACCAAAGTCTTCAGCATCCTTTGCGCGTTCAAGCTCAAACTGAATGCTTCCAAGTGCGCCTTCGGCGTAGCGTCTGGCAAGTTCCTCGGAAGCCGCGGAGGGGGATAGAGGCCAACCCGGACCAGATTACTGCAATCTTGGGCATCCAGAGCCCATCTACTACAAAAGAGGTTCAGAAGCTACAGGCATGGCTGCAGCACTCAATCGCTCCATCAGCCGATCATCAGATAAGTGCAGGCCTTTCTTTCAGCTTCTGAGAAAAAATTTAAAATTCCAATGGACCCCTGAGTGCGACCAAGCGTTGGCAGCACTCAAAACTTATTTGTCTTCACCACCCCTACTCTCCACCCCAACTCAGGGGGAGATTTTGTATCTTTATCTTGCGGTCTCGGATCATGCGGTGAGCTCCGTTCTTGTCAGAGAGGACAAAGGGGTTCAAAAGCCAATTTACCATACAAGCAAGATTCTGCTTGACGCCGAGACCAGATACCTTTTGTTAGAGAAGCTCGCACTGGCACTCGTCAGCGCCTCCCGCAAACTCTCCCATTATTTCCAATCCCACACCATTGTGGTGATCACGGAGCATCCACTCCGTTCTATATTCAAAAAGGCTGACTTTTCAGGGCAAATCTCTAAGTGGGCAGTCGAACTGGGGCAGTATGATATTCAGTACCATCCCCGGACTGCGATCAAAGCTCAGATTCTAGCAGACTTCATTGTAGAGTTCGTTTCGCCAAGCTCGGCTCCGACCCAGCCCGGTACGGAACTGGGGGGCATAGGGCATGAGCCAGAAGTCATCGAGGTCGAACAAGCTCCCGCCTCGGCATGGAAGGTCTTTGTTGACGGTTCGTCCACCTCCAAGCGAGCTGGCACCGGCATAGTCCTCCAATCGCCAGAGGGGCTGGTCATAGAGCAAGCCTTCACCTTGGACTTCAAGGTAACAAACAATGAAGTAGAGTATGAAGCACTGATAGCAGGGTTGAGCAGTGCCCAAATCCTCGGAGCCCAGCACCTGGTGATCTTCAGCGATTCGCAACTCGTAACCAGCCAGCTCGCTGGAAACTACCAGGCCAGGGACAACAGGATGGCGGCCTACTTAGCCCTCGCGAAAAAACCACTCTCCCATTTCCAGACAGCCGAGGTCAGGCAGATCTCCAGAGATACCAACACGCAAGCTGATGCGCTTGCAAACCTAGCCTCCGCTGTCGAAGCAGGAAAGAAAAGGACTGTCGAAGTTGGATCGATATCAAGATCAAGCCTAGAGCTCCACTCACCTCGGCAAGTCCTTTGTGTTGATCTCGGCCCAAGCTGGATGAACCCAATCATCTCCTACTTGAGGGACGACCAGCTCCCCGAGGACAAAACTGAAGCCCATCGAATCAGACTCAAGGCAGCTCGATTCTGGCTATCTCCCGAAGCCAAACTCTACAAAAAATCCTTCACGGGTCCGTACCTCCAATGCGTCCATCCGACCAAGGTGGACAACTTCCTGTATGAGATCCATGAAGGAATCTGTGGCAGTCACATCGGAGGCCGATCACTGGCCTACAGGGCAATAAGCCAAGGTTACTGGTGGCCCTACATGCAGAAGGATGCGCAGGTATACGCCAGGAAATGCGAGAAGTGCCAGAAGTTCTCCCACTCTCTCCATCAGCCAGCGCAAGACTTGAGTCCCCTCTCTAGTCCATGGCCCTTCGCTCAATGGGGGATGGACATTGTGGGGCCTCTTCACTGAGCGCCAGGGAATAAGAGATGGCTGATCGTTGCGACGGATTACTTCATAAAGTGGATCGAAGCTGAGCCACTGTCCTCCATCACTGATAGGGACTCCAGAAACTTCGTGTGGAAGAACATCATAACGAGGTTCGGCATCTCCAGGACCCTGATTTCGGACAACGGGACTCAGTTCGACTCCAAATCCTTCAAGGACTTCTGCCAAGAGCATGGCATCAGAAATCATTATTCCACTCCGGTGTATCCACAGAGCAATGGCCAGGCTGAAATTTCTAACAAGATAATCCTGGACGGCCTGAAGAAGCGGTTAGACAAGGCAAAAGGGAGATGGGTAGAGGAGCTTCCCAGCGTGCTGTGGGCATATAGAACAACTCCAAGGCGATCCACCTCGGCGACACCTTTCTCTCTGGCCTATGGGATGGAGGCGGTCATTCCCTTGGAAATTGCCCTCCCCACCCTGAGGACAGAATTGGTCGACCAGGGCCGAAACGAGACAAACTTGGCAATGGAGCTGGACCTAGCAGACGAGCGTCGAGAAGCAGCAGCCCTACGACTGACTGACTATCAGCAGCGGCTAGCCAGAGGCTACAATGAAAAAGTCAGAGAAAGAAGTTTCTCCGTAGGAGAGCTAGTCCTGAAGAAGACCCTGCCAGCTGACAAAGATCCGAACGAAGGAAAGCTGGCCCCGAACTGGCATGGCCCATTCAAGGTGGTCTCACTGGCAGGACGATCCTCTTACAAGCTCGAAGACTTAGAAGGCAAGCCGTTGCCGAGACCATGGAATGCATCCCACCTGAAGAAATTCTATTTCTAAAGATGTAACATGAGCCTCAGAATCAATGAAAGCAGCATTTGCCGTCAATCTGTGTCATCTCTCCTTATCTGAGTTCGGCAGCTTTGGGTCCTTGACCATGGAAAAGGCTTCGAGTTCATACACTCAGTCGTTTCCTAAAGTTTGGGTCCTTGACCCTGGAGAAGGCTTCGAGTTCATACACTCAGTCGTCTCCTAAAGTTTGGGTCCTTGACCCTGGAGAAGGCTTCGAGTTCATACACTCAGTCGTCTCCTAAAGGTTGGGTCCTTGACCCTGGAGAAGGCTTCGAGTCCATACACTCAGTCGTTTCCTAAAGTTTGGGTCCTTGACCCTGGAAAAGGCTTCGAGTCCATACACTCAGTCGTTTCCTAAAGTTTAGGTCCTTGACCCTGGAGAAGGCTTCGAGTTCATACACTCAGTTGTCTCCTAAAGTTTGGGTCTTTGAATCTGGAGAAGGCTTCGAGTTCATACACTCAGTCGTTTCCTAAAGTTTGGGTCCTTGACCCTGGAGAAGGCTTCGAGTTCATACACTCAGTCGTTTCCTAAAGCTTGGGTTCCTAACCCTGGGAGAGGCTTTGGATCCATACAACCGGTCGCTTCCTAAATTCCAGGTTCATACATTCCTCGAGATCGTTCCCGAACTCAGGCTCGCGCAGCCGAGATCATCAAGACTCCGGGTTCATCTCGGCGCAAGACAGTTCATCTCGGCCAATGCTGGTCCATTTTGGCCAATGACAGTTTTCAAAAGAAAAAGAGCAGTGCAAGCACTAGAGTGCAAAAAAGCAGCACAGAAATACAAGTATCACAATTGTATGTTCAAAAAAGTAAAAAAGAAGTATTGTACACAGATTGTATGATCATGAAATTTGCTCTTTTTATTCATTGTAATTACTTTATTACAAGGGTTACAGGGAAGAAAACAAAGTACAGGAAGGAGGATCGCAGTCCTTTGAAAACAGAAAAAGAAATGAAGGCTGGGAGGCTTTGATCTTCACCGACTCTTCAGTTCGGTCTTTAGCATCCTGAGCTCTTCAACGCCCTCTAGATTGCAAGCTTGAAGATCCTGGACCTCGCTGAGCTCTATAATACCCTATGATCGGTTAGACCAAACTTTGCAAAAAAGAGCTCCCTCGGTCCAAGGGCATCTCGATCTTGCCCGCCGCTCGGAGGTCTTGATATCCCGCAAGAAGATTTGCGGTATGCTCCAGGGGCATGGTTCCACGTAGGGTCCTTTGGGATGAAAATAAGACTGCCAAACGCAGGGGGCGCCACCAACCCACAGCTGCAAAGATTACCATGCAGCCGCGCCGGAGAGGGTTGGCCATGGACCCGCGTTCAGAGAGCTCGTAGTCCACGAGGATCGTCTTCAGAGAGCGCGCAGACTACGACAGACTTTCCCCCTCGGAGAAAGCCGTCTTCTGGCACAAAGGTTCCCCCCGGGCCAAATATTCCTAACGATCTACCAAACGTGGCCGCCAGGTTGTTTATATGAATTATGCTATCCTAGTTCTTTTTTCTCTTCCATGGCGAGCCTACCACTCCTATTTATAGGAAGAAGAAGGGCCCGGTCTTCGAAGGAAATTATGAGGCGAGGTCTCCCACGCCTTACGTGAAATGCACGTCTTCCTATATGCTGACCAGCGGTTCCGATGGCACCACGTGGAGCCATCTGCTCGTTTTCCTCATTGGTCATATCACCACACTTACTGCTATTTATGGTCTCCAGAATACGGAGAATCTGCACAGATAGCTATGAAGATCGTTCGGTACTCTTTCTGACTCAAGACTCACATGCCACGTCACATAAAAGGCACTCAGCTGGACTCAAGCGTAAAAGAGCCGAACTCGAAAAAGAAAGGCAAGGAGAGAAAATCCACAAGCAAAGAAGCGCTGTTTTTCATTATAGGCAAAGGATGTTACAGGGCTGAAAGTTACATACAAAAGATAGAAAAGAAAAGTTACAAAGAGCCAGCGGTTTGCGGCTTCGGCGACTCCACCTGTATGATCACCGACTCTGATGAACCAGCGGTCTCGGCTACGACCACGGCCTTGTCTGGAGCATCACCAGTAGCAGGGGCAGAAGAAGCTTCGCTTTTAGGCGCGACCGGGGGATCGCTGGTAGGCGGAACAGTAGGGGCACCGTCCGGGGCAGGATCGGCTGTAAGGGTTTCGACTGGGGCACTCTCGCCCAAAGGAGCAGAGCTCGGCTCGGGGACTGGGTCCGAGTACTTCGGCAAGTTCCGATAGACTGGGTTGTCTTCGGGAACCCCCGCACGCCTCAGTGCGGCCAAGCACCCTTCCTCGAACAGAATGGAGGTGATCTCCTCCACCTGCTTCTCATATTCCTCAGTGGCCTGGTCCACCCCCTTCTGGAAAGAAGACTGGGCCTCAGACAGCAGAGAAGCCTTCTCCTTCTTCAGCTCGGCATTCCCCGTCTTCAGCCTCTCTATCTCAGCACGCCCGGCCAGCACTTCGCCACGCAGCCTCGTCGCCTCAGCCGCCGATTCAGACCTCGATCTGGCCAGCTCCGACTCCAGTTCGGTGATCCTTTTATTCTTCGTCCAGATGTCACCCTTTAGTTGATGGGTCTTTGACGTGAGGTCAGTAACGCTGACCAGAGTTACCTTGAGCTGAGCGGTCGTCTCGGCGCTACTCTTCTTCAGCTCTTCCAGCTCCTTCTTCAGTCTGTCCCTCTCAGACTCCAGCTGGGTGACCTTGGCAACGTTCCTGTCACTCCTCTCCATCACTGCCAGGAGCCTTTGCACGTTCTGCAAAAGGAAAGAGTAAGTCAAATAAAAGCAGCCGAGCTAAAGCACTTGAAGAAAGGCGTTGAAGATACTTACCAAAAGATTAGCCTGAATCGCCGAGACCATCAGACTGTCGTTGTCATACCTCGCGTGCACTTCCATGTCCCGCGGCAATGTGCAAGCTTTCGCGAGGGCTCCAATGATATCGGTGTTCCCCATCAACCGGTCATCGACGTTTAAAGGCTTCCCAGGCTGTGTCTCCATCCTAAGTCTCCATGCCGCTGGGGCAGTTCAAGGTCCGGAGGCCGATCCGGACCCTTGCCCTACCAAGACGGTGAGCTCGCGGGCTGCCCCGCCAGTCACCTTGCTAGCCGACGCACTCTTCTCAGGCGGAGCCTTACCCCAAGGGGCTCGCGCATGAGTTTTACCCTTCGGAGGCTGTTCAATCCCCGAGTCCTTTTCGCCCACCTTGGACTTCATCCTGGGCGGGGACCCCTCCCTCGGGCGATCCGACGAGCGCCGCCGCGCTCCCTCGCTCGGTGTGGGGGCAGGAGCAGAAGTGGCGGCAGCACCCCCCGAGCCCGAAGCGGCACGGGTGCTGGCAGACGAAGGTGTAGCAGAAGAAGAAGATCTTTGCCTAAACTTGGCCGCCAGATCTTTGGTACCAGGCACTCGTGATCCTCCCTCCATTCCTTCCTCCTGGTCGGACGAATAGGCATCTACTATCTCCCTCAGGTTCGGCGACCCCGAGCTAGAAGAAGTGGATGCCTCAGCGCCAGACGCAGCTCGGCTCGTAGCAGGGTCGATTAAAGGGACCCCGCCAGGCACTACCAAGGTGACGGGCGGATGATCGAGCTGCGGCTCGTCCTCCGGAGCTGCTCCGATTCTCCTGTAGTGGCCGCGGTACCTCGGCGTATACCCTAGCAGCTTCCAGGCCGATCTGGTCTTGTGCCCTTTGTATCTCTCGACCTTCTTGTGGTCGTCGATGTTCTTCCTCCAGCCTTCGCTCATAGCTCGGCGTCGCCTCGCGTGCAGTTCTGCGCCGCAAATAACAAAGAGTCTCAGCTCGGCAACATAAAGGTCAAGCAAAACAAATGAGAGAAAAGAATCAGTATTTACTTGGGACGGCCCTGAGGTGGTGAGGAACCATCAGTCTCCTGTCCTCGCCAGCGCCGAATTCCCAGTCCCCAGACACACAGAAGAGGTCCTCCTCGGCGTTCTTACTAGAATCCTCCAGGGCCAAGACGAAGCCTATTCGACGCTGCTTCACCCGGAGATAATAATTGTCTCCCCCAGCCTTGCAGATGTCATAGACGTCCTC
This sequence comes from Litsea cubeba, assembly GCA_012931725.1. Lineage (NCBI taxonomy): Eukaryota > Viridiplantae > Streptophyta > Magnoliopsida > Laurales > Lauraceae > Litsea > Litsea cubeba. Next base: position 61,999,161 of record CM022952.1, on the reverse strand, counting down.
GATGTCATGGACACCCAAGTTGGTCCCCAGGATCTCGTTCAGTTTTGCCGTGCCCATAATGACTTTGAAGCCATTGGGCATCAACTGGCATGGGGTAATCCACCACATGTTAAGGCAGGCCCTAAGGAGGGGGTGCAGAGGAAATCTGACCCCGCCCTCGATCACGGAGATCAGAGGGAACGGCATCTAGCCGCAGGACTAGCCGTGCATGGCCTGGTCGATGGGATCCGCCGGCCTGAGGCGGACTCCCTCCGGGATGTTGTAAGCAGTCCTAAACCTAGCCATGCCCTCGTTTGTATCTAACCGAAACCTAGGGGTGCCCATGTCTAAAAGAAGAAGATATCGGAAAGAAACCCTAAAGGTGGAGAAACCCTAAAAACCAGACAGGGGCACGAAGTTACTTACAGAAATGGAAGGGCGAGTCAAAAACAGATCTGGGCGCATCCTACGGTTGTCCTCGCCAGAGAAATCTCGAAGAACAGAGCAGAAATCGAAGGCAAGGGCAAAGGAAATCAGAAAAAAGAAAGAAAGGAGACGATCCCATTTATAGAAAGGGAACCCTCTTTGGGTGCCACTTTTGAATTTGAAGAGACGGATTTCGCAATCCGCGCCTGTTCCATCAATAAGACAACGCAATCAGTGAAGAAGCTACATGTGTAGCAGTCGGTTCGCTTCCTAGGACGGACAGGACGAAGCATTAATTGCCTCAAAAAAGTTGAAGCGACATCAGGCAATGATCGCTGCATCTCCAGACAGAATCTCTAGCTTCTGACCACTAAAGGCTAGGACGCTTAAGAGGTCAAAAGCTAGGGGGCAATTATGTGGGGAGATTTCCAAAGCTCCAGGATTACGCTAATCACAGCCATTCGATGGGACTAAGCATTCTTACGTGCCACCCGCATGGCACCAGACTCACCTCGGCTACCCGGACAGGGGCCCCAGCCGAAGTCAGGCAGGTCCGGGCCACTAGCACCGAGCTCGGCTACCCAGGTGCCCACCTCGGCTGAAAGCTCCACCTCGGCCGAAGGTACCGGGACGAAAGCCGAAGTAAGAAGAGAATCTCCACTCGCGCCCTTCGCCCCCCACGTCATCGGACACGTGGAGGAATAGGGGCACGAGCCAGTGAGACAGATGCGACATCCAGCCGTCCACAATCTTTGCCAGATCCCTGGCAGGGCGGCATCCAGCGGCTGAGGCCAAATCAGGGCAAGGCCCGAGGGTGGATCCGATGGTACCCCTACCGCCAAAGGCGTCCAACACAATCTGGCCCAACATGACGCGCATTTAATGCGATATGGGCTGATCCGACTGGCATTAAATGCAAAGTGGGCTGGATTGGACTGCATTTATTACTTTGTGGGCTGATGATGACTTCCCTATCAAGTCATGGGACCCACACCAAAATATCATCCAAAGATATCGTCCAGGCATCTATAAATAGAGCCTCATTTCACATGCAAAGGTATGCACAACCCAGAGAGTCGTTACTCTGCCTCTCTTCTTCCTCTCCTTCATTTGTTCCAGTTCATTCACTGACTTTGGCATCGGAGAGCCTTGCTTCGCCCAGGCCAGGGTCCTCTGACCGTTTGCTCTTCCCTTTCAAGCTTTCAGGCAGCGGGTTATCTTCTTCATTTGGATAAGTCCTGTAAGGCACCACGATTATTGTGGGACATACTTTTTCTGCACCTACAAAATGTAATAGCAATATACTCACAATAGTGATCAAAGAGTTAGATGGTATCATTAGGTCGTGACCTTTTACTCTAACTAAGAACTTTATTCTTACATGTCCTTTTGGTATGTCCGAGTTGTTTGCAGAGTGCACAAGTGACTTTTTCTTTGCCTGTTCAATAACAACTGCTTGAAGGTTCTTCATCCACATCTATTCTTCTATTGCGGCAAGGACGTCCACTTGGGCAGCAATTGGATGGTGGATGGACATCTTATACTATTGTTGCTCCAGCTTGTGTTGAATTGGGTGGAGGACATGAACGCATGTTGCTTGCAAAGTTTTGGTCTTAGAACATGGGGAACAATATGCCTATGGTCTTTCCCTCCTATTTAGAATGCATACTTGCAAGGGATCCTAGAAACTTACTATTAACAGCATGTACAACTATGGCGATAAAGAAACACAGTGCGTTGTCCTTAATCCTTGTTAACCTTGTATTTGTCATTACCCGAAAATTATAGTGTGCGCCCCCTTAATTTCAATTTAGGCTCTTTCATTTCATCATCAACTTTTTAACAACAACATTTTCCCATGCATTAGACTCTTTATGTCGATCATTGAACTTCACCATCAACTTCCTCCTAATTAATGACATCAACAAGATCACATGTTAGTTGGGCTCGAGCACTAGCTATGAAGTTATTTCAGTATTCCGAGTAGTTGTTAGTAATTTCCTTGCACTTTACATCTTCGTTAAAATATGCTCTACTACAAAGATAAGGAGGCACTGCATCACACCATGCACGTGCTTGTGGTGAGAACCTTTTTATTTTTTTTTAAATTCCTTATCAAAGTCATACATATAGTGTAGGCTCTTGCAGCCCTCCAAAATAAATTTTAGTAGACCCTTGTGTTTCTTCTAAAAATTTTTGTACATGTGTCTGACACAAAATTTGTGATGCGCTTATGGGAACACAGCTTGGACCGATTCAGATAGTCCATTTTGTCTATCTAACATGAAAGACCTTAGTTCTATCTGACATGAAAGTCACATGGTCCGAATTACTAGTGTGTGGGGGGTATTTCCTAGGAAGCCGAGATTACATCAGCTCCGGTAATAGTACCAGCTAATCATATCTCAAGGTCGGCCATGCGCACTTCGGCTGCAGTGCTAGGGTGCCAACCGACCCCGGTCCTTCACAACCTCGGCATCGTGCCTCGGCCTCGGTCACGCATCTCGGCAACAGTGCCAGCATGCTAGCCGAGAGGGCACTGATGGCTGTATTCAGCTACGTCATGGGATGTATGACAAAACATGGGAACGCATAGGAGCACACCCTACCGCCCATCATTCCTAACAGAGCGGCTTCTAGCGGCTACGTCCACATCAGAGCATGGCTCCAGGCAAGACCCAACGGGACTAGGCCCAAAAGTCAGCAGGATAAGGCCCAAAAGACTCGCATTTAATGAAAAGTGGCCTGACAGGATAGCTATTTAATGAAGAGTGGGCTGATGGGACCGTACCTGTCAAGTACCATGATCAAATCATGAGCTTACCAACCAAAGTTAGCTTCCCTCCTCTATAAATAGGGAGGCATTCTCCAACCTAGCCATTACCCTGTCTCTCTAAATCTCCATCCTACTGTTGAGTTCCTGAACTAACTTAGGCATCGGAGAGCCTTGCGCTAACTATAGCCAGGGTCTTTGACTGCTCTTCTTCTTCTCCCCTTTTAGGTTCAAGGCAGTTCATCTTCGTCGAGGAGAGCTAAACCTCATTCTAAACTGTCGCGACCTCGGACCGGATCCGGGATCAAACACGTGCGACTAATGATGCTGCGCCACATGCATAACTTTGGTTGGTCCGTACACGGAGTTAAGGAAATATTTTATCCGTGCACGTGATTTCCCACAGGGTTCCGCGGTGAGGATTATCCACACATATCATCTCACATAAACACATATACATTTTCAAGATGCGGAAGCGTGTAGTAAATCCTATTCATACCATTCCATATGCAAGACTGATTTCATAAACATAATGACAAAGTAACAAAGTGAGCAATGATCATTCACAGTTCCCAAAAGTAAATATTGAAGTTTATATGAAAGATCAGTTTGTTAATTTGCCCCAAAAATAATGGTCAACAAAGACCAGTACATCTCAAAAGAATACCCCCAAAAGATGATAAACAAAAGTTCCCAAAAGGTTACGAATCTCCAAGTCTGAACGAATGTCTACATGACATCGTCAGCTTGCCACTCAATTACACACTGTGGTTCATCAACCGCCTCCTAAGGCTCCTCCTCAAACGCAATGAGTTCTGGACCTGATTACCAAAATAAATGGATCAGAGACGGTCTGGCGGGTGGATGAAAAGATATGACAATAAAATAAAACAATGATACCATGCAAGAGAGTAGAAAACCTGTATATAAGTAATGAATTTCATAAAAGACAATGCATCATTTATTAAGTAAAGACATGAGCAATCTAAAGCAATAATGGTACCAAGAATAGGGAACTATCAAGATGGCAACCACACAAAGCTAAATCCTCTCTCACTAAAGTGAGGGGGGCCATCGGGGCGTTGATCTCAGTCACACGAGGTGAGGAGATTCAACGAATATATATAAATACATATTGCTAGACAAGACCACGTTAGCAAACCGGGTAGCAAGACAGGACAGGATCCAGGCTACAGCTGGCGGGACAAGAGGGGGGGATCTCCAAGCCGATGGATCAAACCGACAAGGTACATCCAAGCTTAGTGGTGCCGACTCATAGGTCATGTGCAAGAAAACAGAACAAGTGCATGTATATCGGGACAAGATGCTCATAGGCACAAGACATATAGCATCAGGTCAAGCATGAACAAGATAGCAAAATGCTAAAATAATATCCGAGGCATGACTAGTCTCAAGGCATGGGACTTGAAATATACAAGTAAAATTCGATAAAATCAAGCACAAATGGATTTCTCTACTTTCCAGGCCAAGTGTTAGAAGTCCAAGATTTGAATCAATGTAAATGGGGTTCCGTATGTTAGGTGTGATATACATTTGGTACTCTTTAAGGATTAAAGACATTCCGGGGCCTTACATACATTGACAAGTCTAAAAAGACCTTAATAACATCATGATGATGGGTTTTTTTCCTCAATATAGTCCCATATGATTCTTCAAAAAGAATCAATTAAAGTTGCAGTTTCGGTCAGCTTCTCGGTTGGATGTCGGTTGGCCGAACTGGGTATGTCGGCTATCCGATAACTGATCGAGTATCAGGGTCAAGGAGAAAGACTGCTCTCTGGAATTTGAACCGAACTGGTGTCGGTCACCTGCCAGTTAGCTGACACTTCAGCATTAGAACATTTCAGAAGATGCAGCTCTTTGGAATTTGAACCGAGAGGGTGTCGATTCACTGTCGGTTGGCGGCTGACCGACAGCTGATCGATGTTGCTGCGGACACAGAATTCTGAAGCTGTTTTTCATCCCTTCCTTCCTCCAAGCATTCCTCTTATCTATACAACAATTCCTTATAATAAACTTAGCTAAAAAGTTCTATAAACAACTTCTTTACCTAAAGGGGTAGCCACAATCAAAATGAAACTCAACTCTCTAACATGCATATCTATCATCTTAGCAAGTTTTGGAGACATAAATGAATGTGTTGAGCCAGGTTCAAACAAAACCCTAGCTTTAAATCCACAAACAAGAAGTGTACCTTCCACTACATTGCCTGCCTCTACATCAGCTCTATTAACAGCATACAATTATGCCTGCTGTGGTGCACTATTCTAGACTTGTTGTTGTCTGCCTTGTTGTTCATTTCTATTCTGCTGCTGATGACGCTGATTCAGATTCTGCCCTTGCTGACAGGCTTGTTGTTGTTGTTGCTGTGGCCTATACTGTTGTTGAGGTGCTTGCTGCTGTAGTGGCCTTGCCTAATTCTGAACCACTAATGCATCCTGAGGTGGTGGTTGACGCTGTGCTGCCTGTTGCTGCTAATTCTGCCTGTTCTGTCTCAGGCATTCTCTCATCTGGTGGTTCATCGAACCACATCTAAAAAAGGCTCCAGAATAGTACTGCACTGGGTACTGTCATGGTTCTTCCCGCAGTGGATGCAAACCACTGGATTTTGTGCATTCTGTTCCTGCCTCTGTCTCTTGTTGTTCTGCTGCTGGCCCTGACCTTGAGTTCTAATCATTTTATTGTGAAACTTTTCAAACTTATAGGCCCTCTTGATTGCCTCTTCAAAGGCGACGGGTGGTACAACCCCGGTAGTATCTCTCTCAATGATCGGGTTAAGAGTCCCTCAAGGATCATAGTTATCTTCTTCTCAACGGTATCCACCAACTCTGGAGCATATCTAGACAACCTCTCGAATTTGGTGAGGTGTTAGAGAACCGTCATATTTCCTTGCACGAGTTGCTGAAATTCGGCTGCCTTTTGCCTTTTCACATGAGTAGGTACATATTTTTCTCCAAACTGCCTCTTGAAACTAGCCCATGCATCTGCATCTGCTACTGTCCTATATTCTGCTTTGACCGTCTTCCACCAAATATCTGCTAGACCGGTAAACGTGGATGCTCCAAGTTGCACCCGCTCTCTGCCCGTGCACGTGAAGATTTCAAATATGTTCTCCGTGTGTTCAAGCCAATCCTCTACAGTCAATGGTTCTTCTGTTCCAATGAACTCCTTTGGCCCTCTATTCCTGAAGCTCTCATATAACACATTGGAGTCATTTGCCCTATTATTGACCACACCCGGTGGTGCAACTGGAATCTGTTCAAGTCTCCTTTCTAACACACCCAACAACTGTGCCTACATTCGAGCCATCTCCCTTGCATGATCTTTGTCTTTCTTAGCCATTTGCTCCTGCAATCTGGCTTGTGTTTCATGTGCCTGTGCTTGGAGCTAGCCTAGTTCTCATTTGCCTACCTTCGTTGATTTAACATAGCCTACATCATTTGTTGAAATTGATTCTGCATAATTGTGTTTTCTGAGTTTTCTGCCTGTGGCCCTGTTTGGTCACTGATACTAGCAGCTGGATCACCGTTCACTGTTCGCTTGCGTGGTCGCATAAAGCTGCAAAACAAGTTGTTAGCATAGAAAAATCAAGTACAGGGTGGTTACACATTACTCACACGATTCTATCTAATGAGAGTCTAACGAATCCTCGCCACGTCCTTAAGATTTATAGTTTCTTTTAATTACCTGAAACATGCCCCGCTCTGATACCAGTCTATCGTGACCCCGGACCGGGTCCAGGATCAAACACGTGCGACTAATGATGCCGCGCCACGTGCATCTCTTTGGTTAGCTAATACGTACACGGAGTTAAGGAAATATTTTATCCGTGCACGTGATTTCCCACAGGGGTCCATGGTGAGGATTATCCACACATATCATCTCACATAAACACATATACATTTTCAAGATGTGGAAGCATGTAGTAAATCTTATTCATACCATTCCATATGCAAGATTGATTTCATAAACATAATGACAAAGTAACAAAGTGAGCAGCGATCATTAGTAGTTCCCAAAAGTAAATATTGAAGTTTATATGAAAGATCAGTTTGTTAATTTGCCCCAAAAATAATGGTCAACAAAGACCAGTACATCTCAAAAAAATACCCCCAAAAGATGATAAACAAAAGTTCCCAAAAGGTTACGAATCTCCAAGTCTGAACGAATGTCTACATGACATCGTCAGCTTGCCACTCAATTACGCGCTGAGGTTCATCAACCGCCTCCTCAGGCTCCTCCTCAAAGGCAATGAGTTCTGGACCTGAGTACCAAAATAAATGGATCAGACACGACGGTCTGGCTGGTGGATGAAAATATATGACAATAAAATAAAACAATGATATCATGCAAGAGAGTAGAAAACCTGTGTATAAATAATGAATTTCATAAAAGATAATGCATCATTTATTAAGTAAAGACATGAGCAATATAAAGCAATAAATGTACCAAGAATAGGGAATTGTCAAGATGGCAACCACACAAAGCTAAATCCTCTCTCACTAAAGTGAGGAGGGCCATCGCGGCATTGATCTCAGTCACACGAGGTGAGGAGATTCATCGAATATATATAAATACATATTGCTGACAAGACCACGGTAGTGAACCGGGTAGCAAGACAAGACAGGATCTAGGCTACAGCTGGCGGGACAAGAGGGGGGGATCTCCATGCCGGTGGTTCAAACCGACAAGGTACATCCAAGCTTAGTGGTGCCGACTCATAGGTCATGTGCAAGAAAACAAAACAAGTGCATGTATATCGGGACAAGATGCTGATAGGCACAAGACATATAGTATCAGGTCAAGCATGAGCAAGATAGCAAAACGCTAAAATAATATTCGAGGCATGACTAGTCTCAAAGCATGGAACTTGAAATATACAAGTAAAACTCGATAAAATCAAGCACATATGGATTTCTATACTTTCCGGGCCAAGTGTTAGAGGTCCAAGATTTGAATCAATGTAAATAGGGTTCCGTATGTTAGGTTTGATATACATTTGGTACTCTTTAAGGATTAAAGACATTCCGGGGCCTTACATACATTGACAAGTCTAAAAAGACCTTAATAACATCATGATGATGGGTTTTCTTCCTCAATATAGTCCCATATGATTCTTCAAAAAGAATCAATTAAAGTTGCGGTTTCGGTTAGCTTCTCGGTTGGATGTCGGTTGGCCGAACTGGGTATGTCGGCTATCCAACAGCTGATTGAGGATCAGGGTCAGGGTGAAAGACTGCTCTCTGGAACTTAAACCGAACTGGTGTCGGTCACCTGCCGGTTAGCCGACACTTCAGCATTAGAACATTTCAGAAAATGCAGCTCTCTGGAATTTGAATGAGAGGGTGTCGATTCATTGTCGGTTGGCTGTCGTTTAGCCGACAAGCTGACCGACAGTTGCTGCGGACACAGAATTCTGAAGCTATTTTTCAGCCCTTCCTTCCTCCAAACATTCCTCATTTCTATACAACAATTCCCTACAATAAACTCAGCTAAAAGCTCCTCCATTTCATCATTCAAAACTCCCATTCAACACTACAAATCCAACATTCACTCTCATCCATTCTTCTATCAAATCATAAGGAGAAAGAACCCATAAAAACCCATAATTAACCATTCAAGTTTAGCACAAATCTATGTACATTTCTAAGAGATAAAATGAGATAGAAAGATACATTAGGAAATGTATTTGAGATCAATAGAAGACAAGTCTAAAAACAAGGTTTAAGCAAATCAAGCCATTAATGAGAAATCAAGAATATGCATAAATATGATTTAGCATCAAATAAATCATTTCATCTACTTACCTTAGGTCCAATGCTAATCAAATCCAAGCCACTAAACACTTCTCAAGCCAAAATCAATAACCTATACAAAAACCCCCAAAACAAGCCCTAAAAAGTCAAAACCAAGAAATACAAAGAGAGAGTTTCCAATAATAGAGATGGAGCTTCTCTAGGGCTATACAAACACAAATCTAGGAGAAGAGAACAATCACTTACATGGAAGACCTTTAAATAGACAAGGCTAGCTCAATGAAAATCTTAGAAAACTTGGTTTTCTTCAAAAATGGTGTCAAAGGGTAACTCTTGAGAGGATGAAGAAGATTTGTGAAGCTCTCCTCTTGATTTGGCGAAGCTTTGAGGAGCTTGATGAGGAAGAAAGCAAGAAGAAAGGGGTGGCAAGGTGGCTGCTAGGATTCCTCTCTTAGAACAGTGATTAGGGCAAGAAAATAGCAAATGAGGGAAGGGTTTCCTATATATAGCAAAGAGGGAGTGGTCCCATAACTTACGGTACTTATCGGGCTAAAAACATGCATTTTGGGACCTCAAATGAATTCGACAAAGAAGACAAATTTGCTCGACGAAATATCTAGTTTCCAAAAAGTATATGTTTTGCGGGTTTTGGTGACATTGAAAATAGTGTCCAGATTTTGGGTAAAAAGACCATTTTGCCCTCAAATTGAGAAAAGTCTGGTTTAGGGCTCTCGAATGAGAACGATGTCAACATGAAAGTTGTAGAGAATAACAAGATAAGTTAAACGGGATAAAAACATAATTTTAGAAAATCATGCATAAACCTCCAAGCTCACTCAAATCCGTAATAAGAACCACCAAAGGGTCCCACAAATCAATAATGCTCTCAAAATTCTCCAAAGCTATTATAAAAGCTATTCTAATAATAAAAATCCACTAAACACACTTAAAGCTAAAACACAACTTAATTAACACTAATCGAGGTCTCTCAGGTTGGGTTTTTACATCCTCCACCCCTTAGGACATTTGGTCCTCCAAATGAAATAAAACTCTCCTCCGGTAGTAGATATGGATACTTCTTCTGAACTTGATCCCATAGTTCCCATGTTGCTTCTTCCGGTCCATGATTCTCCCAAAGCACTTTGACCCACTGAATTGTCCGTGTTCTCAACTCTTGTTCCTTGGTATCTATAATCTACTTAGGCTTTTCCACATATGTAGCATCTTCTCAGATTTCCAACAGCTCATAAGGGAGTATATGCAATATGTCAAGGACGTACTTCTTCAACATTGACACATGAAAAACATTGTGTACGCCAGAGAGTTCAGGTGGTAAGGCTAATCTGTAAGCCACTTCAACAACTTTACTCATGATATCATACGGTCCGATGTATCTCCGAGATAACTTGCCCTTCTGTCCAAACCTCAAAGTTCCACGAGTATGTGACACTTTCAAAAAAACCTTATCTCCTTCCTTGAACTGTAAATCTCTTCTGTGAGAATCTGCATAGCTCTTCTGTCTATTCTGGGCCACTTTCAGACTTTCTTGGATCAACTTGACCTTGTCGGTTGTTTCACTAACCATAGTCGGTCCATCAAAACTTCAAGTACCAACTTTTTCCCAACAAACAAGTGTCCTACCATACAATACCTCGAAAAGCGCCAATCCAATACTCGAGTGGAAACTGTTGTTGTACGAGAACTCACACAACGGTAGAGCTTCATCCTACTGAGTCTTGAAATCTAACACACAAGCTCGGAGCATATCCTCAAGTGTCCGAATTGTCCTCTCTGACTGACCATCGGTCTGTGGGTGATAAGCTGTGCTGAGCTATAACTTCATAACCATAGACTCATGCAATGTTTTCCAAAATCTCGAGACTAATCTACTGTCTCTATCAGATGTGATGGAAACTGGCTGTCCATGTCGACTAACAATCTCAGTGACAAACAACTGAGCCAAAGGTAACATATGCATCTTCTTCCCTGTCCTCATTGAAAGAAAATGAGCTGACTTGGTGAAGCGGTCCACAATGACCCAAATGGCATCATTGCCTCTACTAGTCTTTGGTAATCCCGAGATGAAGTCCATGGTAATGTGCTCCCATTTCCATTCCGGGATCTCAAATGGCTGTAACAACCCTGAAGGCTTCTGATATTCTGCCTTAATCGACTGACATGTCATACATCTAGAGACAAAAACTGCTATCTCTCTCTTCATGTTGTTCCACCGAAATCCGCCCTTCAAGTTCTGATACATCTTCGTACTGCCCGGATGAATAGAATACTTAGTATTGTGAGCTTCTGTCATGATATCATTCCTCAAGTCCTCTATGTTAGGTACACATAGACGGTCTCGGTAGTATAAAACTCCATCCACGATACAAAAATCTTGACAATCTGCCATATGCTCTGAAATTCTGGCCAACTCTGTATCTTGCAACTGCTTATCCTTGATCTTCTGAATGAATGAAGGTTCTGACACTGGCATGTTTGCTAACATGACACCCTTCCTTAGTGGCTGAAAGTCTTCTCCCATTTACTCAAATTGCTAAAAAACATAAGTTCCCCGAAGACTTGCCATGCTAACTGATTTTCTACTCAAGGCATCTGCAACTACATTCGTTTTCCCCGAGTGATACTTGATTGGAAAATCACAGTCCTTGATATATTCCATCCATCTTCTCTGCCTCATGTTCCACTCTTTCTAAGAAAACAAATACTGTAGACCGCGGTGATCGGAGTGAACCTCAAATTTCTCTCCATAAAGGTTGTGTCTCCACATCTTCAATGCTAAAACAATTGCTGCCAACTCAAGATCATGTGTTGCATAGTTCTTCTCATGATCTTTCAACTGTCGGGATCCATATGCAACTACTTTTCCATCTTGCATCAACTTGCATCCAAGTCCAATATTGGAAGCATCGGTAAAAATGGTGAAACCTCCACTTCCAGATGGCAAAGTAAGGATTGGAGCTGTAGTCAATCTCTTCTTCAACTCTTGGAAACTAGCTTCACACTTGTCTGTCCATACCTATGGTGCATTCTTCCTTGTCAACTTCATCAAAGGTGATGCAATTGACGAAAATCCTTGTACAAACCTCCGGTAATATCCTGTTAATCCAAGAAAACTTCTGATCTTTGATACATTCTTCGGTCTTTCCCAATTCATAACCACTTCAATCTTGGATGGGTCCACTGATAATCTTCCTTGGAGATAATATGACCCAAAAATGTGACTTGGTCTAACCAAAATTCACAGTTACCGAGCTTTGCAAACAACTGATTATCTCTCAGAAGTTGAAGTGCTATCCTCAAGTGTTCTTCATGTTTTTCTTTGGTCTTGGAATACACTAAGATATCATTGATGAACACTACTGTGAACTGATCCAGATACTCTACAAACATCTTGTTCATCAATGCCATGAATACTGCTGGTGCATTTATCAAACCGAATGGCATCACTAGGAACTCATAGTTTCCATATCTTGTCCGGAAAGCTATTTTCGGTACATCTGAGTATCTAACTCTCAACTGATGAGAACCGGATCTCAAATCAATCTTCGAAAAGTAAGCAGCTCCTTGTAAATGATCAAACAATTCATCTATCCTTGGCAAAGGATACTTGTTCTTGATGGTCACTTGGTTCAATCTTCATTAATCAATGCACATTCTCATAAAACCATCTTTCTTCTTCACAAACAAAACTGGCACTCGCCACGGTGAAATGCTAGGTCTCACAAAACTTTTGTCCAATAATTCTTGCAACTGGATCTTCAATTCTCCCAATTCTGCCGGAGCCATTCTGTAAAGTGCAATAGATATCGGAGCTGTCCCCGGTTACAACTCAATAGTGAAGTCTATCTATCTGATGGGTGGTAATCCTGGAATCTCCTCCGGAAAAACATCCGGGAGTTCCCAAACAATAGGGGTCTCCTCTACCCCTTGGGACCGTTTATCCTCCGTGATAAATGCCAAATAGGCCTCACATCCATTTCTTAGAAGTCTATCAGCCTTCAACACTGAAATAAACCATGCACTAGGATTACTCCTCTCTCTCTGAAACAATACCCCTGCTTGGGTATCCTCAAACTTAAAAGTTAGGGTCTTATGGAAACAATCTATAGTGGTATGATACCCTGCCAACCAATCCATCCCTAGGATGACATCAAAATCCTGAATCTCCAATAAAATGAGATCGGCCAGTAATACTACTTCTCCTATCATGACCGAACAACTAGGGTAAAAAGTTCTACAAACAACTTCTTTACCTAAAGGGGTAGCCACAATCAAAATGAGACTCAACTCTCAAGCATGCATATCTATCATCTTAGCAAATTTTGGAGACATAAATGAATGGGTTGAGCCAGAGTCAAACAAAACCCTAGCATCAAATCCACAAACAAGAAGTATACCTTCCACTACATTGCTTGCTACCTCTGCATCAGCTCTATTAACAGCATACAATTGTGCCCGCTGTGGTGGCATGTTCTAGAGTTGTTATTGTCTGCCTCGTTGTCCATTTTTATTATGCTGCTAAGGACGCTAATTCTGATTCTGCCCTTGCTGACGGGCCTATTGTTGTTGTTGCTGTGGCCTATACTGTTGCTGAGGTGCTCGCTGCTGTAGTGGCCTTGCCTGATTCTTAACCACTAATGCATTCTGAGGTGGTGGTTGATGCTGTGCTGCCTGTTGCTGTTGATTCTGCCAGTTCTGTCTTAGGCATTCTCTCATTTGGTGGTTCATCAAACCACATCTAAAACAGGCTCCAGAAATAGTACGGGAGTGGGTACTGTCGTGGTTCTTCCAGCAGTGGATGCAAACCACTGGATTTTGTGCATTCCGTTCCTGCCTCTGTCTCTTATTGTTCTGGTGATTCCTTTGCTGGCTGTTCTGCTGCTGGCCCTGACTTTTTCCTTGAGTTCTAATGATTTTATTGTGAAAGTTTAAAAACTTATAGGCCCTCTTGACTACCTCTTCAAAGGTGACGGGTGGTACAACCCCGATAGCATCTCTCTCAATGATCGGGTTAAGTCCCTCAAGGAACTTAGTTATCTTCTTCTCAATGGTATCCACCAACTTTGGAGCATATCTAGACAACCTCTCGAATTTGGTGAGGTACTTGAGAACCGTCATATTTCCTTGCACGAGTTGCTGAAATTCGGCTGCATTTTGCCTTTTCAGATGAGCAGGTACATATTTTTCTCCAAACTGCCGCTTGAAACTAGCCCATGCATCTGCATCTACTACTGTCCGATATTCTGCTTTGACCGTCTTCCACCAAATATCTGCTAGACCGGTAAACGTGGATGCTGCAAGTTGCACCCTGTTGACACCAAAAATGTCACTTTGCCTCTTCAAGATCCAAAACGCTACATGAAGTCGTAGCCTGCCATAAATAGGCAATGCTACTTCCAAAAAATCAAATCTTATCAGAATCAAACAAAAACTGCAAGATCCTTTAAGACAGCCAAAAGAGGAGTACATAAGAAGTTTCGGGCCATTTAAAAATCATTTGGCCAAACTTCGCTTCTCCGATAACTGAAAAGGAGCTCCCGGCGGCGAAAGCATCGGAGACACCAAATCTTCGATCAGAGCCTGTGGATGGTCTCAAAATACATCCAAAAGGCTCCATGTCAAATTCCATGTCAAACTGACAATGTTTGACCTTACATCAACCCTCAAAAAGCTAAATCAAGCCTCTCGGCGGTGAGAACCACTGAGGCCATCCCTCATCAGACAGAGCACATGGACGGCTTCAAAATGCTTACAAAGGGCTACATGTTAAGTTTCAGGTCATTTCGACAACATTTGACCAGACTTTGACGCTCGAAAGCCAAATCAGGCCTCTCGGCGGCGAAGCTCCCCGGGACCATGGCTTCCAAGATAGAGCCTATGGATCATCTTAAAATGACTCCAATAGGTTTCCTGTCAAATTTCAAGTTAATTGGACATCGGTTGACCGCACATCAAGCCGCGACATCTTCATCGCAACAAAAATAAGTCTACTGGCGATAGGACCCCAAACGGCTTCAAAATTCAAACAAAAGCCTAGGTTGGTCTTATTTATTGCTCAGGAGGATTCACCTCAAATTTCAGGTTATTCCGACATCGTTTGACCCAGTTTCAGCTTCTGACGGAAAATCGGCAGCTCTGCGCGACAAAGTCTTCGGCTTTCTCGGAAAATTGGAAACTTTTCAATCCAAAATGCAAGGATTCTCATCATGTTTTCCACAAGGAAATCAGGCCAATAAAAGATAAAAAATGTCAAGAAAAAATATAGAAGAAAAAAGAATCGAAAAACATAAAAAACGGCCGCAAAACGGGACAAAAAGGGGGAAATTCCCCCAGGGTCGCCGGCGACCATGGAGCCCAGAATCGCCGGGTGGGCCCCTGAAGGCCCATTTTTCGTCATTTTTCGTGATTCGAAGCTTCCGACTTCTAGGATTTTCCAAAATTCATACTTTTTGAGACACCAAATCCTTTGACATCCGTCAAAATCACGGGTTAATCATCAAGAATATCAAAATCAACATTGATCGCCAACCGGTCAACCAAAAAAGTGTGCTTTCTACCCGACCGATCGAGAAATCGACAGGACAGATGGCACCGACCCGCTGTTGGCAACCAATACCTGAAGTTACATGGGCATCTGATGTCGATCTACATGAAGATCCATCGATGATCATCGCCAGAAGAATCCCAAAAGACGCGGCACGGCCCGCGACTCTTCAACTGCTCGGCGACCACTTAATGCGATTAATTGACTAGTTTATTACAGTCATTGATTCATTTCTTTGGACGGCCCAATCAGAAGCTAGCAAACGGGAGTTACAAGTCAAGAGATTCATGACATTTAAAACATGAAACTCCTCCCATCATGGCGATTAAAGGCGATGAAATGCCCTCAATCTCCACCGGCCAATCAGAAGCCAAGAAAAAGGTGTTACAAAGTAAAAGAATTAAAACTTGTAACTCCTCCCATTATGCGGCTTAATGACAATAAAAGCCCATAAATCCTCATAAATGGCTACCAAGAGCCTATAAATAGGAGAGCATCCCAAGCATTTGGAAAAGATCAAAAAATCCGAAAATCCAAACAGAAAAAGACATCAGAAATCTAAGAGAAAGAAAGAGAGAAAACTCTACGAAGTTCTGCACCGACCACCGCTACAAGGTGACAAAAGTCCCTTTGGGGGTACCCCCCCCCAAGGTCTTTGCCTTCTCCTTCTGCCTCCAATGGCTTAGACGTGGCTTTTCAGCCCGTCTACTTAGTTTTTTATTGGACATAGGACCTCCTCTTGGTCTTTGTCCTCAAAAAATCTGAGGTTATAGTCAAGCCAAGCGAATCAAGAGCATCCTCTATTCTCATCTGCATGGATGATGGCGAAGTCCACACATGGTTTGCGACCGTCAATCTGAACGAGTCCCCCACAATCTCCTGAGAAGTTAGATCCTCCTTTTCTTGCTTTTCATTGTAGTTTGTATTTTTTTTCAAAAGAGACAAAAATCACAACTCTTGTCTTTTATTATTGATAAGAATTGTAAATCGGCTATAAACACCAAAATCGGCTATAAACGCCAAAAATCGGCTAAAAATGCCAAAATCGGCTATAAATGCCAAAAAAATTGCCTTTGACGGCAAATCAAGAAAATGTCTCTTTTCCTAAATATATGTGCAATGGAAAACTTGAAAGAAGCTGATTTCCTTTTTATTTGTAAAGGTTGATCTCCAGATCACCACTTGCAATTCTAAGTAAAATAAAAAATTTGGCACACCCATACAAAAAAAATGTAGATACCCGCTTCTGCCCCCCGGGCGTGAAAGCGTCGTACCCAACGGACTCCCACGTCCGCCAACCTCGGTAGCCCCGAGCAAAGAATGCGCGGTCCATCAAGCTGGCTCCACCCGGTGGGACTCGTTCATTTGAGAACACGATGCTAGAAATGAAATATTTGTATATCATATCCTTTGCTCTAGCTTATACTTCTTTTCTCGATTCCTTGGCTACTTTCTAATTGGTAGCCTATGTTGGATTCCGCATCTAAAAAAAATGAGATGAGATTTTTTTGAAATTTCTAATTCTTTGAATTTATTTCCACTCTTTCTCTTTTCAAAAAAAAATTAGATTTTTCAGTTTGGATTCAAAATTAAGAAGCCTTGATCTTTTCCTATCGTTCATCGTGCTTGCAGAAATGTTGAGCCTGTTCGACTAAGGTGTTGGGCCATCGTTTCTCTTCGATGAGTTCATTAAAGATCTAAAAAAAATAAAAAAAACAAAAAAAAAATAGATTTTTCAGTTTGGATTAAAAATTGAGAAACCTTGATCCTTTCCAATCGTTCATCGTGCTTGTAGAAATGTTGAGCCTGTTCGACTAAGGATTTGGGCCATCGTTTCTCTTCGATTTGTCTATTTGGGTTCTAAAAAAAAAAAAGACAGACCACTAAGTTTAAACCAACTGCGTTCTTTGATCACGGTTGATTCAAGAAAAGCCTTGTCCAGAGTGTGGAGACAGCTTGACTGTTCTAGGCAAGGGTCCTCCAAACGGGTTAATTAGGTAATCCTACCCTTACCTGGGGGCAATTCTATCAATCAAGATTTCATAAGACCGGGTTAGGAGGCCTATGTGTACTCCCTCGTCTTTTAAATAAAAATTTTCAAAATAAAAAATAAAAAAAGATTTTTTTAAAAAAAATCTTAAAAAAAAAGAGATTTTTTCAAAAAAAAAATCTTCAAAAAAAAAAAAAACTTCCGTCATTTTTGGGTTCAGATTGGAGAAATTTTGGTCTCCTCCTTTCTGAGCACTGGCGCTTGTGGAAATCGTTGAGCCCGTGTTCAGATTGAAAGCCTTTTGCTTTCTTTGATGAACCCGATCTTGACCTTTAAAAAAAAAAAACTCGTCATTTTGGATTCAGATCTGAGAAATTATGGTTCATTCCCTTCTGAGTACTGGCGCTCACGGAAATCACTGAGACCGTATTTGGATCGGAATACCATCTGCTCTCACTGATGAATCCATTATTGACCTTTCAAAATAGAGAATCTCATCTCATGGATGCGGTCTCCAAACATTTGTGTCTAGCGGTACTAGTACGCCCTTTTAGGGTCTACTGTATTCGCGACCGGCACATTTGTAACTCCAACCTTATATTCTTCTTACCTCGAGCAAGCTCTACTTCTCGATAAGTCGTATTCAGGTTCACAATTGCTTCTAGCAGTCATTGGAACGCTCATTCTGGGCTTACCATACCCGAGATCAGAACAATTGTACCCTCTATGGCTTTTTACCTTCTTCATATTGCTTGGGTCATATCCCTCGAGCGATTTGAAAAGACAAAACCATAGAACTTCCCATTTATGATCATTATATTCTTGTGATCATTAATGGATGTGGTCTTATTTTGATGAGAACAAGCACCAACTCATGCTTCAACAGAAGCAAACCACGCGCACCTATAAGCGCCCCATTAGCTGTCGAAGCGTCAACTCCCTCGGTAACTCTCTGAACTCTGGGTCGACCTCGACTCGCCGGGCTATCGTCTTTGGGATGCTGGGACATTCCAACTTCCCGAAGAACAAACTGCTCCTTCCAAGAAGAAGAAGCTCGCCTCTCAACGTGTCACTACCGTGACACCAAAGGTGAGCATCAAAAGGCCCGAAGCTCGTGGCACCCCCATGAAGCCTCGACCCGCAAACGACCAGGTTTATCCCAAGACTTGGTCCCGAAGACCTTCACCAAAACAAAGAAGGTCCCAAATATCCACCAAGCCAGCATACCTGGCCCCACTCAAGGAGAACCAATTCTACCCTCTTGCTTACATGAAAGAGGAGAGACCCATCTCCAACCTGACTCCCAAGTCAACCCAGCATGAGCTGGCTCATTCTTTCAAGCCCAAAATCAAGTCATGCATCACTAGGCCTCTACAAGCACCTGCTAACGCCCACAATCCTGCAGTTTGACCCTTCATCTCTACAGGGGCCGAACTCGAAAAATTCAAAGCTTCGATGCAATAGCGAAGGACCGGGTTTGTATCCTGTCCTTGCCTAGCTACAAAGAAGATAGGCTTGGCTGCTGCACCCGAGGGAGCACATCCTTCGTTGTCAAAGCCCAGCCAAAGCTGACGGAAGCTCAAATTGCTCGTCGTATATGCCGTCGCGCATCGTATCGACAAAAAAGACTAGAGAAGCAAAGGACCCAGCCTCCTATACTTCAAGTCTCTCCTAAATGGGTCGAAAAAGAAAGACCCAACCAAGTTGCTACTGTCCATATGGTTGGAAAAACCAGAAGACGCCAAAAGTCAGCAACAAAAATCCATGTCCAACGTCCGGTGACCCGCAGCGTCTCCAGGACAAGAAGACACTCAGAAGAATCCCCTGCTCCTTTAAACAAAGGACGGCAGAGTGATCCTTCCTCAAGCTCTTCATCAAAAAGAATAAGCCCCAGCTTAGGCACCAGGACAGTTTCTTCGTTCGAATCTCTGGGGATGAACGTCCTGGCTACAAATTCTGAGCCACCACCCCGCAATCCACCTCAAGATGATGCGATCACACGCATCCAGCAGTTGGAACAAGGCCAGCAGAGGATTGAAACTGTAATGGAAAACCTTCTCCTTGCCTTCCAAAATTAGGCGAACAATGAACCTCCTCCAAATCGTCAAGATGATGAGGTAAACAGAGAAGAAAATGAGTCACGCGCCCTTACCAAAAAGGATGTAGACAGTATCCTTGCAAAAGCAAAAGAAGAGGATATACTCAAGGAGCATAGGATCAAGCGACCATACCCCTTATGGATGGACTCGGTCCCGTTACCTACAAAATTCAAACATCATATTCTCCAAACATGTACGGGGAAAAGGATCAGCCAGACAGCACGTCATCCACTTCAAGATCTTGACGAGAGCTATCGCGGATCAAGATGCACTCAAGATCCGCCTCTTTGCAAGTACCTTAAAAGGTACGGCCTTCAACTGGTACTCCACTTTGCCGGAGGACTCCATCCAAAACTGGGCCATGCTAGAGACACGCTTCCTTACTCACTTCAAAGGTGAGGATCATCCCGCTACTATGGCTCAGTTGTGCAGCCTAAAACAGGGGGAGAATGAGTCAACATATGACTTCATTCACAAGTGGAAAGCAATGGCATACAAATGCTCTGATGTATTACCACAAGCGTCGCTAGTCGACATCTGCCGAAACAACATGAGAGCTAGAATCCACTCCATGATCATCGGCAACAAATCAAAGAACCTAGGAGAACTCCTAGAAGCTTCCATGGAAGCTGAAACGGTGATTAAAGACCTCAACAGTCAGAAATCATCAAAAAAAGAGCCAACCGCCATTGCAACCTCAAAAACAAAGAAAAAAGAGGTCCTCAATGTGCAAACCAAGTCAGCTCCTCAGCCACCAAAGAAAGCCGAAAACAAAGCTGCTGGTAAGAGACCTGAACTCTCACATGCCTTCAAAGAGCGAGTAGAAATGAAATACCCGTTCGATGAAGATGTTGATGAAATCTTCGGGGCTCTTGTGGCAAACGACAAGCTCACTTTGCCTGAACCCAAAAGACCGGGTGATGTTGGCAAAACCAACGATCCTCGGTACTGTCCATACCACCAGATGATCTCGCATCCTCTCAATCAATGCTTCGTTGTGAGAGAGAAAATAAATGAGATGTGGAAAAATGGAGTCATCACCTTTGACAAAAACTATGGGTCTGCCTCCGTCAACATGGTGTCATGTGGACAAACATCAAAATCATCGAAGAAGAAGATCACTACTTCCTTCAAGGTGATAAACACAATCCAAGCGTCCAAAGAACTGGTTCCTTACCTGACACCAGACGGACAACCCATACGGGTACATCCCGATCTCCTAGAAGATGAAAATTAGGAGGTCGTGAAAATAAAGCCTACAGCTCAACAGCAAAGGCAGGCTAGGAAACATCTCCTCAAGCTCAAATGGCAAGAGAAGCCCCTGCCAAAACAGGAAGTCCAAGAAAAGGCAGAGGCCTCTTCTACCGCTTCACTGGAGGCAACAAAAATGTTCCTTCCAGAGACTTCAAAGGGGGTAAGAAAATTCACTCTCAGTGATTTCATGCCACGTCAATTCAAAGAAAAAGCCACACAGGAGGCATCATACTCTTGCAATTCGGTAGTTGGATTCTCCATTGATGGATACTTGTCCAGTGACACCGATGATGGATTCGAATCCAACTACACCGATGAGTGGGAGGAATCCTTTGAAACAGGAGAATATCTTTCCGATGAAGAATGGGTTCCTGAGACTCATCTTATGCCAGTAATCTGGTAGAACCCCTACAGCCACAAGGATCCTGGTCTGATGATGAAGAAGACCAAGAGGCTGTACAAGAAAATGCTGCTGACCCAGCACTCGTCATTGCTCCAGTGGAAATCAACTATGTTGAGCCACAAAGTGCTGATGAAGAAGAAGATTTGGCTCCCATGCCTGATCTTGAAGAATATGCAAGGATCTTGCAGCGTCTCGCTCTAGAACAAGAGCAAGACTGCGTCAACGAGCCTCCTCGCAATCCCGAGCCTGAAGTCCTTGAAGACCATTAGGTACATCCTCCCTTAACTCCTAAAAATGGAGAAAATTGCTGGATAGACGATCCTCTTACTTCTGAGGATGAGTCTGACTCTGATCAGGCAACTTCTCATGTCAGAGCCTCCTGTAATGTGATAATTCGGGATTATAGCTCTTCCGAAGCATCGTCTAATGAGATCACTTACACTCCGACGACTCTTAGCAATGTATCCTCTGGAGCCACCTCATCTCACGTGACTTTCACTAAGACAACACCCTCTTAGGTTTCTTCTCCTGAGATTGTAACTTCAAAGCTCACACCCTTCCTGACTGAAGAATTCCCAGCTATTGATGCTTGGGACGATGAATTGGTCAACGAAGAAGAAAGGTTGCTTGATGCTGTTCAGGACTTATTCCCGAAAAATGCTCCATGCAACACAATCACTGAGGATGGCAACTCTGCTGCAGATACATCCTCAGCAAATGAAAAATGACAGCCTCTTGATCCTGAAGACAATCTTCCAAACGAAGACCCTTCTTAAGAAGCTTTCGAAGTTGGTAGAGGCACCCGCTCTGGCCGGGACTACCATAAGAATTACAACCAATCTTCATTTACATATGTAAATTCTTCGGGAAAAGATGTTGTAAGTGCCCCTAGGGGCAATAATGATGAACATGCAGGCCCTAAGGAGGCTTTCAAGTATGACTTGATTGAATATTTCAAGTACATACCTACACGTCTGCACATCCTAGATTTATTACGAATGTCTCTACGCACTCATGATAATCTCATTTCAGAATTACAAAAGCTGAATGAGGATGTCGATAAACATGCCCCGCAAGTCCTCCAAATTGAAATGGACTACCGGGTCAAAAACTCAGAAGCTTCCTCAAAGGGAGGAAAGAAGAAAACTGAGGGATCATACATTGAATGCCTCTCGGTTCAAAAAGCAGCTAGTGCAACCATCGCCTTCACTAAGGACGACCTCCTACTTGGCGAAAGAAGGCACAACCGACCCCTGTACTTCACAGGGTACATCAAGGAAATGCCTATGCATAGAGTTCAGGTCGACCCAAGTTCTGCACTCAACCTCGTCTCCACTTCGGCTCTCGAAGAGTTAGGCATCCCACCCAGCAAACTGAGCCACACATCTGTATCTATCTTTGGATACGATGGGAGTACTCAAAGGCCTATCGGCAAAATCAGGTTCAAGTTGCAGATCGGTGACCTTATCTCTGAGGTCATTGTATATGCAATAAAAACCCCTTCATGCTACAACATCCTTCTCGGACGCCCCTGGATCCACGAGAATGGTGTTGTCCCTTCAACTCTACATCAATGCATCAAGTTTGTTGGCGACGACGGCATGATACATCGAGTCTTTGCTGACAGAAAACCCTTTAAAGGTAAAGAAGTCCACTTTGCAGACTCACAGATGTATGAAGGTGAAAAAGAAGAATAGGAGAAGCACATAGCACCCTTGGCCGAAAATCTCCAGAAAGATAAAGGCAAAGCTCCAAAGCTCCTCAACAATCACCGGAAGAAAACAAACCATTCGGTAAATCCGAAGAGAGCATTCAAACTCCCTTCATCATCTCCCTCAAACCTTCAAAGCCTTCGGTCATCACAACTAAAGTGAAGAAGGTAAAGCAAAAGTCTGGGGGCAAATTTGTTGTCTCTTTCGTGTCTATCATGCAAGACACGAATTCGGATTCAGAGCCAGAAGACGACACATCGTCAAGCCAAGCTGACACTCAGCAAGTTCAGCCTGCTCTTACTCCAATGGAGACACCTTCTAACATAGAAGATCCTACATCAGCTTCCTTCGCTGTTCCAGCAACTTCAGCAAAGGAAAAGCCGATCTTCTACCATAGATCGGATGCTTCTTCATCAAACTCCATGCTTGAACCTTTCCAAAATGAAGGTATGCCTCAACTATCTTTATATAGTCCTGTGGCACAAGCTATTCTGAAGAAAATGGGCTATGACGCTCAAAACCCAGTCGGTTTGGGAGAAGGTCGCGATATTCTCACGCCATTGGGGCCCGCCTTGACCAAAAGCCAGCTGGAAGATTGGAGACTCTACGGCCATGTAGAAAAGTCTTCACACGGGTTAGGGTATGATCCTGATACTCCTCTGAGATAGTTGACACAAAGGCTTAAAAGTCGACTTACTGACCAAGCCTCAACATCTGATCAAGTCCATGAAGACATCGATCTCCCTGGATATCTCTTCGATGAGTTGCCTGACAAAGATCCAGGAAGCTCATCCAATTGGTACGATTGGGAGATTATTACCCGTATGTTCTCATTTTTAGAAAAAAAAACTATCATTTGCAATTAGAAAGTTCTCTATTTATTTTTCTCTCTCTCTTTTAGGGGTGTAAAGTGGGCCGGGCCGCATATCACGACATGGGCCAACACAAAAAAGTTCATGTCGTGGTCGTGCTGGGCCAGAGGTGAAGGTTTTAAAACCCCCAAATCCTAGGGTTTAAGGACACAAATCAAATCTCTAATATGCAATTCAAACAACACAAACAATAATCACAAAATCAACAATCAATCACCACAAGAGAGACAACGATACACGTGGAAAAACCCCTAAACAGGGGAAAAACAACGGGCCCTGAAACTCGGTCCAGGAAAGAGATCAAACACTAACAACTCGAAGATTACAAGAGAACTTGCAACCCTTCCCCAGTTGAACAACAACCTAAGGACTGCAGAACCTCATGCCGGTGCCTCACTGTTCATCTTCTCCCGTGCTTGACTCTCCATCTACACCCTCGAAGCAACTCAGAGATGAAGAGAACCAATGATAGAAGAAATGGACTACAGAGATGGAGATCTCTGACGATGAAGAGGAATTGTCTGATGGCACAGATGTGTGGTCTTCTGACCCAGAAGAATCCTTGTCTCCAAAAGAAGTACCCTACTTCGACCCAGTTTCAACAGGCGGTTGGGATCATCTCATAGCAAACCTTGAGAGAATTGCCGATAAAGAAGACCGGTGGAAAGGAACAAAACCTTAGTCTAGAAATGCCCTTGAAACCCCAGAGGTTTCGTAGAGATGGAAGCCTCCGAAAATATTATGGAGGAACCACCTTTGAACCTTCCAACAGAAGAACTTGTTCAAAAGAAAGACTTGGGAACACTAGATAACCCACGTCCTGTATTCATAAGCAAGAATATAAAGGATGATGAGTTACTCGAGTATATCACCTTTCTTCATGAGTTCGTTGATTGCTTTGCATGGTCTTACACTGAAATGCCTGGCTTAGACCCTAAAATAGTAGTCCACAAACTAAATCTTCAAAAAGACATCAAGCCTGTCAAGCAGGGCCAAAGAAGATTCCGTCCAGATGTGATGGATAAAATTGAACAAGAAGTTCAAAAACTCAAAAGCGTCGGCTTCATCCATGAGGAACATCATCCTAAATGGTTGGCCAACATTTGTCCCCGTGACAAAGAAAAATGGACAGATCAGGGTCTGTATTGACTATAGATACCTGAATGGCGCATGCCTTAAAGATGAATTTTCGCTCCCCATACCAGAGGTAATGATTGACAATACCTGTGGATTCGAGCGAATGACATTCATGGATGGCTTCTTTAGATATAATCAGATAAAGATGCATCCTGAAGATGAAAAACATACATCCTTTCAGACCCCATTTGGCGTGTATTGCTACACTGTCATGCCATTTGGTCTGAAAAATGCTGGTGCCATATATCAGAGGGCTATGATGAAGATATTCCAAGATATGCAGCACAAGGTGGTTGAATGTTATGTTGATGACCTCACCATCAAAAGCAAAAGAAAAGAAGATCATCTCGAAGACCTTCAAGAAGTCTGCCTCCGGCTTCACAAACACAAACTGCGAATGAATCCTCTGAAATGCTTCTTCGGCCTCTCGTCGGGTAAGTTCCTCGGATTCTTAGTTCGGAAAGCTGGAATAGAGCTTGAACCCCATAAAAGTCAAAGCCATTCTAGAAATGCCCTCTCTAAGAACCTTGAGAGAACTCAAAGGGCTTCAAGGGAGATTGGACTACATCAGACGGTTCATCTCTAATCTTTCGGGGAAATGCCGTCCATTCTCCCGGTTGATGAAAAAAGGTGTAAACTTGTCTGGGATGCTGACTGTGAAGCTTCATTCCAAGATATCAAGTCATACCTAACCAAACCTGCAGTGTTAGCTGCTCCTACCACTGGAAAACCATTCATCTTGTACACAACAGCCCTTGATCACTCTCTGGGCGCTCTGCTTGCACAAGAAAATGATGAAATAAAAGAAGCTGCTCTATACTACCTCAGCTGCATGCTAGAAGGTGCAGAGCATCGCTACTCTCCAATAAAAAAGGAATGCCTTGCAGTGATGTTCGCCATACAAAAGCTTCGTCACTACTTGCTTTCCAACACAGTCTACCTGGTCTCTAGGATCAACCTCTTGAAGGTCATCGTCACAAAAGCAAGTTCTCTCAATGCCCGACTGGCAAAATGGTCCATCCTTCTGTCACAATTTGATATTAGGTATGTACCACAAAAGGCAATCAAAGGGCAAGCTCTAGCAGACTTTCTCGCAGAGCATCCATTGCCTAAAGATTCTCCACTCAGAGATGATCTCTCAGACGATCCAGTCTACAATGTGGAGACTTTCTCACAAAATGCTTCCTGGGACATGTACTTTGACGGTCTGCAATCAGGACAATGAAAAAGACAGCTGATCTCGGGGGTTGGCATCCTCTTTGTTAGCCCCGACAAATACATGATTCCACACGCTTTCTCGCTACTGGAACCATGCACAAATAATGCAGTTGAATATCAAGCTCTGATCCTAGGATTAGAACTCGCCATCGAATCCGGTATGCTAGAAATCTTTGGAGGCTCTCAACTGATCGTCAACCAGATGAATCAGAAATTTGAAGTCAGGAAACCTGATCTGCTGCCTTACTACAACAAGGCACAATCGCTTCTGCAAAAGTTTGACATCTGTCACATCACCCACATTCGCAGAGGTGAAAACTTATGTGCAGATGCCCTGGCTGGACTTGTCGCATCTATGGCAATCCAGGAAGGGGAAAACATGAAAATCACAGTGTGTGAGAGAAGAATCCTTCCTCCTCTTAACACACACCAAGCAGTTGCTGAATGCCAACAAGTGGTGGGAAGTCGAATTTCAATCCTTCAACCTTCAATCGGCGACTGGAGGGATCCGTTCATTGATTACACTATGTTCGGAATCCTACCTGAAGATCCAAAAGAATGAGTAAGCATCCAAAGGCGAACCGCAAGCTTTCATTTGGATATTCCTTCAAAAAATCCTTTATAGGAAATCCTTCAACGTGGTACTTCTACGCTACTTGTCACAACAAAAGGCTGAAGAAACACTCAAAGAAGTCCATGCTGGTCTTTGTGGAGCTCATCAGGCTGGTCCAAATCTCTACGATCAGATAAAAAGGTTAGGTTATTACTGGCCTACCATGGTAGCTGACGCAATGCAATTTGCTAAGCGCTGCTGACAATGCCAAGTTCATGGAGATTACATTCACATGCCTCCAGAATGGCTACATCCTACAGTGATTTCATGGCCTTTCGAAGCCTAGGGTATGGACATCATAGGTTCTATTCTCCCCCATTCAAGCAAAGGTCATCGCTTCATCTTCGCGTCTATGGATTATTTCTCCAAGTGGTCAGAAGCATTTTGCGCTCAACGAAAGAAGACTAATCAGTCTTCAGTTCCCTGCGCACCAACATCATTTGTCATTCGGCATACCTAAAAGACTCGTCCATGATAACGGACCACAATTCGGGATCATCAATTCTACAGGTTCTGCGACAAATACAAAATCCCAAAGCTGTCCTTCGACTCCATACAATCCGTGCAGCAAACGGATTAACAGAAGCTTTCAACAAGACACTCTGCAAAATCCTCAAAAAACGGTCTCTAGTCACAAAAGAGACTGGAGCGACAAACTGTCTGAAGCTTTGTGGGCCTATCGAACCACCATTTGAGGACCAACCCACAGCACCCCATTCTTCTTGGTCTATGGATGTGAAGCTGTCGTACCCTTGGAAGTACAACCTTCCTCCTTGAGGGTATCCTTGCCAAATGACATGACTCAAGAAAGCAATGTCAAATTGCGACTCTTATGAGCTGGACAATCTCGATGAGAGATGGCTCGAAGCTTGACAAAGCATTGAACTTTACCAAGCACGCATGGCAGGATCTTTCGACAAAAAGGTCAGGCAACGTGCCTACAAAAAGGGTGACTTGGTTCTTGCGGTAAAAAGACCAATGGCCTTCGCTCACAAGTCCAAAGGCAAATTTGAATCAAAATGGGAGGGACCCTACGTCGTCGACAAGGTTTTCTCCAACAGCACATACACACTCCTAAACATGGAGGGTGACAGATGTATGCTGCCCATCAACAACAAGTTCTTAAAGCGGTACTATCCTTTAAGACTTACCCAAATGGTTAAGAGCAATGCATGTATGGCCAAAACCGTTTCCAGGTACACGCTCGTCAAACCCACTCTTTTTAGAATTTTCGTATCAAATGTTGAAATTTCTAGAAATTCAAACAATGCTTACTTTCATCGTTTCATTGTTCAAAAAAAAAAAAGTCCAAGTTTAGGAACCTTTCCCTAACTTGACCAAAATTTTCAACCCTTGAAACCAAAATTCATGGTATGAAACAAAATCCGGATTCAGGGATTTCTACCCAAGTCCACCCCTACCTTTTACCGCCTAAATGGTTTTAGGTCAAAACTTATGACCCTCGGTCTTTAAACAAAAAAAAATGATTTTTTCAAAACACTGCGGGGAAGGACGCTTAGTCGATACTCGCAACAAATCGGAAGCATGCGAACCACGTTCGACACTTCCAAAATCGCATGGAAGCGACATTTCGTCGATACTTGCAAAATCCAAAACCATGGACACACAACATTTCTATTGAAATCCAAAACCCAAATTTCAAAGGTTCGAAAAAAACCAAGAAACCGTGGAGATGCAACATTTCAGCTGATATCCACAACCCAAATTTTAAAGGTTCGAAAAAACCTAAAAAACTGTGGAGACGCAACATTTCGTTGATACCCACAACCCAAATTTCAAAGGTTAAAAAA
This sequence comes from Litsea cubeba, assembly GCA_012931725.1. NCBI lineage: Eukaryota > Viridiplantae > Streptophyta > Magnoliopsida > Laurales > Lauraceae > Litsea > Litsea cubeba. The sequence continues at coordinate 61,970,535 of CM022952.1, read as the reverse complement.
AAAACCTAAAAACCATGGAGACGCAACATTGCAGTTGATATCCACAACCCAAAGGTTCGAGAAAACCGTAAATTTCAAAATCGTGGGGAAACGACATCAAGTCAGTACCCACAAAACCAAAATTTCTGAAAAAAGCAAGGATGCGAACATTCCATCGATACTTGCACCCAATCCGCGAGGATGCGACATTCCATCGATACTCGTAACCGAATGAGCAAGGATGCGACATTCCATCTATACTTGCAAGACCATTCAGCAGGGAGGCGACTTTTAGTCAATACTTGCATTTTTGAAAACCAAACCGGCTATAAATGCCACCAAAACCGGCTAGAGATGTCACCAAAACAGGCTATAAATGCCACAAACCGGCTATCAATGCCACAAAACAAACCGACTATCAATGCCACAAAACAAAACCGGCTATCAATGCCACAAACCAAAAACTTGGCTTTCAAAAAACCCAGCTATTAATGCCACAAATTCGGCTATTAATGCCACAAAAAACTGGCTCTCATGCCAAAAACGGCTTCCATGCCACAAACAAAATCTGCCTCCCATGCCAAAATAATCATTTGACAAAAGATTTTCACAAAATGACAAGCTTTTGGTCAAATCCCATTTAGCAATTGCTTTCATCACAAAAAGATTTAAGTGAGCGTAGGAAAAACAAAAAAAAAGTACCAAAAAATACATGCGGTACCAAAAAAAAAAGTGTTCACAAGCACTACAAAAAAAGAGAGTACCAAAAAAAATACATGTGGTATAAAAAAAATGAAAAAGGATAGTTTCTGCTACAAAAATCAGGAGCTCAACCAAAAATGGTCTCCAGCCAAAATTTCAGCTCCTCAAGCAAACTTTTGGCCTCAGCCGTTAGAGTTTCCAAGGCACGCTTCTTCAGGAACTTGCCATGAGATGATGGAAAAGGCTGCAACCATTCTTTCACACCGGGAAGCTTATCCTGAGCAGTTTTCCATTGTTTGTCCTCTTGAAACTTCCTTTCAAGAACTCGATTAGCATCTGCAACCCGGCGAATCAGAGTACTCTCCTTGTCGCGAGCCTCTGTTATAGCAGCCCACTTGGTAGCGACTTGTGCCTTCAAATGCTCAAGACGTTTCATGGCCTCATTGACCTCCCTATCAAGGATGTTAAGGTCATGTGTCAGCCTAATGATGGCTAGCTCTTCTAAGTTCTTGTCTCGGACTAGCTGCTTCCTGCTTTGTGTAACCTCATTCAGGTCAGACTTAGCCTTATCAGCAGGGTCCAGGAACATCCCCTTGAAGAACTGGTCGTCAGCAAAACCAATGGTCTCAAACCACTTGTCACCCAGTGCAATGATCCTATCAACGATTGCCCTGGCACTTGTGACATCCAGACCAGCCTCTTCGGCATTACCGAGAATCTCCTGCACATGCTGGATCATGCCAAATTCGGCATCTAAGTGTCCAGCAAGGAGAGTCTCAATCCAAGAGCTCAGAACCCGCACCACCACCTTCTTCGCAAAAAGAAGAGATGGCCCAGCTGAACATTCACCCCGCTCCGTCGGTCGGCTGCTCATGTCATGCCCCATTGGAAGAGGAACAAAAGAACTCTTTCCAATCGGAACAACCGGGGAAAGAATCTTAGCACGAGGTACCTCCTCCACCGTGTCAGAACTGGTTCTACGAGTCTCTACCTCTGGATCAACCTCTGGCATCTCTTGTTCTGGTTCTGAAGGAAGCAATGGACTCTCCTCTGTCGCTTCAAAACCTGCCAAAGAAACACAAAAAGGTATGAATATGATCCTGTTTAAAAAATCATTATCAGGGTTATTACTATAAAATACCTTCTTCGACGAGTGGCGGAACACTCTCTTACTCCATGAACTCATCGGAAGCATCGTCAACACTTGCGTCCATCGATGGTTCAAAGACATCGGGATCCTGTGGCAAGTTAGCCGACAAAAAAAATGTTAGCAAACCAAATCACAGACACAAAAAAAAAGAAAGCAAAAGAAGTTATACTAATTGGAGATTCTGGATTCACTCCAGAGTCCCTCAGTTCTTCTTCAGGTGCCCAGATAGGATCCGTCACCACCTCATCGGTTGGAACCTTAGGCATCGCCAAGTCTTCCTCTGCTAAAAAAAAAAGAAAAGCATAAACAAGAAGCAAATCAGAACATGGAAAAATCCCATGAAAAGAAATGGAAAGAGAAAGAGGAAGAATCATACCTTCACCGACGGTATCTTCTTCTCGGCTTCTCTTTTCTGGAGGCTTGTCGGCATTCCTTGGCACCTCCTCATTGATAGTAAGAGGGACTTCTATGTTAGGAGAGTCCTCATGTGGCCCATCGTCGCTATGATGACTCCTCTTCCTCTTACTTCTGCGGACTCGCTTCTTAGAGGAACCTGCCCTGCTTTCAGAGTCAGGTCTCCCACTTGACTCCTCACTGGATGGTCTACCCTTGTCAGTAGACTCCACGGAAGCTCGCCTCTGTGCCGCTTGCATCCAAGCATCAAGCTCAGCTTCCTCTTGTTATAGCTGCTCTAAAGCCTCATCAGGTATTTCTTGAATAGCTTCAAAACCAATGACGCCCTGGTCACTGAGAAAGCCTATCTTGTGCTTCTCTCCAGAAAGGAAGGCCCAAACTTCCTCTCGCCAGACGCCATCCGACTTTCCAAGGCCTTTTCCAGATGACAGCTTCACATCAAGCTCCTTCTTGGAAAGCCCCCGATATGCCGAAAAGCTCTCCGCGAACCACTTCACAAAGCCGGCAGTCCGGGAAGTCGACAACACAGGATAAGAAATCATGGCAGTAGTGTCTTCAGTACTATAGAAAGCCCATGCGTTTCTCCCATCCTGTAAACCTCTAAAGCGCTTCACCATGCTTGAAGGCGCTCCAACAACGCCTTGAGAAAAGCCCAACTACAGAGCAAAGCGAGAAGGTACATACGGCTGGATGTCGATGAAAAGATGTTTGCGGTACACCATCGTGCCAACACATATGCTGAAAAGCCACTCCTTCTCTGCATTTATCAATGAGTAATGCCTTCCCGATCCTGCCCTGGTAGAATCTCGGGAGGCACCAAAGTCAAAAGCCTTCTTCCGCAACTCCGGAGAAAGCTTCACTGAAGACTGCCCCATCTCGACGTCCCTAAACCGTCGGATCCTCATATGAGCAAACAAAAGTGATTCAGACATGGCTTTGCCCTTAGCCAGTCGAATCATGAGAGGATCATCATCCTGTGCAGAACCCAGCCGGTGGAAGCCAGGACAGTGGTATACATACCATGAATAGAAGATATGGGCTGAAAATACCCTATTCATGGGAAGCCCAAGCCGAACTAAAAAAGCAGCAGCCTGCAGTTCGGTGCACAAGTAGGAGTAAAGAGCTGGCACCAAAGGAAGCTGCTCTCCAAACGTCATCTGACAAGCCGGAAAAATACAATGTGGCCTGATGTGCGTTCCATCTCCTCCAGTAAAAACGGCCTCACCTAGCCAAAAAGTGAGGTAAACAGTGAGATCTCTCCGCAGTGCAATGTCAAGACAAATGGCTTCTGTATTTGTGAAGAAACCCCTCAACTCTTCTTGCATGGCCAAAGTCTTCTTCGAACTTGAATCCTGAGCCCTGGCTTCCCGGGTCGCACTATCAGAAGACTCCCTGCTATCAAAAAAGTTGAGAGACGAAGAGCTAAAACTCTTCCAACTGCTGGATCTTACTTTCGAGCCCTCCTTCTCCTTCAAAAAATCATAGAAGGCGACGAGCTGAAAGTACAAAAGCCTGAACTCCTCAGACTGCTCCTCAAGGATGCTGTCGATCGGCATAAACTCCTCATAGAGTCTGCCAAGGATGGGCAATCCAGTAATGGCGCTCAGCTCCTTCAAAGAAAAACCAATCTCACCATTCGTCACAACGAAGTTATTGGTTTGTGGAAGGAATGATTCCAACATAGCCATGAAGGCCTCATCGGAAAATATCACAGTCTCCCTAAAGGCAGGGACCACATCAAAAATCCCGGCTTCCTTCAAAACGGCGCCACCAATCAGCAGGACGCGATCAATCCACGACTTCCACTCGGAGTCAGCACTGAAACGGCCACGAAGTCGAAAAGGCTTCACCCAATTGCTGCCGTCACTGCTGAAAATGCCAAGGCCCACCGGTCCCAAATCGACCAACGGATAATCAAAGCCCTGGTAGCCACTGGCCGGTATCAACATGTCCATGTCAGCAGGCGACTTCTCCGCATATCCAGGGGAACCGCCAACAAAAACCCCGATCTTGATTACATTTGTCCTTCTCACCCAGCTTGGAGGATCTTCCCTCTTAGAACATGTGGGGGCAAGGCTCTTGATCGAGACGATGCGATCAAACATCGACCGGGTAGCAACAGTCTTTTTCTCACCATCAGCTCTGAAAGAGAACTGAAAACGTCTTCTCTGGTATGTCATGTCGTCAGGGACTGCATCACCAAAGAAGAAGGTAGGCTTGGGCAAACCCTCTGATCGTCTATCAACCATGGACGACTGCTTACCATTATCTTATAAATTCCTCTCCCTTGAGAGCAATTAGTCGCTGTCTCATCTCATCTTTGTTGAGAGAGTCACACTCTTCTAGGTTTCTCTCAACATACTGGACCTTCTCCCAAGCCTGCTGAACGGCCGGATTAGAAGATCTAGCAGATCGACGATGTACGCTTGTAACAGGCTCTTTACCCTTATTCGTTCTAGAGGAACCACCTGCAAAGGATGAAAAAAAAAGATCATCATCAAAATGACATAATTTCGCTAAACAAAAAATCTGGCAAAATTTTGACATGACTTCGGGGCAATTCCAAAGAAAAAGGAAATTCCCCGAAAGAAATAGAAAGCGATGGGCTCAACATTGCTGCGAGCTCCGAAACTCCAAACTTTCGAAACCTCAAAGTCTCCACAAAATCAGGAAGGGCTCAACATCGCTGCGAGCTCCAAATTCCCAAATTTGCAAAAAAACTTTCAGGTATGCTATCACATCATGCTACAAATTCAATTTACAAAAGAATGCATGCATGAACATCTTGGTTTGCCAAAAAAATGCATTATCATGATGAGCAAAAAAAAAAGGAAAAAAAAAAGAAACTTTCTCAAAAAAAAGGAAGAGAAGAGGGACTGGCCCACAGGCCGTGGCCCACAAGCCACGTGGCCATACGGCCAGATCCGTACAAAAGAAAGAAAAAAGTGTAAAAACAAAAAAAGAAACAAAAGCACGAGAAAAAAAAATAAAAAACGTGTAAAAAAGAAAAAAGGAAAACACGTGGAAAAAAAAGAAAAGAAAAAGAAAGAAATAAAAAAAAGAACTTTTTTTATCATCCTATTTCCTACAATGGAGTTTTCTTGAAAAAGGGAACTTACTTGAAGCCATTGATGGAGAAGAGGAAGACATCTTTGAAGATCTTGAAGAAGAAGAACATTTGGTCTTGAAGCCTTCTTGAGATTGTTGCAAAAGAAAGCAATAAGAGCAAGAGATCCAACATCCTCCTTGCTTTTATAGAATAGAGCAAACCAAAGAAGGAAAGAAGAATGAGGTAAGTGTTACTAATTAGTAACCTTACCAAAAGAAAGAAATTAGAAAGATTCTTTCCCAAAAGAAAGATATCTTGAGGGATTCTCTCCCAAAAAGAAATCAATGAGAGATTTTCTCCCAAAAGATAGGAGATTTGAGATATTCTCTCCCAAAGAAAGATATCTTGAGATATTCTCTCCCAAAATAAATGGAACATGAGAGATTCTCTCCAAGTAAAGATATTCTTAGATATTCTCTATCCAAAGGAGATATTTTTAGATATTCTTTACAAAAATGACACCATATGAGATCTAAGCTATTTCAAAAGCTTAAGGTCCCATAGATTTGACCACCTAGGCACTAAAAAAAAAATTTGGGCTTTTAGTCAAAGAGAAATCCCTCGTACCAAGAGCTTACAAAAATGTTTCCATGCCTCTTTTGAGTTGATTGGACCATATAAAAAAGAATTCCAAGCCCCATGAGCTTCCAAAAATCAAACCATCAAGCCTCATATACTAAATTGAGCCAAGATCTTGAAATTGACATTCCACAAAAATCCAAACCAAATCCTGGTCCCCTAACTTGCCACATACAACTTGTTAGGTCACAAGACCAAAATCAAAAATCAAAACCTGATCCCCTAACTTGCCACATACAGCCTGTTAGGTCACAAGATCAAAACCAAAATCGACCCCCCAACATTCCACATACAGCTTGTTGGGTCACACGGTCAAAATCAAACCCGACCCCCTAACCTGCTACATACAACTTGTTAGGTCACGAGGTCAAAGAAATAAAAATCCAAATCCACATCCCTGATGTCATCTTCAAAACTTTGCCTCGAGATGGTACGTGATCCCTTTCACTACCATAAAATTCCCCTGGAAGCTCAAAAGACTACAAATACCAAAAGAAAGATTGCTCAAAAACCCTTGGTCAAGTCAGAAGCTCTCCTTTAAATAATCTCTTTGAGGCACATCGACTACAAAAGTTAAGCAACTTGTCGCTGTACCTCGAGGGGGCATTTGTTGACACCAAAAATGTCACTTTGCCTCTTGAAGATCCAAAAAGCTACATGAAGTCACAACCTGCCATAAATAGGCAATGCTACTTCCAAAAAATCAAATCTTGTCAGAATCAAACAAAAACTGCAAGATCCTTCAAGGCAGCCAAAAGAGGAGTACACAAGAAGTTTCGGGCCATTTCAAAATCATTTGGCCTAACTTCGCTTCTCCGGCAGCTGAAAAGGAGCTCCCGGCGGTGAAAGCATCGGAGACACCAAATCTTCGATCAGAGCCTGTGGATGGTCTCAAAATACATCCAAAAGGCTCCATGTCAGATTCCAAGTCAAACCGACAACGTTTGACCCTACAACAACCCTCGAAAAGCTAAATTAAGCCTTTCGGCGGCGGGAACCATCGAGGCCATCACTCATCAGACAGAGCACATGGACGGCTTCAAAATGCTTACAAAGGGCTACACGTCAAGTTTCAGGTCATTTCGACAACATTTGACCATACTTTGATGCTCGGAAGCCAAATCAGGCCTCTCGGCGACGAAGCTCCCTGGGACCATGGTTTCCAAGACAGAGCCTATGGAGCATCTTAAAATGACTCCAATAGGTTCCCTGTCAAATTTCAAGTCAATCGGACTTCGGTTGACCGCACATTAAGCCGCGACATCTTCATCACGACAAAAACAAGTATACTGGCGATAGGACCCCAAACAGCTTCAAAATTCAAACAAAAGCTTATGGTTGGTATTATTTATTGCTCAGGAGGCTTCACCTCAAATTTTAAGTCATTCCGACATCGTTTGGCCCAGTTTCAGCTTCTGACGGAAAATCGGCAGCTCTGTGCGTCAAAGTCTTCGGCTTTCTCGGAAAATTGGAAACTTTGCAATCCAAAATGCAAGGACTCTCATCAAGTTTTCTCTAGGGAAATTAGGCCAATAAATCATCAAAAAGTATCAAGAAAAAATACAGAAGAAAAAAGAATCGAAAAACATAAAAAGCGGCTGCAAAACAGGACAAAAAGTGGGAAATTCCCCCCAGGGTCGTAGACCCCTGTGACCCTGGCCCATGGTCGCCGGAGACCATGGAGCCTGGAATCACCGGGTGGGCCCCGGAAGACCCATTTTTCATCGTTTTTCTTGATTCAAACCTTCCGACTTCTGGGATCTTCCAAAATTCTTGCTTTTGAGACACCAAATCCTTTGACATCCGTCAAAATCACGGGTCAATCATCAAGAGTATCAAAATCAACATTGATCGCCAACCGGTCAACCAAAAAAGTGTGCTTTCTACCCGACCGATCGAGAAATCGATAGGACAGATGGCACCGACCCACTGTTGCCAACTAATACCTAAAGTTACATGGTCATCCGATGTCGATCTACATGAAGATCCATCGATGATCATCGTCAGAAGAATCCCAAAAGACGCGGTACGGCCCGCGACTTTTCAACTGCTCGGCGACCACTTAATACGATTAATTGACTAGCTTTATTGCAGTCATTAATTCATTTCTTTGGACGGCCCAATCAGAAGCAAGCAAACGGGAGTTACAAGTCAAGAGATTCATGACATTTAAAACATGAAACTCCTCCCATCATGGCGATTAAAGGCGATTAAATGCCCTCAATCTCCACCGGCCAATCAGAAGCCAAGAAAAAGGAGTTACAAAGTAAAAGAATTAAAACTTGTAACTCCTCCCATTATGCGGCTTAATGACTATAAAAGCCCATAAATCCTCCTAAATGGCTACCAAGAGCCTATAAATAGGAGAGCATCCCAAGCATTTGGAAAAGATCAAAAAATCCAGAAATCCAGACAGAAAAAGACATCAGAAATCTAAGAGAAAGAAAGAGAGAAAACTCTAGGAAGTTCTGCACCGGCCACTGCTACAAGGTGACAAAAGTCCCTTGGGGGGTACCCCCCCCCCCAAAGGTCTTTGCCTTCTCCTTTTGGCTCCAATGGCTTAGATGTGGCTTTTCAGCCCGTCTACTTAGCTTTTTATTGGACATAGGACCTCCTATTGGTCTTTGTCCTCTATAAATCTGAGGTTATAGCCAAGCCAAGCGAATCAAGAGCATCCTCTATTCTCATCTGCATGGATGATGGCGAAGTCCACACATGGCTTGCGACCGTCAATCTGAACGAGTCCCCCACAATCTCCTGAGAAGTTAGATCCTCCTTTTCTTGCTTTTCATTGTAGTTTGTATTTTTTCAAAAGAGACAAAAATCATAACTCTTGTCTTTTATTATTGATAAGAATTGTAAATCGGCTATAAACGCTAAAATTGGCTATAAACGCCAAAAATCGAATCAAGAGCTAGACGTGGCTTTTCAGCCCGTCTACTTAGCTTTTTATTGGACATAGGACCTCCTCTTGGTTTTTTTCCTCTAAAAATATGAGGTTATAGCCAAGCCAAGCGAATCAAGAGCATCCTCTGTTCTCATCTACATGGATGATGGCGAAGTCCACACATGGCTTATGATCATCAATCTGAACGAGTCCCCCACAATCTCCTGAGAAGTTAGATCCTCCTTTTCTTGCTTTTCATTGTAGTTTGTATTTTTTTCAAAAGAGACAAAAATCACAACTCTTGTCTTTTATTATTGATAAGAATTGTAAATCGGCTATGAACGCCAAAATCGGCTATAAACGCCAAAATCGGCTATAAATGCCAAAAAAATCGCCTTTCACGGCAAATCAAGAAAATGTCTATTTTCTTAAATATATGTGCAATGGAAAACTTGAAAGAAGTTGATTTCCTTTTTACTTGCAAAGGTCGATCTCCGGATCACCACTTGCAACTCCAAGTAAAATAGAAAATTTGGCACACCCACACAAAAAAATAATGTTGTACCCGCTTATGCCCCCCGAACATGAAAGGGTCGTACCCAACGGACTCCCACATCTGCAGACCTCGGTAGCCCTGAGCAAAGAATGTGCGGTCCATCACACCCGCTCTCTGCCCGTACACGTGAACATTTTAAATATGTTCTCCGTGTGTTCAAGCCAATCGTCTGCAGTCAATGGATCTTCTGTTCCAATGAACTCCTTTGGCCCTTTATTCCTGAAGTGCTCATATAACACATTGGATCATTTGCCCTATTGTTGACCACACCCGTTGGTGCAATTGGAATCTGTTCAGGTCTCCTTTCTAACACACCCAACAACTGTGCTTGCATTCGAGCCATCTCCCTTGCATGATCTTCGTCGTTCTTAGCCATTTGCTCCTGTAATCTGGCTTGTGTTTCATGTGCTTGTGCTTGGAGTCTAGCTTGGTTCTCATTTGCCTACCTTTGTTGATCTAGCATAGCCTGCATCATTTGTTGAAATTGATTCTGCATAATTGTGTTTTCAGAGTTTTCTGCCTGTGGCCCTGTGTGGTCACTGCTACTAGCAGCTGGATCACCATTCACTGTTCGCTTGCATGGTCGCATAACATTGCAAAACAAGTTGTTAGCATAGAAATATCAAGTACAGGGTGGTTACACATTGCTTACACGATTCTATCTAATGGGAGTCTAACGAATCCTCGCCACGTCCTTAAGATTTCTAGTTTCTTTTAATTGCCTGAAACATGCCCTGTTAGGGATTTTGTATATTGCAATTTGATGGATGCATCATTCATTTTATTCATCATTTTGAATTCACACACATGCATTATTTTAGAAACCTTGAAATCTTGATTTACTCATGCATTGCTTTAAATCTTGTAAATCATATGTATCATGCATGTTTTGGTTTTAATCTTGGATGCATTTTATTTTGAAAAGAATTTATAAATCAAGCTAGCCAATGTTTTAATGTTTCAAATTATATTTGGCTTTTTATGTTTCATGATTTTAAAAGCACTTAGATGATTTAAATCATGTTTTCCAAGCTTGGTTTAATGGCCCAAAAAATCCCCACAAAAAAATCTTTGAAAATATGCAAAAATGGGAATTTTTGGTCTCGGTTGACCTGCAGTGTAGTAGGTCGACCGAGCCAATGGTAGGTCGACCGAAGACACTACAGTTTGACCAAAATGTGACCGTTACAGATTTTTTTAAACGGTCATATTTTTGCCCGTTGAAGGGCAGGTCGACCGAGCTGTCTATAGGGTCGACCGAAGACACGTTGATACTCACTTTTTTAGTATAAATATGAGTTCATCCCATAAGAAAAAGTGTGGAACTTTGAGCATTTTTCAAGCCAACTTTGAGGAGTTTGGAGACAAAGGAAAGGGGATGAACCAAGAGAGATCAAGGGATCATTAGCAAGAGCTAAAGCTTGGATTAATGAAGTTAATTCACCAAGTAAGCCTTTACTTTTCTTAATCATTGTTTTATGATTTGTTAAACTATTGGTAAATGATTTTAGCATATAAACTATGATGTGTTGAATCCTCTACTTCCTTAATCTTTGATTTAAGTCATAGGATTCTTCACCTTGATTTCAAAACAAGTTTGTTTTATAAACTTTGTTAATCATGCATTGCCAAAATCTTTGATTACTTTTCTGTCATGATTCATTAACTTGTTTTGAATCTTTCCTTGTTGTTTTCATTCATTTAAACCTTTGTTGAATTAGTTTGGTTTTGAAAACAACATTGCACATGCATCACATGTTTAGACTAAATTAATTTCATACATCTTGTGAACCCTTGATTTTCATATCTTCTACAAGTTTGTATTTGGTACATGTGATTTGCATATTACTTCGATCATATCTTTTTATGTGCATTAAACTTTTAAATGCTTTTAGCATAAATTGATTGAGCTTTCATTTTCAACTTGATTGAAGTATTCACACACACTTCATGAGCATTCATCTTTGCATTACTTAGAGTGTTGTGTGAGTTAGCTTTACACTTTCATATTCGCCTATTTAAGAGGCAATTAAATTGTGCTTAAATTGTAATCTCTTAGAGTGTTTTGTGAAGACACTTTCTTTGAGAGAAATCTTTTATTGTAAAGGTTCTTGCTAAGCCTTTGAAAAGCATATTGTATAGGTTGTTGTTAAGCCTTTAAAAACAACATTGTAAGGTTATTGCTTAGCCTTGGAAAGCATAGTTAGTGGAAATCCGGTGGGGTGTTGAGTCACAACCCGGTAGTGGATGTATGCATTGAGGCCGAACCACTATAAATCTTTGTGTAGTGGTGATTGATTTGTAGTGATTGTTTTGTTTAAGCTTCCGCATTTTGTTTGATAATCATCACATGTGACCAGTTTATTTTAATTAAGTTAAAATTGGTCATAATTAGTCATTAAAGTGTAGATCACCCTATTCACCCCCCCCCCTCTAGGGTTAAGGACCCCCAGGGCTTTCATTTGGTATCAGGGGAGAAAGAATTAAGGGGGAGAAAGTGTTCAAGCTACCCAAAGGTGGAGAGAATGCACATCTTGCCAAAAGGAGAGTGCATGGTCAAAGGGGAAGAAATGAAGAGAAGAAAGCTTGGGAGCTAAAGAAGTTGCTTGGCTAAAAGAAGAAAGATGAAAAGAAAGCTTGAAGATGATCAAGCTCCAAGCATCAAGGAGAATGAAGAAAAAGAGCTAGAGCCCAAGCCAAGTCAAAGGAGCATTCAAGAAGATTTCAAGCTTTGTCCAACTAATGAGGAGTTGAAGAGTGTGAAGAATTAGTGTTGAGTAAAGGTTTGCCATCAAATTGCAAAGGGGGAGATAAATCTAAGCACATAAATTAATGATTGAAGAGATGAACTAATCACATGAAGTAATTGAAAGAACTTGGAAAGACATTCCTATTAAAACACAAGTTGTATGAAAGTTTAAATACTAAAAACACATGTGATTTGGACATGAGTGTTTTGGAAAACAATCCAATATGGTAAAGTGATTTGATGATTGTAAAACGACTCAAACAAAGCTAGAAATCATGCAAAAATGAAATTACAAAAGTTTGATCATGCATGGATTGCAAAAGTATGAAAATCAAATTTAACTTAGAAGCATATACCTTTGAATCTTAAGGATTTTGTTTTTCCATTTGCTCTCTAGCCTTCTTAGCTCATTCCTCTTTCTTAGGCTTCAAAATAGTTCCTAAAGTTCACCCAACCAACCCTTGAAAGAAAGGAATGAAATGGACTTTTATAGAAAAATTCAGTCCAACGGCTAGTTGTCTCAGTCGACCCCATGCACTCTCGGTCGACCTGGTACAAATGGTCAGAAACCTGACCGTTGGAGAGCCAACGGCTCTTTGCCCAACGGCTAGTTGGTTCGGTCGACCGGGTACAGGGGTCGGTCGACCGACCACACTGGCCTGGGAGGAGTTCTGTGCAGATTTTGAAAAAGTGATTTTTGGAAACATGAACTCCAAGCCATTATGTTTTATGCATGCTAAAAGGATTCTAAAAATGAGATTGTATGCATATCAAGAACCTCGATGATTAACTTGATTTTTCAAAATCATGCATGAAAAAATAGATTTTCGAGAGAGTATTTTATGTTCTAAGACATGCAGGATGAGGTTTTTGAAAATCAATTGAATATGCAAGTCTAAGATTCAGAAATCAAGGTCTAAAACACGATGAATGAGTGTGTGAGCAGATGACGGTGAAAGTGATAGTGCATCCATCAAATTAGCAACATAGAAAGATCCTAACATGCCCCTCTCTGAAACCAGTCTGTCGCGACCCCAGACCGCGTCCGGGATCAAACACGTGCGACTAATGATGCCGCGCCGCGTGCATCTCTTTGGTTGGCTAATCCGTACACGGAGTTAAGGAAATATTTTATCCGTGCACGCGATTTCCCACAGGGTCCCGCGGTGAGGATTATCCACACACATCATCTCACATAAACACATATACATTTTTAAGATGCGGAAGCGTGTAGTAAATCCTATTCATACCATTCCATATGCAAGACTGATTTCATAAAGATAATGACAAAGTATCAAAATGAGCAACGATCATTAGCATTTCCCAAAAGTAAATACTGAAGTTCATACAAAAGATCAGTTTGTTAATTTGCCCCAAAGATAATGGTCAACAAAGACCAGTACATCTCAAAAGAATACCCCCAAAATATGATCAACAAAAGTTCCCAAAAGGTGACGAATCTCCAAGCCTAAACGAATGTCTACATGACATCGTCAGCTTGCCACTCCCATGCTGCGGTTCATCAACCGCCTCCTCAGGCTCCTCCTCAAAGGCAATGAGTTCTGGACTTAAGTACCAAAATAAATGGATCTGACACGACGGTCTGGCGGGTGGGTGAAAAGATATGAAAATAAAATAAAACAATGATACCTTGCAAGAGAGTAGAAAAACCTGTGTATAAATAATGAATTTCATAAAAGACAATGCATCATTTATTAAGTAAAGACATGAGCAATATAAAGCAATAAAGGTACCAAGAATAGGGAACTGTCAAGATGGCAACCACACAAAGCTAAATCCTCTCTTACTAAAGTGAGGAGGGCCATCGGGGTATTGATCTCAGTCACACGAGGTGAGGAGATTCAACGAATATATATAAATACATATAGTTAGACAAGACCACGGTAGCGAACCGGGTAGCAAGACAGGACAGGATACAGGCTGCAGCTGGCGGGACAAGAGGGGGGATCTCCAAGCCGGTGGATCAAAACGACAAGGTACATCCAAGCTTAGTGGTGCCGACTCATAGGTCATGTGCAAGAAAACAAAACAAGTGCATGTATATCGGGACAAGATGCTCATAGGCACAAGACATATAGTATCTGGTCAAGCATGAACAAGATAGCAAAATGCTAAAATAATATTCGAGGCATGACTAGTCTCAAGGCATGGAACTTGAAATATACAAGTAAAATTCGATAAAATCAAGAACATATGGATTTTTATACTTTCCGGGCCAAGTGTTAGAGGTCCAAGATTTGAATCAATGTAAATAGGGTTCTGTATGTTAGGTGTGATATACATTTGGTACTCTTTAAGGATTAAAGACATTCCGGGGCCTTACATACATTGACAAGTCTAAAAAGACCTTAATAACATCATGATGATGGGTTTTCTTCCTCAATATAGTCCCATATGATTCTTCAAAAAGAATCAATTAAAGTTGCAGTTTCGATCAGCTTGTCGGATGGATGTCGGTTGGCCAAACTGGGTATGTCGGCTAGCCGACAGCTGACCGAGTATCAGGGTCAGGGAGAAAGACAGCTCTCTGAAATTTGAACCGTACTGGTGTTGGTCACCTGTCGGTTAGCCGACACTTCAGTATTAGAACATTTCAGAAAATGCAGCTCTTTGGAATTTGAGCTGAGAGGGTGTCGATTCACTGTAAGTTGGCTATCGGTTAGCCGACAGGCTGACCGACAGTTGACCGACGTTGCTGCGGACACAGAATTCTGAAGCTGTTTTTTAGCCCTTCCTTCCTCCAAACATTCCCCATTTCTATACAACAATTCCCTACAATAAACTGAGCTAAAAGCTTCTCCATTTCATTAATCAAAACTTGCGACCTCAAATGAATTCAACGAAGAAGACAAATTTGCTCGACAAAATATCCAGTTTCCAAAAAGTATATGTTTTGCAGGTTTTGGTGATATTGAAAATAGTGTCCAGATTTTGGGTAAAAAGACCATTTTGCCCTCAAATTGAGAAAAGTTAGGTTTAGGGCTCTCGAATGAGAACGATGTCAACATGAAAGTTGTAGAGAATAACAAGATACGCTAAACAGGATTAAAAACATAATTTTATAAGATCATGCAGAAACCCCCAACCTCACTCAAATTCGTAACAAGAACCCCCAAAGGGTCCCACAAATCAAGAAGTCTCTCAAATTTCCCTAAAGCTATTATAAAAGCTATTCTAATCCCAAACTTAACCAAAATCCACTAAACACACTTAAAGCTAAAGCATAATTTAATTAACACTAATCGAGATCTCTCGGGTTGGGGTCTTACATAGACCTTCATCCCAATCCATATTATCAAGTCCGTAATTTTTAGGCACTTACAAATAGCCTCTTAACTGATCCAAAAAAGTGAGCCAATTGTCTTTGGTTTCAGCTTCAATAACTACAAATGCAACTGAAATTATCACATTATTCCCGTTAAGTGTTATCGCAGACAATAAGTAACCTTTATACTTGCCCTTTAAGTGACATCCATCTAATTCAGAAAAATGACAACGTCCACTAAGAAAAGCAAAGCGGCAAGCTTTAAAAGAATGAACAACTTGCGAAATTGGTGTTACAACTCTAAGTTGTATTTTCTAATACTTTTCGGATTTGTTCTATGTATCTTGAAGCACAATGATGGCACCATCAAATAAGAGTACTCACAAGACCCAATAACCGTTTCCAATGTATCTTCTTATCTCTCAATGCCTTGTGGTACTTAGCATTTAATCCATACTGCTTCAACAAGTCACTCATGAGAACACTCACGTTACATTCTTGTTCATCTATTAGGTGACTTTCCGCTTAATTTACAATCCAGGTTGCAGTAGCCATAGTATTCCCACGAGAATCAATTGAGTTGCACTTATGAACATCGGCAAATGTCTTAATTTGAAAATTTTTCCCGTCTTGTTTTATAGATGCATGAATGCGCCATGGACATCCATCACAGCACATGTAGCAAGTACCCTCTTCTTTTCATTTCTAATGAAATCACATTCAAAAGAATGTGTAGCACGATACTGACTTAATGCTAATCAAAATTGTTCGACATCAATAAATTTTCGCCCAACTTTCATCTTTGGTGACTTATGATCACTTTCATCATCATACTACGGTGGATCCTCTTAGTCTGACCCATACTCATAATCAAAGAGGTGAGTTCCAAATATTCTAGACCTTTTCCATTATAGGGCCTACTTCTGGAATGATTGAAGTAGGCACAACATCAACCAGATGGAATCTTATTAAGCTCGACGAAGAAATTAGAGTACAGTGTAAATCAATTTTGGTACCCCATTTGGCACTGCAAACATTTTAATCACCTCGTTGTCACTACTTATGGACCCTAATGATTCTCCAACATTAACATCTAAAATCTTATAATGCATCCTAATGAAATCGTTGGTGGATTTAGCAAGGGATGTTGAAAAATCTAAAAGATTTTTATATGAAGTCTTATACTTATCCATTACTTCATAACACTTATCACCCCAAGATATATTGATTTCTTTTTTATCAGATCTTGCTTAAAGTGGCCCCCGTAGTAGAACTCAACCAAAACAACATTGTAATACCCCATCTTACTGGGATTAAGAGAAAGCACAAAATAAATGGTCATTTAATATAATGGTTGGCACTTCAATAAAGAAAAAAAAATGCAATTTGGATGATTAAGACACAGAAGATGGAAGGAGATGGCCACTCATTTTAAGTTGCTATTTTCAATTATAAAGGGTTCTCCATACTGATAGATGAAAATTGTAAAAATGAGTTTAATTCTCAAAATTCAAACATTGAAAATAAGAGATACGTTTATTCATTTCTCAAATTTGTATTACATGGGTTCGCGTTCCAGGCCTTGTGGATGTTAGTTGTTCACAAACTTCATTTTTTTACAAGTCCTCCATCTGGCCTTGGATAATTTCAAAATGAATATAAAATTGAACAGAATACAAAAAATGAACATAAATGAAGTAAAAGTTGCAAAAATGGGCTTTTGTGAGCCCTTGTTCGGCAGTTCTACATTTGGCCGTACATGGCTCTT
Source organism: Litsea cubeba (assembly GCA_012931725.1). NCBI lineage: Eukaryota > Viridiplantae > Streptophyta > Magnoliopsida > Laurales > Lauraceae > Litsea > Litsea cubeba. Next base: position 61,953,356 of record CM022952.1, on the reverse strand, counting down.
GTCTGCCTGTTTCTTCCTCTTCTTCTCTTGTTTCTCTCCCAGACTTAGCTTCTAAGGTTTCTGTATTCCTCTACCACTGATTACGGATGGTCTTATCAAGTGATTTGGTGGGTGGAGTTCGATTTTGACTAACAGTGATCTTCAAAATCCATCACTTGTTTTTCATGAATTGCTATTGTACAATCCAAGGAAGTTGCTAGTTTTTGTGCTAGCAAGTGTCTAAGGTTGCGCCACTATGGGTCTTTGTGTATGGAGAACCAGAATGAAGCGTAAGGGGGCATGCACAACAATACCATGTGATGAGTCAGGCCCAAGTGGCCTAGAATATGATGAGCCAGATCCAAATCCACCAGGGAAGCCCAGGTCCAGATCCACGAAGAGACCAAGTCAAGGCAGCCACGTTGCTCCGGAAGCAATCCCGCTCCTACCAGGTCCTGCGGAGAATTATCTCACCAGCCTCGTACAGCGCGATGGCAGTTCCTCACCTGCCTCCTACAGCGCGAGGGTAGTTCGAGGGCTTCAAGGACGAACGTTGCTGAAGAGTCGTCCCCATCTGTTAGGGGAGGACTATAAATCAAGGACTTCCACCAGCACTTGCAGGAGGATGAATCTCTCTTTATTCACTTCGACGCTTGTATTCCTCTAGTTTGTAATAATCATTGAGGAAGTAAAACACCACAGGCAATCTCTGCCTTTATGAAGTGGACGTAGGTCATCTTGACCGAACCACTATAAATCTCTCATCTCTCTTCATTTACTGCATTTATTACTTGACCGATGGTGTCCGAAACCCAATTTTGGCATCATCAGTTTGGCGCCGTCTGTGGGGAGCGAACAAAAGTTCTCATCCTTTTTTCAAAATTATGGTGATCACCACTAGATCGACAAGACGAGCAGAGGGCGAGGGTAACCTCACTCCTACCCCGAATGCTCCTGCTCCCACTCCTCAGCAGATGTTGGAGACCATGCAACAGCTGGTAGCCGCCCAAAACCAGCAGATATTACAACTCGTGCTGGCAAGGCAAGGTGGAGCACAATTTGGAGGAGTACCACAGGGAGCATCACGCCAGGGACTTCCCAGAGCTTCACGCCTGGGAGCTCCCCATCTGGGCACCCATCCTCAGCTGGGCGCGCCAGGAAGCTCCCCATCAAGCGCTCCACGCCCGGGACCTCCCCATCTGGGCGCCCATCCTCAGCTGGGCGCGCCAGGGAGCTCCCCATCAAGCGCTCCACGCCCGGGACCTCCCCATCTGGGCGCCCATCCTCATGGCGGCGCCCAGGGAGTTCCCCAGGGCGCCCATCCTCTCAATGCCGTTGTTGGGCACATTTCTGCTCCAGATACAAGATGACCCCGCAGCAATAAAAGCATCAGCAAGGCCATCCTATGAAGACATCATCAGTTTGGCCGAGGCATGCTCCATGGCGAGAAGCACCTCACCGGGCGCCCATCACCATGGCGCCCAGGGTAAAGGAGCACCTCACTTGGGCGCCCATCATTATGGCGCGCCCAAGGTCGAGGAGCACATCACCATCGACATCATATATGAGAGCTGCCACTACAATCATCAAGCCCCTCAGTCAGCACGAAGCCTATGAGGACAATATCTGGGAAAGCAGTTCTCTCATGTACCGCCCCAGTCATTGTCTCCACAACGGTCTCTCTGAGCATCACCCTCTCACGGGTCTGTACAAGCTCAGCCTCATTGAGCGAAGCCCTCTCGCGGGTCTTCAGAAGCTCACCTCACTGAGCGAAGCCCTCTCGCGGGTCTTCACAAGCTCAGCCTCATTGAGCGAAGCCCTCTCAAGGGTCTTCAGAAGCTCACCTCACCGAGCGAAGCCCTCTCAAGGGTCTTCAGAAGCTCAGTGAGCCCTCTCAAGGGTCTTCAGAAGCTCACCTCACCGAGCGAAGCCCTCTCAAGGGTCTTCAGAAGCTCAGTGAGCCCTCTCAAGGGTCTTCAGAAGCTCACCTCACCGAGCGAAGCCCTCTCAAGGGTCTTCAGAAGCTCAGTGAGCCCTCTCAAGGGTCTTCAGAAGCTCAGCCTCTCTGAGCGAAGCCCTCTCAAGGTCCTTCACAAGCTCAGCCTCTGCCCTGGCTGCCCTCTCTTAAGCTACTAAGGATTCGGTCTCAAGCCTGGTCGCCCTCTCGCGGGCCGCAGAAAGATCAGCCTCGGAAGCTCTTCCAGCTGGCACAGCCCTCTCCTCAGCCTGAGAAGCTCTCTCATTTCTTCTTTTGGGATGACCCATCAGAAGTTACCGAGGGGCAGAGTCTTGGAATTTACATGTGCTAAGGGATATATCATGCGCTACGCAGAGGGGGTCCGGGGGTGTCCCCCGGCGGGGGTCGAGCTGACCGGTCAGCTCGCGGGGGCCCAGGGGGCAGCGCCCCCGGCGGGGGATCGAGGGCAGCGCCCCCGAAAAAAAAAAAAAAAAAAAAAAGGAATACACGTCCGCCACGGGATCAGATTCCCCCGGGCGCCCAAGTCCCTCGGCGCCCAAAGCATCCCTCGGGCGCCCGGACTCCTCCGGGCGCCCAAGTCCTTCTCTGCTCGCCCAAGGGGTGACCTCACCTCGGCTGCTCGCCCAAGGGAGGACCTCACCTCGGCTGCTCGCCCAAGGGAGGACCTCACCTCGGCTGCTCCCTCACCTCGGCTGCTCGCCCAAGGGGTGACCTCACCTCGGCTGCTCGCCCAAGGGGGCATCACCTCGCCCAAGGGAGGACCTCACCTCGGCTGCTCGCCCAAGGGGGGACCTCACCTCGGCTGCTCGCCCAAGGGGGCATCACCTCGCCCTTGCTCCTCGCCCAAGGGGGGACCTCGACCGCCTCTGCTGTGCTGCCCACGCCCAGCGCAGCCAGGGGCTCGCCCATGGGGAAAACTCCTCCCTCGCCCAGCGCTGCCAGCAGCACGCTGCCCGTGGAGCCCTTTCCTCCCTCGCCCAGCGCAGCCAGGGGCTCGCCCATGGGGAAAACTCCTCCCTCGCCCAGCGCAGCCAGGGGCTCGCCCATGGGGAAAACTCCTCCCTCGCCCAGCGCTGCCAGCAGCACGCTGCCCTTGGGGCCCTCTCCTCCCTCGCCCACACAGCAGCATCCTCGCCCATGGCGCCCATGGCAGCCTCCTCGCCCATGGCGCCCATGGCCGCCCCCTCGCCCACCACTCTTCTCATTCTCTTGGGATGATTTTCTCTCTCTTGGATGTTCCATTTGGATGAATCATCTCGCGGATCGCCCTACGTGGTGACCTGCCTCTGTACTGTTCTCAAACAGGCAGCCTATACATCCGGCTTAGCGGCTCTCTCACGGGTCGCCAAAAAAGCTTGGCCTCTGCACTGTTTTTTAAACAGGCAGCCTATCTCCAGCTTAGCGGCTCTCTCGCGGGTCGCCAAAAAGCTTGGCCTCTGCACTGTTGTTAAACAGGCAGCCTATCTTCAACTTAGCGGCTATCTCGCGGGTCGCCCAAAAAGCTTGGCCTCTGCACTGTTCTTAAACAGGCAGTCTATATATCCAGCTTAGCGGCCCTCTCGCGGGTTGCAAAAAAACGCTTCGTCTCTGCACTGCTCTCAAGCAGGCAAGAAGTCTGCCTCTCTTTCCAGATTGAATGTCAACAATCGGGCCTCAACCGCTCCTGGATACTAAAGATCCTCCTGGCACCCCAGCTCCCTGCTGGCGCCCAGCACCCTAGCACCTTGGCGCCCAGCACTCTAGCACCCTGGCGCCCAGCTCCCTGGCACCTTTGCTCCTGGCGCCCAGACTGCCTGTCGACCGCCCAGGCCTCTTCCGGGCGCCCAGCCTCCTGCTGCCTGCTTCGTCTGTTGGAGCAACCAGCAAGTTTTAGGCTCATCTCCTTCTTCTCAAAATGCCCCCCTTTCAAAGCTTCTTTGTGCGCAGGGCATTGGGGGCAAATGATGAGTCAGGCCCAAGTGGCCTAGAATATGATGAGCCAGATCCAAATCCACCAGGGAAGCCCAGGTCCAGATCCACGAAGAGACCAAGTCAAGGCAGCCACGTTGCTCCGGAAGCAATCCCGCTCCTACCAGGTCCTGCGGAGAATTATCTCACCAGCCTCGTACAGCGCGATGGCAGTTCCTCACCTGCCTCCTACAGCGCGAGGGTAGTTCGAGGGCTTCAAGGACGAACGTTGCTGAAGAGTCGTCCCCATCTGTTAGGGGAGGACTATAAATCAAGGACTTCCACCAGCACTTGCAGGAGGATGAATCTCTCTTTATTCACTTCGACGCTTGTATTCCTCTAGTTTGTAATAATCATTGAGGAAGTAAAACACCACAGGCAATCTCTGCCTTTATGAAGTGGACGTAGGTCATCTTGACCGAACCACTATAAATCTCTCATCTCTCTTCATTTACTGCATTTATTACTTGACCGATGGTGTCCGAAACCCAATTTTGGCATCATCACCATGAATGCAAGGACACCCATGCTCCTTTAAGTGAGAAAACCAAAGAAGAAAACTATAAAATCATAAATTTGGGTTGTAGGGGGTGGTAAGACCATGCATGGATGCTTAATTTTTTCCCTGGGAGGAACATTTCTAGAGGTTGAAGACTAAGTTTCAAAGACTGAGGAAGTGTATTGTAGAGCCTTGAGGTAGAACTTCACCTTCTTGAAGAGAGGTGTTGAGAAGAAAGAGACTTTCCTTGAAAACTCTAAGTTTGAGGAGGATGCAGTGCTTCAAGGGGGTGTCAGTATCGTAGATCACTTGAATGGTCACCCAAGTGGTGTAAACTTTGGAGATTTTTTCTTGGACTCATCTTAGAACTTTGGGCATCCATGTCTGGGCATTTTTACCTTGAACTATTTTGAGATGAATCATGGTCCAAGTGATTTCCAATTACTTTGAAACTATGGGAAACCTCTTTCAAACATGTTCTTGATCTTTAATAAAGCTTTCACCTTCATTTGACTTTTAGAATTGGGTCAAAGTGGGGGTCCCAGCCTGTCATGTTCGACGAGTCTTGTATTGGACTGCTGGTTGAATACAGGTCCAAACGGCCCTCAATTGCTTCAAAACCTTAGGGATACCCCTCTAAGACTTTTTCTTGGACTTTGGGGGAGATTTTGTTTTGATTGGACCCTGAAAGTTGATCAAAGTAGGTCTTAGGTCTCCATGTCTGAAACAATTTGACATGGATTGCTTTGGGCTAGATCTGGGTTTAAATGGCTTTCAATTGCTTTGAAACTTAGGAAAACCCCTTTGGAACTTTCTTTTAGACTTTGAAGATGATCTTGCATTAACTGGACCAATGAAAGTTGGTCAAAATGAATCCCAGCTCCCCATGTCCGTCCAACCTTACTTTGAGTTGATTTTGTTGTATTTTATCTAAATTTGGGTCCAATTCATCTTCACTTGCTCTGAAACTTTGAAGCATGCCTTTGGAACTTGTGCTTGACCTTTTGGTGTAGTTTCATTAGCTTTTGGCTTTTAGTGTTAGACTGAATGCAGAATTTCAATCCATCTCTAGGGTTTAGGGTTTGAAATCCATTTGGCTGAATTCCTACCCAAATGACCTTGGATTACTTTAAAACTTTGGGACATACTTCCAATATGTATTTATTGACCTAGATGAGGACTCACCTTGTTCTGACTCCTACAACTAAGTCAATTATTGTCATTGGGCTCCACGTATGGGCATTATGAACCTCCCGGACATGGAGTTGATTTCCACCATTTTCGTTTCACTTGGATTTCTAGTGATGTTGGAAGTTTCTTAAAGATTTCTTTGACCATGGAGAGTGTCCACTTGACCTTCAATTTGATGAAATTGAAGAATAAAGGTTCATGTTGTCCCCTGTGCTCATCTTGGATGCTTCTTGCCCTGTTGGGAGCATTTGTGAGATTTTTGTATGCCAACACATACTCCCTAAACTCAGAATGTACTTAGCCTCTAGACTTGTTATATATGTACACACACAATGGTGGGATCCTTACCCTAAGGGGGGGGGAATAGGGTGAGCTACTAATTAGTGATCAAATAAGACCAATTATAACTTCTTTAAAACAACTAGTCACAAGTGATGCTATAGAACTAAAGTGCGGAAGATAATAAAAAGAATCATCACAAAGCACATACCATAACATAAAGATTTATAGCGGTTCGGCCTCAATGCCTACATCCACTACCGGCTTGTGTTCCTACACCCCACCGGATTTCCACTATGTATGCTTTCAATAGGCTAAGCAATAACCTTTACATTATGCTTTTCAAGGCTAAGCAATGACCTTTACACTATGCTTTTCAAGGCTAAGCAATAACCTTTACAACCATAGGGTTAGTTCTCTCTCTTAGTAGTGTCTAGAATATACTTGATGGAGATACAATTTAGCTCAATACATTGCCTCTTAATTAGGCGGATATGAAAGTGAAAATCTAATTCACACACACATAATATGAATGCAAAGATGAATGCATAATATGTATGTACGATGTCCTCAATCAATTTGAAAATAAAAGCTCATAAATGTATGCCAAAGGCTTTTAAAATTTTTAGCTCATAAAAACATTTATGATTGAGGAAAGAATGCTAATCACATATTCAAAATAACTTGTAAAAGATATACCTATCTATTCTAAACAAGTTGTGAAATTCAAAGAACAAAACATGTGATGCATAAGTATTTCAATCAAATTAATATTGTAGCTCAACATATGTATGCTAAAAGCATTTTGAAAGTGTAAAACACAAAAAAAAAAAAGAAGAAGAAGGTTTTATTGAAATTAAGGGTCAAATCACATGTAATTAAAAATGAAACTTTAAAATGATATACCAATCAATGCTAAGCAAGTTGTAAAACTTTAAAACAAAATACATGTGATTTGTGAAGTTGCTGAATCCAAAACATAAGATAGATTTGAAAGAGATTTTCTTATGATGAAAAACAACAACCAAAGATTCAACCAAGTATAGGAATCATGTTACATATAATTTCAAAGATGTTTTCAAAACATGATTTACTTAGATATACCAATTTAAGTACTACTTGGTATGAATTAAGGTGATGCATCCAAAACAATAAATAAATTCAAAACATATACATGTTAAGGACAAAAAAAATCATAGTTTAACATGCTAGAAAAGATTTACCAATAAATAGAGTAAAGCATGAAAACATATGATTAGGAAAAGCAAGCTTACTTAGATGATTTAACTTTATTAATCCAAGCTTTAGCTTTCCAAGTGACCCTTAGAATCCCTTAGCTCATTCATCTTGACTTGGGCTTCATTCACCTCAAGAATGGCCTCTTGGATCATCAAATTTGGCCTTGGAATGAACTTTCTTTTATAGAAAAATCTGCCCAATGGCTACCTATCGGTTAGCCGACACCCCAACGGTCACAATCCAACGGTCATATTTTTTAAAATTTGCTGACCGAAATACAATTGTCGGTTAGCCGAACTGGACCTAGATTAACCTACAGGTGACCGACACCTTAACCGACAGAATGAAATTCAAGAATTAAGCTCTTTGGATTCCAAATCGACAGCTGACCGAAGGAGGTTCGGTCCATGGTCGGTTAGACGACACCTGACCGATAAGCAAACCGACAGTGGCCAAAATCCTAATTTTTGCACATTTCAAAGTAATTTCTTATGGGGATTTTTGGGCCATAAAACCAAGCATAGAAACATGATTTAAATCAATTGAAGTGTTTTAAAATCAAGAAATGTAGAAAGCCAAATATAATTTGAAACATTTAAAACATAGGCTAGCTTGATTTATAAAACTCTTTTTCAAACCAAATGCATCCAAGTTTAAAACCAAAACATGCATGTAACGTATGATATACAAGATTTAAAGCAATGCATGTGTAAATGAAGATTTCAAGATTTCTAAAATAATGCATGTGTGAAAACTCGAATGATAATGCATCCATCAAATTTCTATATACAAAATCCCTAACAATCTCCCCCTTTACAATTTGACATCAAACCTTACTCAACACTAAATATTCACACAAAGTCTTCAGCTCCTCCTTAGCTGGACAAGGCTTGAAATCTTCTTGGATGCTTCCTTTGACTTGGCTTGGGCTTTAGGTCTTTTTCTTCATTCTCCTTGATGTTTGGATCTTGATCATTCTTCAAGCTTTCTTTTCTTCTTTAGCCAAGCATCTTCTTTAGCTCCCAAGCTTTCTTCTATCATCTCTCCCTTTGACCATGCATACTCTCCATTTGGCAAGATATGCACACTCTCCCCCTTTGACATGCAACTTGAGTATTCTCTCCCCCTAATTCTCTCAATTTTCTCCCTTTTTGACATTAAATTGCAAAGGTATCAATTGAAGAGGGATATGAATTTCTTCAAGACCCTTGAAGACCCATATTCTCTTAACATGGATCTCCAAATGGTACCTACACATATGAAACAAGGAAAATACCTTTTTGTAGCACCTGTTAACAAAAGAATTCGAAAATGAAATACTTAACAGCGTATCATGTATGAGTAGCAAGTTATAAGGGTATAGAGCCAATGCAAGGGTAAATTTGATCAATGCTAATGCTTCCTTAAAAGGTTTACTCCCCCTCAATCCATACTCTTCTTTTGTCAAACTTTTGACAAGGATTTAACTATATGGTGCAAGAAGAAGATGGTTTAACCAATTGAGGTTATCTTCAAGGGAAGAATTAGATACCAATCGATAATAATAATTGACTATAAAGCTCAATATGATTAAATTACCAAAATAAAGAGCAAGGTCGAGGAGATAAACTATCATGGATACTAATTGAATAAAGAATACCAATTGAGATTCAAGGATATGACTATTAACTTAATCACTCTAAAATGGAGTTAAAAAGAATATAACTACTAGGAATAATCCAAACTAGAGCTATCCATGATGTTATGGGATTACTAAACATAGCATCAATCATTATAACTATGAAAATCATTTTGCTATATGAAAGTTTTGAACTCATTTCATCCAAACATAAAATATGACTATTATGTGCAAGATGATTGAAATGAAGTTCAAACATGAAGCCTACCTCAACTATTAACCAACCAAGATTATGAACACATAAACATGGTGGTCATGAGATTTACCTAGACGAGCATGAGAGGTGGCAAACATGAAAGTTATGATGCTAATGAAATGTGACATGAAATCAAAAATATTACTATTAAGTTCAAACCAATGTACACAATAATCGAAAATCATACTAACTGAAATCAATTGAATATGAAACATGATTAAGAGTAAGGATGTGACTAACACAAAATCCCATCAAGCAACATAAATGGATATTCAACACTTTAAAAATATAACTAATGAGCATAGTGATGAACATGATAAACTGCATAAAAGGATATAGCTAGGAGATGCATGCAATTTTTAAAGTGTCAAAATCATATGAATTCAACATCTAAGAAACCCATCAAGCAATAGATATAACTATGAGATACAAGGAATGAATTTTAAAGAGGTCCATATGATTAAGAACGATACTATGAAGTTGAAACATGAATAAGGATGACATCACTTAGAGAATATACATGAATCAACATCATAACCATCCATTTCAAGAATAAAATTACTAGAAAGCATATGGGATGGATTTGAGAGTTCTAATATGGTATCTTCAAATAAAACTTAAGACTATTACCATACAATGAACCAATTGACATTTGCATAGAGGGCATCAATCACAATCAAGATCTAACTCATACCATATCATCAATAAAGAATATAACTATGCATTCACAAGAAGGTATGAAGTTTGAAGGATATCATGGATCGCATAAAGATGAAAATGGATCTCATATAAGGCATGCTTATGAAGAACAATGGTTTAATTCCAATTCATCTAAAAAGATCCATTAATCTATCATGTAAAAACTTCACTCTAGCAAATTTTCTATGCTTAAAATGCAATGGAAAAAGGATATGAGAATCATACCAAAAGAGCTTAGCACACAAAGTCACATATGCACTTAAGAAGCTCAAATGATCATGAAACAAAAGATTTTAACTATAAAGCACATAAACAATCATCAATTTGCATTAATAAAAAGATATACAAAGTTAGGCACTCCATGCAAATTAATGACACCATACCCATCCACACAAAGTAAGACAAAATATCAAAATCAATTTGCATTTGAAATAATATAACTTTGTTGAGAAAACATGCAAATTTCTTGTAACATGTATTTCCTTCTAAATGATATAATCATATGCATAAGGAAATGAATTCAAAGGAAAATGCTTCAATGAATATAACTAATAAAGCTTAAAACATTTTCCAAAGATCTTTAATTCACTCCAACATTCAAAATCTAACAATGAATCATTTATAAAATTATGATCAAGTGATTTTGAAAACCATGAAGTGAACTAATATCAAATCTCAATTTGTAATCAAGAATATATAACTACAAGTGCTCATACAAATTGATTACATATTTTTCATACCAAAAGATATAACTTGTAAGTTCATGGAAAATCCAAATTGATTTAAATCATTTATTTTTCAAAATAATCTAACTATGATATCCAAACGAATGATTTTTCCAACATCAATTGATCATGAAAAATCTAGCTAAGAAAGTTTTTGTAATTACAATCAATTGATCATCAATAGAAATGCACTACAATAGATATAAGGCAAAATTAGCGAAAGGTCCCTATAAGTCAATGTTTCCAGCCTTAAGTCCAAGAAAAAACTTTTTAAGGCCTATGGTCCACTCAGCTAGACTTTTTCAGCCTTAGGTCCCTGCATCCACATGAACTCATTTTTTAGGACTAAATTGCCATTTCAACCATTTTAGAAATGAGATTTTGAAATTTAAAATTTTAAAGTTTATATTCTCCCTCGTTGGGCTCGGGCAATCCTAGCGCATTGTTATTCCTTGCAGAAAAGAGAGATCGAAGAAGAAGGATTCCGGAATCAGTTCGTTGCAGAGAACTGATCCAGGGTCGCAGAAGATCAGTCTCTTGGTGGGCCACACAGATTGAAGAATCAGAGGAGGAGCTGGAAACGGATCCAGCCCTTGCAAAGTTGCGTTGTGTTGTTTCATTCTCTGAAACCGAATGAGGAAGAAGAGGTGACAGGGTACCGTTTCCCGGACGTCGCCGAAGAAGATCTGGTGATCTGATCTCGCCGAAGCTGAAGGTAATCCAGCAGAGAAAGCTTTCTGGTTCATCGCAGAAGACGGCCCAGATCCCTACTGATCGATCTCTTCCCTAGTTATAGAAGATTGCCGGAAAAGAAACGACGCCGCTGCTCTTTGTCGGACTGCAATAATCTCACTGGAGAAGCGTCGTGCGTGGCCAGAGTGGAAGAAGACAGTAGGAAGGGGGGCTGTTTGGGTTCTGTCTTCTCTGTTTGCAGACCGACGAGCCACCGTCCCGCTGATGCTGTGCCATCGTCGGAATCGAGGAATGAGTCCTGTTGCCATGCCATCGCCGTCCCGCTGCAACTACACCACCTTCCGAGATGTAGTCTCGTCTTTGATCTGTTTGGGCAAATCCAAATCCTCTGTTTTTGGATCACAACAAATGGGGATCACCTGCGAGCGGTCGGCGACAACCTTCCAATTTTGCTCTGATGTCTGCAACACTACCTGACCTGACCACTCCTACGGCCCACCTGTGATCTGGTCCGATCTCTGTCTCCTATCTTCTGCTGCGATGGTGACTGGATCTGGAGTTCAGACTATTTGTTTTCTTCGAATACATCCTCTGTGCCCCGAGATCCCGTGGCCAATAATCTGAAGCGCTCCGAGATCTAAGACTGATTCGAAGATGCGGGGCACGAAATCTTCGTCTCAGGATAAAAGGGAAGGTAGATCGATCTCGCAAGGATTCCGGATTGCAGACAGAATAGAGGATCTGTGTTCGTCATTTTTTCCTCTATTTTTGGCTTTTGTCAAATTCCGTGGAGGACTAACATCTCCCCAGTGATCGTTTTTTACTCTGTTTATCTCTTTTGTCAAATTTATCTGAGTTTATATCCAATTTATCTGAATTTTGTTCAAATTTATCCGAGTTTTTGTCAAATTTATCTGAGTGTTGTTCAAATTTATCTGTTTTCTGTCATATTTATTTGTGTTTTTGGTAAATTTATCTGAGTTTTGTTCAAATTTATATGAGTTTTTGTCAAATTTATCTGAGTGTTGTTCAAATTTATCTGTTTTCTGTCATATTTATTTCTATTTTTGGTAAATTTATTTGATTTTTGTTCAAATTTATCTGAGTTTTTATCAAATTTATCAGAGTGTTGTTCAAATTTATCTGTTTTCTGTCATACTTCTTTGTATTTTTTATAAATTTATCTGAATTTTTTCTAAAATTTATCTGAGTTTTTTAGCAAATTTAGTTACATTTTTTGAAATCTATATGCGTTTTTTAAATTTATTTGCGTCCTTTGAAATTTATTTGTATATTTTCAAATTTATTTCATTTTTTGAAATTATTGCATTTTTTTAAATTTATTTTCATTATTTTAAATTTATCTACATTTTTTGAAATTTTATTTGGATCTTTTGAGATTTATTTGAGTCTTTTGAAATTTATTTATATTTTTTGAAAATTATTTGGATATTTTGAAACTTATTTGCATCTTTTTAAATTTATTTGCGTTATTTGATTATATATTGCCTTTTTTTTAAACTTATTGCATTTTTCGAAATTATTTAATTTTTTAAAATTTATTTTCGTTATTTTGAATTTTATTTGTGTGTTTTTAGAATTTATTTAAAAATCTGGGGATTCCATTAATCGTGGGCAATTAAATGTTAGTTGACCATTATTAATGGGATATCCCACCAATCATGGGTTATGATTTAAAGAAAGGGTAAACTAGACATTTCAGGTATGAGAAAGTGTGGGAGGGACCTTTGCCTCTATGACTTTTTTTTGTGGATCTAAGGCCATAAAGTGACATGTTCAGGGACCTGTCGCCGAATGCCCCTAGATATAACCATATGAACAAAATGCAAAACTATCATGATAAAATTGCAATCAAAGGATTTTGAAAACCATGAGATATAACTTAAAGTTTATGAAGATAAAATCAATTGATCACAAAGAAACATTGCATTTTATGAGATGTGACTATGTAGAAACAAAATGCAAATGTAACATGACCAACAAATAGATATGACTAAAAAGAATAGGTTCGTCTAGTGAGGTTCAAGGCCTTAAGGTTAGTCCAACTGTCCACCTTTGAAGATTCACCTAAGGTCTTGATAAGGTTATCCTTGAGGGTTCACTTTAAGTTCCCACAAACTCTTGTAGTTTTAACTTGAAAAAAGTTTTAGAGTGGTGAGATTGATTCTTAGGGGAAATAAAGAGCTAGGAAGGAAAATTTCATTTTCGATCATAGTGGAAATCATTTTATTGAAATGCAATAAAACACAACACTAGGGTTCAAATCTAGACTTTAGCTAATAAGGATCAACTCCAGGTGTTTAAGCCATAAATGGAGTAACCTTGCTCTGATACCAATTGAAAGTCCGGGATCCTTACCCTAGAGGGGTGGGTGAATAGGGTGAGCTACTAATTAGTGACCAATTAAGACCAATTATAACTTCTTTAAAACAACTAGTCACAAGTGATGATATAGAACTAAAGTACGGAAGCTGATAAAAAGAATCATCACAAAGCACACACCATAACACAAAGATTTATAGTAGTTTGGCCTCAATGCCTACATCCACTACCGGCTTGTGTTCCTATATCCTACCGGATTTCAACTATGTATGCTTTTCAATAGGCTAAGCAATAACCTTTACATTATGCTTTTCAAGGCTAAGCAATAACCTTTACACTATGTGTAACGCCCTAATTCCGAATACCGTGAAAACCATCAAAGTACCAAAATTTACGCGTTACTTCCCGGGAAATCCGAGAACTTCCAAGATCATAGGTCCGCAGTGAGGTCCAATTTAAAACTTTTTGAACAATATTATAACAACAGTTAATATTGCGGAAGCATAAAGAAATAAGCGGAAGTAATACAGAGATAGCGGAAGCATAAGGTATCATCAAAATCATATCATGTATAACGGGCTTATCCAGCCTAAAATGACAAGTGATAAAAACCAAAGTTGAATTACATATTTCCAACACTACCCAACTCACTACAAAAATCTCTCAAAATCCCAAACAAATAGACCCTCAAGGCCCTGCCACTGGTGCTGGCTCTCCACCCTCCGGCTCGACCTCTTGGTCGGCCGGTCCCCATCCGTAGTCACCTACTACGGGCACCTCTACGAGTGCGTGTGCATCGCCCTCGAACTCAGGGTCAAGACCTAAGACCAAGAGTGGATCAGATCTAAAGATCTGGCAAGTCACAGTATGCAAATAATATAGAATGTATGCATCAAATGAGTAGAGACAGTAATAAAGTTAAGAGAATAGCAATGGTACAGATCCTACGCAGTTGAGCAAGATAAACAAATAGAATCAAGATAACCTAATATAACCCTACACAAAATGGCACACTCACACAAGCTGGATACCGCGGGATATTATGCCGCGGCCCTCCCATACTGAACACAGTCGCGGCGGGGAAAATCTCACAGTGCTGGGGATTATCTAGCCCCACAAATAACATCATCCATCAATACACTCTAAGACCGGACTCGGTATCACACCGTCCGTCTCCAACAATGCTTATCATGATAGCCATACAACACTCTCAATAGCTCCTACCAGTGATGATCAGTCCAACTGGCTGAGCTTAGATCAACTGAGTGAATGTCTATGCTGACTCAGGAAACAATAAAGGTCTGTGTCTGTCTAGGCTTTGCCTTGCGTGAACAAGGTCCTAACAAAGTCCCTAAGAGGTGCAAGCGTCCATGGATCGTAATCCAGGTCCAAGTCTAGTCAATGGATCCATACCAAGGCCCACCAAATACATGGCCTGGTCTATAATAGTCCATATGTGATACAAGTTCATATTCAACAACACATGATCCATTTACATCCATAGTGGGTCACAAGCCCATACAATCTAACCTCTCCAGTCTAGAGTAATTTACATCCAAGCTTAGGCCATAAAAGGGCCCGCCTAGCCACAGACACGGGTCAATGTTCACCCAATCATATTACCGGGTCACCTCTAAGTAGTCCTAGTTCAGGTCATCCATTTTCCATTTAATTAATAGGTATGAGCAATAATAAGGATAATAGAGTGACAGTAATAATATGAGGGAGATGAATCTCCAAGTACAAGGATCAATGGGAGATATCAACAGTCCAACCTAAGTAAATGATCCACTTTCAGATTCAGGTCTATCTCAGGTAATTTGATCTTTAAGTAAAACCACAGATGCTAAGGAATACTGGGTTTGGTGCTCAGAAGTTATGTGCATCACTGGTAACATATAAAGGTCGAATCATCTTAGATTACATAACCTGGACTTAAAGTAGTGGACCCCACGAGTCAAGGTTGAGCCACACCATCGACTCATGGTTGGCACAGTGATGGAAGTCTATTTGGATGGTCAATGGGCCCTACATATGATTGCAACAATAGAAATTAGAATCTGGGAAGTGTCACTGTACACAGTGTGCTCAGCCGACTGAAAGAAACTGTGATTCAGATCTAAACATCACTAGCGGAAGACGTTCATGGCTGATTTGTAACATGATAGATTTTAAAAAATCTGATTTAGGCAGCATAAATCAGCCATAGTGATTGAAAAAGAACTCCATGAATTCATGACTAACAAGTGTATAATTTAATGAGAATCAAGAAGACTATTACCTTGAAGATTTGTAGACTTCAAATCTCTGAAATAATAGATCCAAAGGACCGAACTCAGACTTGCAATTAGCAAAAAAATTGCTGAAATTTTCTGCAGTAGTATTGCCTTTGATCTTCTTCACTATCTCACTTCCAAATCTGATTGGCTAAGATGGTGGGATCTTAATCGAGGGATTTGAGAACTATTTTCTAAGGAAATATCTCAGACCTTAAACTTTCTTCAATGAAGAAGAAAGAACCCAAGGGCTGGACGTGTGGAACTTGTGCTTCTCTTAGTGTTGGACGTCCAAGGGGTTGTATGGTTTCTTTTATAGAAACTTTGTGAATTGCTTTCCTAAAAAGCTATCTCTTCTAATTCTCATAGATGTCCTAAAAGGAAAGTATAATCTAAAGATTTATTTCCTTTTAGAAACACTCCAATTAGAAAAGGAAACTAAAGGAACATCCCACAAACTTTAGCAATTAGTAATCCTAGTTGCACAACACTTACTAATTTAAGTTTCTAATCCAAAAAGGAAACTTTCTTATGAGAATACTAATCCAAAGAGGAGTCCGACTTTTCAAGTAGAGAGACCTACTCAAAGTTGGAAACCTTACCCATGGAAATCCCATTATGGACGTCCCACATACTAATGCACGCCATGGCCCACAAACAATTTATCTAGAATTAAATTCATGTATGCCATTAAAGGCCTATTTGAATTTAAACTCAAAATTATTTTTCCACTAAAATAATTCAACTAAATGTTATCTAAACAACTTGGGAAACCATGCCAATCTTGGAAAGTGACTAGGGAAAGGACCAAAAGACATATTTGCCCTTGGCTCCCAAAATGACCAAAATGTCCATGCTAAACCCATAGCAACATTAAGACCATTTTAACCTTAACTCATTCCACTAAAGAGTTATGGTTGAACTCCAGGAACAAATATATAATATAATAAGCTCGTCAGAAAATGACAGTTGTCTTCGACCTACTAAGTGTAATGACCTGAATGTCCCTCTATGTAACATCCATAATCGAGTCAGGTTATCACATGTACTATCAACCTTCTCGATTACATTTAAACCTTAGAACTTTATATCCTTAACTTAATCATCATCCGGATATCATTCTCTTGGTCCAGGGAGCGACCCATAAGTTCAATATCCATATGGAACATCCATATACTAAGATCTTAGATTTTGATGATCAATCGGATAATTTTAAAGGGACAATCATTCCATCATTAGATGGCATAGATTCTTTATTGCATCTGCACGTCCCAGCTGATCAAGTCCGAGTACCCAAAACACAGAGCTGTTGACCCATGAAAAGAATCTCACCCATAGTGAATTAAAGCACAAGAACTTGACTTCGTCAGTTCATCCACAAATGCTCAAGATTAAGAGCACTGGTCACTCAGTAGCATGAGGTGACTTGATCTCTCTCAGTGATATTACTATTTTAGAGATCACACCTACCATGGTCCTGTTCAATGCATTGCATATGCACTAATGAGATAAATCCGGGAAAGTCCTCCCATGACTTAGGTAAGTCACCCTGAATACAGGAGAGTTTCTCATTATAACTTATACCAAGATGAAGTGCCCAGCTCCATCTCTCAGTTATGAACAAATATGTTGTTTCTAGTGTCCATGAATTAGACCTATCTGTGTGTAGACACTACACACCTAATTCATTTATAAGAAACAATGGGCCTTACACAACCATACATATATACATGTTTAAGCAGAAAAGAGTCATTCCATTATATAACCAGTAAATATCCAGTAACAAAAGATGAGAGTGCAGCTAGTGGGCTTTAGGGCATACACCAATCCCAACACCGACCTCCCGGCCTGGGCGGTCAGCTCGGCACACTAGGATCAGAGAAGCAAACACCCTGCAGGCAAAGCATGATTGTCCAGAACTTCCTGTGAGTTCGGCTAACCCCCTGGCCTGGGTAGTTGGCCGTGCACACAAAGAACTCTGGCTAAAGGGAATGTCCCAGGTTCTAGTCTAATTTGTTGGAATCCGGCTTTTTCGGAATCTAGCTCGGAGTTCGGCTAAGCACTTGAGCTCAATTGAACACTCAGCTCAGTCACCCAGCTCAGCACGGCAAAGCACCTAGCCCAGTTCGGTCACCCAGCTGAGTTCGGTAAAGCATTGAGCTCGGTCAAGTATTGATTTCGGTCAGGCTCTTAGTTCGGTCAAGCGTTGAGCTCGGTTAAGCACGGAGCCCGGTCTGGCACTGAGCTCGGTAAAACACTGAGCTCGGCCATAACACTGAGCTCGGCCTAAACGCTGAGCTTGGCCTAGACGCAGATCTCGACCTGCGCATTGTGCTCGGCAGAACACTGAGTTCGGTCAAACACTGAGCTCAGCCAGTGTTGAATCCAACCATCGCTGAGCTCGGCCAATACTGACCTCGGCCATCGCTGAGCTCTGCCAATGCTGAGCTCGGTCATCGCTGAGCTCTGCTAATGCTGAGCTCGGCCATCGCTGAGTTCTGGGTTTGAGGAGAATTTCATGATCCTATATCTGGACCAAATCTGGAATCAGGGACCTACCTAGGCCCCACAAGTTCACTGGACCAAAATTTCCCATACTCCCTCACCATCACTTCTTACCTTTATTCAAAACGAGTTCTGTAACAGAACCCATGTTCTGTTACAGAACATGCACAACGCCTAGTTTCTCTTCAAGGTAAAGATGGTGGCCCCTTCCTAGATTAAATTCAGATCAGATTTTCCCCCTAGGGTCGCCCAGGGCCCCTCAATCAGATGTGGGGTCCTGATTTTCCAAAGGTGGACCGACCTGGGTCTCGTTCTCGACACAACGAAAATGTTTTCACAATTCCACCTCTAGGAACTTGATACAGTGACCCCAATCCCCCTGGACTTCTCCTCAGACCATCACAGAAGCTTAATCAAAGAAGAAAATCACTTCTATATCAACCATCTATCAACTGGACCATTGATCATCCAAATGAGGTAGCCTCATCCATCAATGGTCAAGGAAAAACCAAAAGACAGGCTCAATAAGAATCTAACATGTATATACAGCAATTAGAATTGTAATTGCGAATCAAAGAAGGAAAAACATGCAATCTAGGTTATCAGCATAGGGCACTTGCCTGATCAGTGCAGTTAGAAGGAAGAGGGAAGATACAGGACCAAGCTATAATAGGGGAAATCCAGCCGTGGGCCGGGCTCCTCTGTTGTAGATCAGTCTTGGGGTTGGCCTTCTATTGGAAATTCTGGGGAGAGAAAGAGAGAGGGAGAGAGATAGGAATTGGATGGGAAGATGAGGGCTCGTTGGAGAGAAGTGGGGAAAAAGAAGAGAGAAAGATATAGGAATTGAGAGAAGAGATGAACAGTGATTGCTTGGGCAGGGAGGGTTTAGTTTAAATAGGTTGGGTTTTTGGGCTAGGGACAAAAATGCCCTTGGGGTTAGAATAGGATTAGGGTTAGGGTAGAGGGTACTTAGGTCTTTAGGTGGGGCTTCTAGTAGATTTTCTGGTGCAAACCCCCAATAGTAAACACAAATTTCTAGCTAGGGCTTCTAACAAACTAACCAACTCTAAAATTAACAAAAGACACCCTATTGACTCTACTAATTACACAACTAGACTAATCCTAGGAAAATACATAACTACCCTTATCTAAACCCCATAATTAGTATAATTAAAATACTTAGGCTAATATATAGTATTCAAATTCAAATTGAGGGCCCACCAGGGGTGGGGCCTCACATTCCTCCCTCATTAAAGACATTTGGTCCCCAAATGTAAAAACAAAGTAAGAACATAACTGCGGTAGAAGATGTGGATAATCTCTCGCCACCTGGTCTCATAGCTCCCAAGTAGCCTCAGCTGGGGTGTGATGCTCCCACTGAACCTTCACAAACTGAAATGGTTCGGTCCCGAAGCACCTTCTCCTTGGTGTCGATGACGGCGACTGGCTTGGCGATGTAGGATGCGTCGGGCTGGATGTCGAGCAGCTGGTGATGCAGAATGTGGGTAGGGTCCTCCACATATTTCCTCAACATCGAGACGTGGAAGACGTCGTGCACACCCGATAACTTTGCTGGCGACTGAAGTCTGTAGGCGACATCGCCAATCCTGGCCTTGGTCTCAAAGGGTCCGACGTAGCTCCGTGCTAACTTGCCCTTCTCGTCGAATCTGAGGGTGCCTCGAGCTGGGGAAACCTTCAAGAATACACGGTCTCCCTTGTGAAACTCAAGTGGTCTGCGCCGGTTGTCTGCATAGCTCTTCTGTCGACTGCGGCTAATCTTCAGGTTCTCCACTATCTGGTGGATCTTCTCATTGGTGTCGCCGACGATAGATGGTCCATGGAGACTCCTGACACCAACTTCCTCCCAACAGACTGGGGTCTTGCACTTCCTGCCGTACAACACTTCGAACGGTGCCATCTTGATGCTCGAGTGGTAACTTTTGTTGTAGGCAAACTCACAGAGTGGCAATGAATCCTCCCAGTTCTCCTTGTAATCTAGGACACAAGCTCGCAACATGTCCTCCAAGGTTTGGTTGGTGCGCTCCGTCTGTCCGTCTGTCTGAGGATGGTAGGTTATGCTGAAGCTCAACTTGGTACCCAAGGCCTGCTGTAGACTCTCCCAGAAGTGAGATGTGAAGCGTGGATCTCTGTCTGAAACAATCGAAGCTGGAACTCCATGCAAAGAGACGATCTTGTCCACGTACAGCTTAGCAAGGATGTCGAGTCCTGCTCTCATCGACACTGGCAAGAAGTGAGCTGACTTGGTCAATCTATCCACGATCACCCAAATGCCATCACTGTGTCTCCGGGTAGCTGGAAGTCCTGCAATAAAATCCATGGTAATATGCTCCCACTTCCACTGAGGTATCTCGAGCTGATGAAGTAGCCCTAGTGGCTTCTGGTGCTCGGCCTTGATCTGGTGACATGTCAGACATCTGGCCACATAGCCTGCAATCTCTTTCTTCATGTTGTTCCACCAGTAGTAGCTCCACAAGTTCCTGTACATTTTGGCGCTGCCCGGGTGAATTGAATATCTGCTGTGGTGTGCATCTGCTAAGATCTGGTCCTTCAGCTCCTGGACGTCTGGTACAACAGTCTGTCCTGATAGTAAAGCACTCCTCCAATTAGCCTGCACTCGGGCCTCTGGTCAATCTGCTCGATCACTCTGACAAGCTTGGGATCGCTGCGTTGACTGTCCTTGACCTCTCCAAGCAACTCTGGTTCCCATGCGGACATGGTAGCGAGCATAACTCTATCGCTGAGCGGCTGAAACTGGACATCCAAGTCACTGAAGACATCGGTCCACACACCCTTTGCTGCTAGAAAACTGACTAGGGCGGTCTTCCTGCTCAAAGCATCTGCTATGACGTTCGCCTTACCCGGGTGGTATTTGATAGGGAAGTCGTAATCCTTGATGTACTCCATCCAACGCCTCTGACGGTTGTTGAGATCGTGCTGAGTGAACAGGTACTGCAAGCTGCGATGGTCCGAATGGACTTCGAACTTCTCTCCATAGAGGTAGTGCCACCACATCTTTAGTGCAAACACGACTGTTGCGAGCTCTAGATCGTGAGTAGCATACTTCTTCTCGTGTTCCTTCAGCTGGCGTGATCCATAGGCAATGACTTTGCCGTCCTGCATCAAAATACAACCAAGACCGGTCCCTAAAGCATCGGTGAAGACAACAAAACCGCCTGTACCAGAAGGTAAAGATAAGATCGGTGCTGTCGTCAGTCTCTCCTTCAGCTCTTGAAAACTGTTCTCATAAGCATCTGTCCACACGAACGATACATCGTTCCTCGTCAGCTTGGTGAAAGGGGCTGAAATCGAAAAGAAGTTCTTGACGAATCTGTGGTAGTAGCCTGCTAAGCCAAGGAAACTCCGAACTTCTGTGACATTCTTCGGTCTCTCCCAGTTCACTACTGCCTCTATCTTCACTGGATCCACTGCTAGGCCGTCTTTGGAGATGATATGTCCGAGGAAGACTACCTGCTCTAACCAGAACTCGCACTTGCTGAGCTTCGCGGAATACTGGTTGTCACGCAACAACTGTAGAGATTTCCTCAAATGCTGCTCGTGCTCCTCTCTGGACTTGGAGTAGACCAACATGTCGTCGATGAACACCACTGTGAACCTGTCGAGGTACGGAGTGAAGATCTTGTTCATCAGGGCCATGAACACTGCCGGCGCATTCGTTAAAACCGAACGACATCACAAGGAACTCATAGTGCCCGTAACGAGTACGAAATGCCGTCTTCTGCACATCCTGCTCTCTGACTCGCAGCTGATGATATCCCGATCTCAGGTCCACCTTCGAAAAGTACTACACTCCCTGAAGCTGGTTGAAAAGCTCATCGATCCGGGGAAGAGGATACTTGTTCTTCACTGTTGCCTGGTTCAGCTGCCTGTAGTCTATGCACATCCTCATCGACCCATCCTTCTTCTTCACGAAAAGCACAGGTGATCCCCAAGGTGACATGCTCGGTCTGATTAAGCCCTTGTCTATCAACTCTTACAACTGGGTCTTCAACTCTCGCAGCTCTGCTGGAGCCATGCGGTAAGGAACTCTAGAAATTGGTGCGGTGCCTCGCACAAGCTCGATGGTGAAGTCGATCTCTCTGACTGGAGGCAATCCTGGGATCTCATCGGGAAACACGTCTGGGAACTTGCAAACAACCGGAATCTCCTCGACTCCATTGGACTTCTTGTCCTCTGAAATGAATGCGATGTAGCCCTCGTAACCTGATCTCACTAGCCTCTCTGCCTTCAGTGTTGAAATCAACCTGGTACTGTATGGCTTCTTCTCACCTACAAACTCGATTGTGTCATTTGAACCGTCGATGCTGAGTCTGACTATCTTCTCGAAGCAATCCATCACCGCTCGGTATCTGGCCAACCAATCCATCCCCAAGATAACGTCGAAGTCATGCATGGGTAACACGATCAAATCTGCAAACATAATGTACTCCTTGATCTACACTTGGCATCTGGGGTGGTAAGTCTGACACACTACCCTCTTGCCCACGGGCGTAGACACAACTAGCATGCAAGGCAACTCCTCTCCTACCCCACCAAGAACTAAAGCAAAAGCAGAAGACACATAGGAATGTGTCGCACCAGGATCAAACAATACTCTAGTAATCTGATCACAAATAGAAAGAGTACCTTCGATGACATTCCCTACAGCTTCGGCCTCCTCATGTGTGAGTGCAAATGCCTGACCGGCGACCTGAGGTCTCTACTGCTGTCGCTGCTGTCCATGGGGCCTCTGGTGTCGTCCCCTCTGGTAGTGCTGTCCCCTGGGCTGCTGGGGTCCACGTGCCTGCTGCTGGGCACAGTACTGCTGCTGAGGTGGCTGAGGTGCTGGTGCAATCCACGGAGCAGGTGGAGCTGGAGCTCTAGGAGGTGCTGGAAGCTGGAGCATCAGGGGCTGTCCTCCTCGTAGTGGGCAAACTCTGGAGATGTACCCTGGCTCCCCACAGTCATAGCACACTCTGGGCTCACGCTGCTGCTGCTGATGCTGACGCTGATGATACTGCCCAGCTGGCCTCTGTCTCTAGAGTGGCTGCTGCTGTAGGGGCACAGGCTGTGGTTTGACCAGAGCAACCCGGACCTGTCTCTGCTGTTGACTGGCCTCAATCCGCTGTAGACGCTCCTCTACCCAGTAAGCCCTCCTCAAAGCCTCCTCATAAGTGTGAATCTCAATGCAATACATGTTAAGCTGGATCTCGTCTCTCAGTCCCTCGACGAACCGCCGAATCCTCTCTGACTCAGGCGTGACCAGAGCCTCTGCAAAGCGAGAGAGCCGGGTGAAGCGAACCTCATACTGGTAGACAGTCATGCTGCCCTGCACCAGTGCCTAAAACTCCCACAGCTTGCAGTCTCTGACATGAGCTGGTATGAACTTCCGGAGGAAGTCCGCTCTGAAAGCAGTCTAAGCAATCTCGTCTCCGATCACCTCGAAATGACGCTGAACTGTCGTCCACCAGTCCTCCGTGACTCCCCGGAACATGTAAGCAGCTAGCTGCATCCTCTGCTGGCCGGTGCACTCAAAGACTCTGAAGATCTTCTCCATCCGTACGATCCAGTCATCGGCCACTAGCGGATCATCTACGCCAGTGAACTCAGGTGGTCCCCTCTTGAGGAACCTCTCAAAGATGATGTTCGGGTCTGCCTCCCGAACAGGTGCCGCTGCTATACCTGGTTGAGCCACCCTCTCGATGATATCCAGGACTTGCGTCTGAAATTGCGCAAAGTCCTTAGCCTGCTGCTGCTTGCGCCGAAGCCTGGGCCTCCTGAGAAACAAGGAAGGCCTGTAGGAATCTCAGTAAACGCTGCTCGAAGTCGAGGTGACCACCGACTGCTGGTATCATATGTGGTGGAGAACCTTCTCCAGACATCTATCAAGAGAAAGAAATTGGGTTAGTTCAAGTCCAACACTTAGGACTACACTGATTCTAACCGATCCATCAACCTTACATGTACCCCCACACTGAAATCGTCACTACGTCCTAAAGTTTCTAGTGTATTTTATTTCCTAGAGACTTGCCCGCTCTGATACCATAAAATGTAACGCCCCAATTCCGAATACCGTGAAAACCATCAAAGTACCGAAATTTACGCGTTACTTCCCGGGAAATCCAAGAACTTCCAAGATCATAGGTCCGCAGTGAGGTCCAATTTAAAACTTTTTGAACAATATTATAACAATAGTTAATATTGCGGAAGCATAAAGAAATAAGCGGAAGCAATACGGAGATAGCGGAAGCATAAGGTATCATCAAAATCATATCATGTATAACGGGCTTATCCAGCCTAAAATGACAAGTGATAAAAACCAAAGTTGAATTACATATTTCCAACACTACCCAACTCACTACAAAAATCTCTCAAAATCCCAAACAAACAGACACTCAAGCCCCTGCCACTGGTGCTGGCTCTCCACTCTCCGGCTCGACCTCTTGGTCGGCCGGTCCCCATCCGTAGTCACCTACTACGGGCACCTCTATGAGTGCGTGCGCATCGCCCTCGAACTCGGGGTCAAGACCTAAGCACCAAGAGTGGATCAGATCTAAAAATCTGGCAAGTCACAGTATGTAAATAATATAGAATGTATGCATCAAATGAGTAGAGACAATAATAAAGTTAAGAGAATAGGAATGGTACAGATCCTAGGCAGTTGAGCAAGATAAACAAATAGAATCAAGATAAACATAATATAACCTTACACAAAATGGCACACTCACACAAGCTGGATACCACGGGATATTATGCCGCGGCCCTCCCATACTGAACACAGTCGCGGCGGGGAAAATCTTACAGTGCTGGGGATTATCTAGCCCCACAAATAACATCATCCATCAACACACACTGAGACCGGACTCGGTATCACACCGTCCGTCTCCAATAATGCTCATCATGATAGCCACACAACACTCTCAATAGCTTCTACCAGTGATGATCAGTCCAACTGGCTGAGCTTAGATCAACTGAGTGAATGTCTATGCCGACTCAGGAAACAATAAAGGTCTGTGTCTGTCTAGGCTTTGCCGTGCGTGAACAAGGTCCTAACAAAGTCCCTAAGAGGTCCAAGCGTCCATGAATCATAATCCAGGTCCAAGTCTAGTCAATGGATCCATACCAAGGCCCACCAAATACATGGCCTGGTCTATAACAGTCCATATGAGATACAAGTTCATGTTCAACAAGCCATATAATCTAACCTCTCCAGTCTAGGGTAATTTACATCCAAGCTTAGGCCATAAAAGGGCCCGCCTAGCCACAGACATGGGGTCAATGTTCACCCAATCATATTACCGGGTCACCTCTAAGTAGTCCTAGTTCAGGTCATCCATTTTCCATTTAACTAACAGGTATGAGCATAATAAGGATAATAGAGTGACAATAATAATATGAGGGAGATGAATCTCCAAGTACAAGGATCAATGGGAGATATCAACAGTCCAACCTAAGTAAATGATCCACTTTCAGATTCAGGTCTATCTCAGGTAATTTGATCTTTAAGTGAAACCACAGATGCTAAGGAATACTGGGTTTGGTGCTCAGAAGTTATGTGCATCACTGGTAACATATAAAGGTCAAATCATCTTAGATTACATAACCTGGACTTAAATTAGTGGACCCCACGAGTCAAGGTTGAGCCACACCATCGACTCGTGGTTGGCACAGTGATGGAAGTCTATTTGGATGGTCAATGGGCCCCACATATGATTGCAACAATAGAAATTAGAATCTGGGAAGTGTCACTGTACACAGTGTGCTCAGCCGACCTCCTGGCCTGGGCGGTCAGCTCGGCACACTGGGATCAGAGAAGGAAACACTCTGCAGGCAAAGCTTGATTGTCCAGAACTTCCTGTGAGTTCGGCTAACCCTCTGGCCTGGGTAGTTGGCCGTGCACACTAAGAACTCTGGCTAAAGGGAATGTCCCAGGTTCTAGTCTCCTTTGTTGGAATCCGGCTTTTTCGGAACCCAGCTCGGAGTTTGGCTAAGCACTTGAGCTCAATTGAACACTCAGCTCGGTCACCTAGCTCGGCTCAGCAAAGCACCTAGCTCAATTCGGTCACCCAGCTGAGTCCGGTAAAGCATTGAGGTCGGTCAAGTATTGAGGTCGGTCAGGCTCTTAGCTCGGTCAAGCGCTGAGCTCGGTTAAGCACGGAGCCCGGTCTGGCACTGAGCTCGGTAAACCACTGAGCTCGGCCATAACACTGAGCTCGGCCTAAACACTTAGCTCGGCCTAGACGCAGATCTCGACCTGAGCATTGTGCTCGGCAGAACACTGAGTTCGGTCAAACACTGAGCTCGGCCAGTGTTGAATCCAGCCATCGCTGAGCTCGGCCAGTACTGAGCTCGGCCATCGCTGAGCTCTGCCGATGCTGAGCTCGGCCATCGCTGAGCTCTGGGTTTGAGGAGAATTTCATGATCCTATATCTGAACCAAATCTGGAATCAGGGACCTACCTAGGCCCCACAAGTTCACTGGACCAAAATTTCCCATACTCCCTCACCATCACTTCTTACCTTTATTCAAAACGAGTTCTGTAACAGAACCCATGTTCTGTTACAGAACATGCACAACGCCCAGTTTCTCTTCAAGGTAAAGATGGTGGCCCCTTCCTAGATTAAATTCAGAAAAAAATTTCCCCCTAGGGTTACCCAGGGCCCCTCAATCAGATGTGGGGTCCTGATTTCCAAAGGTGGTCCCCACCTGGGTCCCGGTCTCGACACACAAAAAGGGTTTTTCACAATTCCACCTCTGGGAACTTGATACAGTGACCCCAATCCCCCTGGACTTCTCCTCAGACCATCACAGAAGCTTAATCAAAGAAGAAAATCACTTCTATATCAACCATCTATCAACCGGACCATTGATCATCCAAATGAGGTAGCCTCATCCATCAATGGTCAAGGAAAAACCAAAAGACAGGCTCAATAAGGATCTAACATGTATATACAGCAATTGGAATTGTAATTGCAAAATCAAAGAAGGAAAAACATGCAATCTAGATTATCAGCATAGGGCACTTGCCTGATCAGTGCAGTTAGAAGGAAGAGGGAAGATACAAAACCAAGCTATAATAGGGGAAATCCAAGCCGTGGGGCTCCTCTGTTGTAGATCAGTCTTGGGGTTGGCCTTCTATTGGAAATTCTGGGGAGAGAAAAAGAGAGGGAGAGAGATAGGAATTGGAGGGGAAGATGAGGGCTCGTTGGAGAGAAGTGGGGGAAGAATAAGAGAGAAAGAGATAGGAATTGAGAGAAGAGATGAACAGTGATTGCTTGGGCAGGGAGGGTTTAGTTTAAATAGGTTGGGTTTTTGGGCTAGGGACAAAAATGCCCATGGGGTTAGAATAGGATTAGGGTTAGGGTAGAGGGTACTTAGGTATTTAGGTGGGGCTTCTAGAAGATTTTCTGGTGCAAAACCCCTTATAGTAAACACAAATTTCTAGCTAAGGCTTCTAACAAACTAACCAACTCTAAAATTAACAAAAGACACCATATGACTCTACTAATTACACAACTAGACTAGTCCTAGGAAAATACATAACTACCCTTATCTAAACCCCATAATTAGTATAATTAAAATACTAGGCTATATATAGTATTCAAATTCAAATTGAGGGCCCACCAGGGGTGGGGCCTCACACTATGCTTTTCAAGGCTAAGCAATAACCTTTACAGCCATAGGGTTAGTTCTCTCTCTTAGTAGTGTCTAGAATACACTTGATGGAGATACAATTTAGCTCAATACATTGCCTCTTAATTAGGCGGATATGAAAGTGAAAATCTAATTCACACAAACAAAATATGAATGCAAAGATGAATGCATAATATGTATGTATGATGTCCTCAATTAATTTGAAAATAAAAGCTCATAAATGTATGCCAAAGGCTTTTAAAAGTTTTAGCTCATAAAAACATTTATGATTGAGGAAAGAATGTTAATCACATGTTAAAAACAACTTGTAAAAGATATACCTATCTATTCTAAACAAATTGTGAAATTCGAAGAACAAAACATGTGATGCATAAGTATTTCAATCAAATTAACATTGTAGCTCAACATATGTATGCTAAAAGCATTTTGAAAGTGTAAAACACAAAAAAAAAAAGAATAAGATTTTATTGAAATTAAGGGTCAAATCACATGTAATTAAAAATGAAACTTGAAAATGATATACCAATCAATGCTAAGCAAGTTGTAAACTTTAAAACAAAATACATGTGATTTGTGAAGTTGCTGAATCCAAAACATAAGATAGATTTGAAAGAGATTTTCTATGATGAAAAACAACAACCAAAGATTCAACCAAGTATAGTAATCATGTTACATATAATTTCAAAGATGTTATCAAAACCATGATTTATTTAGATATACCAATTTAAGTACTACTTGATTTGAATTAAGGTGATGCATCCAAAAGAATAAATCAATTCAAAACATATACATGTTAAGGACACAACAAATCATAGTTTTACTTGCTAGAAAAGATTTACCAATAAATAGAGTAAAGCATGAAAACATATGATTAGGAAAAGCAAGCTTACTTATATGATTTAACTTCATTGATCCAAGCTTTAGCTTTCCAAATGACCCTTAGAATCCCTTAGCTCATTCCCCTTGATTTGGGCTTCATTCACCTCAAGAATGGCCTCTTGGATCATCAAATTTGGCCTTGGAATGAACTTTCTTTTATAGAAAAAAACTGCCCAACGGCTACCTGTCAGTTAGCCGACATCCAGGGGTCGGTTAACCGACACCCCAATGGTCACAATCCAACGGTCATATTTTTAAAAATTTGCTAACCGAAATACACTTGTCGGTTAGCCGAACTAGAATTCGGTTAACCTACAGGTGACCGACACCTTAACCGACAGAACAAATTCATGAAAAAAGCTCTCTGGATTCCGAACCGACAGCTGACCGAAGGAGGTTCGGTCCATGGTCAGTTAGCCGACACTTAACCAGCAAGCTAACCGACAGTGGCCAAAATCCCAATTTTTGCACATTTCAAAGTAATTTCTTGTGGGGATTTGGGGCCATAAAACCAAGCATGGAAACATGATTTAAATCAATCTAAGTGTTTTAAAATCACGAAACGTAGAAAACCAAATATAATTTGAAACATTTAAAACATAGGCTAGCTTGATTTATAAAACTCTTTTCAAACCAAATGCATCCAAGTTTAAAACCAAAACATGCATGTAACATATGATATACAAGATTTAAAGCAATGCATGTGTAAATCAAAATTTCAAGATTTCTAAAACAATGCATGTGTGAAAATTCAAATGATGATAAAATGATAATGCATCCATCAAATTGCAATATACAAAATCCCTAACATTTATTGACCGAGATGAGGACTCACCTTGTTCTGACTCTTACAACTATGTCAATTGTTGTTATTGGGGTCCACGTATGGGCATTATGAACCTCCCAGACATGGAGTCGATTTCCATTGTTTTCGTTTCACTTGGATTTCTAGTGATGTTAGAAGTTTCTTGAAGCCTTCTTTGACCATGGAGAGTGTCCACTTGACCTTCAATTTGATGAAATTGAAGAATAAAGGTTCATGTTGTCCCCTGTGCTCATCTTGGATGCTTCTTGCCCTGTTGGGAGCATTTATTAGATTTTTGTATGCCAACACGTACTCCCTAAACTCAGAATGTACTTAGCCTTTAGACTTGTTATATATGTACACACACAATAATGGACCCAGGATTTTTGTTTGAGGGGTGTGGACCCTGATAGGTAATTTGGTTTTTGTGGTGATTCGAGGACTTAATGTGGATTCTGAGGGTGGACCCATGATTTTCATTGGATTGTTTGAAGTGAACCCATAATTTTCATATAGGCTTTGGAAGTGCATTGCAATTTGATGGATGGGACTATACCCACATGCATATACTTGGGTCCACCCTTGCACACACACACACCACTTCCCATTAAGAAAGATATATTTTTAGAAAAAGTTAAGTTTGTCGGTGCAACTAAATTTTATCAACCCTGTGTTCTCTACTCACAATTAACAAGTTAGAATAAACACATATTTTGTTACATATTATGGGGACCAATATATAGGTAAATACATGTCTACAATGAAATTCAAAAAACATATAATGATTTCTAATATTTTATGGAAGGATTTTCTAATTTATTATTATTAGCTTTTATAATGATTTTCCCCAAATTCGATACACTTAAAAATATATAAAACCATTTAACTTAAACTTGACCCTTTGTCTTTGCTTCAAGTTGGAGTAGCTTCTTTTTTATATTTTTTATATTTTAAGTATCACTTGCGAGTATCCATTGAAGTTTGGTGTACAAATGTAAAAAGATAGAAAGATAAAAACATTAAGCTTCTTGCTTTGAATGAGAACCTAACCATCATACCTCTATAATGTATTGATCATGGAATGTGATGGGTTTTAGGTAAAAAAAAATCAGAATTTTGATTTGATTTGAATTCATTTCATTTCAATCATTTAAAGATCTTAAGTGTAAAGTATATAGTGAAATAATTTGGAATATTACTCATCTTCACTATCCAGTCAGCGAACAATTACCTATTGCTTTGGATAATCTAATCAATTATGTATTTCAAGTTTTTGTTGGTTGGATGGTGGAAAGAATCATTTCAATATATTTATGAGCACATTATATTATGAGGATCAATAATAGGTAAATATAATGTGAAATTCTACAACAAAAGAATAAAGAAAATATAATGATTTTCAGTATTTAGGTATATTTTTTTAATGAAAGAGAGAGAGAGAGGAGAGAGAGAGAGAGAGAGAGAGAGAGAGAGAGAGAGAGAGAGAGACAAGGAGGGAGAGTTCACCAAATCATTTTTGGAACGACATGAAACAACAAAGCTCCATTTATATTTGGTAAATACTACTTCTATTCTACCTTGTTTCAAAAAAGATTGATGCTGAAAGATTTAGGAAAAAACCAGAGGTGAAGAAAACTAAAAGAACACCTCGATGTTAGAAGAGAGGATGTTGACGGCTGCTGACTGTGAAGAACTTCGCCGATGTAAACATGATGACCAGATTATGCAAGGAGAATGATCAAGAGGGTAGATTAATTAAGAAAAAAAAAAGTTAAGCTAAAAAGGTTGCTGGCATACACAAAATTACACATGTACTCTGATCGCAGCTTTAAGCGGTGAGACCAGGTTGATCCACAGGGAGCAATGTGTTTAAGGTCTTTTCAACTTGCACCTGTCTTATTTAAAATCTAAAGCTAGCCCAAAAAAATTACAACCATCATTTCTACTTTCCAAAACTTAAATTAAATACAATCCAATGAAAAGAAAACTTTCTAAATCTAAAAACCCAAAACTAAAAGAATCTAAAAACTAAAGTTGCAGAAAAATAGTACACAAGTTAGAACATCATATAATAAAAAGTTTCTAAAAAGTGAAGCAAACAAATAAATTAGAAATTAAAAAAAAGTTAGAAACAAATCAAAATAAAGAAAACAACTCTCTTTCTAAAACTGAAAATCCAAAGATAGTAACTTTCTAATTTAAAAATTAAACCAAATTAGTAACCATGCTATGTTGGATTTTTCCAAAACTAGGATTTACCTAAATTTATCAAGAAACTAAAACTTGCAACTAAACTACGCTTAGAAAGCTAGCAAAGTTAGTATGTCGATACAATGCAGACAAATTTTCCCAGTACAGAAATCTAGTATGATATGCAATCTTTGATGAATAATGCAACTGATCTAATGCAACTTAAAACTGAGTTTGGTGGTTGAAATCAACACTTTAATGATGCATGAATTCAAAAAAAAAAGGAAAAAGGTTCTAAAACAAGAAAATTATGCATGAAATATGATGCACATTGCCAAAATTCCATAGTGCATAATTTTATATGCAGTGGACTATTCTTAGCCCTGTTTACACGTCCAAGACTACATTAATTTTTGCCACAACTGAATTGAGAAGTTGGGATTTTGAGTTGTTTTTCATCAATGCTTATTGTCCACATTCACAATGCATGCATATTGTGAGAACCCGACCCCTAATTTCCTGGTTTAGTGTGGTTTTATTTGTGGATTAGTTTTTTAAGTGGGATTAGTGGTTGTTTGGTTGAGTTTATGAGTTAGAATGACTTTTCATTAGCTTTGGGAAGTTTTGGGAGCCAGTGAACCTAGACAGTGACCGTAGGGTCTCATTTATTCTGCATGGTCAGCATGGGGAGGTTCTTGGTGATTCCTTAAAATTCCCATTTCAACTTCTTTTGACTAGTCTCATCATTCCCTATAACTTTTGTATTCAATCCGTACCCATTCGAAGCTCCGAAAATCAGTTTTTCCAGCCCTGGGGGCAAAACCAATCTTTTCACATTGAATCTAGACCCAAATTTTGAGATCCCAGAACCATGCTAAAATTATACTTTTTGAAAACTAGATTTTATGAGAAACATTTCCCTCTGCTTTGTCAATCGCATCTGAGGCCCAGAAATTGGTCTTTTCTGGGGCCTGGCATCCGGACGCCCAGAGGCAGAGACTCCAGTGTTGGGCGCAGCACTAGGCGTCCGGACGCCCGGTGGCAGAGGCTCTGGTTCGTCCGGTTTGTCATGCTTTGTGCTAATTTCTTCTCATTGCACCTAGGGCACCTACAAATATTAAAATAACATAATTAAACTAATTAATCTCATCAGAAGGTGTACCTTGGCCTAAATAGTGTATTTAGGTTCTCCTCACAACCCCCAACTTACACCTTGCTAGACCTCGAGCAAAGCTAAAACAAAAGGAAATACTAATTAAGGCCACTTTCGTAGGGAGCATGGCTGCACTTAGCATGTGCAACAAGCCTTTAAGCCTCTAAGTTCCCCCTAGAGGACGAGTTATAGCCTCGTGAGAGTTTGTAGTGAATTTTCACACAAAATTCCTAATACACAAAAATAGGGATTCCTTCCATAATGATGTCTACGAATACCGGATATTCTTGATTATGGAGTTTTTAATACAATCTCAAATTTGGTTCACAAATCTTATCTGTTGGTCAGAAATCCTCAAAATCTTGCTGGAAAAATTGATCGTGCACGGTGAAAATTGTGTACATATAAAAGTATGAAAGCATAAAATGATCCATTAAGAGATTTCGTGAAAACACAACTTCTTCTTCTTTCAAAATTTTGGACCACCTAACCTCAGTAAAAAAAAACAAGATTCCTCACAAGGCATTTATGGTGGCTTTCACACTATTGTTATTTTCAAAGGCTGTGACAACACAATTTTAGTGATATATTTTTTTTTCTTTTTTTTATACCAAACACACGCATGTGACTGTATAATGGCTGGGTCCCTTAAGCTTTCTAATTAACCCATGTAACGAGCATTAGGCCAATGACTCCCAAACCAAATGCCTTTAGGGCACTAGGTATGTAAGTACCCCTACGGGCTTATTGGCTCGGGTTAAAAAGGCTACGAACCCAAACTAGTCACAAAACTTCTTATTCTTTTCAAGCCATCTAAGTAAACACTTTTTTTTCCAATACGGTCCCCAGCAGTAGGAAGCCCTTTCCATATGCCCGAATTAATTCACCGATTTGTGGATAAATCCACTCAGTTGAACCAGGACGCTGTAAGACTAAGGGTCGGTTTTTCATCATATTTGTTCTGAAGTTATCACAAGTATGGAAATCACAGCTTGACATTTCAAATTTTCTATATAATACGTGCTAAGTTAGAGATTAACAATTCAACAATTTCTCAAAAACTCTTTCCTAAAACAAGATAGTGAACCCTCTTTCTCTTTTTCCTCACAAAATAAAAGTTTCAAAAATCAAGGTATCTTCATTTCATAAAAACCATATTAGAAATCCCTCGAAAAACTAACAAAAATAACAAAAATCATTTTTTCTTAAACTAAAAATAAATGAAAAGAACTAAAACTACTAAGACTAACCCAAAGGGTAATATGCCCCCCCCCCCCCCCCCCCCCAAACTTAACTTAACATTGTCCACAATGTGAAGCACAAAAATAATGAGATATAAAGGACAAGGGAAGTAAAGGAAAAGGAGGGATATCACTTGGGTACTGCTTAACATAAGGTGGAATGGAGGAAAACAGGGAGGACACCCCTCAACTGAAACCAAAGTACCTGCGAAATGTTAGCGACAAGCAAGAGAAATAAAAATGAAGAAAACCTACAAAGTACAATCCAAACCTACAAAAAGACATGACTCAGCTCATGTCTACCTCCTTTATGTTAGGAATTAAAAACTTTTGCATTCCTCGAGAAAGTGTAAAATCATCTATGCAATGAAAGTGTAAAATCATCTATGTAATGAATGCGGTGTATGCAAATGGAGGGATTAATACCTTTCAAATCGGTAACTGGCCAGCCGATTGCACTCTTGTGCTTTTCCAACACATCTAGGATTTGATCTTTCTGATCGTCAGACAGATCAGGAGCAATGATAACTGACAAGGTATCCTCAGGTTGAAGAGCTTTATCCACGAGCTCATCAACAACATCGACTGCAAAGCAGTCGTCCTTGCCTGGTGGCTGATGAGAGGCTCTAAAAGCATTCAGCCTGATCACTTTCATATTACCGATGGAAATATCCATAAGTCCGGTGCGACAATTAATATTCACATTGGCCGTGGCAAAAAAGGGCCGGCCAAGAATCACAGGAGTTTGTTTCCTCAAGTTTTGCACTGGTTCAGTGTTAAGGACGATGAGATCGATAGGAAAAAAAACTTGTCGACCTTGACCAAAACATCCTCAATTATGCCTCGGGGTAACATGATAGATCTATCAGCAAGTTGCAAGGTAACCTGAGTGGGCTTCAATCCCCCCAACCCAATCTGCTCATACACTGAGTAAAGCAAGAGATTAACACTTACTCCAAGATCCAATAATGCATGATCAATGCTGTGACTCCCAATTGTACAAGTAATGGTGGGAGTGCCAGGATCTTTCAGCTTAGGAGGAGTGTCATTATGGATAATCGAGCTCACTTGCTTGGTGAGCAAAACATTCTTGGGCATATGAGATTTATATTTGCGCTTTTGAGTGCATAAATCTTTCAGAAATTTAGCATACGAAGGTACTTGTTTGATAGCATCCAGAAAAGGAAGGTTGATCTTTACTTGCTTGAATACTTTTAACATCTCATCCATGGTTGCTCCCTTTTTACTATAAGGGGAGGGTGTGTCAAGACAAGTGGGGAAAGGGGCTTTAGGCACATATGGGGTTGCCACAGCCGGTACAAATGAAGAAGTAGGAGGGCTGGCCTCCTTTCCCTTAGAAACCATTTCAACCCCAAAACCGTTGGCATTGGCCGTAGGTTCCCTCACATCCTTCTTAGGCTCCCCAGGCCTAGTCTTAACCTCACGCCCATTCCTCAAAGTAACCACCATTTTTGCTTGCTCATGATAGGTATCATGAGGTTGTTAGCCATTACCCACCTCGAATGAATTCTTAGGGTTGACCGTGGGTTGGCTGGGCAAACATCCATCATCTCTTCTATTAAAAGCATTAGCTATTTGCCCTATCTGGGCCTCTAGCTTAGCAATGGACTAGGAGTGGGAATGGACCAGCTAAGTGGTTGCTTTGAGCTCTTGCAGCACTGTCTCCTCAAACGATGGATTCCTTTGTGGTGGATAAGGGTTGGGGTGCTAGTAAGACTATTGGGAATGGTAGGCTGCAGGATTAATAGGAAAATTCTGCCTTTGTGGTTGAGAGGATGAAGTGCCCTGGCCAGGCGACTTTCAGGCAAAATTGGGGTGATTGCGCCATCCCGGGTTATAAGTATCTAAAAATGGATCATTACCCGGTTTGGAGAACCGCTGTGCAGCATTCACTTGTTCTTTCAGTAATTCAGGAAATTGGGGGGATGTAGGACAATTGCTCAAAAAATGAGCAGGACTGGAGCACAAAGCACAAGCACCCTGAGAGGATGGGGATTGGAGAGGTTGACCCAAAGATAATAGTTGGTCCAACTTTTGGGTCAAGGCAGCTACTTGAGTGGTGAGTTCATTAGAGGGTAGAACTTCAAACACCCCTCTAGGGTTTTGAGAGTTAGAGGCTGCCGGCCTCTCCAATCTAGCAGTGGAGGCATGGTGTTGAAAAGTCTCACTCATATTCTCGAAAAGCTCCCATGCCTCATCCTCATTTTTGAACGTAATAGATCCCCCACTAGCGGTGACTACCATGTTCCGCCATTCAGGAGATAATCCATCATAAAGGAACTGGCAATTTGGTGATGAGGACACTTCCTAATGAGATCCTTAAACCTATCCCATGCCTCATGAAATTGCTCATTATCAGTTTGGATGAACGATGTAATGGATCACCTGTACTGATTGGTTTTGCCCACGGAGAAATATTTATCTAAGAAATTTTGTTGTAGTTGGGCCCATGTGGTGATGGAGTTTGCAGGTAAAGTACTTAGCCAATACTTAGCTTTGTCCTTTAGTGAAAACGGGAAAGAAATATCTTTAAGTTCTCACTACTAAAATTATTTATTCTCACAGTGGAGCAAATAACTAGGAACTCATCAATGTGATTGTATGGGTCTTCATTGTTCAAGCCATAGAAACAAGAAATAAGATTGATTGTACTAGGCTTGATTTCATAATGAGTTGCCTGAACTGTAGGTAGCTGAATACGCGATGGTGACAGGTATTCCGAAGGAGTATAGTGCTCCTTTAAGGGTCAGAGAGGGGGTGTACTGGGTGGAGCCTCCTCTTCCTTTCTTTCCTCCGCCATTTGTGAATTTGTGTGTGAAGAATTAGCAGAGTATTTAGACGATCTAATTTCCCTAAGGACTTGCTCTAAATTTTGGTCTAGAGATACCAAACCAAATCTGGATAACAAGAGCGACAATGCACACACAACTCTTACTGCAATTATATAAAAAGAATCAGAAAGTCTAGGACTTAAAATGTTTTAGGTAAAGAAGAACTTTAAGTAAGTAAAACTTTAACTTTCAAGAACTCTCCTGGATCCTGTTGTCACGCCCCCGGACCCAGGTCCCGCTAAACGAGGCCTTAATCCGGGGACGCGGCGCGACGGGCCGGAAAATTCCGCCCGCACACGCTAGTTTCCCACAGGTTTCCGCGGTAAGGATTCACGGAATCCGATCAAATAGTGATATACATGGATCACTTTCATACCAATGAATTACGCGGAAGCATTGTAGCAAACATAAAAGTCTCACAAACGGGTATAAATTGAGAACGCAAGAGTCTAGCATCAAAAGAGAAACATTTACTGTGGGCCCCAAAATTACTTTGAAGTTGATACAAAAGTAGAGTTAAGCATTAATTACAAACTTTCCCAAAAGAAAATAAGCCAACAATGGCCATGACAAAAACCCAAAAAGTATAACATGAAATCCCCAAAATGTGATCGCAGCTCCAAGGTAACCCGACGTCTAATTGACATCATCGGGCTGCCACTCGCCCTCCGCTGGAACTATAGGTTCCGCCTCGAAGTGCGCCTCAACCGCGAGGGGCTCGACATCTGACACCAAACAAAAGAGAGTCAGACACGACGGTCTGGCAAGCAATTACAACAATAATAGGATAAGAGCGGAGTAAAACATGATAAGTAAGAGCTACGATAAATTCACGATTAATAACAATGCCGAAGTAAAGATAAAAGAAACATCTCGATGGTTTACAAATCGAATGTCATGATGAATAACATAAAAACAATGCCATGAGATGAATATTAATGCATAAAAACAATGGCAACCCACATAAAGCTATATTCTCCTGTTACCGAAGTAACCGGAGCAGACAAACCGAAGCCACTAAACGTGGGACGGAACGACATAGTCGTTATCAGACAGAACCGTAGCCACTACTCGTGGAAACGGATAATTACCGTTGCCATGGTCTGTACAAACGGAATCCAAACTGCAGCTGGCAAACAAAATAAAGACCCCAAGCCGGATGATCAGTCCGACAAGGTGACCTAAGCCTAGTGGTGCCATTTAAGTGAAAACCCGAAACCTCGGAGAAATACAATTCCATTTATAAGATACATTTCCAAATCGATAAGTAAACTACTCCAAACAATGCATATTGGCGGATCCGAGCAAAATAGATGAGTAGTTTCTTCATTACTAAAACATGGGGTAACCCACTTCAAAACAATAAAAGAATTGGAGAAAGAGCCCAAAACAAAAGTCGTTTTATACAAAAGAAAGTATGATGGGTCGGTCGACTAAGCGGTTAGTCTCGATATACATTTGATCCCTCTATTGTCCTTAAAAGAAAGTGGTTTGGTGCCACCGAAGATCATTGACAATCATAAGGGATTAAGTGTACATTTAGACTCAAGGGTTTTCCTAAATGGTATTGGTCATAGTCCAAGACACATCTCATTATGAATTCTAGGCTTGAAAGGGGTGAATGGGCTTCACTTATAGGAGAGAGTTTAATGCTGAATTGAGCTTGGACATAAGCCCGAAGTGGGCTTGAAAGTATATAGAATAAGTCTTCCTTAGAAGTAGGTTTAAATCCCTTTTAAATCAGGCCCACAGCTGGCCTTATTCAAGCCCAACAGTCCTTTGAAAACAAGCCCAAACAATCCCTAACATAGCCCACAATTCATGTCGTACACAGCCCAACAATAAGACCCAAAGACAGCCCAAGAATTGACCTTAAAACAGGCCCAAAGAACACTTAAGAAATGGGCTTATCAAAACCTTCAATTGGGCCATCAAACTACCCTAAAGGGACCTTGAATCAGGCCCAAAATCCGAGCCCAGACTGAGCTGGGCTCGCTCGAGCGACCCAGTGGGTCGCTCGAGCGGACCCAGACAGTACCTGGTCCGCTCGAGCGACCCAGTGGGTCGCTCGAGCGGACTGGGCCTGCCCAGTCCGGCCCGAGTGCAGAAATTTCTTCCTTTTTGTGTTTTTCTTCCTCCTTTCCTTGATCATTTCAATTCCCTTCTTCCATAGACCATTCTGCAACATCTTGGGCCTCTTCTCAACCTCTACAAATCCTCAAACCATCACCCATAATCACCTAATTAGCACAAACTTAACACTTTTTAAAAGAATCCATTTCTTTGAACACCATTTGAACAAATGAAACAAACTCTCCAAGAAGCCACAAAGAGAACAAACTTCCAATGCATAATAGAGCAATAACATAAATGAAGATGACTATTAAGGTGGTTCATTAAATCAAGCAAACCATAAACTAAAAGAGATTAACATAAAAAGGGAAATCAAGAATTAGAACCAAATGAGGGAAAAACATCATATTAATGTTGGAATATACTTGCCTTTAGCCAAGATAAGCTCAAAAATCACTCCTTAAACCAATCCTTAGAGCTTCAAGCTCCAAATCTACAAAAACCCCAAAAATTTCCCAAGAAACCCTAAAATGTCAACATTTGTAAATCCTCAATGAAAACCTTAGCAAATGGGATTAAAATGCTCCAAATGGAGAGGAAAGCAAAGATCTAGAGTTTAGGAAACTATTGCTCACCTTGAGGAACCCTAACAAAGAAGAGAGGCTTAAATGAAGGGCTTCTCTTAGCTCAAACTCCTCAAGAATGGTATCCTTAGGAAGCTTGAAGAGGGAGGAAGAGATTGAGGAGATCAATCCTCTAAGAATACCTCACCAAGTGAGAGTTCCAGATGAGAGAGAGTGGGAAGGGAGAAGAGAAAGGAACCCTAGCCAAAGAACTTGCTGGAATGAAATGAAGAAGGGAGAAGAAAAGCTCTCTTCTTAAGAGACAAGCCATTGTGGGCCCCGATCTTCACAAGCCTAGAAACGGTACTTGCGGGCCCCGAACGAAAACGACGAAGAAGACAAAAATGATCGGCGAAATTTCTACTTTCCAAAAAGTATATTTTTGACAATTTCTGGAATTTTTGAAATTTGGGTACAGGTTTTGTGTGAAATGTCTGTTTTGCCCTTTTTCTCGAAAAACGCGATTTCTGATCACAAAATCAAGTTGGCCAAAACATGAAAGTTGATGATCTAAATGAAATAAGTCAAAATACACATAAATGAGGATTTTACAAGCATCAAGAACAAACTCAACAATCTCACACAATCCACGGGCGCCCCGGCCCGTGTCACACTTAAGTCAAAGACTAATCAAAGGTTCTCAAAGCTAATCAAACCTTCTAATCTAGCTTAATAAAATAAGCTAATCGTCCACTAACCCCACTTATCTACTAATCGCGGTTAAAACATAATTAAATATTCAAACCTGGGTCGGGGTCTGACATCCTCCACCCCTAAGAATCACATTTGGTCCTCCAAATGATCACTAACCTCTGGGAATAGCTGAGGATACTTCTTTTGAACTTGCTCACGAAGCTCCCAAGTAGCTTCTTCTGGTCCATGATTCTCCCCAACGAATTTTTACCCACTGAATTGTCCTATTCCTCAGTTCTTGCTCTTTGGTGTCAATAATCTCTGCCGGTTTTTCAATGTATGTGGCATCCTCTCTGACATCCAACGGCTCATGTTGTAGCACGTGCGAAGGATCTGAAACATACTTCCTTAACATTGACACGTGAAACACGTTATGCACACCCGACAGTTCTGGAGGCAAAGCTAATCTGTACGCCACTTCCCCGATCCGACTCAAGATCTCATACGGTCCAATAAATCTCTTAGACAATTTGCCCTTCTGCCCAAATCTCAATGTCCCTCTGACCGGAGATACCTTCAAGAATACCTTGTCTCCAACTTGGAATTGGAGATCCTTTCTTCGAACATCGGCATAGCTCTTCTGTCGGC
The DNA here is from genome assembly GCA_012931725.1 of Litsea cubeba. Classification (NCBI taxonomy): domain Eukaryota; kingdom Viridiplantae; phylum Streptophyta; class Magnoliopsida; order Laurales; family Lauraceae; genus Litsea; species Litsea cubeba. Next base: position 61,912,360 of record CM022952.1, on the reverse strand, counting down.
TCCTCGCAATCTTCAATCTCTCATGGATAATTCTGACTTTATCACTTGTTTCTTCAACTAAAGATGGACCATGAAAACTGCGTTCTCCGACTTCTTCCCAACACACGGGGGTTCTACACTTCCTGCCATAAAGTGCTTCAAAAGGGGCCATTCCTATGCTGGAATGGTAACTATTATTGTAGGCAAATTCACAGAGCGGTAGATTCTCGTCCCATTGATTCTTGAAATCAAGGACACAAGCCCTAAGCATGTCTTCGAGGGTCTGAATAGTCCTCTCCGACTGACCATCCGTCTGCGGGTGGTACGCTGTACTGAATTGAAGCTTCGTCCCCATCGATTCATGCAAAGTCTTCCAAAACCTCGAAACAAATCTGCTATCCCGATCTGAAGTGATGGAAACCGGCTGACCATGACGACTAACAATCTCTTTCACAAAAGCCTGCGCTAACGCCAACATGTGCATCTTCTTACCGGTCTTCAAAGGAATGAAGTGCGCTGACTTCGTTAACCGATCCACTATGATCCAAATGGCATTATTCCCCTTGCTTGTATTCGGTAAACCTGATACAAAATCCATCGTCAGGTGTTCCCATTTCCACTTTGGGATTTCTAACGGTTGCGAAAGACCAGGTGGCTTCTGGTGTTCTGCCTTCACTAATTGACAAGTCATGCATCTAGACACAAAGGCTGCTATCTCTCTTTTCATATTGTTCCACCAAAAACGACTCTTCAAATTTTGATACATCTTCGTACTCCCTGGATGCACTGAATACCTCGTATTATGAGCCTCTACCATAATGTCATCTTTCAAATTGTCTACTTTAGGAACACAAAGTCTGCCACGGAAGTACAAAACTCCATCCAACATCTGAAAATCTGGCCTCTCCGAGATATGTTCCACAATTCTAGCCAAGTCTGGATCTTGCATCTGATTGTCCTTAATTTTCTGAATGAAGACTGGCTCGGACACTGTCATATTTGCCAACACAACTCCTTCTCTCAAAGGTTCGAACTCTACTCCCAAATCCTCAAATTGCTGAAAATTACAAAATCCGTGCAAACTGGCCAAACAAACTGACTTCCTACTCAACGCATCTGCCACTACATTCACTTTCCCCGGATGATAGATAATCGGAAAATCATAGTCCTTGATGTACTCCATCCACCTTCTTTGCCTCATATTCAATTCCTTCTGAGAGAATAAGTACTGAAGACTACGGTGATCCGAATGAACTTCAAACTTTTCTCCGTACAAGTAGTGTCTCCACATCTTCAACGCAAAAAACTATGGCTGCTAACTCCAAATCATGCGTTGCATATTTCTTTTCATGTTCCTTCAGTTGCCTCGAGCCATATGCAATCACATTTCCATTTTGCATCAACACACAACCGAGTCCAACTCCTGAAGCATCCGTATAGATGACGAAACCACCACTCCCCGAAGGTAAGGTGAGGACAGGCGCTGAAGTTAACCTCTTCTTCAACTCTTCAAAACTAGCCTCGCACTTCTCTGACCATACAAACGGCACGTTCTTCCGGGTTAACTTAGTCAATGGTGCTGCAATAGACGAAAAAGCCTTGAACAAATCTCCTATAATAACCTGCCAAACCCAGAAAACTTCTAATCTCTGTCACATTTTTCGGTCTCTCCCAATTGATAACTGCTTCAATCTTTGACGGGTCAACGGCTAGCCCTTCTTCAGAAATAACGTGACCCAGAAAAGAGACTTGCTCTAGCCAAAACTCACACTTCCCAAGCTTCGCATACAACTGGTTATCTCTCAACAACTGTAAAGAAGTCCTTAAATGCTACTCATGATCTTCTCTTGACTTGGAATACACTAGAATATCATCAATGAAAACAACGGTGAACTGATCTAGGTAGGGTGCAAAAATCTTGTTCATGAGAGCCATGAATACCGCTGGTGCATTCGTCAGTCCAAAGGGCATCACCAAAAACTCATAGTGCCCGTATCTAGTTCGAAAAGCTGTCTTCAGGATGTCTGATTCCCTAACCCTCAACTGATGATATCCGGACCTCAAATCTATCTTCGAGAAGAACTTTGCACCTTGCAACTGATCAAACAACTCGTCTATCCTAGGCAAAGGGTACTTGTTCTTAATGGTCACTTGGTTCAACTTCCTATAGTCTATACACATCCTCAAGCTTCCATCTTTCTTCTTGACAAAAGCACTGGAGCTCCCCATGGGGAAACACTTGGCCTAACAAAGCCCTTATCTAGTAACTCTTGCAATTGCAACTTCAATTCACCTAACTCCGCTGGAGCCATCCTATAAGGAGCAATGGAGATCGGAGCAGTTCCTGGCACCAACTCTATTATAAACTCAACTTCTCCGACAGGTGGTAACCCTGGAATCTCTTCTGGAAAAACATCGGGAAACTCACACACTATCGGGATATTCTCCACCCCTAGGGACTGTTCGTCCTTGGAAACAAAAGCGATAAATCCCTCACAACCTGACCTTAGCAACTTAGCTGCCGAGAGAGCTGAAATAAACCTAACTGGGGAAATCCTTTTCTCTCCCTGAAACTTCACTCCGGAGGATGACCCATCCAACCTAAACATGATGGTCTTACTATAGCAATCCATGGAGGCATGATGACCCGCTAGCCAATCCATGCCTAGAATGACATCGAAGTCATGCATAACTAAGGTGATAAGATCTGCAGGGAAAATGACTTCTCCTATCTTCACTGAACAACCGGGATAAAAAGTACTACACACCACTTGCTTCCCTACCGGAGTAGTAACAGTCAAAACAAACTCTAACTCTCTAACAGGAACACTAATCTTCTTAGCAAACACAAGGGATAAGAAAGAATGGGTAGATCCCGGGTCAAACAACACTTTAGCTTCTACATCACAAATTAGAAGTTTACCTTCCACAACATCACCCGCCGCTTCTACATCCACTTGATTGATATGGTTGAGACGGCCTTGCTGACGAGGTCTATTCTGATTCTGATTTGGCCTCCCAAGCTGCATATTCCTATTTTGCTGCTGTGGATGGGCATTCTGGTTCTGAGGCTGTTGACGGGGCTGCTGGTTCTGCTGCTGCCTCGGTGGATTCTGAACTACTTGTTGATTCTGCTGAGGGGCTTGCCTTGGCGGCTGCTGGGGTGCCCTGTTGCCCTGGTTCCTATTGTTCGGACAATCCTTCACTTGGTGGTCTGAGCTACCACATTTAAAACATGCACCTGAAAGTCGATAACACTGCTGAGAAGAGTGATTCTTGCCACAATGCTCACACCCGCCTTGAGTTGGAGCATTCTGTTGTTTCTTTTGCTTCTTTCCTTGGTAAGATTTCTGCCCACTCTGAAACTGCTGCCTCTTTCTTTGGTTGTCCTTGATAATCTGATTATTTATATCCTCAAACCTGTAGGCCCTTTTGATAGCCTCTTGAAAGGTGGTTGGTGGTACCACACCCAAAGCATCCCTCAAAATAATGGGGTTGAGCCCATCCATAAACTTGGTGATCTTTTTCTCCTCGGTGTCCACCAACTCTGGAGCATGGCGAGATAACTTTTCAAACTTCGTAAGATATTCCAGGACAGTCATATCCTCTTGCTTAAGCAACTGGAACTCTGCTGCCTTCTGCTTCTTAATATGTGCTGGGACATATTTCTCACTAAACTGCTGCTTGAAAGTGGCCCAAGCAATCCCATCTGCAATATTCTGATAGCCTTCCTTGACAGTCTTCCACCAAATGTCTGCCAACCCAGTAAACATAGATGCTGCCAAGTGAACCCGCTGTCTGCCTGTACATACAAAAATATCGAAGATGTTCTCGGTATGAGCCAACCAGTCATCCGCTGCCAAAGGTTCTTCCTGACCCATAAATTCTTTAGGACCCCTTTTTCTAAACTTCTCAAACAGGATATTAGGATCTCTGTCCCTATTCTGCACTGGTTCCACATTAGCTACTGGTTCTGGCCTTCTACCCAACACTTCAAGTAGTTGCCTTTGCACTTGAGTCAATTCCTCATCCTTCTTGGCCATTTGTTCTTGAAATCGAGCTTGATTTTCATTGGCTCGCTGCTGCTGTTCGACTAACATTTGCATAAGTTGATGGAATTGTCCCGTTACCGGGTTTTCAATCTCGCCGTCATGATTGCTACCTGTTGCATTCGCATTTGCCGGAGGTCGACGTGGAGGCATATTGCTGCAAAACAACTTATTAGTACAATAAGATATAATAATAAAGCGTTCCCAATCCCAAATCGATGCTAACTAACGGTAATGCTAACGAATCCTTGCCACGTCCTTATGTTTCTAATCCAATTTTAATTGCCTCAAATGTTTCTCGCTCTGATACCAAGCCTGTCACGCCCCCGGACCCAGGTCCCGCTAAACGAGGCCTTAATCCGGGGACGCGGCGCGACGGGCCGGAAAATTCCGCCCGCACACGCTAGTTTCCCACAGGTTTCCGCGGTAAGGATTCACGGAATCCGATCAAATAGTGATATATATGGATCACTTTTAGACAAATGAATTACGCGGAAGCATTGTAGCAAACATAAAAGTCTCGCAAACGGGTATAAATTGAGAACGCAAGAGTCTAGCATCAAAAGAGAAACATTTACTGTGGGCCCCAAAATTAATTTGAAGTTGATACAAAAGTAAGTTAAGCATTAATTACAAATTTTTCCCCAAAAGAAAATAAGCCAACAATGGCCATGACAAAAACCCAAAAAGTATAACATGAAATCCCCAAAATGTGATCGCAGCTCCAAGGTAACCCGACGTCTAATTGACATCATCGGGCTGCCACTCGCCCTCCGTTGGAACTATAGGTTCCGCCTCGAAGTGCGCCTCAACCGCGAGGGGCTCGACATCTGACACCAAACAAAAGAGAGTCAGACACGACGGTCTGGCAAGCAATTACAACAATAATAGGATAAGAGCGGAGTAAAACATGATAAGTAAGAGCTACGATAAATTCATGATTAATAACAATGCCGAAGTAAGGTTAAAAGAAACATCTCGATGGTTTACAAATCGAATGTCATGATGAATAACATAAAAACAATGCCATGAGATGAATATTAATGCATAAAAACAATGGCAACCCACATAAAGCTATATTCTCCTGTTACCGAAGTAACCGGAGCAGACAAACCGAAGCCACTAAACGTGGGACGGAACGACATAGTCGTTATCAGACAGAACCGTAGCCACTACTCGTGGAAACGGATAATTACCGTTGCCATGGTCTGTACAAACGGAATCCAAACTGCAGCTGGCAAACAAAATAAAGACCCCAAGCCGGATGATCAGTCCGACAAGGTGACCTAAGCCTAGTGGTGCCATTTAAGTGAAAACCCGAAACCTCGGAGAAATACAATTCCATTTATAAGATACATTTCCAAATCGATAAGTAAACTACTCCAAACAATGCATATTGGCGGATCCGAGCAAAATAGATGAGTAGTTTCTTCATTACTAAAACATGGGGTAACCCACTTCAAAACAATAAAAGAATTGGAGAAAGAGCCCAAACAAAAGTCGTTTTATACAAAGAAAGTATGATGGGTCGGTCGACTAAGCGGTTAGTCTCGATATACATTTGATCCCTCTATTGTCCTTAAAAGAAAGTGGTTTGGTGCCACCGAAGATCATTGACAATCATAAGGGATTAAGTGTACATTTAGACTTGAGGGTTTTCCTAAATGGTATTGGTCATAGTCCAAGACACATCTCATTATGAATTCTAGGCTTGAAAGGGGTGAATGGGCTTCACTTATAGGAGAGAGTTTAATGCTGAATTGAGCTTGGACATAAGCCCGAAGTGGGCTTGAAATTATATAGAATAAGTCTTCCTTAGAACTAGGTTTAAATCCCTTTTAAATCAGGCCCACAGCTGGCCTTATTCAAGCCCAACAGTCCATTGAAAACAAGCCCAAACAATCCCTAACATAGCCCACAATTCATGTCATACACAGCCCAACAATAAGACCCAAAGACAGCCCAAGAATTGACCTTAAAACAGGCCCAAAGAACACTTAAGAAATGGGCTTATCAAAACCTTCAATTGGGCCATCAAACTACCCTAAAGGGACCTTGAATCAGGCCCAAAATCCGAGCCCAGACTGAGCTGGGCTCGCTCGAGCGGACCCAGGTCCGCTCGAGCGGACCCAGATAGTAGCTGGGTCGCTCGAGCGACCCAGACAGTACCTGGTCCGCTCGAGCGACCCAGTGGGTCGCTCGAGCGGACTGGGCCTGCCCAGTCCGGCCCGAGTGCAGGAAATCCTCCTTCTTTGTGTTTTTCTTCCTTCTTTCTTTGATCATTTCAATTCCCTTCTTCCATAGACCATTCTACAACATCTTGGGCCTCTTCTCAACCTCTACAAATCCTCAAACCATCATCCATAATCACCTAATTAGCACAAACTTAACACTTTTTGAAAGAATCCATTTCTTTGAACACCATTTGAACAAATGAAACAAACTCTCCAAGAAGCCACAAAGAGAACAAACTTCCAATGCATAATAGAGCAATAACATAAATGAAGATGACTATTAAGGTGGTTCATTAAATCAAGCAAACCATAAACTAAAAGAGATTAACATAAAAAGGGAAATCAAGAATTAGAACCAAATGAGGGAAAAACATCATATTAATGTTGGAATATACTTGCCTTTAGCCAAGATAAGCTCAAAAATCACTCCTTAAACCAATCCTTAGAGCTTCAAGCTCCAAATCTACAAAAGCCCCAAAAATTTCCCAAGAAACCCTAAAATGTCAACATTTGTAAATCCTCAATGAAAACCTTAGCAAATGGGATTAAAATGCTCCAAATGGAGAGGAAAGCAAAGATCTAGAGTTTAGGAAACTATTGCTCACCTTGAGGAACCCTAACAAAGAAGAGAGGCTTAAATGGAGGGCTTCTCTTAGCTCAAACTCCTCAAGAATGGTATCCTTAGGAAGCTTGAAGAGGGAGGAAGAGATTGAGGAGATCAATCCTCTAAGAATACCTCACCAAGTGAGAGTTCCAGATGAGAGAGAGTGGGAAGGGAGAAGAGAAAGGAACCCTAGCCAAAGAACTTGCTGGAATGAAATGAAGAAGGGAGAAGAAAAGCTCTCTTCTTAAGAGACAAGCCATTGTGGGCCCCGATCTTCACAAGCCTAGAAACGGTGCTTGCGGGCCCCGAACGAAAACGACGAAGAAGACAAAATGATCGGCGAAATTTCTACTTTCCAAAAAGTATATTTTTGACAATTTCTGGAATTTTCAAAATTCGGGTACAGGTTTTGTGTGAAATGTCTGTTTTGCCCTTTTTCTCGAAAAACGCGATTTCTGATCATAAAATCAAGTTGGCCAAAACATGAAAGTTGATGATCTAAATGAAATAAGTCAAAATACACATAAATGAGGATTTTACAAGCATCAAGAACAAACTCAACAATCTCACACAATCCACGGGCGCCCCGGCCCGTGTCACACTTAAGTCAAAGACTAATCAAAGGTTCTCAAAGCTAATCAAACCTTCTAATCTAGCTTAATAAAATAAGCTAATCGTCCACTAACCCCACTTATCTACTAATCGCGGTTAAAACATAATTAAATATTCAAACCTGGGTCGGGGTCTGACACCTGTACAAACTCTAAGATTCTCTTTGTTAGAATCAATACCCTGTAATAAGGATAGTAAATGATGTGAGTAAAGATGATGAATAAAAAAATTCAAAAAAGCTAAACTAATATTAGAATTAAAAGAAACAAACAACCGTGCTAATTGTCCCCGGCAACGGTGCCAGAATTTGCTCGTCAGAACACAGGGTTTGGAAATATAATTTATACCTAGCTACTACATCTACTCGTGAGAGTAAATATGTTAACCGAGTGTCGTATCCACTAGGACAAAAAGGCTAAGTTGTGTTGGTTCCCAAATTCCTAAACTAATCCTAATAAAAAAAAATTGTTGATTTGGTGGGTTTGATTCCTAAATTAGAAAGTAAAGACAATGTTTGATTCCATCGAAGAAAAGTCTTAGGGTACGAATCCACTCTAACCTCGTAGAATGGCGAGTATATACCTAGGATTTCACTATCAACGCTTTACAGACTTGTTCTGGTTGGCGTTCGGACGCCCGGAGGCAGAGACTGCAGTGTTGGGCGCAGGTTCTAGCATCCAGACGCCTAGTGTCTGGCGTCTGGACACCCGAAAGCAGAGGCTCTGGTTCGTCCGGTTTGTCATGCTTTATGCCAATATTTTCTCATTGCACCTAGGGCACCTGCAAACATTAAAAAAACATAATTAAACTAATAAATCTCATCAGAAGGTGTACCCAAGTCCTTATTAAGGGGCCTAAATGGTGTATTTAGGTTTTCATGAGCTATTATTTCCATTAACTAGCGAGATTTGACAAACAAGATCGGGAGATGCATGGAATGTAGGCCATCAAAATACAACTGGCTATGGCCAGTGAGCGCTCAACAACAACGCAACGGCCAGTGTTCACGCTTTAATCGGTCCATGCTGAAAATCACTGACCACTAAAAGATGTCAGATGCTGAGAACCATTAGCCGATCAAATGTCTTTATGACAGTACAACAGCCGGTTTTGTTTTTCTAGCCGGTATTTGCTCTTCCAGCCGAAATCTACTCCCTCAACTGGTGCCCATGCCTCTTAAAGAATGCATTGGATGGTGATGTATATCTCCAATGATTGGTGGGCATTAAACATGATTAGCCGTTCTTCTTATGCACTCTAATAGCCGGTGGACACTACCTGGTTGTTTTAATAACTGGTAGACGATTTTCGGTAGTTAATACCATGAAGTCAAACGATCTCCATTTGACTAAGTCAACTAACTGCTGGATACACGGGAGAGCATTACACTCCATTTATTCCACCTCCTAAAATTGCTTCTCAATCCCTGAAACTACTATGAGCTCCTCCATGATTTACAGTAGTTACAGCCCTCAAAATGGCTATAAAAAAAAGGAGAACATTGAAAGCAACAAACAAGGAGAGACAATAAGAACAGGGATAAGGAAAGGCATCCACACAAAAAGAAGACTAGTAACTCTGCTACAAAGATCCATTTTACCTCTCTTCGCAAGGTAATGACCAGTTAGCAGTAATTCTAAGCCTCTCTAAAAGTCTTCATAATCTTTTTTTTTTCTTCACATAAGGAATGGACAATGATGATGTTTCTTCAATTCTGATGGAAACGTCATTCAAGAAAATCCCTTCACTAAGTGGTGATGAATTACAAAGATTGATAAAGGAGATCATATTCAAAGAGGGACGATGATGTTTAGCTATCATCTTTCAATCAAGCCAAACATGGTCCCCGAAGATGACAACTATGCTTTGTCCTTTTCTCTTTAAGTTCTGTATTTTCACATTCTCCTTTATATTATTCGATCTCTTAAGCTTGATAAAAGGGTTGTATAAAAATTTGTAAACAACCTGCATTCAGAAGGTGTGACAAGTAGAACCTATGTAAAACTAAAAGCAAGAGTGACTTCTCAAATGCACCAAAAAACCTTATGTGAAAGTCACTTTTGTGTCTTCTTGTAATTTGTTGAAATTGAATAAAATTAGCATTCCATGCTCTTTCTTCAATTTTCAGAGAAACAAACTCAAATCTGAAAGTGCAACTAGGTTCAATGAATAAGTCCTAGGGGGGGGTGAATAGGACAAAAGGAATTCTAATGCCAATTTTAAACTTATTAGCCCAATTTTAATCTCAACTTGGAATAATAATCACACATAACAAAATAACTTGTTTGAATTATAAGTTCAATGTGTGCGTGCTTAAATAATCAGAGACACTCTAATTTGAAACAAGATAGTAAGCACAAGAGATAAAATGGCACAAGAGATTTATAGTGGTTCAGTCACACAGACCTACATCCACTCTCAAGGGTCACACAGTCCCTTGGTTCCACTATAAAGAATCAAACTACACAAGTACTGATTCTAACTCAATTTTGTTACTGAGGTTCCATCACACAGACCTAATCCCCACACACAATTTTTGGAGTGGTTGACACACATAGATTCAATCCACTGTCACAAAGATATAAATTTGAATGGAGGGCAAACACTTGCCTTTGATGAAGATCGAAAGTGTTCGAGGAAGCTTTTGACCGTGATCGAAGCTTTTTACCTCTTGCAGCTAGCTTGGTGTTGATGATGAAACTCCATTGAGATGCACAACCAAGTTATAGAGGTTTGATTTCTAGGGCAGAAATGAGCGATAGCTTTAGGGATTAGGATACCCTAGATTTGGCTTCTCAAAGCACACTCCTTAGAGCTACGTAAGCCCCTTGGATTTTTCAAGATAGAATCTAAGTTTGTTTGGAAGAAGCTTTGATCAGAGCTTGGAAAAGGTTTACGAGAATTTAGAACAAAGGCTATTCAAAAATTGGACTCCTTAATGTTGAAAATGAGCTTCAGGTATTTATAGAAAAAATCCAACGGATAGTTCCAACGGTCACTTAAGACATGGTAGGGTGTACCCGATAGGAACATTATTCCAACGTTTGAAATTTGATAAAAAACCATGACTAAAGCAATGTTTTGGTGAGGCCTTACATGAGTATGAATAAGAGAGAACTTTTGTAGGAAAAAGTATTAAAGAAATCAAAAGCACACCGGTTTTGAAATCTTCACATTTCTTTATTAATTTTTAAAACATTGTTTATTGTTAAGTTTCACATAAGCAATGTTTTGGTGAGGCCTTATAAGAAACATGAGTATGAATATGAGGAACTTTTGTAGGAAAAAATATTAAAGAAATCAAAAGCACACCGGTTTTGAAATCTTCACATTTCTTTATTAATTTATAAAATATTGTTTATTGTTAAGTTTCTATACATACTCATGCTTACTACGCCTCAATGTAACCTGGTGTTACGATCATGTTGGATGCCTTAGGACAGGTGGACTTAGGGGTTGAACTGCTAACCACATGAGGTTGGCTGGCCGAAATCTGGGGTCATTTTTGAGTTTTAAACAAGCTCAAAAAAATCTTCTAAAAACCTATCAAAATAACAATTTAGCCTAAGGTTTTTAGGGTCACTAAGGCGTATGGTTTCGATCCCAATTATCTGATCTTGGTTGGCACATTTTGATGTTGATCTTTAATGAAACCTGGCCTTTCCAAAAAGCTTTGACATACCTTTTAAATTGAGTCTTCTTTGAAGTACTTAAGAGACAATGTCTTCGGAACTCTTTGGCACGGAATTGACAATAAAAACAGTGCACATGAAAATGTGGCACTAACAATCTCCCCCTTTGTCAATTTCATGACGAAACCAATAAAACTTATACATCTTTAAAAGAGGAGACTTAAAAAAATCATACATTATACATAAAGTTCATATGATTTTTCAATAATAAAAGAATAAGGAAGCAGAAAGAATGTGTATGATCTTCTTCATTTTTGCTTGAGAGGAATTTCTCTGTTTCTCCCCCTTTGTACCTGCAACATATGAAACTGAGGAGATACTCTCCCCCTTTGTACCTATTTCTCCCCCTTTGTACCTGCAACATATGAAACTGAGGAGATACTGATTGTCTCCCCTCAACGAAGATTATTTCTCCCCCTTTTTGTCAGAAATTGACAAAGAGATGTATAAACTGAGAGAAACTTTGAAAGCTAATCCAAAGATTAGAGAACAGAAGGTAGATAATCCATGCAAGCATAGATAATAGATGGGCCTCGATTAGACAGGGCTGAGGGCATTCAAGTTCATCCCCCACAATTCTTACTGGTCCTAAGTGAGTACAACCCAAATTCATGCACATCACGAAAGCCCCAGCCCACCCAAGCCAAGCCCGCAAAGAAATATACTCTGGAACCACCCATGTCTGACAGAACTTACAAAGGCTAGAGGACTAGATTTATCAACTGGATGCTGAAGGAGATTCAAATTCAAATTCGCTGGATGTTGTTGACAAACGAGAAAAATAGGGACATCCCGCATTTAATTTCATTGGCTTAGCTAAGTAGCTTTTAAAAATATGCATCTAGCATATTTTCAATCTGGAAAAGTAAGATTTGAAGAGATGAGGGTTTGTCTTGTTCGAAATCCATCTCTATAAGAATAGTCTTAGCTCTATCTAATTTGTATCAAAACTTCTTCTTGTCATCTGCATTCTTATTCCACAAAGTTTCAATGGCTCAACAATTTCCATTTAGTACTTCTTGTGATCAGGAGATGAGGTATTCTTTACCTCAATCCCAAACTTTTTCTGCATCTGTTTTAGGTTCCATGATACCAAGGCGACAAGAGAGAGTTTTAGCTAATAAATTGGATCAAGACGCCATTTATGAGCTTGTCAGAACTCAATACTCATCATCCATTGTCTCATTTTCCGATCGGTTGCAGTCCAAAACTCGCAAGGAATAAAAGCTTATTGAGGAGATCGATGTACTGCAACGGCTTCTTCTCGAGTCTAATAGAAAAATAGTAGAATGAAGCAATATAATAAGGATTTAAAATCCTTGCTTACCTCTTCAATTCGATTGCCTAATCCTTTAGATAAGGATTGCATGATGATCTACGAAAAGCAAAAGCATTTGAATGATGAGGCTAGAAGTCTCAAGTTTTTGTAAGACATGAGAAAAATTTACAATAAATATTCATGGCATGCATCATTTTGATTTTTCTTCTAATCATGCATAGTCTATTTTCTGGCAGGGGTTTTGTAAAAAAAGTCTGCCAACTGATCGTGTGTGCTTGTGAATTCTAGTACAATATTACCCTTCTGCATATGATCTCTAAGAAAATGATACCTAATTTCAATATGCTTAGTCCTAGAATGGTGTATTGGGTTCTAAGAAAGATTTATAGCGCACAATTTAAAAAACCTTAAGTTGTTGCTTCATGAAAAGAACTTGAGCACAATAACTACCTCCAACAACATACTCTGCCTCAGCAGTAGATAGTGCAACAGAATTTTGCTTTTTACGGAACTATGAAATAAGTTCACGACTTAAGAAATGATAAGTTTCATTTTTTTTAAATTAAACACAAAAAAGCCAATTAAATGAAACTAACACATATAAACAATAAGAAATTATTTAACAACACAAATACCAAAGGAATTTCTCATGTTTTCAAACTTTGAAACATCCAATGGTTTTGTCAGAATATCTGCAAGTTGTTTCTCAATAGAAATATGGTCCAAAACTATGACTCCCTCTTCAACCAATTCTCTAATGAAATGATGTCTAATATCAATATGCTTAGTTCTAGAGTGTTGAACAGGATTTTTGAAAATATTGATAGCACTGGTGTTATCACAATACAAATTCATGCTACCTTGTTCAATACCATAGTCTTTCAGCAATTGTTTCATCCATAACATTTGAGTACAACCACTTCTAGCTGCTATATATTATGTTTCAGCTGTGGATAGGGAAATGGATGACTGTTTCTTGCTGTGCCAAGTAACTAGACAGTTTTCTAGGTAGAAGCAACCACCACTAGTCGATTTTCTATCATCCACATTTCCAGCCCAATCGACATCTGAGTATCCAGCAATATAAGTAGATGAATTATATGGATACCATAAGCCATATCCTGAAGTCCCTGAAACATATCTAATGATTCTCTTAATAGCTTTCAAATGAGCTTCTTTGGGATCAGATTGATATCTGGCACAAGCTCCTACACTGAAAGCAATGTCAGGTCTACTAGCTGTAAGATATAATAGGCTCCCTATCATGCTTCTATACAAACTAGGATCAACATTCTTGCCACTCATATCCTTAGATAATTTGAGAGTTGTACTCATGGGTGTGTTCATGTGCTTGGCTGAATCTAATCCAAACCTTTTGACCAATTCTTTAGCATACTTGGTCTGGGAAATAACATTCCATCAGTCAGTTGTTTTATTTGTAATCCTAAAAAAAAATTAAGTTCGCCAACCATGCTCATCTCAAATTCAGATTTCATAAGATTAGCAAATCTTTCTGTTAAATCATTACAAGTAGATCCAAACACAATATCATGAACATAGATTTGAGCAATCAAAATAGTGTCATTTATTCTTTGAATAAATAGAGTTTTATCAACACTTCCCCTTTCAAAATTGTGATCAATCAAAAATTGAGTGAGTCTTTCATTCCAAGCTCTAGGAGCTTGTTTGAGACCATAGAGAGCCTTTTTAAGATAATACACATGATTAGGCTCCTTAGGATCTTCAAACCCTTTAGGTTGCTCAACATAAACTTCTTCTTCTAATATGCCATTTAGAAAAGCACTTTTCACATCCATTTGATATAATTTAAATTTCAAAGAGCAAGCAATGGCAAGTAAGATTCTAATGGATTCAAGTCTAGCAACATGAGCAAATGTTTCTTCAAAGTCTATTCCTTCAATTTGGGAATATCCCTGGGAAACCAGTCTGGCCTTGTTTCTAACTATGGTACCATTTTCATCAAGTTTATTTTTGAAAATCCATTTGGTACCAACAACATTTTTGTCAATAGGCCTAGGTACTAATTCCCATACTCATTTCTAATAAATTGATTTAGCTCTTCTTGCATAGCATTTATCCAACAATCATCAGAGAAAGCTTCATTAACAGTTTTAGGTTCAATGATAGAAGTAAAGCAAAGATAACTAACAATATTTTTCAATTGCCTTCTCGTCTTGACACCAGCCAAAGGATCTCCTAGAATTTGATCCATAGGATGATGTTTCATATTTACTAAGTTCTTAGAGATTAGAGGCTCATCCAGCTTAGCTGTTGGGACTTCTATCTCATCATTATCAGGGTTTTCTTGATTACTGGAATCTTTTAATTTATCATCAATGACAACATTTATAGATTCTTGTATGGCTCCAGTGTTTGTGTTCAAAACTCTGTTTGCACGACTATTTTGAGAATAGCCAATAAAAATGCCTTCATCACTTTTTGAGTCAAATTTACTCAAATGTTCTCTATCCTTGAGAATATAACATTTACTACCAAAAATTTTAAAGTAGCTAATGTTTGGCCTTTCTCATGCCATAATTCATAAGCAGTTTTGTTCAAGCCAGTTCTCAAGTAAACCCTATTTATGATGTAACAAGCTGTATTCACTGCTTCAGCCCATAGATCTCTAGGGAGTTTCTTTCCATGAAACATAACTGTGGCCATCTCTTGTAAAACCCAATTCTTTCTTTCAGCAAATCCATTTTGTTGAGGAGTTTTAGGGGCAGAAAACTCATGGCGAATTCCATACTTATCACAGTATTTTTCAAATCTAGTATTTTCAAATTCACCACCATGATCACTTCTTATTCTAGCAACTGCTCTTCCTTTTTCAACTTGAATTCTTTTCACAATCTTTTTGAATTCAGCATATGCATCAGATTTTTCCCTCAAGAATGCAACCCAAGTAAATCTGGAATAATCATCAACAATAACAAGGAAGTATTTTTTGCCACCTCTACTCTCTTTCTTTGTTGGACCAACCAAGTCCATATGGAGAAGCTCTAAGGATCTAGAAGTCTTCAAGGACTTAGTCATTTTGTGAGAGTTTCTGATTTGTTTACCTTTTTGACACTCTCCACAAACTGTTTTTGACTTCCTGCTAATTTTTGGAAGGCCCTTTACATACTTGTTTAAATTGGACAAGTCTCTATGGTTCACATGTCCAAGCCTTTGATGCCATAATTGGGCTTCATCAAGATGAGCTATGTAACAAGCTGAACTGGATGCTTCTTTGTGATCTATATTACTAAAGGGATGTATACACTTCCTCACATAAAGACACGTGGTGCAACCTCAAATTTTTTGCAATGTCATTTCCGGAGTTGCCCTTATCCCTAAAATCTCTATATCTATTACACACTCAAAATACCTAAAATCTCTCCATCAAGAATAATCTTCCACATTAGAGCATTTGATGTGCTAAATTTATATCAATCAATTCATGGGTCCCGGCCCGCATCATTTGATTTTATGGACGGTTAGAATAAACATGGTAGACCCCATTCATCTGGGTCCCACTTAAAAATATTTGGTCAATTTGTTAGGTCTATGATCATTTGATCCTTTGATATTTCTTAATCAATTCATGGGTCCCATCCCGCATAATATGATTTTATGGACGGTTAGAATAGATATGGTTAAAATAGAGATGGAGGACCCCATTCATTTGGGGGTTTCACTTAAATAGGTTAGGTTTGGTCAATTTATGATGTCTATGATCATTTGATCCTTTGACCTTTATCAAGCAATTCATGGGTCCCAGCCCGCATCATATGGTTTTATGAACGGTTAGAATATAGATGGTGGACTCCATTCATCTTTGGGGTCCCACTTAAATAAATTAGGTTTGGTCAATTTATGAGGACTATGATCATTTGAACTTTATCAATCAATTCATGGGTCCCAGCCCGCATCATATGATTTTATGGACGGTTAGAATAGAGATGGTGGACACCATTCATCTGGGTTTCACTTAAACATATTTGATCAATTTGTTAGGTCTACGATCATTTGATTCTTTGATCTTTTTAAATCAATTCATGGGTCCCATCCCGCATAATATGGTTTTATGGACGGTTAGAATAAAGATGGTGGACCCCATTCATATGGGGGATTCCACTTAAATAGGTTAGGTTTGGTCAATTTGTGAGGTCTATGATCATTTAATACTTTGATCATTATCAAGCAATTCACGGGTCCCAGCCTGCATCAGATTATTTCATGGACGGTTAGAATATAGATGGTGGACCCCATTCATCTTGGGGGTCCCAGTTAAATAGGTCAGGTTTGGTCAATTTGAGAGGTTTATGATCATTTGATCATTTGATCTTTATCAATTAATTCATGGGTCCCGGCCCACATCATTTGATTTTATGGACGGTTAGAATAAAAATGGTAGACCCCATTCATCTGGGTCCCACTTAAAAATATTTGTTCAATTTGTTAGGTCTATGATCATTTGATCATTTGATCTTTCTTAATCAATTCATGGGTCCCATCCCGCATAATATGGTTTTATGGACGGTTAGAATAGATATGGTTAAAATAGAGATGGTGGACCCCATTCATTTGGGGGGTTTCACTTAATTAGGTTAGGTTTGGTCAATTTGTGAGGTCTATGATCATTTGATCCTTTGACCTTTATCAAGCAATTCATGGATCCCAGCCCGCATCATATGGTTTTATGAACGGTTAGAATATAGATGGTGGACTCCATTCATCTTTGGGGTCCCACTTAAATAAATTAGGTTTGGTCAATTTATGAGGACTATGATCATTTGAACTTTATCAATCAATTCATGGGTCCCAGCCCGCATCATATGATTTTATGGACGGTTAGAATAGAGATGGTGGACACCATTCATCTGGGTTTCAATTAAACATATTTGATCAATTTGTTAGGTCTACGATCATTTGATTCTTTGATCTTTTTGAATCAATTCATGGGTCCCATCCCGCATAATATGATTTTATGGACTGTTAGAATAAAGAAGGTGGACCCCATTCATCTGGGGGGTTCCACTTAAATAGGTTAGATTTAGTCAATTTGTGGGGTATATGATCATTTAATACTTTGATCATTATCAAGCAATTCATGGGTCCCAGCCCGCATCAGATTATTTTATGGGCTGTCAGAATATAGATGGTGGACCCATTCATCTTTGGGGTCCCACTTAAATAGGTCACGTTTGGTCAATTTGAGAGGTTTATGATCATTTGATCATTTGATCTTTATCAATCAATTCATGGGTCCCGGCCCACATCATTTAATTTTATGGACGGTTAGAATAAAGATGGTGGACCCCATTCATCTGGGTCCTGCTTAAAAATATTTGGTCAATTTGTTAGGTCTGCGATCATTTGATCCTTTGATCTTTCTTAATCAATTCATGGGTCCCATCCCGCATAATATGGTTTTATGGACGGTTAGAATAGAGATGGTGGACCCCATTCATCTGGGGGTTTCCACTTAAATAGGTTAGGTTTGGTCAATTTGTGAGGTCTATGATCATTTGATCATTTGATCTTTATCAAGCAATTCATGGGTCCCAGCCCGCAGCATATGGTTTTATAGACGGTTAGAATATAGATGGTGGACCCCATTCATCTTGTGGGTCCCACTTAAATAGGCTAGGTTTGGTCAATTTGAGAGGTCTATGATCA
This sequence comes from Litsea cubeba, assembly GCA_012931725.1. Lineage (NCBI taxonomy): Eukaryota > Viridiplantae > Streptophyta > Magnoliopsida > Laurales > Lauraceae > Litsea > Litsea cubeba. The sequence continues at coordinate 61,894,226 of CM022952.1, read as the reverse complement.
TTTCATCATTTGATCTTTATCAATCAATTAATGGGTCCCGGCCAGCAACATTTGATTTTATGGACGGTTAGAATAAAGATGGTGGACCCCATTCATCTGGGTCCCACTTAAATATATTAGGTCAATTTGTTAGGTCTACGATCATTTGATCCTTTGATCTTTCTTAATCAATTCATGGGTCCCATCCTGCATAATATGGTTTTATGGGCGGTTAGAATATAGATGGTGAACCCCATTCATCTTGGGGGTCCCACTTAAATAGGTTAGGTTTGGTCAATTTGAGAGGTCTATGATCATTTGATCATTTGATCTTTATCAATCAATTAATAGGTCCCAGCCCGCATCATATGATTTTATGAACGGTTAGAATAGAGATGATGGACCCCATTCATCTTGGTCCCACTTAAATATATCAGGTCAATTTGTTAGGTTTATGATCATTTGATCTTTCTTAATCAATTCATGCCTCACCTAAAGAATAAAACATTTGGAAAAAAAACATAAAGATCAAATTAGCAACAAAAAAAAGGACTCACAAGTTTACTAATTAATAAATTTATTAAAAATAATTCATATCAGCATGTGTATTTGGTGGTTTCGTGGTTATCCACGGGGTTTTGCTAGTTACCAACAACATAACAGTTTTCTTGATTTCTAAGACCTCTTAGAATCACTTTACAATTTTTAGAAATCTCACAACCATGACTAGTAAAGAAAACGGCATGGTTTTTATCACAAATTTGTGAAATGCTAAGCAAGTTATGTTTCAAACCATCAACACATAAAACATCTTCTATTTTAGGCAAGTTGGGAACATTCAGAGTGCCCTTTCCTATAACTTTAGCAATATTACCATCACCAAAAGTGATAGTTCCACCATCATAATTATTCAATTTGGAGAAGAGTGTTTTATCCCCAGTCATGTGTCTAGAGCACCCACTATCTAGGAACCATACAGATTGGTCTCTCGCTTTAAAAGCTGTGTGAACAAGTAGACTTTTAGGTACCCACATATACCTTTGTGTGTGAGAAGTTCCTCTATGACCTAGAGACACATATTGAAGAAAAGATCTCTTTGGGTTCCTTTTTGTAGATAAAATATTTTTAGAATGATTATAGAATTGAGTTTTTAGCTGATAATTTATTTCATCAATTCATTTGGTTTTTGAGAAAAAAATTAATTGCCTGAGTTTTTCTTTTTAGTTGGTTCCTTTTTCCAGTCATATTTGATATATCTTTTTCTTTCATAGAATTATAAATTAACTTTAGGAATGTTTTGATTAATAGAGGAAGCCTTTCCTTTTATAAATTTAGTAGAGACATCGGGGTTTTGTTTTGATTCTTTGTTGTACCCCAGCCCAGTTTTATCTCTTTGATATTTATCCATTCTAAATAGTTTTTCAAATTTTTCTTCTCCATGAGTAAAAGAATACTCATATTTTTCTTTATACCATATTAGATGGGTGACTTCCTTTTTTAAATTAGTGTTTACCTCTTTAGAGTATCAGTTTCTTTCTTATGATTTCTTATGTATTCACTGGCAATTTGAAATTTAGAGTTGGTTTCATTAAGATCATTGGTTAAGATATTAATTTCACTTGTTAAGGTTTTAACATTGTCTTTTAAAACTTTATTCTTTGCTTCTTATTTTCTTATGATATTAATTAAATTGCAGCTCTCATCATAGAGCCTATTATATGATTCTTGAAGATTTTCATCATTGTCTTCATTATCTGAGCCATCATATTCAGATTCTGGTTCTTCTTCAAATTCTTCAACATCTGAATTTTTATATTCATCCTCGGATTTCTCAAAATGAGATTTTTCAGATGTCTCAATTGATGGATCACATAAACTTCGAGCCATTAAAATAGTGTAATTTTATGTTTCATCTCGATGTGATTCATCTGATTCAGACTCTGATTCAGATGAGTCATCCCATGTTGCCATAAGTGTCTTTTTCTTCCTTTCCATTGGACACTCAGAAGATATATATCCAAGTTTTTTACAGTTATAGTGCCACACCCCGAAACCGGGCCCTGCAGTGATCCGACCTCGAGGTGCGAAATTTTGGGATAAATTGAAACTTTTTGTTATAGTTCCCAAGATCCGCGTGAATGAGGATAATCACATTCCAACACAATCGGAGTATATTTTCGCGGAAGCTAAACATGGTGTTACGACTCGGAATCCGTGGCCATCGGGTTCCGTGTCGCACGCAACCAACCTCATATAGCCATCAAATAAACAGACTGGCATAAATTGTAAACCATAGAACACTGAGCTGGTAGTAACAAATCTATTATTTCCCACATATTCAAATTTCAATTAACAAATGTCTTAATTACAAACCCAATAAAAAGGCTAATAAAGCCATACAACAATATATCCAACTAAAAGAAATACTACCCTCAATGTTAGATACGAACTCCGGTGCCAAACTTGACATCTAAATGATATCAACGGGCAGCCTCTCACGTCAGACCGACGGTCCCACCGCCTCCTCTGATCAAACACCTAAAACCAGAAAGGAAGAAAACTGGCACCAAACAAAAAGGGTCAGACACGACGGTCTGGCAAGCAAATAAACAAATAATATGAAACAAAAGAACATACATAAAACCTGATGAAATCATCGTAAAACCGAATAAATAGTCTAAACAATAATGACAATAAAGCATGCTAAAACGATCGAATGGCAGAACATAAGTATCAAAACGAATGAAGAACAATATCAGATGTACGAATATCTCGAAAAGATAAAAGCCTGCATAAAACATTTAAGCGTCGGAAATATATTTCAAATCCTGAATAATAGTGACAATACAATAAAGATCGATGTCGTAAACATAAAACAAATCAAAGCATAGAAAGTATAACCAGCAATAATCATATACTAAAGTAATATGCAGATAAAACACTGGCAACCACACATAGCTAAATTCTCCTATTACCGAAGTAACAGGAGCACACAGAGCGTAGCCACTGAACGTGGTACTAGTAATAGGATCAGAACCGTAGCCATACAAATGGGACCGGCAGATCAGAAATCAGAACCGTAGCCATACAAATGGGACCGGCAGATAAAACCGTTGCCATGGTCGGTACAGACAGAATCCAAGCTGCAGCTGGCGGACAAATTAAAGATCCCAAGCCGGGTGATCAGCCCGACAAGGTGACCTAAGCCTAGTGGTGCCTTTAGTTTTCAAACTCAAACCGATACAAATCTAACATAATACTAATCCCTTTGGCTCAGGGGCTCACACCACATAGCTCTGGCCCCGTCTTGCCTCGGGGTTTTGTTTTCGAAATCATAGCCTCTTTGGCTCATGGGCTCGCACCACATAGCTCTGGCCCCGTCTTGCCTCGAGGTTTTTATTTTAAATACTAGTCTTATCAAAACAATAGTCTCATCGAAGAAATCCCGAATGTGACAAACATACTCCAATCTCTTTTCAAATCGAATCGGAGAAAACATACGAATATCCATGGTAAACCGTTCAAATACGCATCAAGGTGATTTGTATAAAATCATACGGTCAATCCTTCCGAACGTGGAAAACCACATGATTTTATAACAAATCATCGATGCTATTTAAATTAGTTCACCAAAGAAAACAAATACAAATACAAATACAAATACATTTTTCTGACTTGAAATGGAATGGACAGTGGAGAATGACTTAATGACTTACCAAGGAACCATCTCAATGCACATTTAACCTTTAAAACATTGATTGATAGAAGGTGTGTTTGATGCCAATGAAATCCACAATATTTAAATGAGAAGGTGCGCATTGAGACTCAAACGATTCCCGGGTAATTTCACATACACTCATTTCCACAATGATCCCATTCCCATTTCACAAATTCCAAGTATCACAAAAATCTCAAATCTCTTTAAAACAGGCCATAACTGGCCTTGAACCAAACCCAAAACAATCCTTTAAATCCGGCCCAAACAGACCTTGAAATTAGTTCATAAACTAAACCTTGAATGGCCCACAAAACAAGTTTCAAAACAGCCCAAAACTAAACTTTGAATGGCCCACAAAACATATCTTGAAAACAGCCCAAAGCTAAACATTTATTGGCCCACAAAACAAACTTTAAAAACAGCCCAAGACTAACCTGAACCAGGCCCACAAAACAGATTTTTAAACACAGTCCAAAATTAAACTGAACAGGCCCACAAAACAATTTTTAAAACAGCCCAAAACTGATCCTTAACCAAGCCCACGAAACAAGTTTCAAATCAGTCCAATATCAGGCCCTAAGATGACCCAATAGCAGATTTGTAATGGCTCAAAAACTGACTTGAAACAGGTCCAAGGAAGCCCCAACAATCCGGCCCACAAAACAGTCCAAACTCGGGCCCAAAACAGCCCCGGACTGAGCTAAGCCTCGCTCGAGCGAACCAGGTCCGCTCGAGCGGAGCCCAGACAGTGTCTGGGTCGCTCGAGCGGCCCAGTGGGTCGCTCGAGCGAGGGCCAGGCAGAGCCTGGTCCGCTCGAGCGACCCAGTGGGTCGCTCGAGCGGACTGGGCCTGCCCAGTCCAGCTCGGCAGTTCTGATCTTGCTTTTCTTCTTCCTTCTTTTTGATTCCTTTGATTCATTTTCTTCAATGCTAATTTCCAAGAATTGTTGGGCCCTTCCTTGTCCTTCCAAACTCATCAAACCCATCCATAAATCATTCTAATTGGCCCAAACACAACACTTTTTAAAGCAAAGTTTTCTCCCTTTCATTGAACACCATACTTAACACAAGAGGACTAATTTTTCAAGATAACCAAAGTGAAAACTAAACTCCCAACTCATTGTACAATAGCAACATAAGTGGAAATCAACATAACATTGCTTCATTCATTCAAAGTAAATCCATAATTAATAAAGGATTAGAACATAATGAGGAAAAACCATGAAACCAAACAAGAAACCTACAAACATCATATTAATTGAAAATTTCACTTGCCTTGGTCAAGATAGGAGTAAAATTACTCTCCAAACAATGCCTTAGAGCCTCAAGCTTCAAATCTACAAAAACCCCAAAAATTTTCCCAAGAAAACCCTAAAATGTCAAGATTGGTAAACCTCCAAAGAAAACCCTAGCAAATGGGTTTAAAACACTCCAAATGGAGAGGAAAACAAGAATCTCAAGAAAAGAAGACCATTGCTAACCTTTGGGTGTCCCAAACAAGAAGAAGAGCTTGAAAGATGGATCTTCTCTAGCTCAAACATCTCAAAAATGGCATCTAAGGGAAGCTTGAAAGATGGGGAAGAAGATGAGGAGCTCATTCCTCCATTTAGCATCAAGGAACAAGAGACACAAGAGGAGAGAGGAAGGGGGCTGGGAGAAACCCTAACCCCTCTCTTGTTGCAGGAAATGAGAGAAGAATGGGGAAAGAAAAGAAACCCATGGTGGTTTTAATAGAACAAATGGGCTGGGCCCCATGGGCCCCCAATCTTCACAAGGCTGAAACTCACATTTGTGGGTCCCGAACAAAACGACGAAGAAGACAAAAAACGATCGGCGAAATATCTACTTTCCAAAAAGTATATTTTCCCCAAATTCTGAAATTTTCGAAATTCATGGACAGATTTAGTGAAAATGTCATTTTTGCCCATTTTCCTCGAAAAACGCATTTTCTGATCATCAAATCAAAATGGTCAAAACATGAAAGTTGTTAAACTTCATCAAATGAGTCAAAATATGTCAAATCCAGAATTTTTAGAAATGAAAAGTAATTTCTCATAAAAATACAAATCATATGGACCGGGTCAAACCAAAGTCAACGGTCTACAAAATCTCAAAGACTAAGGAAAAATCTAGTCAAACTCAAAAACAAGATCAAACTAAATCGAATCTCACTTAACAAGCTAAACCACGATTAAAACAATGCTAAACAAAAGGACTGGGGTCGGGATCTTACATCCTCCCCCCCTTAAAACCCATTTGGTCCTCCAAATGGCTAAACCACATAAAAATCAAAAAAATCCAAAAGACAAAAGAAAACACTGACACCCTATGCTAGACCTCGGTGACTGAGAGACTCTCTGATCAAACCCGATGTTGAGATGCACGGTCAACTACATTCTGACTCGGTTGAAGGCTTCACACTGTTCCACATATCTGTTCAAGACATACTCCTCTGACCAAACTAGAGTTCAACAATTCTTCTAAACATCCTTGGTGTCATCTGTAGTTCCTGCACTGGATCATTTCCTTTGCTTATCTCATCAGCGACTGTCGGTCCAAAGAAACTGTAAGTTCTGCCTCTTTCTATCACTTTGGAATCATGTGCCTTAAATCCTTCAAAGCTGTACACGGTGCTCCCGATGCTTGTACAAAGATGTGATCGTAGACATGCCTTCACTGAAAAATCTTCATCCCGAAAATTCTGGAATTCCATACGTTTGCTCTTACTATATTCCTCGAACGCATCATCAGCTTCTGGCCTCCAAGAATGCCGTCAATCCTTCTTCATTCTGAAATCACAACTCCAAATTTCCAATCTTTCTATGCTGTACTCAGAATTCGTGTCCACATCTGATTCTATCTACTTGCTGCTCTTGATCTCTTACCTGATACAGTGTTATCAACAAAAACATATCTGCCAATCTGATGTCAATCCCCGAAGAACTGAAACTTTCAATCCCTGTCTGAATGATGTTGATCTCTCTCGATAACTTTGTCCCCAACTGAACTAGCACACGTCCTGACATTCATCAACCCCTCACTTCCGTACACTTCCAAACTCCAACCATAGGCTAATACCACTCACTCCATTCGATGCAAAATAAATCTTAAAATTTTAAACATGATGACTAAAACAATTACTTAGTTGAATTTCATCATTTTAAAACATAGTAGAAGCTGAACTTCCAAATTATCAAATAAAACTTAATAAAGAAGGTTTATCAAAGTTTGAACATGAACAACATTATTCGTTTTGAAATTCATATTTTCATAATCCAACAAATCCTTGAAATACTCAACAACCTCAAATTAGGATTTTCAAAAATAAATCAAATTCATGTAGTATGACCATACATCAAATTTTATTGGAATCCATTTCCAACCAAACATGTACAAAATTTTAAAATCGTCAAGGTTTTGAAATGTAGATGTCAACATTTAAGAGAATTAAAACAAGAGCAAAATTCTAAGGTCATTGTAAAACAATATCTTAAGGAGATTAAATAAAAATTCGAAACACAATCCTTATGAAAACAAAATCATGTGACTCCTGGAAAGAGTATGATAACATAGTTTATTTCAAAATAAGCCTTAAAGAAGAAACATAAATCCATTGTTTAAACACTGCACGGATAAATCATAGACATTAAGGAAGAAATGTAATAAAAGATGAAAACATCACGAAAATCATTCTCACCAAAAAAAAGAGGCATCGCCATAGCTGAGGTATACACTTGCATCTGCACGTTGTCCAATCCAATACCCTGTAGTCGGTGAAGTCCACAACGTTTCCTCTGCTGCCAGAAATTATCTTGACCACAACGAACCATCCACTTGGTATTGCCTCAGAAAAACTACACTGGCTAAGCTACAAGCCCTGAAATTCTCAGCCAAATCCATGACAAGGCTCGTCGAATCCGGGAAATCCCTGAGTTTCTGGCACTAGCTTCCAATCTTACTAACTAAGGATCACTTCTCCTTCATAGAACCAATAGCTGATACGCCTCTTGCAGTCCTTCATCTTGGAAAGATGGTCTGAGTTCACCCAAGATCCACCTTTACTTACCTTAGTACGCTGCATGACAATCCTTGATTAGCTGAAAGGGGATCTTCAACTACTGCTCGAGTCCAACTATGACGGGCAAACGCACAAGTCTTCTCTCAATAATCACATTGAAGATGCTGAAGGCTGAAAGTCTGCTGATGTTCTCCGAAAACAACATACTAAGTCCAGAGGGTTCTCAGTCTCCGACACAAGTATAGACAAAAGACACTGAACAAGAGTATGGAGACTTTAAATTCTCCACCACTAAGGAGGAAAATTTGGTCATCCAAATCTCCTAACAACAGAACTAAAAGAAAAGACAAGCAAAATCTCCCGAACTGAAAGAAAAGCCGACTCAAATCCAAAGAAACAAAGACACGAGAAAACAATCGACACAATCTAACGAATCCTCACCACACGTCTTAATGTCTCTAGAGTATTTTATTTCCTAGAAACTAACCAGCTCTGATACCAAACCTGTCACACCCCGAAACCGGGCCCTGCAGTGATCCGACCTCGGGGTGCGAAATTTTGGGATAAATTGAAACTTTTTGTTATAGTTCCCAAGATCCGCGTGAATGAGGATAATCACATTCCAACACAATCGGAGTATATTTTCGCGGAAGCTAAACATGGTGTTACGACTCGGAATCCGTGGCCATCGGGTTCCGTGTCGCACGCAACCAACCTCATATAGCCATCAAATAAACAGACTGGCATAAATTGTAAACCATAGAACACTGAGCTGGTAGTAACAAATCTATTATTTCCCACATATTCAAATTTCAATTAACAAATGTCTTAATTACAAACCCAATAAAAAGGCTAATAAAGCCATACAACAATATATCCAACTAAAAGAAATACTACCCTCAATGTTAGATACGAACTCCGGTGCCAAACTTGACATCTAAATGATATCAACGGGCAGCCTCTCACGTCAGACCGGCGGTCCCACCGCCTCCTCTGATCAAACACCTAAAACCAGAAAGGAAGAAAACTGGCACCAAACAAAAAGGGTCAGACACGACGGTCTGGCAAGCAAATAAACAAATAATATGAAACAAAAGAACATACATAAACCTGATTGAAATCATCGTAAAACCGAATAAATAGTCTAAACAATAATGACAATAAAGCATGCTAAAACGATCGAATGGCAGAACATAAGTATCAAAACGAATGAAGAACAATATCAGATGTACGAATATCTCGAAAAGATAAAAGCATGCATAAAACATTTAAGCGTCGGAATACATTTCAAATCCTGAATAATAGTGACAATACAATAAAGATCGATGTCGTAAACATAAAACAAATCAAAGCATAGAAAGTATAACCAGCAAGAATCATATACTAAAGTAATATGCAGATAAAACACTGGCAACCACACATAGCTAAATTCTCCTATTACCGAAGTAACAGGAGCACACAGAGCGTAGCCACTGAACGTGGTACTAGTAATAGGATCAGAACCGTAGCCATACAAATGGGAACCGGCAGATCAGAAATCAGAACCGTAGCCATACAAATGGGACCGGCAGATAAAACCGTTGCCATGGTCGGTACAGACAGAATCCAAGCTGCAGCTGGCGGACAAATTAAAGATCCCAAGCCGGGTGATCAGCCCGACAAGGTGACCTAAGCCAAGTGGTGCCTTTAGTTTTCAAACTCAAACCGATACAAATCTAACATAATACTAATCCCTTTGGCTCAGGGGCTCACACCACATAGCTCTGGCCCCGTCTTGCCTCGGGGTTTTGTTTTCGAAATCATAGCCTCTTTGGCTCATGGGCTCGCACCACATAGCTCTGGCCCCGTCTTGCCTCGAGGTTTTTTATTTTCAAATACTAGTCTTATCAAAACAATAGTCTCATCGAAGAAATCCCGAATGTGACAAACATACTCCAATCTCTTTTCAAATCGAATCGGAGAAAACATACGAATATCCATGGTAAACCGTTCAAATACGCATCAAGGTGATTTGTATAAAATCATACGGTCAATTCCTTCCGAACGTGGAAAACCACATGATTTTATAACAAATCTCGATGCTATTTAAATTAGTTCACCAAAGAAAACAATACAAATACAAATACAAATACAAATACAAATACATTTTTCTGACTTGAAATGGAATGGACAGTGGAGAATGACTTAATGACTTTACCAAGGAACCATCTCAATGCACATTTAACCTTTAAACATTGATTGATAGAAGGTGTGTTTGATGCCAATGAAAATCCACAATATTTAAATGAGAAGGTGCGCATTGAGACTCAAACGATTCCCGGGTAATTTCACATACACTCATTTCCACAATGATCCCATTCCCATTTCACAAATTCCAAGTATCACAAAAATCTCAAATCTCTTTAAAACAGGCCCATAACTGGCCTTGAACCAAACCCAAAACAATCCTTTAAATCCGGCCCAAACAGACCTTGAAATTAGTTCATAAACTAAACCTTGAATGGCCCACAAAACAAGTTTCAAAACAGCCCAAAACTAAACTTTGAATGGCCCACAAAACATATCTTGAAAACAGCCCAAAGCTAAACATTTATTGGCCCACAAAACAAACTTTAAAAACAGCCCAAGACTAACCTGAACCAGGCCCACAAAACAGATTTTTAAACACAGTCCAAAATTAAACTGAACAGGCCCACAAAATAATTTTTAAAACAGCCCAAAACTGATCCTTAACCAAGCCCACGAAACAAGTTTCAATCAGTCCAATATCAGGCCCTAAGATGACCCAATAGCAGATTTGTAATGGCTCAAAAACTGACTTGAAACAGGTCCAAGGAAGCCCCAACAATCCAGCCCACAAAACAGTCCAAACTCGGGCCCAAAACAGCCCCGGACTGAGCTGGGCCTCGCTCGAGCGAACCAGGTCCGCTCGAGCGGAGCCCAGACAGTGTCTGGGTCGCTCGAGCGGCCCAGTGGGTCGCTCGAGCGAGGGCCAGGCAGAGCCTGGTCCGCTCGAGCGACCCAGTGGGTCGCTCGAGCGGACTGGGCCTGCCCAGTCCAGCTCGGCAGTTCTGATCTTGCTTTTCTTCTTCCTTCTTTTTGATTCCTTTGATTCATTTTCTTCAATGCTAATTTCCAAGAATTGTTGGGCCCTTCCTTGTCCTTCCAAACTCATCAAACCCATCCATAAATCATTCTAATTGGCCCAAACACAACACTTTTTAAAGCAAAGTTTTCTCCCTTTCATTGAACACCATACTTAACACAAAGAGGACTAATTTTTCAAGATGACCAAAGTGAAAACTAAACTCCCAACTCATTGTACAATAGCAACATAAGTGGAAATCAACATAACATTGCTTCATTCATTCAAAGTAAATCCATAATTAATAAAGGATTAGAACATAATGAGGAAAAACCATGAAACCAAACAAGAAACCTACAAACATCATATTAATTGAAAATTTCACTTGCCTTGGTCAAGATAGGAGTAAAATTACTCTCCAAACAATGCCTTAGAGCCTCAAGCTTCAAATCTACAAAAACCCCAAAAATTTTCCCAAGAAAACCCTAAAATGTCAAGATTGGTAAACCTCCAAAGAAAACCCTAGCAAATGGGTTTAAAACACTCCAAATGGAGAGGAAAACAAGAATCTCAAGAAAAGAAGACCATTGCTAACCTTTGGGTGTCCCAAACAAGAAGAAGAGCTTGAAAGATGGATCTTCTCTAGCTCAAACATCTCAAAAATGGCATCTAAGGGAAGCTTGAAAGATGGGGAAGAAGATGAGGAGCTCATTCCTCCATTTAGCATCAAGGAACAAGAGACACAAGAGGAGAGAGGAAGGGGGCTGGGAGAAACCCTAACCCCTCTCTTGTTGCAGGAAATGAGAGAAGAATGGGGAAAGAAAAGAAACCCATGGTGGTTTTATAGAACAAATGGGCTGGGCCCCATGGGCCCCCAATCTTCACAAAGGCTGAAACTCACATTTGTGGGTCCCCGAACGAAAACGACGAAGAAGACAAAACGATCGGAGAAATATCTACTTTCCAAAAGTATATTTTCCCCAATTTCTGAAATTTTCGAAATTCATGGACAGATTTAGTGAAAATGTCATTTTTTGCCCATTTTTCCTCGAAAAAACGCATTTTCTGATCATCAAATCAAAATGGTCAAAACATGAAAGTTGTTAAACTTCATCAAATGAGTCAAAATATGTCAAATCCAGAATTTTTAGAAATGAAAAGTAATTTCTCATAAAAATACAAATCATATGGACCGGGTCAACCAAAGTCAAACGGTCTACAAAATCTCAAAGACTAAGGAAAAATCTAGTCAAACTCAAAAACAAGATCAAACTAAATCAAATCTCACTTAACAAGCTAAACCACGATTAAAACAATGCTAAACAAAAGGACTGGGGTCGGGATCTTACATCATCCCCCCCGTAAAACCCATTGGGTCCTCCAAATGGCTAAACCACATAAAAATCAAAAAAATCCAAAAGACAAAAGAAAACACTGACACCCTATGCTAGACCTCGGTGACTGAGAGACTCTCTGATCAAACCCGATGTTGAGATGCACGGTCAACTACATTCTGACTCGGTTGAAGGCTTCACACTGTTCCACATATCTGTTCAAGACATACTCCTCTGACCAAACTAGAGTTCAACAATTCTTCTAAACATCCTTGGTGTCATCTGTAGTTCCTGCACTGGATCATTTCCTTTGCTTATCTCGTCAGCGACTGTCGGTCCAAAGAACTGTAAGTTCTGCCTCTTTCTAATACTTTGGAATCATGTGCCTTAAGTCCTTCAAAGCTGTACACGGTGCTCTTGACGCTTGTACGAAGATGTGATCGTAGACATGCCTTCACTGAAAAATCTTCATCCCGAAAATTCTGGAATTCCATACGTTTGCTCTTACTATATTCCTCGAACGCATCATCAGCTTCTGGCCTCCAAGAATGCCGTCAATCCTTCTTCATTCTGAAATCACAACTCCAAATTTCCAATCTTTCTATGCTGTACTCAGAATTCGTGTCCACATCTGATTCTATCTACTTGCTGCTCTTGATCTCTTACCTGATACAGTGTTATCAACAAAAACATATCTGCCAATCTGATGTCAATCCCGAAGAACTGAAACTTCAATCCCTGTCTTGAATGATGTTGATTCTCTCGTAACTTTGTCCCCAACTGAACTAGCACACGTCCTTGACATTCATCAACCCCTCACTTCCGTACACTTCCAAACTCCAACCATAGGCTAATACCACTCACTCCATTCGATGCAAAACAAATCTTAAAATTTTAAACATGATGACTAAAACAATTACTTAGTTGAAATTTCATCATTTAAAACATAGTAGAAGCTGAACTTCCAAATTATCAAATAAAACTTAATAAAGAAGGTTTATCAAAGTTTGAACATGAAACAACATTATTCGTTTTGAAATTCATATTTTCATAATCCAACAAATCCTTGAAATACTCAACAACCTCAAATTAGGATTTTCAAAAATAAATCAATTCATGTAGTATGACCATACATCAAATTTTATTGGAATCCATTTCCAACCAAACATGTACAAAATTTTAAAATCGTCAAGGTTTTGAAATGTAGATGTCAACATTTAAGAGAATTAAAACAAGAGCAAAATTCTAAGGTCATTGTAAAACAATATCTTAAGGAGATTAAATAAAAATTCGAAACACAATCCTTATGAAAACAAAATCATGTGACTCCTGGAAAAGTATGATAACATAGTTTATTTCAAAATAAGCCTTAAAGAAGAAACATAAATCCATTGTTTAAACACTGCACGGATAAATCATAGACATTAAGGAAGAATGTAATAAAGATGAAAACATCACGAAAATCATTCTCACCAAAAAAAAGAGGCATCGCCATAGCTGAGGTATACACTTGCATCTGCACGTTGTCCAATCCAATACCCTGTAAGTCGGTGAAGTCCACAACGTTTCCTCTGCTGCCAGAAATTATCTTGACCACAACGAACCATCCACTTGGTATTGCCTCAGAAAACTACACTGGCTAAGCTACAAGCCCTGAAAATTCTCAGCCAAATCCATGACAAGGCTCGTCGAATCCGGGAAATCCCTGAGTTTCTGGCACTAGCTTCCAATCTTACTAACTAAGGATCACTTCTCCCTTCATAGAACCAATAGCTGATACGCCTCTTGCAGTCCTTCATCTTGGAAAGATGGTCTGAGTTCACCCAAGATCCACCTTTACTTACCTTAGTACGCTGCATGACAATCCTTGATTAGCTGAAAGGGGATCTTCAACTATGCTCGAGTCCAACTATGACGGGCAAACGCACAAGTCTTCTCTCAATAATCACATTGAAGATGCTGAAGGCTGAAAGTCTGCTGATGTTCTCCGAAAACAACATACTAAGTCCAGAGGGTTCTCAGTCTCCGACACAAGTATAGACAAAAGACACTGAACAAGAGTATGGAGACTTTAAATTCTCCACCACTAAGGAGGAAAATTTGGTCATCCAAATCTCCTAACAACAGAACTAAAAGAAAAGACAAGCAAAATCTCCCGAACTGAAAGAAAAGCCGACTCAAATCCAAAGAAACAAAGACACGAGAAAACAAATCGACACAATCTAACGAATCCTCACCACACGTCTTAATGTCTCTAGAGTATTTTATTTCCTAGAAACTAACCAGCTCTGATACCAAACCTGTCACACCCCGAAACCGGGCCCTGCAGTGATCCGACCTCGGGGTGCGAAATTTTGGGATAATTGAAACTTTTTGTTATAGTTCCCAAGATCCGCGTGAATGAGGATAATCACATTCCATCACGATCAGAGTATATTTTCGCGGAAGCTAAACATGGTGTTACGACTCGGAATCCGTGGCCATCGGGTTCCGTGTCGCACGCAACCAACCTCATATAGCCATCAAATAAACAGACTGGCATAAATTGTAAACCATAGAACACTGAGCTGGTAGTAACAAATCTATTATTTCCCACATATTCAAATTTCAATTAACAAATGTCTTAATTACAAACCCAATAAAAAGGCTAATAAAGCCATACAACAATATATCCAACTAAAAGAAATACTACCCTCAATGTTAGATACGAACTCCGGTGCCAAACTTGACATCTAAATGATATCAACGGGCAGCCTCTCACGTCAGACCGGCGGTCCCACCGCCTCCTCTGATCAAACACCTAAAACCAGAAAGAAGAAAACTGGCACCAAACAAAAAGGGTCAGACACGACGGTCTGGCAAGCAAATAAACAAATAATATGAAACAAAAGAACATACATAAAACCTGATGAAATCATCGTAAAACCGAATAAATAGTCTAAACAATAATGACAATAAAGCATGCTAAAACGATCGAATGGCAGAACATAAGTATCAAAACGAATAAAGAACAATATCAGATGTACGAATATCTCGAAAAGATAAAGCATGCATAAAACATTTAAGCGTCGGAAATACATTTCAAATCCTGAATAATAGTGACAATACAATAAAGATCGATGTCGTAAACATAAAACAAATCAAAGCATAGAAAGTATAACCAGCAAGAATCATATACTAAAGTAATATGCAGATAAAACACTGGCAACCACACATAGCTAAATTCTCCTATTACCGAAGTAACAGGAGCACACAGAGCGTAGCCACTGAACGTGGTACTAGTAATAGGATCAGAACCGTAGCCATACAAATGGGACCGGCAGATCAGAAATCAGAACCGTAGCCATACAAATGGGACCGGCAGATAAAACCGTTGCCATGGTCGGTACAGACAGAATCCAAGCTGCAGCTGGCGGACAAATTAAAGATCCCAAGCCGGGTGATCAGCCCGACAAGGTGACCTAAGCCAAGTGGTGCCTTTAGTTTTCAAACTCAAACCGATACAAATCTAACATAATACTAATCCCTTTGGCTCAGGGGCTCACACCACATAGCTCTGGCCCCGTCTTGCCTCGGGGTTTTGTTTTCGAAATCATAGCCTCTTTGGCTCATGGGCTCGCACCACATAGCTCTGGCCCCGTCTTGCCTCGAGGTTTTTATTTTCAAATACTAGTCTTATCAAAACAATAGTCTCATCGAAGAAATCCCGAATGTGACAAACATACTCCAATCTCTTTTCAAATCGAATCGGAGAAAACATACGAATATCCATGGTAAACCGTTCAAATACGCATCAAGGTGATTTGTATAAAATCATACGGTCAATCCTTCCGAACGTGGAAAACCACATGATTTTATAACAAATCATCGATGCTATTTAAATTAGTTCACCAAGAAAACAAATACAAATACAAATACAAATACAAATACAAATACATTTTTCTGACTTGAAATGGAATGGACAGTGGAGAATGACTTAATGACTTACCAAGGAACCATCTCAATGCACATTTAACCTTTAAACATTGATTGATAGAAGGTGTGTTTGATGCCAATGAAAATCCACAATATTTAAATGAGAAGGTGCGCATTGAGACTCAAACGATTCCCGGGTAATTTCACATACACTCATTTCCACAATGATCCCATTCCCATTTCACAAATTCCAAGTATCACAAAAATCTCAAATCTCTTTAAAACAGGCCCATAACTGGCCTTGAACCAAACCCAAAACAATCCTTTAAATCCGGCCCAAACAGACCTTGAAATTAGTTCATAAACTAAACCTTGAATGGCCCACAAAACAAGTTTCAAAACAGCCCAAAACTAAACTTTGAATGGCCCACAAAACATATCTTGAAAACAGCCCAAAGCTAAACATTTATTGGCCCACAAAACAAACTTTAAAAACAGCCCAAGACTAACCTGAACCAGGCCCACAAAACAGATTTTTAAACACAGTCCAAAATTAAACTGAACAGGCCCACAAAATAATTTTTAAAACAACCCAAAACTGATCCTTAACCAAGCCCACGAAACAAGTTTCAAATCAGTCCAATATCAGGCCCTAAGATGACCCAATAGCAGATTTGTAATGGCTCAAAAACTGACTTGAAACAGGTCCAAGGAAGCCCCAACAATCCAGCCCACAAAACAGTCCAAACTCGGGCCCAAAACAGCCCCGGACTGAGCTGGGCCTCGCTCGAGCGAACCAGGTCCGCTCGAGCGGAGCCCAGACAGTGTCTGGGTCGCTCGAGCGGCCCAGTGGGTCGCTCGAGCGAGGGCCAGGCAGAGCCTGGTCCGCTCGAGCGACCCAGTGGGTCGCTCGAGCGGACTGGGCCTGCCCAGTCCAGCTCGGCAGTTCTGATCTTGCTTTTCTTCTTCCTTCTTTTTGATTCCTTTGATTCATTTTCTTCAATGCTAATTTCCAAGAATTGTTGGGCCCTTCCTTGTCCTTCCAAACTCATCAAACCCATCCATAAATCATTCTAATTGGCCCAAACACAACACTTTTTAAAGCAAAGTTTTCTCCCTTTCATTGAACACCATACTTAACACAAGAGGACTAATTTTTCAAGATGACCAAAGTGAAAACTAAACTCCCAACTCATTGTACAATAGCAACATAAGTGGAAATCAACATAACATTGCTTAATTCATTCAAAGTAAATCCATAATTAATAAAGGATTAGAACATAATGAGGAAAAACCATGAAACCAAACAAGAAACCTACAAACATCATATTAATTGAAAATTTCACTTGCCTTGGTCAAGATAGGAGTAAAATTACTCTCCAAACAATGCCTTAGAGCCTCAAGCTTCAAATCTACAAAAACCCCAAAAATTTTCCCAAGAAAACCCTAAAATGTCAAGATTGGTAAACCTCCAAAGAAAACCCTAGCAAATGGGTTTAAAACACTCCAAATGGAGAGGAAAACAAGAATCTCAAGAAAAGAAGACCATTGCTAACCTTTGGGTGTCCCAAACAAGAAGAAGAGCTTGAAAGATGGATCTTCTCTAGCTCAAACATCTCAAAAATGGCATCTAAGGGAAGCTTGAAAGATGGGGAAGAAGATGAGGAGCTCATTCCTCCATTTAGCATCAAGGAACAAGAGACACAAGAGGAGAGAGGAAGGGGGCTGGGAGAAACCCTAACCCCTCTCTTGTTGCAGGAAATGAGAGAAGAATGGGGAAAGAAAAGAAACCCATGGTGGTTTTATAGAACAAATGGGCTGGGCCCCATGGGCCCCCAATCTTCACAAGGCTGAAACTCACATTTGCGGGCCCCGAACGAAAACGACGAAGAAGACAAAAACGATCGGAGAAATATCTACTTTCCAAAAAGTATATTTTCCCCAATTTCTGAAATTTTCGAAATTCATGGACAGATTTAGTGAAAATGTCATTTTTGCCCATTTTCCTCGAAAAACGCATTTTCTGATCATCAAATCAAAATGGTCAAAACATGAAAGTTGTTAAACTTCATCAAATGAGTCAAAATATGTCAAATCCAGAATTTTTAGAAATGAAAAGTAATTTCTCATAAAAATACAAATCATATGGACCGGGTCAAACCAAAGTCAACGGTCTACAAAATCTCAAAGACTAAGGAAAAATCTAGTCAAACTCAAAAACAAGATCAAACTAAATCAAATCTCACTTAACAAGCTAAACCACGATTAAAACAATGCTAAACAAAAGGACTGGGGTCGGGATCTTACATCCTCCCCCCCTTAAAACCCATTTGGTCCTCCAAATGGCTAAACCACATAAAAATCAAAAAAATCCAAAAGACAAAAGAAAACACTGACACCCTATGCTAGACCTCGGTGACTGAGAGACTCTCTGATCAAACCCGATGTTGAGATGCACGGTCAACTACATTCTGACTCGGTTGAAGGCTTCACACTGTTCCACATATCTGTTCAAGACATACTCCTCTGACCAAACTAGAGTTCAACAATTCTTCTAAACATCCTTGGTGTCATCTGTAGTTCCTGCACTGGATCATTTCCTTTGCTTATCTCGTCAGCGACTGTCGGTCCAAAGAACTGTAAGTTCTGCCTCTTTCTAATACTTTGGAATCATGTGCCTTAAGTCCTTCAAAGCTGTACACGGTGCTCTTGACGCTTGTACGAAGATGTGATCGTAGACATGCCTTCACTGAAAAATCTTCATCCCGAAAATTCTGGAATTCCATACGTTTGCTCTTACTATATTCCTCGAACGCATCATCAGCTTCTGGCCTCCAAGAATGCCGTCAATCCTTCTTCATTCTGAAATCACAACTCCAAATTTCCAATCTTTCTATGCTGTACTCAGAATTCGTGTCCACATCTGATTCTATCTACTTGCTGCTCTTGATCTCTTACCTGATACAGTGTTATCAACAAAAACATATCTGCCAATCTGATGTCAATCCCCGAAGAACTGAAACTTTCAATCCCTGTCTTGAATGATGTTGATTCTCTCGTAACTTTGTCCCCAACTGAACTAGCACACGTCCTGACATTCATCAACCCCTCACTTCCGTACACTTCCAAACTCCAACCAAAGGCTATTACCACCCATTCCATTCGATGCAAAACAAATCTTAAAATTTAAACATGATGACTAAAACAATTACTTAGTTGAATTTCATCATTTTAAAACATAGTAGAGGCTGAACTTCCAAATTATCAAATAAAACTTAATAAATAAAGTTTATCAAAGTTTGAACATGAAACAACATTATTCGTTTTGAAATTCATATTTTCATAATCCAACAAATCCTTGAAATACTCAACAACCTCAAATTAGGATTTTCAAAAATAAATCAAATTCATGTAGTATGACCATACATCAAATTTTATTGGAATCCATTTCCAACCAAACATGTACAAAATTTTAAAATCGTCAAGGTTTTGAAATGTAGATGTCAACATTTAAGAGAATTAAAACAAGAGCAAAATTCTAAGGTCATTGTAAAACAATATCTTAAGGAGATTAAATAAAAATTCGAAACACAATCCTTATGAAAACAAAATCATGTGACTCCTGGAAAGAGTATGATAACATAGTTTATTTCAAAATAAGCCTTAAAGAAGAAACATAAATCCATTGTTTAAACACTGCACGGATAAATCATAGACATTAAGGAAGAAATGTAATAAAAGATGAAAACATCACGAAAATCATTCTCACCAAAAAAAAGAGGCATCGCCATAGCTGAGGTATACACTTGCATCTGCACGTTGTCCAATCCAATACCCTGTAAGTCGGTAAAGTCCACAACGTTTCCTCTGCTGCCAGAAATTATCTTGACCACAATGAACCATCCACTTGGTATTGCCTCAGAAAACTACACTGGCTAAGCTACAAGCCCTGAAAATTCTCAGCCAAATCCATGACAAGGCTCGTCGAATCCGGGAAATCCCTGAGTTTCTGGCACTAGCTTCCAATCTTACTAACTAAGGATCACTTCTCCCTTCATAGAACCAATAGCTGATACGCCTCTTGCAGTCCTTCATCTTGGAAAGATGGTCTGAGTTCACCCAAGATCCACCTTTACTTACCTTAGTACGCTGCATGACAATCCTTGATTAGCTGAAAGGGGATCTTCAACTACTGCTCGAGTCCAACTATGACGGGCAAACGCACAAGTCTTCTCTCAATAATCACATTGGAGATGCTGAAGGCTGAAAGTCTGCTGATGTTCTCCGAAAACAACATACTAAGTCCAGAGGGTTCTCAGTCTCCGACACAAGTATAGACAAAAGACACTGAACAAGAGTATGGAGACTTTAAATTCTCCACCACTAAGGAGGAAAATTTGGTCATCCAAATCTCCTAACAACAGAACTAAAAGAAAAGACAAGCAAAATCTCCCGAACTGAAAGAAAAGCCGACTCAAATCCAAAGAAACAAAGACACGAGAAAACAAATCGACACAATCTAACGAATCCTCACCACACGTCTTAATGTCTCTAGAGTATTTTATTTCCTAGAAACTAACCAGCTCTGATACCAAACCTGTCACACCCCGAAACCGGGCCCTGCAGTGATCCGACCTCGGGGTGCGAAATTTTGGGATAAATTGAAACTTTTTGTTATAGTTCCCAAGATCCGCGTGAATGAGGATAATCACATTCCAACACAATCGGAGTATATTTTCGCGGAAGCTAAACATGGTGTTACGACTCGGAATCCGTGGCCATCGGGTTCCGTGTCGCACGCAACCAACCTCATATAGCCATCAAATAAACAGACTGGCATAAATTGTAAACCATAGAACACTGAGCTGGTAGTAACAAATCTATTATTTCCCACATATTCAAATTTCAATTAACAAATGTCTTAATTACAAACCCAATAAAAAGGCTAATAAAGCCATACAACAATATATCCAACTAAAAGAAATACTACCCTCAATGTTAGATACGAACTCCGGTGCCAAACTTGACATCTAAATGATATCAACGGGCAGCCTCTCACGTCAGACCGGCGGTCCCACCGCCTCCTCTGATCAAACACCTAAAACCAGAAAAGAAGAAAACTGGCACCAAACAAAAAGGGTCAGACACGACGGTCTGGCAAGCAAATAAACAAATAATATGAAACAAAAGAACATACATAAAACCTGATGAAATCATCGTAAAACCGAATAAATAGTCTAAACAATAATGACAATAAAGCATGCTAAAACGATCGAATGGCAGAACATAAGTATCAAAACGAATGAAGAACAATATCAGATGTACGAATATCTCGAAAAGATAAAAGCATGCATAAAACATTTAAGCGTCGGAAATACATTTCAAATCCTGAATAATAGTGACAATACAATAAAGATCGATGTCGTAAACATAAAACAAATCAAAGCATAGAAAGTATAACCAGCAAGAATCATATACTAAAGTAATATGCAGATAAAACACTGGCAACCACACATAGCTAAATTCTCCTATTACCGAAGTAACAGGAGCACACAGAGCGTAGCCACTGAATGTGGTACTAGTAATAGGATCAGAACCGTAGCCATACAAATGGGACCGGCAGATCAGAAATCAGAACCGTAGCCATACAAATGGGACCGGCAGATAAAACCGTTGCCATGGTCGGTACAGACAGAATCCAAGCTGCAGCTGGCGGACAAATTAAAGATCCCAAGCCGGGTGATCAGCCCGACAAGGTGACCTAAGCCTAGTGGTGCCTTTAGTTTTCAAACTCAAACCGATACAAATCTAACATAATACTAATCCCTTTGGCTCAGGGGCTCACACCACATAGCTCTGGCCCCTTCTTGCCTCGGGGTTTTGTTTTCGAAATCATAGCCTCTTTGGCTCATGGGCTCGCACCACATAGCTCTGGCCCCGTCTTGCCTCGAGGTTTTTTATTTTCAAATACTAGTCTTATCAAAACAATAGTCTCATCGAAGAAATCCCGAATGTGACAAACATACTCCAATCTCTTTTCAAATCGAATCGGAGAAAACATACGAATATCCATGGTAAACCGTTCAAATACGCATCAAGGTGATTTGTATAAAATCATACGGTCAATCCTTCCGAACGTGGAAAACCACATGATTTTATAACAAATCATCGATGCTATTTAAATTAGTTCACCAAAGAAAACAAATACAAATACAAATACAAATACAAATACATTTTTCTGACTTGAAATGGAATGGACAGTGGAGAATGACTTAATGACTTACCAAGGAACCATCTCAATGCACATTTAACCTTTAAACATTGATTGATAGAAGGTGTGTTTGATGCCAATGAAAATCCACAATATTTAAATGAGAAGGTGCGCATTGAGACTCAAACGATTCCCGGGTAATTTCACATACACTCATTTCCACAATGATCCCATTCCCATTTCACAAATTCCAAGTATCACAAAAATCTCAAATCTCTTTAAAACAGGCCCATAACTGGCCTTGAACCAAACCCAAAACAATCCTTTAAATCCGGCCCAAACAGACCTTGAAATTAGTTCATAAACTAAACCTTGAATGGCCCACAAAACAAGTTTCAAAACAGCCCAAAACTAAACTTTGAATGGCCCACAAAACATATCTTGAAAACAGCCCAAAGCTAAACATTTATTGGCCCACAAAACAAACTTTAAAAACAGCCCAAGACTAACCTGAACCAGGCCCACAAAACAGATTTTTAAACACAGTCCAAAATTAAACTGAACAGGCCCACAAAACAATTTTTAAAACAGCCCAAAACTGATCCTTAACCAAGCCCACGAAACAAGTTTCAAATCAGTCCAATATCAGGCCCTAAGATGACCCAATAGCAGATTTGTAATGGCTCAAAAACTGACTTGAAACAGGTCCAAGGAAGCCCCAACAATCCGGCCCACAAAACAGTCCAAACTCGGGCCCAAAACAGCCCCGGACTGAGCTGGGCCTCGCTCGAGCGAACCAGGTCCGCTCGAGCGGAGCCCAGACAGTGTCTGGGTCGCTCGAGCGAGGGCCAGGCAGAGCCTGGTCCGCTTGAGCGACCCAGTGGGTCGCTCGAGCGGACTGGGCCTGCCCAGTCCAGCTCGGCAGTTCTGATCTTGCTTTTCTTCTTCCTTCTTTTTGATTCCTTTGATTCATTTTCTTCAATGCTAATTTCCAAGAATTGTTGGGCCCTTCCTTGTCCTTCCAAACTCATCAAACCCATCCATAAATCATTCTAATTGGCCCAAACACAACACTTTTTAAAGCAAAGTTTTCTCCCTTTCATTGAACACCATACTTAACACAAGAGGACTAATTTTTCAAGATGACCAAAGTGAAAACTAAACTCCCAACTCATTGTACAATAGCAACATAAGTGGAAATCAACATAACATTGCTTCATTCATTCAAAGTAAATCCATAATTAATAAAGGATTAGAACATAATGAGGAAAAACCATGAAACCAAACAAGAAAGCTACAAACATCATATTAATTGAAAATTTCACTTGCCTTGGTCAAGATAGGAGTAAAATTACTCTCCAAACAATGCCTTAGAGCTTCAAGCTTCAAATCTACAAAAACCCCAAAAATTTTCCCAAGAAAACCCTAAAATGTCAAGATTGGTAAACCTCCAAAGAAAACCCTAGCAAATGGGTTTTAAAACACTCCAAATGGAGAGGAAAACAAGAATCTCAAGAAAAGAAGACCATTGCTAACCTTTGGGTGTCCCAAACAAGAAGAAGAGCTTGAAAGATGGATCTTCTCTAGCTCAAACATCTCAAAAATGGTATCTAAGGGAAGCTTGAAAGATGGGGAAGAAGATGAGGAGCTCATTCCTCCATTTAGCATCAAGGAACAAGGGACACAAGAGGAGAGAGGAAGGGGCTGGGAGAAACCCTAACCCCTCTCTTGTTGCAGGAAATGAGAGAAGAATGGGGAAAGAAAAGAAACCCATGGTGGTTTTATAGAACAAATGGGCTGGGCCCCATGGGCCCCCAATCTTCACAAGGCTGAAACTCACATTTGTGGGTCCCGAACGAAAACGACGAAGAAGACAAAAACGATCGGCGAAATATCTACTTTCCAAAAAGTATATTTTCCCCAAATTCTGAAATTTTCGAAATTCATGGACAGATTTAGTGAAAATGTCATTTTTGCCCATTTTCCTCGAAAAACGCATTTTCTGATCATCAAATCAAAATGGTCAAAACATGAAAGTTGTTAAACTTCATCAAATGAGTCAAAATATGTCAAATCCAGAATTTTTAGAAATGAAAAGTAATTTCTCATAAAAATACAAATCATATGGACCGGGTCAAACCAAAGTCAACGGTCTACAAAATCTCAAAGACTAAGGAAAAATCTAGTCAAACTCAAAAACAAGATCAAACTAAATCAAATCTCACTTAACAAGCTAAACCACGATTAAAACAATGCTAAACAAAAGGACTGGGGTCGGGATCTTACATCCTCCCCCCCTTAAAACCCATTTGGTCCTCCAAATGGCTAAACCACATAAAAATCAAAAAAATCCAAAAGACAAAAGAAAACACTGACACCCTATGCTAGACCTCGGTGACTGAGAGACTCTCTGATCAAACCCGATGTTGAGATGCACGGTCAACTACATTCTGACTCGGTTGAAGGCTTCACACTGTTCCACATATCTGTTCAAGACATACTCCTCTGACCAAACTAGAGTTCAACAATTCTTCTAAACATCCTTGGTGTCATCTGTAGTTCCTGCACTGGATCATTTCCTTTGCTTATCTCGTCAGCGACTGTCGGTCCAAAGAACTGTAAGTTCTGCCTCTTTCTAATACTTTGGAATCATGTGCCTTAAGTCCTTCAAAGCTGTACACGGTGCTCTTGACGCTTGTACGAAGATGTGATCGTAGACATGCCTTCACTGAAAAATCTTCATCCCGAAAATTCTGGAATTCCATACGTTTGCTCTTACTATATTCCTCGAACGCATCATCAGCTTCTGGCCTCCAAGAATGCCGTCAATCCTTCTTCATTCTGAAATCACAACTCCAAATTTCCAATCTTTCTATGCTGTACTCAGAATTCGTGTCCACATCTGATTCTATCTACTTGCTGCTCTTGATCTCTTACCTGATACAGTGTTATCAACAAAAACATATCTGCCAATCTGATGTCAATCCCCGAAGAACTGAAACTTTCAATCCCTGTCTTGAATGATGTTGATTCTCTCGTAACTTTGTCCCCAACTGAACTAGCACACGTCCTGACATTCATCAACCCCTCACTTCCGTACACTTCCAAACTCCAACCATAGGCTAATACCACTCACTCCATTCGATGCAAAACAAATCTTAAAATTTTAAACATGATGACTAAAACAATTACTTAGTTGAATTTCATCATTTTAAAACATAGTAGAAGCTGAACTTCCAAATTATCAAATAAAACTTAATAAAGAAGGTTTATCAAAGTTTGAACATGAAACAACATTATTCGTTTTGAAATTCATATTTTCATAATCCAACAAATCCTTGAAATACTCAACAACCTCAAATTAGGATTTTCAAAAATAAATCAAATTCATGTAGTATGACCATACATCAAATTTTATTGGAATCCATTTCCAACCAAACATGTACAAAATTTTAAAATCGTCAAGGTTTTGAAATGTAGATGTCAACATTTAAGAGAATTAAAACAAGAGCAAAATTCTAAGGTC
The DNA here is from genome assembly GCA_012931725.1 of Litsea cubeba. Classification (NCBI taxonomy): domain Eukaryota; kingdom Viridiplantae; phylum Streptophyta; class Magnoliopsida; order Laurales; family Lauraceae; genus Litsea; species Litsea cubeba. The sequence goes on along the minus strand of CM022952.1, from coordinate 61,868,441 downwards.
ATTGTAAAACAATATCTTAAGGAGATTAAATAAAAATTCGAAACACAATCCTTATGAAAACAAAATCATGTGACTCCTGGAAAGAGTATGATAACATAGTTTATTTCAAAATAAGCCTTAAAGAAGAAACATAAATCCATTGTTTAAACACTACACGGATAAATCATAGACATTAAGGAAGAAATGTAATAAAAGATGAAAACATCACGAAAATCATTCTCACCAAAAAAAAGAGGCATCGCCATAAGCTGAGGTATACACTTGCATCTGCACGTTGTCCAATCCAATACCCTGTAAGTCGGTAAAGTCCACAACGTTTCCTCTGCTGCCAGAAATTATCTTGACCACAATGAACCATCCACTTGGTATTGCCTCAGAAAACTACACTGGCTAAGCTACAAGCCCTGAAAATTCTCAGCCAAATCCATGACAAGGCTCGTCGAATCCGGGAAATCCCTGAGTTTCTGGCACTAGCTTCCAATCTTACTAACTAAGGATCACTTCTCCCTTCATAGAACCAATAGCTGATACGCCTCTTGCAGTCCTTCATCTTGGAAAGATGGTCTGAGTTCACCCAAGATCCACCTTTACTTACCTTAGTACGCTGCATGACAATCTTTGATTAGCTGAAAGGGGATCTTCAACTACTGCTCGAGTCCAACTATGACGGGCAAACGCACAAGTCTTCTCTCAATAATCACATTGAAGATGCTGAAGGCTGAAAGTCTGCTGATGTTCTCCGAAAACAACATACTAAGTCCAGAGGGTTCTCAGTCTCCGACACAAGTATAGACAAAAGACACTGAACAAGAGTATGGAGACTTTAAATTCTCCACCACTAAGGAGGAAAATTTGGTCATCCAAATCTCCTAACAACAGAACTAAAAGAAAAGACAAGCAAAATCTCCCGAACTGAAAGAAAAGCCGACTCAAATCCAAAGAAACAAAGACACGAGAAAACAAATCGACACAATCTAACGAATCCTCACCACACGTCTTAATGTCTCTAGAGTATTTTATTTCCTAGAAACTAACCAGCTCTGATACCAAACCTGTCACACCCCGAAACCGGGCCCTGCAGTGATCCGACCTCGGGGTGCGAAATTTTGGGATAAATTGAAACTTTTTGTTATAGTTCCCAAGATCCGCGTGAATGAGGATAATCACATTCCAACACAATCGGAGTATATTTTCGCGGAAGCTAAACATGGTGTTACGACTCGGAATCCGTGGCCATCGGGTTCCGTGTCGCACGCAACCAACCTCATATAGCCATCAAATAAACAGACTGGCATAAATTGTAAACCATAGAACACTGAGCTGGTAGTAACAAATCTATTATTTCCCACATATTCAAATTTCAATTAACAAATGTCTTAATTACAAACCCAATAAAAAGGCTAATAAAGCCATACAACAATATATCCAACTAAAAGAAATACTACCCTCAATGTTAGATACGAACTCCGGTGCCAAACTTGACATCTAAATGATATCAACGGGCAGCCTCTCACGTCAGACCGGCGGTCCCACCGCCTCCTCTGATCAAACACCTAAAACCAGAAAAGAAGAAAACTGGCACCAAACAAAAAGGGTCAGACACGACGGTCTGGCAAGCAAATAAACAAATAATATGAAACAAAAGAACATACATAAAACCTGATGAAATCATCGTAAAACCGAATAAATAGTCTAAACAATAATGACAATAAAGCATGCTAAAACGATCGAATGGCAGAACATAAGTATCAAAACGAATGAAGAACAATATCAGATGTATGAATATCTCGAAAAGATAAAAGCATGCATAAAACATTTAAGCGTCGGAAATACATTTCAAATCCTGAATAATAGTGACAATACAATAAAGATCGATGTCGTAAACATAAAACAAATCAAAGCATAGAAAGTATAACCAGCAAGAATCATATACTAAAGTAATATGCAGATAAAACACTGGCAACCACACATAGCTAAATTCTCCTATTACCGAAGTAACAGGAGCACACAGAGCGTAGCCACTGAACGTGGTACTAGTAATAGGATCAGAACCGTAGCCATACAAATGGGACCGGCAGATCAGAAATCAGAACCATAGCCATACAAATGGGACCGGCAGATAAAACCGTTGCCATGGTCGGTACAGACAGAATCCAAGCTGCAGCTGGCGGACAAATTAAAGATCCCAAGCCGGGTGATCAGCCCGACAAGGTGACCTAAGCCTAGTGGTGCCTTTAGTTTTCAAACTCAAACCGATACAAATCTAACATAATACTAATCCCTTTGGCTCAGGGGCTCACACCACATAGCTCTGGCCCCGTCTTGCCTCGGGGTTTTGTTTTCGAAATCATAGCCTCTTTGGCTCATGGGCTCGCACCACATTGTTATAATTTGAAGAAGCTTTAAATGATTTGAATGGTAATCATGGTTTAAGGTTGTAATTGTTGTCAATCCATGTCAACATGATGAGAGGATGAAGCTCAACTACGCAATGGAAATCAGATGGAAATCAGAATGGAAATAGAGCTGAAAAGAAGAATCAGAATTGAAACAGTCAGGAATTCTGAATTCCTGAAACAGAGTGGTCGGTCGACCGGGCCCCCATGCGGTCGACCGAGCAAAGAGAATCCTGCAGAAAAAGTTTCAGGCACCTCTCAGTTATTTTCGTGACACAGTGTGTCTTCGGTCGACCGGGACCCCAGGATGTCGACCGAGCGCGAAAGATGTCTGACTCCAGACAGTGTATGATGTCGACCGAGCAGGCAAGGATGTCGACCGAGCACGGGAACCAGAGTTGCGCAGAATTAGAAGTTGTGCACGAAAATTCAGCATTCTTATCTAATTTGTTTGGGACTCTTTCTAAACGAATTGTAGCCTATTTGGAACACTCTTAAGGGTTACTATAACCTATATAAAGGCATGTTTGGCTCGTTTTAAAGGAGACACCAAAGAGAGAAGAAGAGAAGAGAAAAGAGAGAGAGTTCTTGAGAGAAAGAAGAAGCTGTTGCTGTGTGCTGTTGTGGTGCTGTTGTGGTGACGTTTTCTACAGCAATTGTGGACGAGATTGTGCTCTTGAAGATGGTGATTCGTCCATGAGTTAAGTGTCTCTCTTTATGCTTTAGATTTCAATTTGTAAGGGATTGAGAGAGAGAGAATTGTAGAGGGGAAGGGCTGTAGACAGAGTTTATCTTCTATTCTGTTTTTACATCAAGTTGGTGCTTGGTGTTTGGGGTTTGGTGATCCTATCTGTGGGTGCAGATAAATTGTAAGGGGAGTCGGTGCTTCCTAGATAGTTGGTGCTATCTGAAACTAAGGGTTGGTGCTCTTTGTCGTTGGTGCGACTAAATATATTCAGACCTGTACCGGATCGGTGTTCGGACGGTTTTGATCCGTGGACGTAGCCTTTTGGTGAACCACGTTAAATCTGGTGTCATTGTGTGGTTTGACTTGTTTTGTTGTTGAATTGGACCTGTTTTTAGAAATCACTGATTCACCCCCCCTCTCAGTGATCGCGATATCCAACAATTGGTATCAGAGCGAGGCTCCCTTGATCAGTTTAATACGCTAAGGGTGATCTCTTGTCAAATCACATGGCAGTCAATACAGGGAATATGAAAGCACCTCTGTTTGATGGTTCTAATTACTCTTTTTGGAAGATTAGGATGCAAGCCTTCATCAAATCTCTTGGCTATGATGTTTGGGAGGCTGTCAGAGCCGGTTACAATGCTGCCACCGTACCCAATGATACTGCATCGAAGAAGTTGGCAGACAACGACTCCAAGGCGCAGAATGCACTCTTTAGTGGCCTTGTGGACAGCGAGCTTGTCAAAGTAATTGCATGCAAAACAGCCAAGAAAATTTGGGACAAGTTGCAAAGCATACATGAAGGTGATGAGAAGATTAAAGAAGCCAAATTGCAAACTCATCGCTCTCAATTCGAGTCTCTTCGCATGGAGGAAAGCGAGAATGTTGACTCGTATATGCAACGAGTGAATGAAGTCACGAATGACATTCGTGGACTAGGGGAGGAGATTAAAGAGCCGGTCATCGTCAAAAAGGTTCTAAGATCTCTTCTTCCCCGGTTTGATTCAAAAGTCTCAGCCATCGAAGAAGCCAAAGATCTGAATGCATTTTCCATGGATGAATTACATGGTTCTCTAACTGCCTATGAGATGCGCATAGGAAAGACGTCTTCATCTGATAAAGAAGCGGCCTTCAAAGTTCAGAAAAAGGCAAAAGAGACTGCTGGTCATGATGTTGATTCTGATGATGATGAGCTTGAGGCTCAATTTGTTAGAAAGTTGAAGAAAGGAAGCAATGGCAAGTACAAAGGGAAGCTACCCTTTAAATGCTTCAATTGTGGAGGTGTTGGTCACTTTGCTGCGAAGTGTCCGTTAAAAGAAGACAATGATAATGACTCTTATGCTGAAAAGAGTAAAGGAAAGAGAAATTTCAGAAAAAGGGGCAAAGCTAAAAACTTTCTATGTCAACAAGATGACAGCACGTCTGAATCTTCAGACGATGATGAATCAACCGAAGCTCTCTTCATGGTCACTGTTGAAGAAGAAGAAGAGCTAGATCCGGAAGAGGAAGAGGAGGCTGAAGTCAATCTTGAAGAGGAACTCATAGCCGCACTTGAGGAGCTTAGCATGGAACGCAAAACAAGTAAGAAAAATCTGAAACTTCTCCATGAATCTGAAAGTTCTATTATTGCTTTGAAAACTCAAGTAGAAGAATATAAAAGAATGGTAGAAGTCCTTGAAAACCAAATAAGTATCAAAAAGGAAGAGGCTATGAAACTTGAAACTGAGATCGCTAGAGCAAAGGCTGAAAATTTGGAAAATAGCAAAAACTCAAAGCGCTCCAAGCGATTGAAGGGACTATGAAACTCGATGAACTACTGAAAGTTCAAAGACCCGCCCACTTCAGATTTGGTCTAGGATTTGAGAAAGGTGAATCCTCTAAGATTGCACCTCCTGAATAGAAAGAGTTTGTGAAGCAAGTCACTGCATCTTCTAACTCTATGAAGCCCACTCAACCTAGAAAGGAGTCCATTCCTGTTAGAAAGGTAATGAAGACTAACCAGCCACAAAGAAGATACAAATTCTATGGTTATTGCTTTCATTGTAATATGTTTGGACATAAAAGGGCTGATTGTAGATTCTATGTTAGAAACAGCCCACTTGTGACTAGGAACCCTTTTTCAATCCTAAACAGCCACAAAATTGAGTGCTATATATGTCATAATTACAAATTTGTAGGTTGCATATTGCTAACAAATTTCAGGTTGAAAAGAAACCCAAGTTAGTCAAGGCTTGGAGAGCAAAGCAAAGTGCAGAAAGTCCCAAAGAATCTCTCATTGTGCAAATGGCATTCAATGCACAAAAGAAGGCAGCACCATGGGTCCTTGATAGTGGTTGTTCAAGCCATATGACTGGTGATAACGAGAAATTCATCAAATTACAGCACTATGAAGGCGGTTCAGTGAAGTTTGGCAACAATGATGGTGCCAAAATCTGCGGAAAAGGTGTTATTCAGCTTATATCAGATCGGAAGATCAGATCGGAAGAAGTCTTATATGTGTCTGGATTGAGACACAACCTGCTTAGTGTGAGCCAGATCTGTGACAAGGGTCACGAAGTTATCTTCACAAAGAATGGGTTTGCCATCAAGAAGAGTAGCAACGGCAAAACAGTGGCAACTGGATCAAGAACTGCTGGAAATCTCTATACATTGTCAGATGGAGCTGAAAAGACCTGCTTGATGAGTCGGACAGAGGAAAGTTGGTTGTGGCACAAACGCCTTGGGCATCTAAGCTTTGATAACATGTCAAAGATTTGCAATTCAAAGGCTGTAAGAGGCATGTCTACAGTTGAAAAGCCTTCCAATCCCATTTGCGACTCTTGCCAAAAGGGAAAGCAAACGAGGGTTATGTTCAAGTCAAAGGAGCATCATTCCAAGAAACCTCTTGAGCTAGTGCACACTGATCTCTGTGGACCGATGCGAACTCAAAGCACCAATGGAGATAAGTATTTCATGTTATGCATTGATGATTATACTCGTATGACATGGGTATTGTTTCTTAAGCATAAGCATCAAGCACTTGATCGTTTTAAAGTGTTTAAAGCACAGGTTGAAAATCAATTGGAAAAACGTATCAAGATTTTAAGGTCTGATCGTGGAGGCGAGTTCACATCTGAAGAGTTCACTAAATATTGTGAACATCATGGCATTCAAAGACAGTACTCAGCCCCTAGAACTCCACAGCAAAATGGAGTTGTGGAACGGAAGAATCGCACCGTACAAGAGATGGCTCGTACGATGCTAAGTGAAAGCAAGATGGCTGACAAGTATTGGAAAGAGGCAATTCATACGGCTGTATACATTCAAAATCGATGCTTGATCAGGCCACATGAAGTCAAAACTCCCTATGAGCTATGGTTTGGAAGAAAAGCAACAGTCAAGCACTTCAGAGTCTTTGGCAGCAAGTGTTACATCAAGCGGCTCGAACAAAACCCGGGCAAATTTGAAGAAAGAGCTGACGAAGGTATATTTCTGGGTTACTCCTCTACTAGCAAGGCATATAGGTGTCTTAACAAAAGAACCAGAAAAATCATAGAAAGTGCTGATGTGAGAATAGATGAGAATATTGAATCAAAGAATGCAACTCATAATGACAGTCCAGTTTATGAGGACTCGAGTGAGATTGATGATGAGATGGCTGAATCTAATGATTCTGAGAAATCAATGGATGACTCAGAAGATACTACACCTAAGAAGCACAGCACTTGGGTAGAGCAACACCCTAAGGATCAAATCATTGGAGATCCTAAGGCAGGCGTTCAAACAAGACAAAGTGTAGTTAGCAATTACTCACTTGTGTCCACCATTGAACCCAAGACTGTGGCTGAAGCCAGTCTCGATGAAAGTTGGTTGAAAGCTATGCATGAGGAGTTTGAACAAATTGAGAAGAACTCCACATGGGAACTTGTTCCTAGACCTACTGATAAGAATGTTATTGGTACTAAATGGGTCTTTCGGAATAAGCTGAATGAAGATGGTCAAGTCATTAGAAACAAAGCAAGGTTGGTTTGTAAAGGCTATGCTCAAGTTGAAGGCATAGATTTTGAAGAGACCTTTGCACCGGTGGCTCGTCTGGAAGCTATTCGTATGTTTCTTGCATTGGCAGCATACAAAACCTTCAAGGTATTTCAGATGGACGTAAAGTCAGCTTTCTTGAATGGTTTACTTGAAGAAGAGGTCTACATTGAGCAACCTGATGGTTTTCTCATCAGCAAACATTCAGATCTAGTGTGCAAGTTGAAAAAGGCTCTTTATGGACTGAAACAAGCGCCAAGGGCATGGTATGCAAGGCTGGATCTCTATCTCCGCAAGATCGGTTTTGGAAAAGGAATGGTTGATAGCAATCTGTATGTCAAAACTGAGTTAAGCAAACAGCTGGTTGTCATTGTTTATGTTGATGACATAATCTTTGGTGGCAATGATGAGGAGATGTGCAGGAATTTTGCTGAAGAGATGAAGAAAGAATTTGAAATGTCGATGCTTGGAGAACTAAAGTTCTTTCTTGGTTTACAAGTGCAGCAGCTGAAACATGGCATCTTCATATCATAAATGAAGTACATTAAGGAAATGCTGAAACGGTTCAATATGGAAGACAGCAAGCCAGTGAGCACACCAATGTCAACGAACACGAAGCTTAGCAAAGATGATAAGGCCTCGTCCGTTGATCATACCACCTATCGCTCTATGATAGGAAGCTTGCTCTACTTGACTGCTACAAGACCAGATCTTCTACAAGCAGTATGTATGGTTGCACGTTTTCAAGCAGCACCAACTGAAACGCACCTTACAGCAGTGAAAAGAATCTTTCGATATCTGAAAGGTACTATGGAGCTTGGTATCTGGTATCCCAAAGGCAAACCCTTCACTCTTGTTGCATATTCTGATGCCGATTGGGCTGGATGAGTAGATGATCGCAAGAGTACTAGCGGCGGCGCATTTTATCTTGGAGAAAGATTAGTTGCTTGGCATAGTAAGAAGCAAGACTCAGTATCCCTTTCGACAGCGGAAGCGGAATATATTGCAGCGGCAACATGTTGTACGCAAGTGTTATGGATGCGGCAAATGCTCTCTGATCTAGGAGTTCCTACAACGGATCCTACGCCGATCCTATGTGACAACACGAGTGCAATTCATATATCTAAGAATCCTGTTCAGCACTCTCGAACAAAGCATGTAGCAATTCGTTATCATTTTCTTAAAGATAAAGTTGCTGATGGAGAGGTCAAGTTGGAATATGTTCCAACAACTGAGCAAGTGGCTGATATTTTCACGAAACCACTGCCAAAGGAAGTCTTCGAGTATCTCCGAAAAAAGTTAGGAGTTACTCACTCTCCTAAACCGTAAAAGTTGTGCTTGAAAGGGGGAGCAATGCATTCATTGAATATCCTATTCGCTCCTCGGTTTGGTCCCTTTGGACTTGTTGTCAAAGGGGGAGAGATGTTATGCTATGATAGCAAGGAGAGATGTTATGCTATGAAAGCTAGGGGGAGATTGTTGACAGTGCATGGTTGTTATTTCAGAATTTCAGAATTGGTTCCAAGTGAGTGTTGAAAAGAACTTGGAAGAGCTGCAAGCTAGAGTTGAAAGAGTTGAAGAGTTGTTAGCATGTTGACAAAGTTGTTAAAGTTGACAACAATTCCAAAGGGGGAGATTGTTATAATTTGAAGAAGCTTTAAATGATTTGAATGGTAATCATGGTTTAAGGTTGTAATTGTTGTCAATCCATGTCAACATGATGAGAGGATGAAGCTCAACTACGCAATGGAAATCAGATGGAAATCAGAATGGAAATAGAGCTGAAAAGAAGAATCAGAATTGAAACAGTCAGGAATTCAGATTTCCTGAAACAGAGTGGTCGGTCGACCGGGCCCCCATGCGGTCGACCGAGCAAAGAGAAACCTGCAGAAAAAGTTTCAGGCACCTCTCAGTTATTTTCGTGACACAGTGTGTCTTCGGTCGACCGGGACCCCAGGATGTCGACCGAGCGCGAAAGATGTCTGACTCCAGACAGTGTATGATGTCGACCGAGCAGGCAAGGATGTCGACCGAGCACGGGAACCAGAGTTGCGCAGAATTAGAAGTTGTGCACGAAAATTCAGCATTCTTATCTAATTTGTTTGGGACTCTTTCTAAACGAATTGTAGCCTATTTGGAACACTCTTAAGGGTTACTATAACCTATATAAAGGCATGTTTGGCTCGTTTTAAAGGAGACACCAAAGAGAGAAGAAGAGAAGAGAAAAGAGAGAGAGTTCTTGAGAGAAAGAAGAAGCTGCTGCTGTGTGCTGTTGTGGTGCTGTTGTGGTGACGTTTTCTACAGCAATTGTGGACGAGATTGTGCTCTTGAAGATGGTGATTCGTCCATGAGTTAAGTGTCTCTCTTTATGCTTTAGATTTCAATTTGTAAGGAATTGAGAAAGAGAAAATTGTAGAGGGGAAGGGCTGTAGACAGAGTTTATCTTCTATTCTGTTTTTACATCAAGTTGGTGCTTGGTGTTTGGGGTTCGGTGATCCTATCTGTGGGTGCAGATAAATTGTAAGGGGAGTCGGTGCTTCCTAGATAGTTGGTGCTATCTGAAACTAAGGGTTGGTGCTCTTTGTCGTTGGTGCGACTAAATATATTCAGACCTGTACCGGATCGGTGTTCGGACGGTTTTGATCCGTGGACGTAGCCTTTTGGTGAACCACGTTAAATCTGGTGTCATTGTGTGGTTTGACTTGTTTTGTTGTTGAATTGGACCTGTTTTTAGAAATCACTGATTCACCCCCCCTCTCAGTGATCGCGATATCCAACAACATAGCTCTGGCCCCGTCTTGCCTCGAGGTTTTTTATTTTCAAATACTAGTCTTATCAAAACAATAGTCTCATCGAAGAAATCCCGAATGTGACAAACATACTCCAATCTCTTTTCAAATCGAATCGGAGAAAACATACGAATATCCATGGTAAACCGTTCAAATACGCATCAAGGTGATTTGTATAAAATCATACGGTCAATCCTTCCGAACGTGGAAAACCACATGATTTTATAACAAATCATCGATGCTATTTAAATTAGTTCACCAAAGAAAACAAATACAAATACAAATACAAATACAAATACATTTTTCTGACTTGAAATGGAATGGACAGTGGAGAATGACTTAATGACTTACCAAGGAACCATCTCAATGCACATTTAACCTTTAAACATTGATTGATAGAAGGTGTGTTTGATGCCAATGAAAATCCACAATATTTAAATGAGAAGGTGCGCATTGAGACTCAAAACGATTCCCGGGTAATTTCACATACACTCATTTCCACAATGATCCCATTCCCATTTCACAAATTCCAAGTATCACAAAAATCTCAAATCTCTTTAAAACAGGCCCATAACTGGCCTTGAACCAAACCCAAAACAATCCTTTAAATCCGGCCCAAACAGACCTTGAAATTAGTTCATAAACTAAACCTTGAATGGCCCACAAAACAAGTTTCAAAACAGCCCAAAACTAAACTTTGAATGGCCCACAAAACATATCTTGAAAACAGCCCAAAGCTAAACATTTATTGGCCCACAAAATAAACTTTAAAAACAGCCCAAGACTAACCTGAACCAGGCCCACAAAACAGATTTTTAAACACAGTCCAAAATTAAACTGAACAGGCCCACAAAACAATTTTTAAAACAGCCCAAAACTGATCCTTAACCAAGCCCACGAAACAAGTTTCAAATCAGTCCAATATCAGGCCCTAAGATGACCCAATAGCAGATTTGTAATGGCTCAAAAACTGACTTGAAACAGGTCCAAGGAAGCCCCAACAATCCGGCCCACAAAACAGTCCAAACTCGGGCCCAAAACAGCCCCGGACTGAGCTGGGCCTCGCTCGAGCGAACCAGGTCCGCTCGAGCGGAGCCCAGACAGTGTCTGGGTCGCTCGAGCGGCCCAGTGGGTCGCTCGAGCGAGGGCCAGGCAGAGCCTGGTCCGCTCGAGCGACCCAGTGGGTCGCTCGAGCGGACTGGGCCTGCCCAGTCCAGCTCGGCAGTTCTGATCTTGCTTTTCTTCTTCCTTCTTTTTGATTCCTTTGATTCATTTTCTTCAATGCTAATTTCCAAGAATTGTTGGGCCCTTCCTTGTCCTTCCAAACTCATCAAACCCATCCATAAATCATTCTAATTGGCCCAAACACAACACTTTTTAAAGCAAAGTTTTCTCCCTTTCATTGAACACCATACTTAACACAAAGAGGACTAATTTTTCAAGATGACCAAAGTGAAAACTAAACTCCCAACTCATTGTACAATAGCAACATAAGTGGAAATCAACATAACATTGCTTCATTCATTCAAAGTAAATCCATAATTAATAAAGGATTAGAACATAATGAGGAAAAACCATGAAACCAAACAAGAAACCTACAAACATCATATTAATTGAAAATTTCACTTGCCTTGGTCAAGATAGGAGTAAAATTACTCTCCAAACAATGCCTTAGAGCCTCAAGCTTCAAATCTACAAAAACCCCAAAAATTTTCCCAAGAAAACCCTAAAATGTCAAGATTGGTAAACCTCCAAAGAAAACCCTAGCAAATGGGTTTAAAACACTCCAAATGGAGAGGAAAACAAGAATCTCAAGAAAAGAAGACCATTGCTAACCTTTGGGTGTCCCAAACAAGAAGAAGAGCTTGAAAGATGGATCTTCTCTAGCTCAAACATCTCAAAAATGGCATCTAAGGGAAGCTTGAAAGATGGGGAAGAAGATGAGGAGCTCATTCCTCCATTTAGCATCAAGGAACAAGAGACACAAGAGGAGAGAGGAAGGGGGCTGGGAGAAACCCTAACCCCTCTCTTGTTGCAGGAAATGAGAGAAGAATGGGGAAAGAAAAGAAACCCATGGTGGTTTTATAGAACAAATGGGCTGGGCCCCATGGGCCCCCAATCTTCACAAGGCTGAAACTCACATTTGTGGGTCCCCGAACGAAAACGACGAAGAAGACAAAAACGATCGGCGAAATATCTACTTTCCAAAAAGTATATTTTCCCCAATTTCTGAAATTTTCGAAATTCATGGACAGATTTAGTGAAAATGTCATTTTTTCCCATTTTCCTCGAAAAACGCATTTTCTGATCATCAAATCAAAATGGTCAAAACATGAAAGTTGTTAAACTTCATCAAATGAGTCAAAATATGTCAAATCCAGAATTTTTAGAAATGAAAGTAATTTCTCATAAAGATACAAATCATATGGACCGGGTCAAACCAAAGTCAACGGTCTACAAAATCTCAAAGACTAAGGAAAAATCTAGTCAAACTCAAAAACAAGATCAAACTAAATCAAATCTCACTTAACAAGCTAAACCACGATTAAAACAATGCTAAACAAAAGGACTGGGGTCGGGATCTTACATATAGCATTTGACTTTTCTTTCTTGACTCTTAGATGAGGAAATGCTTTTTTTTATTAAAGAATTTAAAATTTGAATTCTTTTTCTTAAAATGTCTTATAAATTTCTTAGTGAGAAGAGAAATATCTTCATTATCACTTTCTTCATCATTATCTGATTCTCCTTTAGATTGAGTTGATTGAGAGGTTTTTAAAGCAATTGATTTCTTATCTTTGGATTTATTAGAAGCATTATTTAACTTTAACTCAAAAGTTCTAATATTACCAGATAATTCTTCAACTTTCATAGTTTCTGGGTCATTGTATTCTTCTATAGAGGTCACTTTAGGATGAAATCTATCAGGAAGGGATCTAAGGATTTTGCTATAAATTTTGCCTTCAGAAATTTGTTCACCAAGTGACCACATCTCATTCACAATTACCATTAGCTTAGTTCGAAATTCATCGAACATTTCATCTTCCCTCATCCTTAAAGATTCGAATTGAGAAGTCAACATTTGGAGCTAAGCTCTTTTGACAATGGTTGTTCCTTCATAATTTGTTTCCAAAAGATCCCAAGCTTGTTTAGCTATAGCACATGTCATAATCTTTTTGTACTCTTCAGCATTCATGGCACAAGTTATGGCATTCAATGCCTTTGCATTGTTGTCTCTTCGTGCCTTATGATCAGCTGTCCATTTTGCCTTTGTAAGAGGCTGGACAGTGCCATCTGTATCTGTGACTGTAGGAAGAGTCCATCCATCCTCTACAGTATCCCACACATCTCCGTTAAGAGATTTGATGAAGACGGTCATTTGGGCTTTCCAAAAGGCATAGTTTGTACCATCAAACAATGGAGGTCTATTTATAGCACTACCTTCTGGATTAGACATTGGTACTAGTAAAAAGAAGTAGATCTACTCCGGGTTGTCAAACCATTAAGGAGTAACCCTGCTTTGATACCAAATGAAAGTGCAACTAGGTTCAATGAATAAGTCCTAGAGGGGGGGGTGAATAGGACAAAAGGAATTCTAATGCCAATTTTAAACTTATTAGCCCAATTTTAATCTCAACTTGGAATAATAATCACACATAACAAAATAACTTGTTTGAATTATAAGTTCAATGTGTGCGTGCTTAAATAATCAGAGACACTCTAATTTGAAACAAGATAGTAAGCAGAAGAGATAAAATGGCACAAGAGATTTATAGTGGTTCAGTCACACAGACCTACATCCACTCTCAAGAGTCACACAGTCCCTTGGTTCCACTATAAAGAATCAAACTACATAAGTACTGATTCTAACTCAATTTTGTTACTGATGTTCGATCACACAGATCTAATCCCCACACACAATTTTTTAGAGTGGTTGACACACACAGATTCAATCCACTGTCACAAAGATATAAATTTGAATGGAGGGCGAACACTTGCCTTTGATGAAAATCGAAAGTGTTCGAGGAAGCTTTTGACTGTGATCGAAGCTTTTTACCTCTTGCAGCTAGCTTGGTGTTGATGATGAAACTCCATTGAGATGCACAACCAAGTTGTAGAGGTTTGATTTCTAGGGCAGAAATGAGAGATAGCTTTAGGGATTAGGATACCCTAGATTTGGCTTCTCAAAGCACACTCCTTAGAGCTAAGTAAGCCCTTGGATTTTTCAAGATAGAATCTAAGTGTGTTTGGAAGAAGCTTTGAGAGCTTAGGAAAGGTTTACAAGAATTTAGAACAAAGGCTCTTCAAAAATTGGACTCCTTAAAATTGAAAATGAGCTTCGGGTATTTATAGAAAAAATCCAACAGATAGTTCCAACGGTCACTTAAGGCATGGTAGGGTGTACCTGACAGGAACACTATTCCAACGTTTGAAATTTGATAAAAACCATGACTAAAGCAATGTTTTGGTGAGGCCTTACATGAGTATGAATAAGAGGGAACTTTTGTAGGAAAAAGTATTAAAGAAATAAAAAACACACCGATTTTGAAATCTTTTCTCATTCTTTATTAATTTATAAAACATTGTTTATTGTTAAGTTTCACATAAGCAATGTTTTGGTGAGGCCTTATAAGAAACATGAGTACGAATATAAGGAACTTTTGTAGGAAAAAATATTAAAGAAATCAAAAGCACACCGGTTTTGAAATCTTCACATTTCTTTATTAATTTATAAAATATTGTTTATTGTTAAGTTTCTATACATACTCATGCTTACTAAGCCTCAATGTGACCTGGTGTTATGATCATGTTGGATGCCTTAGGACAGGTGGACTTAGGGGGTGAACTGCTAACCACATGAGGTTGGCTGGCCGAAATCTGGGGTCATTTTTGAGTTTTAAACAAGCTCAAAAAAATCTTCTAAAATCCTATCAAAATAACAACTTAGCCTAGGGTTTTTAGGGTCACTAAGGCGTATGGTTTCGGTCCCAATTACCTGATCATGGTTGGCACATCTTGATGTTGATCTTTGACGAAACCTGGCCTTTCCAAAAAGCTTTGACAGACGTTTTGAGTTGAATCTTCTTTGAAGTACTTAAGAGACAATGTCTTCGAAACTCTTTGGCATGGAATTGACAATAAAAACAGTGCACATGAAAATGTGGCACTAACAAAATCCAGGCATGAATTAATTAAAGTCAGCCCAAGTCAAACTAACTGGACTTGGTAGGCTGTGATCAACTTTGACCAACTTTGATGGGTCAAATGGAGATGAAATCTTTCTCAGGGATAAAAGATGAGTTTTAGAAAAATGACTCCAAGTTTTAGAACAAACAAAGGTCATTTAGATGTAAGTACAAGCCAAACATTGCTTGAAATAGCCCAATACAGGATTGACCGGACATGGGGGCTAGGACTTAATTTTGACCAATTCCTAAAAGTCAAACGAAAGCTAAAACTTCCTTGAAGTTCAATAACAAGTTTCAAATGGGTTTCCCAAAGCGTCAAAGCAATTAAATCATTTGAAGCTTAAACGGACACGGACCCATTCTAACCAATTGCCATAGGTAAAATAAAGACAAAATCATCCTAAAAGCTCAAGAACAAGTCTCGGAGAAGTTTCCCTAAGTTTCAAAGCAATTGGATACCATTTGGACCTGTACTCAACTCAAAATAACTCAAGGCAAAAGTGTCCATATATGGAGGTTGAAGTTCACATTTGACTAATTTCCAGAAGTCAAATGTTGGTGAAATACTCCTCAAAGTTCAAAGACAAGTCATAGATAAGCTTTCCAAAGTTTTAAGGCAATTGGAGATCATTTGGATAGGAAAACCAAACAAAACACATGTTTTGGTTTCCTATGTCCGGCCAATGCCTATTTAGCCAGACATGGGCATACAGTCAATTATAATTCAAACTCTCCCTTCAAAATCCCTTGGAATTGCTCCAATTGCACCTTCAACTAGTAAATATCCCCCTTGAGCGATCATTCAAGTAGGCCTGACAACACTAGTAACCCTTAGCATTCTCTGAACCTAAAAAAACTTCTTAGAATTTCCTCCCTTTTTCCAAAACCTCTTCCAAGAACGTGAAGTTCTGCCCCGAAACTCTGCAAAAACCCTTCTTTGGTCTTTGAAACTTGGTCTTTAGCCTCTGGAAGTGTTCCTCCAGTGGGAGAAATCAAGTATTCATGGCTTTACCAACCAACCAACCAAATCCAAGATTCATGACTTCACATTTTTCTTCTTTAATTTTCTCACTTAAAGGAGCAGGTGTGTCCTTGCCATCAAAGTACTATTGTGCATGACCCATTAGGCTTCATTCTTGTTCTCCACAAATAAGGACTTGAGTAAGATAACATTGGACATTCGCTGGCACAAATACCATCAACTTCGTTAGATTGTACAAAAACAATCCTTGAAAAATAAGTGATGGATTTCAAAGATCACTGTTAGTTAACTTCAAGCCCTACCCACCAAACCACTTGGTAAAACCATCTCAAATTCAGTGGCAAATGCAATAAAAACATTGGTAGTCAATTAAGAGAAGATTGAGAAGAAAAAGAAGTAGAAACTGGCTTACAGAAAACCATGTCCAACCAACCTCTGATTGTCGGACATGGGCTTCAAGAGACAGTTTTTATGCATTTTTTCTTTGTATTTTTGCAGTTTTCTTTATATACCTATTTAGTTTGAGATCATCTAAGGCCAAATGGAGGAGTTGTAAAGTAAAACTTGTAAACAACTTGCATCCACAAAGGCATGAGCTTGAACCCATGTAATACAAATTTTAGAAAGAATAAAAGTTTCTCTTATTTTTTTGTTGGAATGTTGTGAATTAAACACTCCATTTTCAAGATTCTCATGTTGCACCCTCGTTCTCTTGAAGCCAAGATATCCTTAAAGAAATTTTTTAAGGAAATTCTAGGTTTAGTAAACAGAAAGGATTCCTACCACCTGTACAATGTGTGATCTAATGGTTATTATTATTATTATTTTTTACAATCTTCTCAAGTCCATCCGAAATCTAGTTCTAAGCTTTCACCGCATAGCTATTTTTGGTTCTCTAGACAATTTGAATGGTTTGGATCATGCGAATGAGGTCCACAAAAATAAAGAAATAATATTTTTGGGTCAGGACTTTTTCGCAAATATCTTAAAATCCACAATGAATCAACGGCTGAAAGTCAAGCCACTAGTCATGTTTGATCTTCTAGAAATAATGGATGGTTCAAGACACGTATAGTATCTGAAAATTGAGTAGAACTAAAACTAGGACTCAAATCTAGCAAGAGGTGCAGTAGGGAAAAGCTCAAGTGACTCGGAACTAAATTCTGGCAAAAGTCACAGTGGAGAGGAGTTGTGTGTGTTGGAAATAGGGTGGCCTCTAGGATAGGTTTCAAGACTTTTGACCCACTTGATGCAGGGATCAACTATCCAGAAGGCTATAAAACCCAGTCCAAGATCTATGTCCTCAATCTCGGCTATCATGATCAGTAAATTCAATCTATCTAGAAGATAGAACCAGCAACATATAAGCTACAAATAAATCTACAACATGCAAGGAAGTAGATTATACCTTTGGAGCTCGGATGTGCTCTAATGGAGAAGTTGCGTCTTTCTTTGATGAAACGCTTTCACTAATCAAATAGGAATCTCCAAGACCTCTTGATCTTCCACGCTATGACCCGTATCAGATTCTCCTTTTTCTCAAGAAGATGGTGGGATCTCCAAGAGAAAACTACTAGGAACTCTAGGGAGGAACTAGAAAGAGAACTAGAAGAGGGAGAGGAGAAAGAACTCGTGCAACACTTGCACTAGGGAGGCTTGGGCGTGAATCCCAATGTATGGAGAGTGCATGGACGTCCAAGGCCTCTTCTCCTCTTATTTATAGCTTTTGCAAGTTGCCTCCTCTTTACTAATTACAATAGAATTCTTACTTCCATTAATTAGTAACTTACCATATCATAATTAGAAGTCTCACTTCAAATATGATTAGTATCTTTCTAATTCCTTTCTAATTAAAATAGAAGTCTCACTTCTACTAAAATTAGTAAGTCTACTATTACCACTATTAGAAGTCTTACTTCAAATAGAAATAGTAACTTTCTTTTTAGAGTTCTACTAGAATTTGATACTTTCTAATAATTGGGCTAGTGTGGGGACCACTAGGGATTCCTTAGAAAGCTGGCTCCAACTGGGACACGCGACCCCACATCTCATGTGCAATCCAGGCCCACAGTTAATTACAAATAACTCCACTAGATAAATGCAATTGAACTCTAGTCTTAGGAATATTACATAGAAGACCCTAAACTTCCACATTACCACAAGTAGACCCCTCTATCAATATTCATTGATCAATTTGACCTGTCTTCCAAACTATATCTTATTATCCTTGAGTCCCAATTAATTATAATGATCATAGGTACCTTTCCAATTAACTCTTAATCAGAATGGGTGCGCACTTACCAATGATAAATCCATTAATTGGCACAAGGGGATATTAGAGATAGATTCCATCTTGACCATTGAATGTTCCCACAGCTCTACTACCATGTACCCAAATCACCGAGGTGTTGACCTACAGTTGGCCTCACTCATTGGTGACTCAAAGCAAATGAATAGATAGAAACTTGAGTTCATTAATGTCTTTGGATTGAGAGCCTATTGCTAGGGAATTATGAGAGCAGACCTTAAAGTAAAGACAGTATTTATAAGGTGCTTCTCATGGTCCTTCAATACATCCAATGTACCAGCACTATGATCCAGAATCTTACATTCTGATGATCGAGACAAATCACACTATCTCATAGTGATCAAAATGCTGCAACCTTGTCAGTATGAGATGTCCAATCTCATCACTGGTTGTGAATATATTTTAAGTATAAGATTTGTCATACATGTCTCCCGTATGTGGATCTCATCCATACACATGTATTACATCTAATATACTTGTGGACCCTGGTTCATCTAATGAACCATTATATCATTCGTATTGGTTATGTGCAAGTATATAATAAATTACCTATTCATTTCATGAAAGGAAAGCATGATTATATGAATAAATAAAGAATTTAATCAATTTATTATATCATCTACTGGATTGAGTCCATAAAACTAACAGTGTGTGCACGCGCGCAAATGAGTGGAATGATGGTATTTATAAGATTATGAGCTTCCCCCTCCCATGGCTAAAACTAGTTGAGCAGCCAAAACAAGGCATGGGGGCTGCATTCCATGCTTTAAAATTACTTCTAGGGGGTCAAAAAGCACTCCCACGCTCAGTTCTCGCAATGGCTTCTTCATTAACTTTTTTAGAGGGCATAACTTTTTATCCGACCATCACATTTTCACAGATGATATACCATTAGATAGATCTTTTCTAGTAGATTATGATAGAGTCGAAGATTGTACAAATCAGAGTTTTATTTTGAGAGAAAGGCTCTAAAAGTTTACTATCTCATTTTTAGGCACATAAACACTTCTCCAAGCCTAGGTGTTACACCCCCGACCCAATTTAGTAATGTTTAACCCTAATTAATTATGTTTATATAAATTAAATATGCTTAGATACTAATTAAGTTATTTAAGTGTTGATTAGTCTTATTCTAGCTTTAGGGTTAGACCTTGAGTCTTGGGTAGGTAGTTGATCAAGGTTGACTCTTTTAGGTAGAGCCGGGAACTTTTTGATAAATATAGATTTTCTATTTTTGCATCATATGTACGCTATTATCTTGGCATCATCGTGTGCTTCTCGTCAAGCACGTCATCTTTCATATTGGACACTTTCTCATTAGACCTCAAACTAACTATGTAGGTTTTCATTTGACTCATAATTTAAAATATAGAATAGAAACTAGGTTTTTCTTATAAAGATTGAATTAACTCTTTTAAACAACTGAACTTATCCCATTCGATCATTTCATTTGGCTGGGCAAAGAACAACTTCTTCTTCCTTCCTTTGTCTCTCTTTCTTCCTTCTTTTCTTCTAAAAAACCTCAAGTAGAAGCTACTGCATGTGGGATTGGAAGCTAGCTTAGACTTCATCCTTCTCACCTCTACCTTTCCATAGTCTTATTGTGTTAAAAGACATCTCCTACAATTCATAATTGCTACAACAAGTAAGAGACCCAACTCATATCAGATTCTTGGTTTGTAATGGAGTTGTGGGGGGAAATTTTCAAATACAATTCCCAGGTCAGACACGGGTCAAGGTCAGCCTGAACTGAACCTTTGCTTAAGCCCAGGCATTAATACAGCAGTTAATTACTGCCAAAGAGCGATAATGAAGGGTGTAACTCATGAATTCAAGGCAGCGCACGATGGAGGCTCTAGGAGTTTCGAATTGGACATGATGGAGAGAGAAAAATGTGCGCAGTGAAGGAGAAAAACGTGGGCAGAGAAGATGAAACAGTGAGAAAATGGAAAGATAAAAGGGGAGAAAATCAGAGGAAGAGGTATGTGAATTTGAAACTAAACATAAAGGGGGAGAAAATCAGAGGAAGAGGTATGTGAATTTGAAACTAAACATAAACAATTAGAAAAATTATATGGAGACTCTAACTTTATCATCGGAGAGTCCTTGGTTGGACCACTCGATCGAGCTCTTATGATAGTTTGTTTATGATACATGATAGAAGATCGATTCAGATCCAAGAAGAAGGAAGGAGGTCTCCATTGCCGAGCTAAATTAATCAGCTCGCCAGCTGCCAAATCAAAAGTTAGCACTTACAATTGGCGCCGTCTGTGGGAAGCGAAAGAGGGAAACTGCCCACTAACGCTTCTTCTTGCTGAGAAACATGGCGGACCAAGAGCTTGGTTTGGGATCACAGCATCAGGATCACTACACCATTTCAGGGCTTTTACAGCGCGTCATTTACGGCGTGCATTGAATGCAAGCCGTAAATGATATAATAGTACGGCGCGCATGGAATGCGAGCCACAAAAGGGCTTTTTTCTTCGATTTATTAAGGCGTGCATTTTGCGCGCCGTGAGACCTTATCAATTACGGCGTGCATTTAGGACGCCGTAAATTATTGAGCATTTGCGGCCCACATTCGCAAGCCGTAAAAATATTAAGGTATCACAGCCCACATGTTGCACGCTGTAAGATTAATCAGCTTTCACAGCCCACATTTCGTATGCCGTAAAAAAAGAAACCCGCCAAATTAATATTCTAAAAATATTTCACACCCTTTTTTTTGACATCCAAAATTTAACCCCAAATTAGGGATAGACGATACCCATTGAGAACCTAAATCTTAACACCAAAAAAATTTCGCACACCTTCTTCTTCTCACGACACCCACCGAGAACCCATTGCTCACTACCAAAAAAATGACTTTTAGCGTCGAACTTTTTGCCACGGCTAGTGTTTTTGTGGCTATTTTTTACTTGTTGCCACCACCAATAGAGTTAGTGGCAATAAATCTCATTTTGCCTCGCCCCTGTCTGCCCATGACAAAACGTGTCGTAAATTTTTTTTTACCGACGAAAATTAGCGTCGGAAAATTTATCACCGACATTTAGGGTGAATTATTTGAGCTCATTGGAGACGATATTTTTGTTACAAAATATAATTTATTTTTCCAATGAACGTAATTCGTCACCAATAAGGATAAGTTATGGAAGACGAAAATATTTCGCCACCATACACTCCATTATGCCATTTCATTTTCCTGTTAAATGGGTGACAAATATATTTTTGTCTCGGAAGAATAAGTTGTGGGAGATGAGAATATTTCGTCACTAATAAATTCTATTTCGGGGGGCCGTTACCCGTTCCGTACTCATTCTAGTTTAATATTCTCCTATCTCTACTCCCTCATTCTCTTCTTCGTACTAGTTAGATTCGCAAGCCCAGGCCGCCCAAACCCCATACCACCCTGCCCTGCCCACCACTACCAGTCGTCCATTGATGCGCTGGCCGTACACCCTGACCTTTAGCGACGTTTTACTAAAAAATGTCTGCAGAGTTCAATTTTCGATTTAATTTCATTGTAAGGAAAAGTAAAAATCAAAGATTATTACTGACGAATTATAAAACGTCGGTAAAATTGACTTTTAGCAACGTTTCCTTGAAAACCGTCGACGAAGTTCAATTTTATTCTTAACTTCATTTTAGGGAAAATAAATATCAAAGACTATTATCGACGAATTCTATTATAGACGAATTTTATGAAGTAGGTAAAATGAACTTTTAGCGATGTTTTTTTTGTAAAATTAAACGTTTATATTTTTAGGAAAATTAAAAATTCAAAATTAAAAATAGATACCTTTACCGACGAAAATTAGCGTCGGAAAATTTATTACCGATGTTTTATATTAAACATCAGTAAATGTTAAGAAAAATAAAATAATTTTGATAAACGTCGGTAAACCAAAATTCTCCCTCTCCCGCCTCCACAGTCCCCCTTTTCCCTCTCCAATCCCTCTTTTCCCTCTACTCATTTCTTTCTCTCTCCTCACTCTCCAGACCTTCCCCCAGGCGTGAATCGCCCCCACCAGAGCCCATCTCCATTGTCGTCCTCTCATCTCCTTCGCACCCCTCCAGAACCCTCTCTCCCTTGGTTCTCTCTCTCTCTTCCTCTCTTCTATTCTTCCTCCCTTCTATTCTTCCTCCCCTATTCCTCTCCTCTCCTCTGCCCTGCGCAGCCGCCTTGTCCTCCTCCTCCTCTTCTTTCTTTCTTCCTTATCCTTGTCCCTTATCTCCCTTTTCTCATTCCACTCTCTCAGCAGCCCCCTCTCTCATTCCCTCTCCCTTCTCCACTCATTCATCTCATCTCCCATCTGATTTTCATTTCTCTCTTTCTTCTGATTTCTTTCCTCCCCCTCTTTGCCCAGAGTTTCTTTCCTTCCAAAAACCCTAGTTTTCTCCTGATCAACATTCCTTCAGCAGCATTCACCATAAAAATCATAGTTTTCCTTCTCTAGCCGTTAATATCAGCCTTAAATTGGGCGAATCTGACTCGTCATTCTCTCCATATCGGTTTCCCGCGTTTTTTCTCTCCCTCCAGATCTATAAATTTGGTGCTTTTTGTCGTTTGATGGCCGCCGATCTATTGTGTTTCAGAAGAAATTTGAATCGATAAGTCAGGGTTCGGTCCAGATGGAGGACGTTAAACTTTCGATTTCTACAAGTAATTCGCAGTCCGAAGACAGCACTGCAGTCGAAGCTCGATTTTCAGATCTCTGCAAGGTTTCTGACTTTTTTTTCGGTTCTGTTGATTTTCATGTTTTGATCTGTAATTCTCATTAGCTGATTCCAAGATCTTGTAACAGACCGGTTTGTCCCTTGATGAAAGCATATCACAGCTGGCTATGACTTTGCTCAAGGAAAGCAAGCATCTTCTGGTGTCTAACATGTCTATTGTCTGCGATTGAAAATGTAAGCTTATGTTTTGGAGGAGATTTCACTACAAGAATCTGCACTTTTCCCGGCGTTTTTTCCCAGCGTAATAAATAAACGCCGGGAAAAGTATGACTTTTGCCGGCGCAAAAGCATATTTCGCGGGGAAAAGATATAGTTTTCCCTGCATCATATTTTCGCCGGCAAAGGTCATATTTTTCCCGGCGTTTTTTTTTTTTTTTTTGTTTTCGCCGGCAAAAGGTCTCTTTTTCCCGGCAATTTATTTTTTTCGCCAGCAAAGATAACTATATGATAGAAATTTTTTAAAACTTTTTCCGGCGACGTGGTTTCGCCGGCAAAGGTTAGCTTTTGCCGGCACATTTATTTTTTCGCCGGCAAATATCTATTTTTTCCCGGCGTCCTCACTACTTTGCCGGCAATAGTCACGTGCCAACTCCTCCCCGCCTTCATTTGGACCATCGCGCGTTTATTTTGGCCATCTGCATTTTTACCCAAAAGAAAACAAAAATCGAAAAAAAAAACCAAAGAAAAATCGCATCTCCCTCATCTCAAACCTCTTCTGCATCTCCCTCATTTCAATCCCATTCTGCATCTCCCTCATCTCTCTGCATCTCCTCCATTTCAAACCCCTTCTCCATCTCCCTCCCTCTCGGTCCCTGGCCAATCTCGCCTGGTCCTGCGCCCATCTCCCTCATCTCTCTGCATCTCCCTCTCGGTCCCTAGCCCATCTCGCCGCATCCAGCGCCCATCTCCCTCATCTCTCTGCATCTCCCTCTCGGTCCCTAGCCCATCTCGCCGCATCCAGCGCCCATCTCCCTCATCTCTCTGCATCTCCCTCTCGGTCCCTCGCCCATCTCTGCATCGCTTCCTGAGGTTGATTGCAACCCTAAAAGGGATTGTCGTTTTCTTCTTCCACTTCAGCGGCAGGACCACCCAACTTCCCACACTCCCCTTCCGATCCCGCCCACCACCGTCATCGACCCAGCACTGTCAGGCTTCCCCACCGTCCAAACCCACTCTCAAATCCAAGGGCAGACCCACCACTACTAAGTCTCTCTTTCTCTTTCTCTCTCTCCAAAAACCGGCCATATCTTCCTCTCATCTCTCTCTATTTATCTCTCTTTGCAGCAGAAAACCCCAAATCTATGCAAAAAAGGAAAAGAACTTTCTGGCAGAAAACCCCCCAAATTGCAGAAAGAGGAACTCTCTCTTTGGTTGAAAACCCCCAAATCGCAGAAAGAAGGTATGAAATGCTCTCTTTATCTGTGTTATTTTAGTTGAGAGTTGTTCCCATCTGATCATTCTAATTCATGATTTTGTGGACATGTCTTTTGGCACCACATGTGATTTGTAGATGTGTGCAGCTGCATGTCTTATGTTGTGCATGGGGAAGAACA
The DNA here is from genome assembly GCA_012931725.1 of Litsea cubeba. Taxonomy (NCBI): domain Eukaryota; kingdom Viridiplantae; phylum Streptophyta; class Magnoliopsida; order Laurales; family Lauraceae; genus Litsea; species Litsea cubeba. The sequence goes on along the minus strand of CM022952.1, from coordinate 61,843,785 downwards.
CATGATAATGGCAATGAAAAATGCTACTGAATAGGCTTTCATAACAAGGAACCTCCTGCTTCACAACCATGTAGCTCATTATGGTGCCAAATCCCACCATGGATCTAATCAGTAGTGCAGATTGTTAATTCTTGTGGACCCCGCTGACTATTCGCTGATCTAAAGGATCCTGCATTTCTTTTTTCTTTCGTAACCGACATTCAAATTGATCATTCTTGTTCCTGTTACTCCCATTGTCACAGATGTTGCTGATGTTATGAAGCCCTGCAATATTTGTGAAAGAAATTTGTGTAATGAGATAGATCCCATGTAACTGAAATTTTCTAGCTGTCATAAAATCTCTTTCCTTCACAATTTTTGTGAAAAATCTACCTGGATTATCATTATTTTTCTGCACTGGGGACTGAATACACCCACTCTCACACCCATGTCCCAACCAGTGTCTCTGGTGGTGTTCCTAATTATATCCCTCTAAGAACCCAAAAAGTTTTAATCTTGTTGGCATTCGTCGTTTTTAAGACGCCAAAAGCATGCTGATACTAGGTCTGTGACAGCTATGTGTTCAAAAATTCAAACATACTTAACATTTTTTAGTCATCGAATTATCTCAATGTATCCTCATCTTTTATGTGAAATATATGATGCATTAGACCATTGTAGCTGGAGCTTGATCCTGATTAAAGCTTTGTATAATGAATGCTATTACACACTGCACAATTTCTGATTCTTGTTGAAGGCAGGAATGGGTGAAACTTTTTGTGGACTAAGATTTGTACAGCCGACTAAATTGTATAAAGGGTGGGCATAGATCTCTTCCCCAAGTTTTAGTGGACAAACATTTGTACAGCCGAAATCATTTTGCCTATGTAATCTTCTTTTGCTTAGTACAGTTTATCGTAAAGCTAAAAAAAAAGTCCTCAAGGGTGGCCATAGATCTCTTCCCCAACTTGTTGATCCTTCTTTGTGCACATGTTAATCCTGCTTTCCATTTTCTTTTGGTTAGTCCATATTATTGTAATTTGTAAGAGCTATTTGCCATGTTCTATTAAATGATTTTAGGTGGATGGTCAAGCTTGCTAAGGTCACAAACAATTAGAATTTATTGAGTTTATATTCTAGACATAGAGTGCCGCTTACATTTTTTAAAGAAGTCCTTATGCAAATTTAAAAATGAATTTCCCTTTGTCTTGAATTTGTGTCCTTTTTGTGGCAAGAAATCTCCGAGTCAATATGGTTGTCCTTTGAAGCAGAGTTACTTCGAAAGCCTTCGCTACAGGAGACATCAAAAGTGGCTCACTCTATTATTAAAGCTAATCACACGGAAAGAATGAAAGCATATGTTGAAGTGGGATGTAGGCATGTTCTGATTGCCGTGCAGGATACAATTAAGTGTAAGGACCATGGTGGTACCCAGATTGTACTCTGGTGTGCTCCCTTCAAACGGTCAACGGTTACCATTGTGTGCCTGCCACATGTTTGAGTAAATGACTCAATGGGTTTTGTATCAAGAGAGTGACTCTATTTAAGTGATTCTATTTCTGTCATTTGCAGTTTCTATTCCATTTTAGTTTATGTTGTAATTCAGTTTTGTTCTCATATATGCATCAAATTAAATCTGTGCATGATCACTATCTCGTTTGGATTGTAGCTTTGTTACTTGTTAAATTCAATTACATTTACATATTAAATGCAATTCTAATACAACTCCGTTATAAAGACAGACATGTCCTGAAAGTATCTCAGTATTCAGTTGTGCACAGCAGCACAATCCTTTAATATACTGCAACTACAACACTTACCAATGTAATTCCAATGCATCTCTAAAGATATTGCAGTCCACCATAGGTTTTTTCCCAAGATAAAATTGAATCAAAATACCTATATCATCTTTTGCTGCACAAAATAACTGTAGCAAAGGCTTCCCAAACAATATATGAACACCATCATTGCCATGGATATATAGGTTGGAAAGAAACTACACAACAGCATCTATTGAATTACACATTCTATGAGCAACTTTAAATTCTTCTACCTGCCCTTATTGTAGAGTTAGCAGTACAGAATTCCTATGGTTTTGCAAATTATATAACCTGCTCTTCCAAAACTTAGAACATCTTTCCTAACTGCAACATCCACTTAATGGTGGCGAACATTATTGATACATGAAACCAATGTGAAGACAATGTTATATGGGCAGAAAGTCCAGTGTCTATCAATGTGATTGACCCCTCATCTGACAGCTTTTTAGCCCTCATTACAGTATGTATACAGCCATGAAATCCCTGGATATTAGGGATTAAGATAATACAAGTGTAACAATACACACACACAAGGGATCCCAACTTTTATGGGTCCCATGTTCCTTATTGATACATGAAACCTTTTCAGATTCACATGTCAAAGTTCTCAACGGCCAAATGACATAGAGGTCGTTTATCACCCCAACAACTCTGAGATTCAAAATGTCCTCAATCAGAGCTTCACCTCCATAAATTAGTCAATGAAATCCATCTTCATTCAACAACAAAGTCTCGCCCATCAATTAACAATTATTTTCAGCAGGTTTTATGCTTTCAATCAGACACTCTGGATTACTTTCTATAATTTATCTGGACAGTTTACAAACCTCCTACCACAGTTGCGTTTTTATGTGAAATATTGGTCTTGTAATATTTTAACTACCCCCTATGAATTGTCTATAGGTAACTAGCAGATATCTACATTGCAAAATGCTTCAAAAGATAGCAAGTAAACCAATATAACATTAATTTCAAACATTGTGATATCAATGTAAGAAAATATTATTCCAAATCATATATAAGGAAGACAAAACAATGTAAATGCACTCATGGTTTTGGCGCTTCTGTCATCAAGTTTTGTTGAACTTTGATATGAATCTTGAGTGCATTAATCAAATTGAGGCTCTTGGATTTGAATTTAGTTTGGATCTCTTAAATATTTTTTTCCTTTTTGCTCTTCTTGTCATTGAGATGGAAATGCTTGCCGATTGCTTGGATTTTTTTTTTTTTTTTGGTATTTACCGTAAGTGAAGTTTTTTTTGAGGGGTTTTATCATATCAACCTACTCTCATTTAAGCCCCCTTTCCACTCCTTTTTATCATGTACAAGAGGCCAACCTTTGAGAAATCCAAGTCATATACTGTCACCTACTCATGAATTGGCATTGTTGGCAATTGGACACTCACCCTGATTTTTAACCAATGTTGGAAACTTGTGGATGTTCAGTTCCCACTGTTTATTTGGCATTTTATGAGATTAGTATGTATTCATGTTAGAAATATATGTTTAGGTATATGGTCAAAGATATTACTGATGGCATTTGAGAAATTTAATGCTATTCCTAGAGCTTCTTCTTGTGCAGAACTATCACTCCTGTACAAATAGAACGCGGGAGATCTCTTGGTTTTGGTTTGTAGACTTCTCTCTCTCTCTCAAACCTACTTGGTCTGTTTCACTTTATGAAATTGATGTTTAGTCTATAAATGAATGACTTAAGATACCCATTAAATTTTTTTCTTCCTTCTATTTCTTTTTTCCTTTTAGTTGAGCATTGAACTTCAGTTCTTTTTATTTCTTTAATGTCCACCAATTGACTACTGTCCTTTGGATTTTGTAGTAGTTGTTTTAAAGATATTATCAATGGTGAGTAAATATTCGGTTCTGTAGTTGTCTTTGGTGATTGAGTGGTAAAACTTAGATAAATCTAGTGTAGTTGCTCATAATTTGTATGTGGCCTGCTGCTTGTGGAAGCTGACTCAACCAAATATAACTGCTTTTGAGTCTGACTTTGAACGCAAGTAACACATGGACTATGCTGCGTTGACACCATAAAGGTTCACAAGGTACTAACTAAATATATGCTACAGGTTTGTATGAATGTCAGAAAATTTACAGAAATTTTCCAACTTGAAAAGGCCCTAGCACCTTGATCTTTAACCCTCTTTTTGGACCGTTGGTGCATTAGCTTTTCTGAACTGTCTGTTTCTATGCAATTGATTGATGGGTTAGCTTTTTTTAAAGATTGGGATTTTAATTTATTACGTAACAGTTGGGCATTCATTACTATCTAACCTCATTTGATATTCCATCAAGGTAATTGGAGTCAAGAAGCTTCAAGGTTGGGTATAAAGGGACTGTGGATTACAAAGTCATATCTTGAAATGATACTAGAAAACAAAGGTATATCAATAAACATTATGATAACTTTCCTCTTCACTCCTATTTATTGAACATTGTGTATTTTATGTGTTGCTTTAGCTTCAGTCTTTTACAACCCTAGTGCACAACCCATTGGGGACCCATAAAATGATATAGCTTTTCAATTAGTTGGATTTCTTCCTTGTGATGACTCTTATTAGATGCTAAATACTTTTGAGTTCTTACTTCTGGGAGGAAGTGGAAACTATAGATAATCTACTACTTTGTTTAATAGGCTGTGTGGGAAGTTGAACCACTTCTTCAACCTATTCAAGTGAATTGCTTCAAAGAGAGGTGGAAGAAGCTTTAAGGAGTGCCGTCCAGTCTATCTCTATAGACCCTGCTAAAGCTGACTCCATCTATTGGAAAAGCCACCCAGGGAAAGACTTATCTCTCAAAGAGGCTTGGCAGCTAATTAGGCAATCTCAGCCCCGCAAAATTTGGGCTCCCCTGGTATGGAACCACCTCATTAGTCCGAGAGTCTCCTTCTTCGCTTGGCGCCTGATGCTTTGCAAGACTCCTACAAACGACTGGGCTCAAGCCACTGGAATCAGTCTAGCCTCCAGGTGCTGTCTCTGCAACCAGCATGTAGAAACTGTGCTGCATCTATTTTTCCACTGCCCCTTCGCCTCTGGCCAATGGAGATGGATTCTTCAAGCAGCAGGAGTTAATATTACAGCTCCTTGTTCTCCTTCTGTTATTTGGCAGAGCCTTTCAGCTAACTGTGACAAGACAGCAAGACTAGGAGTCTCCTCCATCTTCTTCTCCACTACTTATGTAATCTGGAAATGTAGAAATGATCAAATTCACAGGAACTTAAGAGCCTCTCAGACGAAGGTCAAGATCCTACTGAAAGATCTTCTCTCCTCCTCTCTCAGTTCTATCAACAGACCTTTTTCTGGTAGGACTCTTCAGCTGTTCATACATTTTTTGTCTAACCACAACCACTGACTTTTGTACATCTCCTAGCCTCTCCCTTTCTCCTCTTGGGTTCTCTGTGCCAGCTCTGTTGGTCCTGTATAATTGCTTTGAGGACAGCTTCCTTCAAGTTTATGTGTGTCTGCTCAGTGGTTCAGTTCAATTGATCAGAGGACAGATTTTTCAAGCTCATGGGTCAACCTTTGCTAAAGTTGCTCCTTCAGCTGGAGGTGCTCCTTCCTGCTCGAGCCATGGGTTTCCTCAGAAAGCCCCGGGTTAAGCTTCAGCACCTGGATCCCGAGCTTCTCCTGTCTCTATTGGAATTCGGCTAGGAAAGTTGAGGCAGAGTTCTGTGTCAACTTTCTTTTCATTTCTGTTAGTTGGATGCTGACACCCTTCTCAGTCGATTGTGATCCAGTTGCTGTCTGTTTTCTGTTGTGAGCTCCTTTCAACGAGCTCTGCATGCAGAAAGTTTCAAGCTGTTCTCTCTGGGGTGCAGTTCAGTCCCTTCTGTCTGGCGAGCAGCAGTCCCCTGCCATCCTCTGCAGTGCTGGGTGCACCGCTGTTCTTTCAAGAAAAGTGGATGTCTGAGCCGCTTGGTTTTGACCTGATGGTTGCTGTTTCCCATCTATCCAGCGCAGCTGGTCTGGAGGGGAGCTGGCTCCTTTTGCTCTCGATCTTCTACTGGTTGTCTCCTCCTCTTCTCAGTATTGTAGTTCAAAATGTAATCCCATGAGCTGGCTTGGTTTAATGTGTTGTTTCTGCCCTGTGCAGTCTTCTGTAATTTTGGGGGCTTCTTGCCCTTTTCCCTTTTTCTTAATACAAATTAACCTTTAGCAAAAAAAAACCTATTCAAGTGAATTGGGCACTCCATTTGCTAGACAATTTTGTTGCCAACTGCCCAAGTAATTTTTCCTACAAGATGTTCCCACTTGGAACTATTATTGAGATTGATATGAAAATAATAAACAGATCTTGAGGGAAAATAGATGTTAATTCTGAAATTGATCGGAATTATCAAAAGTAATTCAGTTATTAAGATGTTAAGTCATTTTTTTGGAGAGACAGAATTCATATGTTTCAAAGTCTATCCTTGGATCAATCTATGATATGGTGAATTCATTTAAATTGAAAGATTCGTCATCAATCTATCAATCTATGATATGGTGAATTCACTAAATTAGTCACGCAAGTCTGGCACATACACTAATGACCCAAAATATTTTAGCGACATCCCGACCAAGTCTAGCCTCCATTTGAGTCTGGGTTTGGATCTGATTTTAATTCGGGTGAATATGTGGAATCTATTTCTCCATGTTGGTAAACATAACTCAGAATTGGATAGATAGAACATTTTCACAAGAGTTAATCCCTTCTCCATTGGTTTATTCAACTAGAGCAGATAGAGGTCCTTTTGCTATTATGGACAATTTTCTACTACTATCTTTTGACAAAACCATTCATCAAAGAGCCCAAATCCTCAAAGTGTTCCATTATATAGTGACATTTATAATAGAATACATAATGTAATATTTTTACCTTTGTTTTATTGGATCATGTGAGTCTGTGTAATGGAAGGAGTGAAGTTCTACGTACGGTAGAGACCACCGCTTTAAAACCCAAGCCCTTCAAATTAAATAGCCTCCCTTTATTTATTTGTTGTTGTTATTAAAGGTTGTGAAGAAGATTGATGAATTTACATCTTGAACAAATGGGTGGAGGGGATGACATCTGTTTTTTCATGTGCTGCTTGGCGATGTGTGTGGCATCTCATCCAGTTGCTATTTTGGATACTTATGGCTTCTGTTAACTATGGTGTAACAATTCTAGTTATCATTTACTTGGCAGTATGATGTGTTGATTTTTTAAAGTTTATATAAATTTTTTTTTCCAATCATGTTTCATGATTGTTTTATGTGTGAATTTTTATCCATTTCTTCATTGAAGTCCTTCACTGTTACATTGTTGTATATTTGTAACTGGTTTTGTTGAGAGTTTGAATTCTCTCGGACTCCTTTTTGCTGGCTTTCACTTTTATGTCCAAACAAGGGCATGCTCCTCATCCATAAATCTTTTATTGAAAGGTATATTTAATAGGTGAAAATTCAGATGCAACCATTGAACAGCCAAGTGTTTGTAGTTTGGGCACATGGTTTGTGGTACATATATGCATTCATTTTCCAATGTGCATCATTTTATTTTTATTTTGTTTAATCTAAGCACCATGAACACCTTCCATCTAGGGTCCACTAATGACTGATTTGATCCCTTTAGACTTGATAACGTTGTTTTGTTTTATAATCTAGATGGCTTAAATGAACTTCTATTACTAAGCATCTTTATCTTTAGGAGTATTGGCTGGATGTGTAACGGCATTGTAAACAATGCAACCAGGCTAAATTGATATGGCTTTCAACATTTACTATGCATTTTTCCGATTTAGAAATGAGCATGCTTCATTATATTGGGATTGGAACAATTATGATCCATTTCATAGGAGTTTTAGGTGGAGAGAGACTCATTTGGACCTCCTCTTTTTCTGTTCTTTGTTTCACTTGGTGCAACTTTAACCCCCTAATGGATTTCCTATTGCAATTGTATATCCTATTTCCTATTTCCTATTGCATTTGCACAGATCTACCCCTGAGTATGAAAAGGTTATAGAAAATTTCCTTTATCTCAATATGCAAAAAAATCATTTTCTCTAATGGTTGTAGAAAACTTTGGTTTGCAAAAATATTTTTAATGGAAGCTTTTCTTTTATTGAAAAGACTGTTTTGAGATGTATCAACTATCAATTGTTTTTTGTTTGTTTTCCTTCCCATTGATTGACCCTGATTTAATTTTTTAATTAAAAAAACAATTAATTTTTTTTTATAAAAAAAATAATAATTACGGCGTGTCTTGCGAGCCGTAAATTAAAACTCGCCAATTCTTTAATGGCCTGCATTTGCAAGTTGTAAAAACATATACTTAATTACGGCTTGCATTTGGAGCCGTTAATCAGATTGTATACAACTCATTTACAGCCCACAAATGCAAGCTGTGTAAAATATTTTTCGTTTTAAGTATTCACGGCTTACTACGTGTGCCATAAACGTAAGCACACCAATGCTTTAACGGCACTCAGTTTGCGTCGTAAAAATTTAGTATTTACGGCATGCTTAGGAGGCCATAAATCTGGTCCAAAAAGTCCTAAGAGCATAATTTTCGGCCTGCATTGATCCTACTTACAGCCTGTATATGCACGCTGTAAATAGTTCAACCCTTTTATGGCAGGCGCTTTTACGGCACGACCCCCGTGAGCCGTAAACATACATTTACGGCGCGCATTGCACGCTGTAAAAGCCCTGAAATGGTGTAGTGGATGGACGATCTCCATCTCAGATAGAGGCAACCCAGGACCAGTGGTGATGGACAACGCTTCCATCGCTCGGTTCTACCGAGGTCGGCGGACGTGGGAGTCCGTTTGGGTCCGACCCTTTCGTAACCGGGGGGCAGAGGGGTGCATCAACATTTTTTTTGTGTGGGTGTGCCAGATTTTCTATTTTACTTGGAATTGCAAGTGGTGATCCGGAGATCAACCTTCGCAAGTAAAACGGAAATCAACTTCTTTCGAGTTTTCCATTGCACATATATTTAAGAAAAGAGACATTTTTCTTGATTTGCCGTGAAAGGCGATTTTTTGGCATTTATAGCCGATTTTTGGCGTTTATAGCCGATTTTACAATTCTTATCAATAATGAAAGACAAGAGTTGTGATTTTTGTCTCTTTTGGAAAAATACAAACTACAATGAAAAATAAGAAAATGAGGATTTAACTTCTCAGGAGATTGTGGGGGACTCGTTCAGATTGACGGTCGCAAGCCATATGTGGACTTCGCCATCATCCATGCAGATGAGAACAGAGGATGCTCTTGATTCGCTTAGCTTGGCTATAACCTCAGGTTTTTAGAGGACAAAGACCAAAAGGAGGTCCTATGTCCAATAAAAAACTAAGTAGACGGGCTGAAAAGCCACGTCTAAGCCATTGGAGGCAGAAGGAAAAGGCAAGGACCTTGGGGGGGGGGTACCCCGAAGGGACTTTTGTTACCTTGTAGCGGAGGTCGATATAGAACTTCCGCAGAGTTTTCTCTCTTTTTTTCTCTTAGATTTTTTATGCCTTTTTCTATCTGAATTTTCAGATTTGGTGTGAATTTTCTGTATGTCGTACTGTTCTTTCTTCTTGGAATGCTCTCCTATTTTTAGGCTTTTTGGTAGCCATTTAGGAGGGTTTATGGGCTTTTATTGTCATTAAGCCGCATAATGGGAGGAGTTACAGGATTTAATTCCTTTATTTTATAACTCCTTTTTCTTGGCTTCTGATTGGCCGGAGGAGATTGAGGGCATTTAATCGCCTTTAATCGCCATGATGGGAGGAGTTTCATGGGTTAAATACCATGAATCAATTGACTTGTAACTCCCAGATTCTTGCTTCTGACTGGGCCGTCCAAAGAAATGGATTAATGACTGTAATAAAGCTAGTCAATTAATCGCATTAAATGGTCGCCGAGCAGTTGAAGAGTCGCGGGCCGTGCCGTGTCTTTTGGGATTCTTCTAGCGATGATCATCGATGGATCTTCATGTAGATCGACATCGGATGACCATGTAACTTCAGGTATTGGTTGCCAAGCGGGTCGGTGCCATCTGTCCTGTCGATTTCTCGATCAGTCGGGTAGAAAGCACACTTTTTTGGTTGACCGGTTGGCGATCAATGTTGATTTTGATACTCTTGATGATTGACCCGTGATTTTGACGGATGTCAAAGGATTTGGTGTCTCAAAAGTAAGAATTTTGAAAAATCCCAGGGGTCGGACACTTCGAATCGCGAAAAACAATGAAAAAACGGGTCTTCCGGGGCCCTCCCGATGATCCCGGGCTCCATGGGCGCCGGCGACCCTGGGCCAGGGTTGCAGGCTTCCCCCCCATTTGTCCCGTTTTGTGTCCGTTTTTTATGTTTTCTGATTCTTTTTTCTTCTGTATTTTTTCTTGACATTTTTTATCATTTATTGGCCCCTGTAGAAAACCTGATGAGAATCATTGCATTTTGGTTTGCAAAGTTTCTAATTTTCCGAGAAAGCCGAAGACTTTGTCGCGCAGAGCTGCCGATTTTCCGTCAGAAGCTGAAACTGGGTCAAACGATGTCGGAATGACCTGAAATTTGGGGTGAAGCCTCCTGAGCAATAAATAAGACCAACCATAGGCTTTGATTTTGAAGCCGTTTGGGGTTTTATCACTAGTAGACTTGTTTTTGTCGCGATGAAGATGTCGCGGCTTGATGTGCGGTCAACCGATGTCCGATTGACTTGAAATTTGACAGGGAACCTATTTGAGTCATTTTAAGATGATCCATAGGCTCTGTCTTAGAAACCATGGTCCCGAGGAGCTTCGCCACCGAGAGGCCTGATTTGGCTTCCGAGCGTCAAAGTTTGGTCAAATGTTGTCGAAATGACCTGAAATTTGACGTGTAGCCCTTTGTAAGCATTTTGAAGTCGTCCATGTGCTCTATCTGATGAGTGATGGACTCGGTGGTTCTCGCCACCGAGAGGCTTGATTTAGCTGTTCGAGGGTTGATGTATGGTCAAACATTGTCGGTTTGACTCGTAACTTGATGTGGAGCCTTTTGAATGTATTTTGAGACCATCCATCGGCTCTGATCGAAGATTTGGTGTTTCCGATGCTTTCGCCGCCGGGAGCTCCTTTTCAGCTGCCGGAGAAGCGAAGTTAGGCCAAATGATTTTGAAATGGCCTGAAACTTCTTGTGTACTCCTCTTTTGGCTGTCTTGAAGGATCTTGCAGTTTTTGTTTGATTCTGACAAGATTTGATTTTTGGAAGTAGCATTGCCTATTTATGGCAGGCTGCGACTTCATGTAGCTTTCTGAATCTTGAAGAAGCAAAGTGACACATTTTTTTGGTGTCAACAAGGGGCGACGAAGACGCCCGGGAAAGGACCCTATAATCGACCACCCCGATGACCAAGATGATGAATATGTTCCATACACAAATAGTGATCAGACCGCCCCCCTTATAGGCAAAAAAGGACGAATCCAGTCAAAAGTACACCATATCGACCCAAGCCGAGCCATAAACTCACCATCTATATATAAATTGAAAAAAAGAGTCCCACAAAAGGAAGGATCATGATCACCAAAAACAAGCTCCACCACGGGACGCATATGTCCGCCTGGAGCAGTCTTGTAGAAAAGTTGCTCGGGACCTGACACAGGGAATGAAGAAGCAAAAGGAAAAGGTCAATTGCTTGTTGCTGTAAATGGAGCTAGCAAAAGAGGTGCACGAATGCCCCACAAGTCTGGAAAACACACGGAAAGGTTCGGCAGCCTCCCATGAAATTCGGCAAATAGCATGGTTTTAAAAACCGGCCGATACCAAACCGATATCTCGCTGAGATATCGGTATCGGCGATGCCAGGTATTTACTCTCCAAAATATCGCGAGATATCGTCCGATATGATGTTCATATCGGCCGTGACGATATCTCGGCCGATATTTTGAAACTATCGACCAAGATCCCTTAAAAGCCCAAAACCCCTATTTTTTTCTCATTCTTCATCTTCTTCCCCTCTCCTCTCATATCCAAACACCTTAGAGCAGTAGCCACATATTCACACACCCATCTTGCATATTTTACTCAAGAAAATATTATTTAAGGTAAGAGAAAATCAACTTAAAGCATTTTATTATGTATTTATGTGTTTTTTTTTTTAGATGAAGTATGGAAAATTGGAAATCAGGAGAATGTCACTTGTGTTGTATTCTTCACTTAGAACTAAGTTAGATCTATATACTTTCATGCTAGATCTACTCATACACATGATTTTATAATTTTTTTTTCAATTTTCTTATTTTTGAATTTTTTAATATTTGAATAAAAATATATCATTTTTTTGAAATTTCATCACAAATATGTTCTTTTAATGATTCATGATCATTGTATGGTATGTAAATGATTGATCTACATACTTTTATGCTAGATCTATATATTTAGGATTTTGAAAATGATTTTATTAAATCTTTGTTTCTTCTAAAAATAATTTTTGTTACTTGTTAGGGCATTTATGATATCAAATGCTTATTAATAGTGTGTAGATGATAGATCTACATCTACTCATAATCATAAACATGATTTAGATTTTTATTTTAATTATTTTATTTTCGGATTTTCTAATATTTGAATTATAACATATCATTTTTTGGGGATTTCATCATAAATATGTTCTTTTAATGATTCATGATCATTGTATGATGTGTAAATGATTGATTTACATACTTTTATGCTAGATCTACATATTTAGGATTTTGAAAATGATTTTATTAAGTCTTTATTTTTTCTAAAAATAATTGTTGTTAATTGTTAGAGTATTTATGATACCAAATGCTTATTAATAGTGTGTAGATGATAGATCTACATCTACTCATTGTCATAAACATCATTTAGATTTTTATTTTATTTATTTTATTTTTGGATTTTCTAATTTTTGAATTATAATATATCATTTTTTGGGGATTTCATCATAAATATATTCTTTTAATGATTCATGATCATTGTGTGGCATGTAAATGATTGATTTACATACTTTTATGCTAGATCTATATATTTAGGACTTTGAAAATGATTTTATTAAATACTTAGTTTTTTCTAAAAATAATTGTTTAAGTGTATTTAATATTTATGATACATAAACTACCAAAAGCTTAGGACTTTGAAATTGATTTTATGAAATCTATAATTGTTGTTAGAGTATTACTATTATATGAATGTCTTATTTAATAGGAACAATGGTGCATGACATAGATCCGGCATGGAGTCACGGTGAAGCAGTAAGAAGTAAAAGCAAAATAAAATGTAATTATTGTGAAAAGGTTCTCAATGGGGGGATTACCCGATTGAAACAACATTTGGCACATGTATCAGGACAGGTGATAAAATGTCCGAAAGTGCCAACAAATGTGAGAGCTGAAATGCAGGGGCTCCTTAAGGCAATTGCATAAAAAAAAAGTAGTACAAGAAAGAAGAAGAATCGAGGAACTTGAAGCATGCAGAGAAGAGGTGTTTGGTTCCTCTGATGATGACGATGAAGACCCGGAAATGACAAGGGCTAGGAGAGAAAGTGTAAGGTCACTTCAGGAGGAGGAAGAAAGGAGAAGAATGCAATATGAAGCAGCAGCTAGAGGTAGCCAATATGAGCAGGGTGGTTCATCCGGATCGGGGGGAGCGAGTTTGCGTTGGGCATTTAGTCATAAACAACCCCGTCAAGATCCAGACATTGAGGAGGTTGAAAGACCTCCTACACAGGCACCTCGTAGGCCAGATGTGGTGGAGCCAACCGACCCATTTGCTTATAGAAAACCAACATCAAAGCAGCCGGCATAATAAAAGCACTAAGGGCAAGTTTGGTAAAGCAAGAGATAATCTAGTGAGAGCTACTGGGAAGTTTTTCTTTTAATGGAGGCATTCCACCCAACAAGGCATCTTCTCCTTATTTCACCACCATGTTAGATGCAGCTGCAGAACATGGTCCAGGTATAAAGGCACCCACCCCTTACGAGTTGGGCATGTATGTGTTGAGAAAGAGTATGATGAGTTGCAGGCTTGGGTGGAAACTTTCAAATGGGCATGGAAGGAAAGAGGTTACACACTAATGTGCGATGGGTGGACGACTATCACACATCGTCATCTTTTGAATTTTCTAATCTACTCGTCTATGGGTACGATGTTTATCAAATCAGTTGATGCAACTAATTACATCCAAGATGCAAGATATATTAATAGGTTATTGAATGATGTGATTGAAGAAGTTAGGGCAGATTGTATAGTTCAGGTGGTTACTGACAATGCTGCAAACATGAAGGCTGCAGGAATGATGCTTATGAAACAAAGGCCAAGGATTTTTTGGTCTCCATGTGCAGCACATTGCCTGGATTAATGCTTGAAGATATTGCAAAAGAAAAAGTCATGAAGCAAGTGATTGGTAAGAAAAGCAGATCACCAATTTTTTTATCAGTCATATAGACTCATTTCTATGATGAAAACACATACAGACAACCATGAACTACTGCGGCATGGCATCACTAGATTTGCCACCCACTTTATTGCCATCGAAAGTGTTTACAAGTATAGAGAAGGATTTCTGTAATTAATAAAATCACAATAGTTCATGAATTCTAAATGGGGAAAGAGACCAAGTCCCATTACAATAGAAGTATGTAAAACAATTGAGTCCAATAAATTTTGGCCTCATGTGAAGGGTGTTTTGAATGTTTTTGATCCCCTAATAAAGGTTCTTCGATTGGTTGACGGTGATGATAAGCCAACAATGGGCTTCTTACATGAGGCCATGGAGAGATCAAAGCTGGTTATTCAAGCAGATTGTAGATATTACAAAAAGTATTGGAAGATCATCGACGATCGATGGGGACGACAATTGAAACATGATTTACACACTGCTGGTAAGTAGAGGCTATTTCCTTTAATATTTGAATTATTGTATTCAATTTGGCCTCACTATATTAATTTATCATTGACTAAAATACATTGGTACTTTTACAGGATACTTTTTTAATCCACAATTTTCGGATGGACGTATATCTGATGAAATCCGTTTGGGATTAAAAAAATGTAATTGAAAGACTAGCAGCGAATACAGATGAAGCAATTTGGGCTACTAATCAGGTAGGCTAATTAATTCAAAATGAAATTGTAATTTCTCCAATTTATTTTATTATGTTAATGTCTTCAGATTGATATATACAATGTACGTGCTGGAAGCTTTGGAACGACGACTGCGCGGAGAGCTATCATACAGACGAATCCCGGTATTGATTGCAAATTTGTAATGTCATTTCTATATTATTCAAGTACTTATTATTATTTTATTGACTCTAATATCATTTCTATTTTTTTTCAGCTGAATGGTGGTTGAATTATGGAGAGAGTGCTCCTGCACTAAGGATGATTGCTATTAAAGTCCTTAGTCAAACAACATCGTCTTCCAATTGTGAAAGAAACTGGAGCACCTTCTCCTTTATCCACACAAGACCAAGAAATAGATTAACAATGCTGAAGCTAAATAAATAAGTCTACATCCACTAAAACCTCAAGCTCCGGAATAGAAATAGAAGGAGAAGACAGTTTGAGGATCACCGGGATTATTTTTGTCCAATTAATTTGGACTGTATCTTTTCAGAAGAGGATACTGTGTTAGGTCAATGGCTAGAGGAACAAGAAGAACCGGTGTTAGACCAAGACCCAGAGTTAGAGGAGTTGATGGAGGACTTGACTAGGGATAGGCATGAGCCAGTGAGGGCCTCAGAAAGGTTGGAAGAAATAAACTTGACAATGCAACAGGGGTGTGCGCCTTATACAAGTGAGCCAAGGGGACAGGACGTGGATGAGGAGAGTGAGTCAAGTATTTCTACTTCTTCATCATCAGCAGGAATTCCACCTAACTCTCCCGGGGATAAGGGTCATTATAGAGATGATGAGCATATCAATTGTGAGACAGTTGAGCATTTTCCTGCTGTTACCGAGTTAGATCCTCGCCGTAGCTATGTCAGACATGTTGGACAGACAGGAAGTAGTAGTGACGCTGCTGGGCAAGGAGTGGGGGAAGGTACTCATAGTCATCATGGGGGTTATGTTGGCCAATAGGGTGCCATGTATGGACAGCATATGAATTATGACCCTAATTGGGTACCCCCTTCACCAACACCGATAATGTCTATCGAACAGATATTAATTGAGCAAGAGAGGCTTCCCCCACTACCACATGATCCCTAACGACCTTTATATGCTCCTCATGGCTATTTCATACCATTTCTACACAATTACCAAGGACAATCTACAGGGGATCAAGATAGTTCATCATCTTATCAAGAACAATCTGAATATGGTCATGGGTATGGTAGTGCTGCACAACCGTATGGAGCATATCTTTTTAATCAATACCGAAGAAATGATGATGATGATGATATTGAGCCTGGGTGATACTCCACTTGGTATTAGGCTGTCAATCTATCAACTATCATACACTCATACTCATCAATCTCTCTCTAGCTTCTACTCTCTAGTCCCCTCTAATTTCAGGTAAACCATGAACCTTTTGATGCCCAAGTGCTTTATGATTTATCTATCTCACTATCATGTTTCAGATTTTAATATGTTATCTTCATGGTCATGAATTTCACAACTTATTTGATGATTGAGTTAGTATTAAATGATGATTGATATGTTTGTTATCTACTTATCTTTATTTTCTTATATTTTACACTAATAAATTGATCATGAGCATCAATAATGGTTGCATTATATGAAATACTAGAGAAGAAAGCGAACAACGACACAGATAGGACTCATAACTTAAGGTGACCGAGATTTTGATTTATTGTTGTTACTATTAAAAAAAATATTGTTTTCCAGCATTTTCTAATATTCTGGATTTTTTGGATATTTTTGCGAATTTTTTTTATTAAAAAAAAATTCACACCGCGACGACCGCGACGGACCGATATCCGCGACGATATCGTTTTTCGGCCCGGCCGATACCGCGACCGACACCGAGATTTTAAACCATGACAAATAAAGCACCGAAGCAGCATCGACGTACGGGGGCCCAGAAGTCACCATTCTTAATCAAAATTTGGGCGAACCAGACCTAAATACAGAGCAAGAGATGAAGGAAATAGGACTTCGAGCTCCCTGCCACGAAGAGAGGAAGATTCTGAAGTCCAAACACGAGGTATTAAAAGTGGAGCAGGTCCAAGAAGAAAGACAACTCCACGGACGCTTGGTGAGGAAGACGTGCAAGTCCTTATCGAGAGGGCAATAGCAAATAAAAGGCCCCATCAGGAAACCATGTTCTGAGCAAGGTACATGGGAAATGCATAGAATTTCATATCTCATTTTTCAAAGGAAATAGAAAAGGTTGACCCACCTCGGCGATTCTCAAGCCCAAAACTGAAGACCTGTGATGGCTTTTATGATCCTGTCGACCACGTCCAGCATTACCTGCATTCCATGGCACTTTGGATCGGGAATGAATCACTGATGTGCAGGGTCTTCCCCTCAAGCTTAGGAGATCTGGCCTCTCCTGCCTGAAGCCAAGATCAATCCACCGCTTCCGAGAACTTGCAGGATCCTTTGTTACCCATTTTGTCATGAATTCCAAGCAGCCGAAGGATGTTAGAGCATTATTATCACTTAAAAAGCAAAGTTCGGAGAGCTTGAAGGAATACAGTGCTTGCTATTGGCGCCTCTATAATGAAGTGGAGGGAAGCAATGAACAAGTGACAGTAGCTACCTTCAAGGTAGGGCTGCCAAAAGAGAGTCAGCTCTGCCAATCGCTGACCAAGCGGTCCTCAACCACATAGGGAGACCTAATGGAAAGAATCAAAGAGTTTGTCAAATTAGAAGAGGACATGGAAGCACCCGAGCTGAGGTGGACATGCTTAATGGATGAGGGATCCAAGAAGAAGAGACGAAGGGAGTTCAGGGAGGTTGCTGATAGGAGAGTGGGTCATGCCGAACCCACAAGGGCAGCCTATAAGGTGAGATATATACAATTTTCAAAGATCCAATATACCGGATCCTCACACATATCAAAGAAAAACCCTTATTTAAAAGGCCTCCGAAGATGATCAGCGACCCTGGACGCCGGAACCCCAACCTTTGGTGCTCTTATCACTGAGAGAATGGCCATTTGACGGAAAATTGTCGAATGCTCAAACAACATCTGGAAGACCTAGTCAAGGAAGGTCATCTGAATGAGTATGTAGAAGATACACACTCAAAGAAGAACTAGGAAAGCTCAGTTCGGAAGGAAATCAAAAATTCTGCATGAAGAGGGACCTGTTAGGGGTAATAGATGTGGTGCGGCAATCAATCTGGTAGAAGTAACGGCTCAATCTGTCAGGACGTAGAAAAAGATGGCTGCACACTTGAAGGAGGTATATCAGATGAGTGCCAAACCAAGCTTGGTCAACAAGTCTGGAAGAAGCAAGTCGGAGATTTCATTCTCCAATGAGGATCTGCGAGATGTGGTTCAGCCCCACAACGACACCCTCGTGTTAACTCTGCGAGTACAGGAGTACGATGTCCGAAGAATGCTCATAGATCCAGGAAGCTCCTCGAAAATAATGTACGCCGAACTATTTGATAGGCTCAGTCTAAAGCACTCTGATCTAAAGCTGACCTCAATACCCTTGTTTGGCTTCAGTGGCCAAGCAGTACACCCCCTCAGTGTTATAACAGCGCAGGTTGGAGCGGGTCCTGTTCGCTTAGACGTGGAATCTTTAGTGGTAGATGTGCCATCTCCCTATAACGCCATCATGGGGCGAACATGGATTCATCGTATGAGGGCAGTGTCGTCAACCTATAATTAAAGGCTACGATTTCCAACACTGAAGGGAACCGTGGAAATTAGAGGAGACCAGGTGGCTTCTAGAAACTGTCTGATCGTGGCAATAAAAGGGAAAATGAAGAAGATAGATGATCAAGACTCATGTCCGATCAGAAAGTCCGACCTCAAATAGCAATCAGAATCAGGTCAGACATAAAAGGAAGAATCATGCGCCGACCTGACCAACCCAGCAGTGGAAGAGTTGAAAAGGATTGCAGTGCATGGCGGGAATCCAAAAAAATACTGGATGATTGGGGCGTCAATGACCAAGGAAGAACAAGAAAGCCTGACTCGGTTCCTCGATCAAAGTTCCGAGGTTTTTGTTTGGACTCCATACGAGATGCCGGGAGTTGATCCTAAGGTCAGTCATAAGCTAGGCACCGATCCAAGGGTAAAGCCAGTGATACAGAAATAAAGAAAACTTGCACCCGAGCGCCAAGCAGTGGTTTGTGAAGAGGTTGACAAGCTATTGGATGTAGATGCAATCCGAGAAGTCCATTACCCTGAATGGCTATCAAATACAGTGGTCGTGCCAAAGAAAGACAAAAAATGGAGGGTGTGCATGGACTTTACCAATCTAAACAAAGCCTATCCCAAAGATAGCTTCCCTTTACCCAAAATTGATCGGTTAGTGGACTCCACAGCAGGTCATGAACGAATGAGCTTTTTGGATGCATACCGAGCGTACCATCAGATCGCAATGGAGGTTGCCGACCAGGAAAAAACAACATTCATAACACCAAAAGGCACCTATTGTTACAGAAGAATGCCCTTTGGACTTAAAAATGCGGGGGCCATATACCAGAGGCTAATAGCAAAGATATTCCAAGATTTGATCGGAAAAATAGTAGAAGCTTATATTGATGACATGGTGGTCAAAAGCAAAGAGAAGATTACACACGAGCAAGATTTGAGCTCGGTCTTCAATATCCTATGAAAGTACAAGCTTAGGTTGAGCGCTTCGGAATGTTCGTTTGGTGTCAGCTCGGGAAAATTCCTAGGATACATTATAACCCAAAGAGGAATAGAAGTAAATCCCGACCAAGTTCAAGCGGTTCAGAAGATAGAGCGACCTGGCTCGAGAAAGGAGGTCCAGAGGTTGAAAGGTATGCTCGCAGACTTAAATCATTTTTTGTCAAGAAGCTCGGACAAAATGCCGACCAATGTTCCTCGCTCTAAAAAAGAATGCAGAATAGATATGGGACGAGTACTGTGATGAGGCCCTAGCACAGATCAAGCGGTATCTGAGCTCCCCCCTGTGCTATCTATTCCTAACCAAGGAGAAGAACTGATTCTGTATCTGGCAGTATACGAACACACGGTCAGCGCAGCCTTGATAAGGAATCAGGGAAAACAGCACCTGCCTATCTATTTCATCAGTAAACCTTGTTAGATGCTGAAACAAGGTACCTACCTCTCGAAAACCTCGCCTTGGCACTGGTGAGCACAGCACGAAAGCTCAAACACTACTTCCAAGCACACACAATTAAAGTTCTGACCGGGCACCCATTACGAGCCATCTTGTAAAAAGCCGACCTGTCTGGAAGGATGGTCAAATGGGCGATAGAACTTGGTGAGCACGATATAAAAATAGTCCCAAGAAATGCCATAAATGGACAGTTAGTAGCTGAATTCATTGCTGAATTTACACACAAAGAAGAGCTGAAGCAAAGAGAAGTTAGCTTGGGAACTAATGAGGAGTGGCAACTATATGTGGATGGTGCATCCAATTCCCAAAGTTCAGGAGGTGGCACAGTATTCATCACACCAGAAGGAGCAATAATTGAAGGGTTGTGACCCTTGGCTTTGTTGCGTCAATGACGAGGCAGAATATTAAGCCCTCCTGTCAGGACTCTAAACTGCAAAAGAACTTGGAATCGAGAGGCTCACGGTTCACTACGACTCACAACTAGTTACTAATCAACTCACTGGATAGTACGCAGCTCGTGATGATAGGATGGTCGCATACATCGCAGAAGCACAGCTTCTAATCCAGGAGGTCGGTGATGTCAAAATCAAGCATATAGGTCGAGAAGAAAATGCACATGCTGACAGCTTGGCTATAGCGGTAAAATCCGAGCTAAGGAGAGAGGTTCTAGTTGATTTTCAATCATCACCGAGCATAGAAAACCAGCGATTCATGTATGTTGAACATGAATCAGAAGGTCCGAATTGGATGACACCAATAACCGAATACCTAAAAGAGGGATCACTGCCAAAGGACGGAATAGAAAGCTACAAGGTCAGAAGGAAAGCAGCCAGATTCTGGTTGTCACCAGAAAATCGGTTGTACCGACGATCATACTCAGGTCCATACTTACAATGTGTAAGTCCAGCCAAAGTGGAAGACCTGTCATGGGAAATTCATGAAGGATCATGTGGTGGACATATCGGGAGAAGGAGTTTGGCCCACCAAGCAATGTCACAAGGATACTAGTGGCCTTATATGCAGAAAGACGCTCTTAAATTTGTACAAAAATGCGAGAAATGTCAACGCTTCGGCAAAGATATTCATCAACTTGCCGACCTACTAAACTCAATAATAAGCCCGAGGCCGTTTCAATAAGTGGGGTATCGGCATCGTCGGTCCTATGCCGAGATCAGCAGGTAACTGTCAATTTATAATTGTTGCCACAGATTACTTTACCAAATGGGTAAAAGCCGAGCCCCTAGCTTGTATTCGGGAAAGCAATGCCAAGCAGTTTGTATGGAAAAATATCATTACCAGATTCGGAATACCAAGGGCATTGGTTACCGACAATGGAAAGCAATTCGAAGGGAAGGCGTTTAGGAGCCTATGCGAACAGTATAGCATCAGACATCATTTTTCAACCCCTGTTTATCCACAAAGTAATGGCCAAGCAGAAAGCTCCAATAAAACCCTACCTGGACGGGATAAAGAAGAGGTTGGACGAAGCAAAAGGAAGATGGGCAAATGAACTCCCTAGTGTCCTATGGGCTTATAGGACGAGTCCGAGGAGGTCAACTGGGGAAACTCCTTTTTCTCTTGCATATGGAATGGAAACTGTAATTCCACTAGAAATCGGATTGTTGACCATAAGAACGGAGGCTTATGGCCATGAGGAGAATAAAGGAAGAATTACCGAGCAGCTGGACATGATCGAAGAGCGAAGAGACCAGGCACTGATCAAATTGGCTGCTTACCAGCAACAGCTAGCTCGGAGTTATCAGAAGAAAATTCGCGTCCAAACATTAAAGGTCGGAGATTTGGTTTTAAGGAAAGTGCTTCCAAATACCAAAGATCCCAGACACGGCAAGCTCAAGCCGACCTGGGAAGGACCATACAAAGTCACTTCAGGTAGTGCAACAGTAGCTTATCATTTGCAAAAACTTGAAGGAAAGCATTGGCAAGGCCATGGAACATAGCAAATTTTAAAAAAAGAAATTATATTTTTGATCATTGTATCTTTGATGAAAATTATCTTGTGCCAAGAGATTAAAGTTGTATTTGAAATCTTTGTGCCAAAGAAATCAAATATCTTGCATCTTATTGCATTTTATTATTACTTCGCCAAACTTCTTGTGCCGAAGATGAGGCCAGTCTAAAAAATCCATTTGAGGGCCCATGATATGGCATACCCTTATCAGGACCGACCTCGCAAAGAACAGGGCCAAGGCCTGGAAGTTAAAGGGCAGCTTAGGACCCACTACTTCGTACCAAAGGATAAAAACCTAATTAGGAAGAACCCAAACTAGGTGTACTACATTGATCTCTTTTTTAACTAATAGCTAGGCATGAGATGCGAGTACTAGGCCAAAAAGAGAGTTCGGAAAGAACCGACAGTGGCAGTACAAACGCACGAAACATTATCAAAATGAATAACATTTCATTTCATCAGCAGGGTTAGAATCAGCCCACAGCTCAGGCAAACAGGAATCCCGGACAAAAAGGAAGTTTCATGCCCAAAGGTCGGGCAGACTGGTTGGCAAAATTTCCATACAATATTGAAAAAACAAACAAAATAAGTCTCCAAACAACAAGATACTATTCTGGAACATCAGAAATTGAGGAAGGCAGCTCGGCAGCTGAAGTCTGGCGTTCACCTCCGTCCCCGACAATGGAAGGAATAGCATCGTCGGCCTGAATATCAGATTGGGATTCAACGGCATCGTTAGAGGGTGAGCTTGTTCGGATACATTTGTTTATCTGGTCCAGAAAGGAGAATCTTCTGGAACTCCAACATCTTTGAGAGCTACATCGTAACCTCGCTTAAATACAAGGACTTTGATCTGCTCAACTTGCTGCAAGTAGAGTGCTTCGGTCTCCTCGAACCAAGCATCCTTGGATTTTTCTACAGCCTCCCTCGTTTCGACCTTCGATTTCTCCACAGCCTCCCTAATCCTCTCCTCTACCTCGGCTTGCTTGGAGCGGAGATCATCAAGCTCTATCTTGGTCGCAGCAAGGAGACTCTTGGCAACAGCTGCCTGAGCTTCAGCAGTCTTAGCAGCCCTGAGTGAGGCGTCAACATTGGATTCAGCTTGGTGCCGAGCAGCCTTGGCATCTGAGAGCTCCTTCTCCAAACCCTCCACTTGCCTTTGAAATTTCTCTAGGTGCTCAGAAGCGGTAAACCATTTTTGGAGACCCTGAAAACAATAAAGAAACATTGTTAGAAACTCTGAAAAAGAAAAAGATCAAATAATCACAAGCCAACCTGCCAGAAGGCACAGCTGAACCCCTGTAGATACAAGCTCATCGATGGGCAAGGCGCGGTGCAGGTTCATGTCAGAGGGGAGAAGAGAAGATTTTCCCATGATCAACGCCAAGGATGGAGACCCCAAAATCCCCTCGCCCAAGGATGAACTTTTATCCCGGGAAACTCCAAGCGAACTCTTCTGACCTAAATATGAGCTTGGTTAAGGAGGCAAGGGAGGTAGACATTCCTCCAACCACGAAGAAGATAGATCAGCAACTTCGGCTAGCTTGACAGGATCTTTGCCTATCTCAGATTCATGAGGATTGTGTTGGGGTTCAGGAACAACTCTCTTTCCTAAGACGGACGAAAAACCATGTAAGGGAACCTTCCTAGCTTTTCCTGCCCTAGTAGTTGGAAGATTGCCGAGGCTATCAAAGAGATTCTTCGATTTATGAGACATTGTCGGAGAGAGTTTCTTAGTATCAGGAGAGGAGGAGCTATCTGAGATATTCAAAATAGGGATATGCTGGTGATCGGCTGAAGAAGAAGATTCGCCAGAGGAAACTTTCCAAGCAAAAGAAGTTTGTCCGGCAGGCTGAGTGGAGGCAAGGGATTGTTGAGAAGCCGAGGATTGAGTGCCGGAAGTATTACCCGCCTTAGTAGATCTGAAAGGCTTCACAGCATGAACCTTCCTTCACTTAGAAAGAGGCTCGGACGCCAGTGACTCGTGCCAAGGAGGAAGTGCTAAGAAGTTGTCATATGTACGGACATATCTGAGCAACAGATGAGCTGCTCGGCCCTAGCCAAGTAGCTCGGCAGGCCCGTGATATTCAAGCACCCTCTTTAGCTCTTCAGTCCGAATAAAAGATTGAGGGACGCAGTTAATGGTCGCATCTGAACAAAGAAGAAAACCAGTCAGTAGGTTAATAAAAGAAAACAGGGAAAGGAAAGTGCCAAGAAGAATAGTTCCGACCTAGGACGCCTAGGGATCGTGGGACTAATCGGTTGATCCCACCCCAGATGGTTGGCGTTTCCCAGTTTCCACTTACGACGATGAAATCACCCTTACTAGACTTGTTGGAGTCTGGAAGATAGTGGCCAAGAAGCCTGCCCTTATCCCTAGATTTCAAGTAGAAAACCGACTTGCTACTATCTAAGGGGACTAACATGTAACAAGATAAAATGTCATGGACAACCAAGGTTTGTGCGAGCAGTTATTCAGTGCGGCAACCCCCATGACTATGCGGTACAGGTTGGGAGAGCACTGAGTCGGAAAGAGGTTGGTTAGAGAAAAAAAGGGGATTAACAGAGGGTCTAGGGGAAACCTAACACCACCCTCTACGATGGCTATGGCTGGAAAAGGGATCCCATCTTGGGAACCACTTTCAAGAGATTCATCGGGCCGAGGGGTGCGAACCTGAACATCCCTAGGAATCTGATATCTATTCCTGAAATCAGAAACCCCTTCTGGGGTATTGAGCAGATCCTTGAGGTTCCCCATCTTAGCAGAAGAGAAGAAGAAAGGGAGGACTTACCACGGATTAAAGGAAGAAGATATGAGATGAAGTGGAAGAAGGGATTTGAGGTGGAGCAGGATTGGGATGAACTTGGAAATCAGAGAGAAAGATGGGACGGTTTATAAAGACTTGATGTGTGACAGATACCGACGTGCGAAGGAACCCTGGATGGACACGTGGAGAAAAATATCTTAAGCCCCCTCTTCCCCTCGGAAAAAGGAAAGGGAAAAGCTGGGTTGGGGGGAAATTTGGGGGGGGGGAATTCAAATACAATTCCCAGGTCGGACACGGGTCAAGGTCAGCCTGAACTGAACCTCTACTTCAGCCTAGGCATTAATACAGCAGTTAATTACTGCTAAAAGAGCGATAATGAAGGGTGTAACTCATGGATTCAAGGCAACGCACGATGGAGGCTGTAGGAATTTCGAATTGGACATGATGGAGAGAGAAAACGTGCGCAGTGAAGGAGAGGAACGTGGGCAGAGAAGATGAAAGAGTGAGAAAATGGAACAATAAAAGGGGTAAAAAATCAGAGGAAGAGGTTTGTGAATTTGAAATTAAACATAAACAATTGAAAAAATTATATGGAGGAGATTCTAACGTTATCATCGGAGAGTCCTCGGTCGGACCACCCAATCAAGCTCTTACGATAGTTTATTTATGATACGGGCAAGAAGATCGATTCAGATCCAAGAAAAAGGAAGGAGGTCTCCATTATCGAGCTAAGCTGATCAGCTCGTCAGCTGACCAATAAAGAATTAGCACTACAGGAGTCATGGAGACCCATTGGTCCTACATTCATACAACCTCACCAGCATTTTCATATGATTTCTTTATTAGGGTTGGTAATTAGGGATTTCTTACAATCGAACCAAGAGCTTGGTAAGAGGGTTGTGCATTCTCAAGTTAAGGCAAGTATAAATGATAAGATGTAATGCATGTTGTTTTACTCTTTTGATTCTGTATTCATATTCAATTTTTTTTATAATCATAGCCTCTTATTTATGCTAATTCATGAAATTAGATGGGTTTTGGTTGTTGGGTGGAAAAAGGAAGATGAGATGGATGATTATGAATGACTGGATAATGGAAATATAAGTTGTGGAGCAAGGAGGCTCTATTTTTATGCATGTAACGGTGTGGGGAAAAGCATTAGAAGTGAGGAAGGAGGTAGCTTGGAATGGCTTAGAAAACAGCTCAAACTGGGCAAAATTCATGTTCTGCACGCAGAAATTCGGTCAAAGGTCGATTAACTGACATAGGTTCGGTTCCAAATCTAAAATATAAGGAAAAATGCATAAAATTGAGTTCGGTTAACCGAACTCATAGATTCGGTTAACCGACACCCCACCGAGCCTTCACCGAATTTCTTCGGACAGAACAACAGAAGAGCACTTTTTATGCCCTATCTGACTTCAGTCAGCTGCCGGTTAACCGAACTCTGCTAACCGATGGCTAACCGAGTGTTGACCGACCACCCAAAAATCCCTGAATTCTAGGAGATTGTCAGAGGACCTTGTAAGGCTTCCGAATGGTACATTTCAATAATATTGACCACTGGAAATCTCCTTGACATGGAAGACCTTTGAGTCGAAGATCTTTACGTGTTATTCGTTCTTTCATTGCTACACCATGATTATTAAGACTATGGTAATTAAATGTATATTTAATCTATAATGTGGCACTAAAAATAGAATAGCAGTACATTTAACGTTATATATTTTATAATGTATTGGACGGTAATGAGAGACGAATGTTAGATTAGTTTGGCTAATAAAAGTCCTTGACTTTTGTTGACACCAAAAATGTCACTTTGCCTTTTCAAGATCCAAAGAGCTACATGAAGTCGCAACCTGCCATAAATAGGCAATGCTGCTTCCAAAAATCAAATCTTGTCAGAATCAAACAAAAACTGCAAGATTCATCCAGACAGCCAAAAGAGGAGTACACAAGAAGTTTCAAGCCATTTCAAGATCATTTGGCCTAACTTCGCTTCTCCGACAGCCAAATCAAGCCTCTCGGTGGTAAAGCTCTCCGGGACCATGGTTTCCAAGACAGAACCTATGGATCATCTTAAAATGACTCCAATAGGTTCCCTGTCAAATTTCAAGTCAATCGGACATCGGTTGACCGCACATCAAACCGCGACATCTTCATCGCGATAAAAAGCAAGTCTGCAGGTGATAGGACCCCAAACGGCTTCGAAACTCAAACAAAAGCCTATGGTTGGTCTTATTTATTGCTCAAGAGGCTTCACACCAAATTTCAGGTCATTCCGACATCGTTTGACCCAGTTTCAGCTTCTGACGGGAAATCGGCAACTCTGCGCGACAAAGTCTTCGGCTTTCTCAGGAAATTGGAAACTTTGCAAAATAAAATGCAAGGATTCTCATCAGGTTTCCTACAAAGAAATCAGGCCAATAAATGATCAAAATGTCAAAGAAAAGTACAGAAGAAAAAAGAATCAAAAAAGAGCAAAAACGGACGCAAAACGGGACCAAAAAGGGGGAAAACCCCCCCAGGGTCGCAGGCCCCTGCGACCCTGGGCCAGGGTCGCCGGCGACCATGGACCCCGGGGTCGCCGGGAAAGCCCCGGAAACCCCGGTTTTCGCCGTTTTTTCGCGATTCGAGGGGTCCAGCCTCTGGTACTTTCCAAAATTCATGCTTTTGAAACACCAAGTCCTCTGATATCCGTCCAAAACACGGGTAAATCATCAAGAGTATCAAAGACAGTATTGATCGCCACCCGGTCAACCAAAAAAAAAGTGTGCTTTCCACCCGACCGATCGAGAAATCGACAGGACAGATGGCACCGACCCGCTGTTGGCAACAAACACCTGAAATTACATGGTCATCTGATGTCGATCTACATGAAGATCCATCGATGATCATCAACAGAAGAATTCCAAAAGACGTGGCACGGCCCGCGACTCTTCAGCTACTCGGCGACCACTTAATGCGATTAATTGACTAGCTTTATTACAGTCATTAATCCATTTCTTTGGACGGCCCAATCAGAAGCAAGCATTTGGGAGTTACAAGTCAAGAGATTCATGGCATTTAACCCATGAAACTCCTCCCATCATGGCGATTAAAGGCGATTAAATGCCCTCAATCTCCTCCGGCCAATCAGAAGCCAAGAAAAATGAGTT
The DNA here is from genome assembly GCA_012931725.1 of Litsea cubeba. NCBI lineage: Eukaryota > Viridiplantae > Streptophyta > Magnoliopsida > Laurales > Lauraceae > Litsea > Litsea cubeba. The sequence continues at coordinate 61,815,872 of CM022952.1, read as the reverse complement.
ACAAAATAAACAAATCAATTTTGTAACTCCTCCCATTATGTGGCTTAATGACATTAAAAGCCCATAAGCTCTCCTAAATGGCTACCAAGAGCCTATAAATAGGAGAGCACTCCAAAGGAATCCAGATCATCAGAAAAACAGATCAGAAAATCAGAAAAAACACACAAACATCAGACAGAGTCAGAAAATCCAGAGAAAGGAAAAGAGAGAAAACTCTGCGGAAGTTCTACACCGGCCACCGCAACAAGGTGACAAAAGTCCCTTGGGGGTACCCCCCCCCCAAGGTCCTTGCCTTCTCCTCCTGCCTCCAATGGCTTAGATGTGGCTTTTCAGCCCGTCTACTCGGTTTTTTATTGGACATAGGACCTTCCTTTGGTCTTTGTCTTCTAAAAACCCGAGGTTATAGCCAAGCCAAGTGAATCAAATAGCATCCTCTGTTCTCATCTGCATGGATGATGGCGAAGCCCACATATGGCTTGCGACCGTCAATCTAAACGAGTCCCCCACAATCTCCTGAGAAGTTAGATCCTCCTTTTCTTGCTTTTCATTGTAGTTTGTATTTTTTTAAAAGAGACAAAAATCACAATTCTTGTCTTTCATTGTTGATAAGGATTGTAAATCGGCTATAAACGCCAAAAATCGGCTATAAACGCCAAAAATCGGCTATAAACGCCAAAATCGGCTATAAATGCCAAAAAAATCGCCTTTCACGGCAAATCAAGAAAATGTCTCTTTTCTTAAATATATGTGCAATGGAAAACTTGAAAGAAGTTGATTTCCTTTTTACTTGCGAAGGTTGATCTCCGGATCACCATTTGCAATTCCAAGTAAAATAGAAAATCTGGCACACCCACAAAAAAAGAAATGTTGATGCACGCCCTTGCCCCCCGGTTACGAAAGGGTCGGAACCAAACGGACTCCCACGTCCGCCGACCTCGGTAGAACCAAGCAGGAGCGCGGTCCATCAAGCTGGCATCACCCGGTGGGACTCGTTTATTTGAGAACACGATGCTAGAAATGAAATATTTGCATATCATATATTTTGCTCTATGCTTATATTTCTTTTCTCGATTCATTGGCTACTTTATAATTGGTGGCCTATGTTGAATTCCGCAAAAAAAAAAAAATGAGATGAGATTTTTGTTTGAAATTTCTAATTCTTTGAATTTATTTCCACTCTTTCTTTTCAAAAAAAAATTATAAAAAAAAAAAATTTTAAAAAATCAGATTGTCATTTATTGGATTCAAAATTGAGAAACCTTGATCCGTTCCTATTGTTCATACGCGCTTGCAGAAATGTTGAGCCTGTTCGACTAAGGTTTTGGGCCATTGTTTCTCTTCGATGAGTTCATTAAAAAAGCTAAAAAAAAAAAATATATATAAAAAAAAATTAGATTTCTCAATTTGGATTCAAAATTGAGAAACCTGATCGTTCCTATCGTTCATTCGCGCTTGCAGAATGTTGAGCTGTTCGACTAAGGTTTTGGGCCATGGTTTCTCTTCGATGAGTTCATCTAAAAAATCAAAAATATATATATATATATATATAAAATTGTTAGATTTCTCAATTTGGATTCAAAATTGAGAAACCTTGATCTGTTCCTATCGTTCATCGCGCTTGCAGAAATGTTGAGCCTGTTCGACTAAGGTTTTAGGCCATGGTTTCTCTTCGATGAGTTCATCAAAAAAAAATAATAAAAAAAAAATATATATATATATATAAAAGAAAAAAAAATTTTAGATTTCTCAATTTGGATTCAAAATTGAGAAACCTTGATCTGTTCCTATCGTTCATCGCGCTTGCAGAAATGTTGAGCCTGTTCGACTAAGGTTTTGGGCCATGGTTTCTCTTCGATGAATTCATAAAAATAAAAATAAAATAAAAAAAATATATATATATAAAAAAAAAAGACATAGACCACTAAGGTTAAACCAACTGTGTTCTTTGATCATGGTTGATTCAAAGAAAAGCCTTGTCCAGAGTGTGGAGACAGCTTGACTGTTCTAGGCAAGGGTCCTCCAAACGGGTTCATTAAGTAATCCTACCCTTACCTGGGGGCAATTCTATCAATCAAGATTTCATAAGACCGGGTTAGGAGGCCTATGTGTACTCTCTCGTCTTTTAAATAAAAAAAAATAAATAAAAAAATATAAAAATTTTAAAATAAAAAATAAAAAATAAAAAAAAAATTTTAAAAAAAAATTAATAAAAAATAAATAAAAAAAAATAAAAAAAATATTTTTTTTTAAAAAAAAAATCTTCAAAAAAAAAAAAAATCTTCAAAAAAAAAAAAAAACTTCCGTCATTTTGGGTTTAGATTGGAGAAATCTTGGTCTTCTTCTTTCTGAGCACTGGCGCTCGCGGAAATCGCTGAGCCCGTGTTCAGATTGGAGTGCCTTTTGCTCTCTTTGATGAACCCGATATTGGCCTTTCAAAAGAAAACTCGTCATTTTTAGATTCAGATCCGAGAAATCATGGTTCATTTCTTTCTGAGCACTGGCGCTCGCGGAAATCGCTGAGCCCGTGTTCAGATTGGAATACCATCTGCTCTCTTGATGAATCCAATCTTGACCTTTCAAAACAGAGAATCTCATCTCATAGATGCGGTCTCAAAACATTTGTGTCTAGCGGTACTAGTACGCCCTTTCAGGGTCTACTGTATTGCGACCGGCACATCTGTAACTCCAACTTTATATTCTTCTTACCTCGAGCAAGCTCTGCTTCTCGATAAGTCGAATTTAAGTTCACAATTGCTTCTAGCAGTAACTGGGATGCCCATTCTGGGCTTACCACACCTGCGATCAGAACAATTGTACCCTCTATGGCATTTTGCCTTCCTCATATTGTTTGGGTCATCTACCTCGAGCAATTTGAAAAGACGAAACCATAGAACTTCCCATTTATGATCATTATATTCTTGTGATTACTAATGGATGTGGTCTTGTTTCAGAAATTTTCGAAAAAAACTAACAATGGCAGCTTCACTAACCATTACTTTCGACGAAAGCAAGCACCAACTCATGCTTCAACAGAAGCAAACCACGCGCACCTACAAGCGCCCCATCAGCTGCCGAAGTGTCAACTCCCTCGGCAACTCTGTGAACTCCGGGTCGACCTCGACTCCCCGGACTATCGTCTTCGGGACGCTGGGACCATTCCCACTTCCGAGGAACAAGCTGCTCCCTCCAAGAAGCAGAAACTCGCCTCTCAACGTGTCGCTACCGTGACACCAAAGGCGAGCACCAGAAGACCTGAAGCCCGTGGCAGCCCCACGAAGCCTCAACCTGCAAACAACCAGGTCTACCCCAAGACTTGGTCCCCAAGACCTTCACCAAAACAGAGAAGGTCCCAGACATCCACTAAGCCAGCATTTCTGGCCCCACTCAAGGAGAACCAGTTCTATCCTCTTGCTTACATGAAAGAGGAGAGACCCATCTCCAACCTGACTTCAAAGTCATCCCAGCATGAGCCGGCTTGTTCTTACAAGCCCAAAATCAAGTCATGCATCACAAGGCCTCCACAAGCACCTGCTAAGGCCTACAAATCTGCAGTTCGACCCTTCATTTCTACAGGGGCCGAACTTCACAAGTTCAAAGCTTCGCTGCAACTGGCGAAGGATAGGGTTCGCATCCTGTCCTTGCCCAGCTACAAAGAAGACAGACTTGGCTGCTGCGCCCGAGGGAGCACATCCTTCATCGTCAAAGCCCAGTCAGAGCTGACCGAAGCTCAAATTGCTCGTCGTATACGCCGCCGCGCGTCGTACCGACAAAAGAGACTACAGAAGCAAAGGACCCAGCCTCCTACACTTCAAATCTCTCCCAAATGGGTCGAAAAAGAAAGACCCAACCAAGTTGCTGCCGTCCATATGGTTGGAAAAACCAGAAGGCGCCAAAAATCAGCAACAAAAATCCATGTCCGACGTCCAATGACCCGCAGCGTCTCAAGGACAAGAAGACATTCAGAAGAATCCCCTGCTCCTTCAAGCAAAGGACAGTAGAGTGATCCTTCCTCAAGCTCCTCTTCAAAAAGAATGAGCCCCAGCTCAGTCACCAGGACAGTTTCTTCGTTCGAATCACGAAGGATGAATGTCTTGGCTACAAATTCTGAGCCACCACCCCGCAATCCACCTCCAGAAGATGCGATCACCCGCATCCAGCAGTTGGAACAGGGCCAGCAGAGGATTGAAACTCTGATGGAAAACCTTCTCCTCGCCTTCCAAAATCAGGCGAACAATGAACCTCCTCCGAATCATCAAGACGACGAGGTAAATAGAGAAGAAAATGAGTCACGCGCCCTTACCAAAAAGGACGTAGACGGTATCCTCGCCAAAGCAAAAGAAGAGGATATACTCAAGGAGCATGGGATCAAGCCACCATATCCCTTATGGATGGACTCGGTCCCGTTCCCCACCAAATTCAAGCATCCTACTCTCCAAACATATACGGGGAAAGGATCAGCCAGACAGCACGTCATCCACTTCAAGATCTTGACGGGAGCTATCGCGGATCAAGATGCACTCAAGATCCGCCTCTTTGTAAGTACCCTAAAAGGTACGGCCTTCGATTGGTACTCCACTCTGCCGGAGAACTCAATCCAAAACTGGGCCATGCTAGAGACACGCTTCCTCACTCACTTCAAAGGTGAAGATCATCCCGCTACTATGGCTCAGCTGTGCAGCCTAAAACAGGGGGAGAATGAATCAACATATGACTTCATTCACAAGTGGAAAGCAATGGCATACAAATGCTCTGATGTATTGCCACAAGCGTCGCTAGTCGACATCTGCCGAAACAACATGAGAGCCAGAATCCGCTCCATGATCATCGGCAACAAATCAAAAAACCTGGGAGAACTCCTAGAAGCTTCCATGGAAGCTGAAACGGTGATTAAAGACCTCAACAGTCAGAAATCATCAAGAAAAGAGCCAACCGCCATTGCAACCTCTAAACCAAAGAAGAAAGAGGTCCTCAATGTGCAGACCAAGCCAGCTCCTCAGCCACCAAAGAAAGCTGAAAACAAAGCTGCTGGTAAGAGACCTGAACTCTCTGATGCCTTCAAAGAACGGGTAGAGAAGAAATACCCGTTTGATGAAGATGTTGATGAAATCTTCAGGGCTCTTGTGGCAAATGGCAAGCTCACCTTGCCTGAACCAAAAAGACCGGGTGATGTTGGCAAAACCAACGATCCTCGGTACTGTCCATACCACCAGATGATCTCGCATCCTCTCAATCAATGCTTCGTTGTGAGAGAGAAAATAAATGAGATGTGGAAAAACGGAGTCATCACCTTTGACAAAAACTATGGGTCTGCCTCCGTCAACATGGTGACATGTGGACAAACATCAAGATCACCGAAGAAGAAGATCACTACTTCCTTCAAGGTGATAAACTCAATCGAAGCGTCCGAAGAACTGGTTCCTTACCCGACACCAGACGGACAACCGATATGGGTACATCCCGATCTCCTGGAAGATGAAAATTGGGAGGTCGTGAAAATAAAGCCTACAGCTCGACAGCGAAGGCAGGCTAGGAAACATCTCCTCAAGCTCAAACGGCAAGAGAAGACCCAGCCAAAACTAGAGGTCAAAGAAAAGGCAGAGGCTTCCTCTACCGCTTCACTGGAGGTAACAAAAACATCCCTTCCAGAGACTTCAAAGGGGGTAAGGAAATTCACTCTCAGTGATTTCATGCCACCTCAATTCAGAGAAGCCATGCAGGAGACATCATACTCTTGCAATTCGGTAGTTGGATTCTCCATTGATGGATACGAGTCCAGCGACACCGATGATGGATTCGAATCCAACTACACAGATGAGTGGGAGGAGTCCCTTGAAACAGGAGAATATCTCTCCGATGAAGAATGGGTTCCTGAATCTCATCTTATGCCAGTAATCTGGTATAACCCCCTACAGCCACAAGGATCCTGGTCTGATGATGAAGAAGACCAAGGGGCTGTACAAGAAAATGCTGCTGACCCAGCACCTCTCATCACTCCAGTGGAAATCAACCATGTTGAGCCACAAAGAGATGATGAAGAAGAAGATCCGGCTCCCATGCCTGATCTTGAAGATTATGCAAGGATCTTGCAGCGACTCGCTCTACAACAAGAGCAAGAACGCGTCAACGAGCCTCCTCGCAATCCAGAGCCTGAAGTCCCTGAAGACCACCAGGGTATATCAAGGAAATGCCTATGCATAGAGTTCAGATCGACCCAGGTTCTGCACTCAACCTTATCTCCACATCGGCTCTTGAAGAGTTGGGCATCCCACCCAGCAAACTGAGCCACACATCTGTATCTATCTTTGGATACGATGGGAGTACTCAAAGGCCTATCGGCAAAATCAGGTTCAAATTGCAGATCGGTGATCTTATCTCTGAGGTCACAGTGTATGCAATAAAGACCCCTTCATGCTACAACATCCTTCTCGGACGCCCTTGGATCCATGAGAATGGTGTTGTCCCTTCAACTCTACATCAATGCATCAAGTTTGTTGGCGACGACGGCATGATACATCGAGTCTTTGCGGATAGAAAACCCTTCAAAGGTAAAGAAATCCACTTCGCAGACTCACAGATGTATGAAGGTGAAAAAGAAGAAGAGGAGAATCATACAGCATCCTTTGCCGAAAGTCTCCAGAAAGATAAAGGCAAAGCTCCTCAACAATCACCGGAAGAAAACAAACCATCCGGTAAATCTGAAGAGAGCATGCAAACTCCCTTCATCATCTCCCTCAAATCTTCAAAGCCTTTGGTCATCACAACTAAAGTGAAGAAGGCAAAACAAAAGCCTGGGGGCAAATTTGTTGTCTCTTTCGTGTCTATCATGCAAGACACGGACTCGGATTCAGAGCCAGAAGACGACACATCGTCAAGCCAAGCTGACACTCAGCAAGTTCAGCCTGCTCTTACTCCAATGGAGACAACTTCTGACATAGAAGATCCTACGTCAGCTTCCTTCGTTGTTCCAGCAACTTCAACAAAGGAAAAGCCGATCTTCTTCCATAGATCGGATGCTTCTTCATCAAACTCCATGCTTGAACCTTTCCAAAATAAAGGTACGCCTCAACTATCCTTATACAGTTCTGTGGCACAAGCTATTATGAAGAAAATGGGCTATGACGCTCAAAACCCAGTCGGTTTGGGAGAAGGACGCGGTATTCTCACACCATTGGGGCCCGTCTTGACCAAAAGCCAGCTGGAAGATTGGAGACTCTACGGCTATGTAGAAAAGTCTTCACACGGGTTAGGGTATGATCCTGACACCCCCTTGAGACAGTTGACACAAAGGCTTAAAAGTCAATATACTGACCAAGCCTCAACATCTCAAGTCCATGAAGACATCGATCTCCCTGGATATCTCTTTGATGAGTCACCTGACAAAGATCCAGGAAGCTCATCCAATTGGCACGATTTCTCCGAAAATGAAGAGGAGTTGTCCGATGGCACAGACGTGTGGACTTCTGACCCAGAAGAACCCTCATCTCCAAAAGAAATAGCCTACTTCGACTCGGTTTCAACAGGCGATTGGGATCATCTCATAGCAAGCCTTGGGAAAACTACCGATCAAGAAGACCCGTGGAAAGGAACAAAACCTTGGTCTGGAAATGCCCTTGAAACCCCAGAAGGTTTCGTTGAGCTGGAAGCCTCCGAGAATATTGTGGAGGAACCACCTTCGAACCTTCCAACAGAAGATCCTGTTCAAAAGATAGACTTGGGAACACCAGATAACCCACGTCCTGTATTCATAAGCAAGAATATAAAGGATGATGAGTTACCCGAGTATATCGCTTTTCTTCGTGAGTTCGTTGATTGCTTTGCATGGTCTTATGCTGAAATGCCAGGCTTAGACCCCAAAATAGCAGTTCACAAACTCAATCTTCAAGAAGACATCAAGCCTGTCAAGCAAGGCCAAAGAAGATTCCGTCCAGATGTGATGGATAAAATTGAACAAGAAGTTCAAAAACTCAAAAGCGTCGGCTTCATCCGTGAGGAACAACATCCTGAATGGTTGGCCAACATTGTCCCCGTGACAAAGAAAAATGGGCAGATCAGGGTCTGTATTGACTATAGAGACCTGAATGGCGCATGCCCAAAAGATGAATTTCCGCTCCCCATACCAGAGGTAATGATTGATAATACCTGTGGATTCGAGCGAATGACATTCATGGATGGTTTCTCTGGCTACAATCAGATAAAGATGCATCCTGAGGATGAAAAACATACATCCTTTCGAACCCCATTTGGCGTGTACTGCTACACTGTCATGCCATTCGGTTTGAAGAATGCTGGTGCCACATATCAGAGGGCTATGATGAAAATATTCCAAGATATGCAGCACAAGACGGTTGAATGTTACGTTGATGACCTCGCCGTCAAAAGTAAAAGAAAAGAAGATCATCTCGAAAACCTCCGAGAAGTCTTCCTCCGGCTTCGCAAACACAAACTGCGAATGAATCCATTGAAATGCTTCTTCGGCGTCTCGTCGGGTAAGTTCCTCGGATTCTTAGTTCGGAAAGCTGGAATAGAGCTTGACCCCATAAAAGTCAAAGCCATTCTAGAAATGCCCTCTCCAAGAACCTTGAGAGAACTCAAAGGGCTTCAAGGGAGATTGGCCTACATCAGACGGTTCATCTCCAATCTTTCGGGGAAATGCCGTCCATTCTCCCGGTTGATGAAAAAAGGTGTAAACTTTGTCTGGGATGCTGACTGTGAAGCTGCTTTCCAAGACATCAAGTCATACCTGACAAAACCTCCAGTATTAGCTGCTCCTACCACTGGAAAACCATTCATCTTGTACACAAGAGCCCTTGATCACTCTCTGGGAGCTCTGCTTGCGCAAGAAAATGATCAAAGAAAAGAAGCTGCTCTATATTACCTCAGCCGCATGCTAGTAGGTGCAGAGCATCGCTACTCTCCAGTCGAAAAAGAATGTCTTGCAGTGATGTTCGCCGTACAAAAGCTGCGTCACTACTTGCTTTCCAACACAGTCTACCTGGTCTCGAGGGTCAACCTCTTGAAGGTCCTTGTCACAAAGGCAGGTTCTCTTAATGCTCGACTGGCAAAATGGTCCATCCTTCTGTCACAATTTGATATTAGGTATGTACCACAAAAAGCAATCAAAGGGCAAGCTCTAGCGGACTTCCTCGCAGAGCATCCATTGCCTAAAGATTCTCCACTCAGAGATGATCTCCCAGACGAACCAGTCTACAATGTGGAGACTTTCTCACAAAGTGCCTCCTGGGACATGTACTTTGACGGTGCAACCAGGACAAATGAAAAAAGACAGCTGATCTCGGGAGTTGGCATCCTCTTTGTTAGCCCCGACAAATACATGATTCCACACGCTTTCTCGCTACTGGAACCATGCACAAACAATGCAGCTGAATATCAAGCTCTGATCTTAGGATTGGAACTCGCCATCGAATCCGGTATCACCATGCTGGAAGTCTTTGGAGACTCTCAACTGATCGTCAACCAGATGAATCAGAAATTTGAAGTCAGGAAGCCAGATTTGTTGCCCTACTACAACAAGGCACAATCACTTCTGCAAAAGTTTGACATCTGTCACATCACCCACATTCGTAGAGGTGAAAACATACGTGCAGATGCCCTAGCCGGACTTGCCGCATCCATGGCAATCCAGGAAGGGGAAAACATGCAAGTCACAGTGTGCGAAAGAAGAATCCTTCCTCCTCTTAACACACACCAAGCAGTTGCTGAATGCCACCAAGTGGTCGGAAGTCGGATTTCAATCCTTCAAACTTCAATCGGCGACTGGAGGGATCCGTTCATTGATTACATTATGTTCGGAATCCTACCTGAAGATCCAAAAGAACGGGTAAGCATCCAAAGGCGAACCCCAAGCTTCCATTTGGATATTCCATCAAAAATCCTTTACAGGAAATCCTTCAACGGAGTACTTCTACGCTGCTTATCACAACAAGAGGCTGAAGAAACACTCAAAGAAGTTCATGCTGGTCTTTGTGGAGCTCATCAGGCTGGACCTAAGCTCTATGATCAGATAAAAAGGTTAGGATATTACTGGCCTACCATGGTAGCTGACGCAATGCAATTTGCTAAGCGCTGCCAACAATGCCAAGTTCATGGAGATTACATTCACATGCCTCCAGAATGGCTGCATCCTACAGCGATCTCATGGCCTTTCGAAGCCTGGGGTATGGACATCATAGGTCCTATTTCTCCCCCTTCAAGCAAAGGTCATCGCTTCATCTTCGCCGCTACGGATTATTTCTCCAAGTGGTCAGAAGCATTTGCGTTTAACGAAATGAAGACCTCATCAGTCCTTCAGTTCCTGCGCACCAACATCATTTGTCGTTTCGGCATACCCAAAAGATTCGTCCATGATAACGGACCACAGTTCCGGGATCATCGATTCTACAGGTTCTGCGACAAATACAAAATTCAAAGCTGTCCTTCGACTCCATACAATCCGGCAGCAAACGGGTTAGCAGAAGCTTTCAACAAGACACTCTGCAAAATCCTCAAAAAAATGGTCTCTAGTCACAAAAGAGACTGGAGCGACAAAATGTCTGAAGCTTTGTGGGCCTATCGAACCACCGTTCGAGGACCAACCCATAGCACACCATTCTCCTTGGTCTATGGATGCGAAGCTGTCGTGCCCTTGGAAGTACAAATTCCTTCCTTGAGGGTATCCTTGCAAAATGACATGACTCAAGGAAGCAATGTCAAATTGCGACTCCATGAGCTGGACAATCTCGATGAGAGACGGCTCGAAGCTCAACAAAGCATTGAACTTTACCAAGCACGTATGGCAGGATCTTTCGATAAAAAGGTCAGACAACGCGCCTACAAAAAGAATGACTTGGTTCTTGCGGTAAAAAGACCAATGGTCTTCGCTCACAAGTCCAAAGGCAAATTCGAGCCAAAATGGGAGGGACCCTACGTCATCGACAAAGTTTTCTCCAATGGCGCATACGCACTCCTAAACATGGAAGGTGACAGATGTATGCTGCCCATCAATGGCAAGTTCTTAAAGCGGTACTACCCTTGAAGACTTACCCAACTGGGTAAGAGCAATGCCTGTACGGCCAAAACCGGTTTCCAGGTACACGCTCGCCAAACCCACCCTTTTTTAGAATTTCATATCAAATGTTGAAATTTCTAGAAATCTAAAAACAATGCTTACTTTCATCGTTTCATTGTTCAACAAAAATCCAAGTTTAGGAACCTTTCCCTAACTTGACCAAAATTTTCAACCCTTGAACCCAAAATTCATAGTTTGAAACAAAATCCGGATTCAGGGATTTCCACCCTAGTCCACCCTGCCTTTTACCGCCAAAATGGTTTTAGGTCAAAACTTATGACCCTCGTGTCTTTAAACAAAAAAAAAAATGGTTTTTCAAAAACCCGCGAGGAAGCGACACTTAATCGATACTCGCACAAATCGGAAGCAAGCGAACCACGTTCGACACTTCCAAAATCGCAGGGAATCGACATTTCGTCGATACTTGCAAAATCCAAAACTGTGGAGATGCAACATTTCAGTTGATATCCACAACCCAAATTTCAAAGGTTCAAAAAAAAAAGAAACCTAAAAAAAAAAAACTGTGGAGACGCAACATTTCAGTTGATATCCACAACCCAAATTTCAGAGGTTCGAAAAAACCTAAAAAACTGTGGAGACGCAACATTTCAGTTGATATCCATGACCCAAAGGTTCGAGAAAACCACAAATTTCAAAAATCGTGGGGAAACGACATCAAGTCAGTACCCGCAAAACCAAAATTTTTGAAAAGCAAGGATGCGACATTCCATCGATACTTGCACCCAAATCCGCGAGGATGCGACATTCCATCGATACTCGCAACCGAATGAGCAAGGATGCGACATTCCATCGATACTTGCAAGAACATTCAGCAGGGAGGCGACTTTTAGTCGATACTTGCATTTTTGAAAACCAAACCGGCTATAAATGCCATCAAAACAGGCTATAAATGCCACAAACCGGCTATCAATGCCACCAAAAACAAAATCGGCTATCAATGCCACACAAAAAAAACTTGGATTTCAAAAACGGCTATCAATGCCACCAAAAACCGGCTATAGATGCCACAAAACAAATTCGGCTATCAATGCCACCAAAATTGGCTTCCATGCCACAAACAAAAACCTGGCTTTCATGCCAAAACAATCATTTGACAAAAGATTTTCACAAAATGACAACCTTTTGATCAAATCCCATTTAGCAATTACTTTTATCACAAAAAGATTCAAGTGAGCGTAGGGATAACAAAAAAAATCAATCCCATTTAGCAATTACTTTTATCACAAAAAGATTAAAGTGAGCGTAGGGATAACAAAAAAAAGAAAGTGTTCACAAGCACTACAAAAAAAGAGTACCAAAAAAATACATGTGGTACCAAAAAAAAAAAAGAAAGTGTTCACAAGCACTACAAAAAAAAAGAGTACCAAAAAAATACATGTGGTACCAAAAAAAAAGAAGAGAATGTTCACAAGCACTGCAAAAAAAAAAAAAAAAAAAGAGAGAAGGATGGTTTCTGTATACAGGAGCTCAATCAAAGATGGTCTCCAGCCAAGAGTTCAACTCCCCAAGCAAACTCTTAGCCTCAGCTGTCAAGGATTCCAAGGCACGCTTCTTCAGGAACTTGCCATGAGATGCTGGAGTGGGCTGTACCCCTTCTCTCACACCAGGAAGCTTACCTCGAGCAGCTTGCCATTGTTTATCCTCATCAGACTTCCTTTTGAGAACCCGTTCGGCATCTGCAACCTGGTGAATCAGGACACTCTCCCTGTCGCGAGCTTCTATTATGGCAGTCCACTTGGCAGCGACTTGTGCCTGCAGAAGCTCAAGACGTTTCCTGGCCTCATCGACCTCCCTATCAAGGATGTTAAGGTCATGTGTCAGCTCGATGATGGTTACCTCTTCTCTATTCCTCTTTCGGACTGCCACCTTCCTGCTTTCTGTAGCCTCATCTAGGTCAGACTTAGCCTTATCAGCAGGGTCCAGGAACATCTCCTTGAAGAACTGGTCATCAGCCAAACTCACGGTCTCAAACCACTTGTCACCCAGTGCAATGATCCTATCAACGATCGCCCTGGCACCTGTGACATCCAGACCAGCCTCTTCAGCATCACTGAGAATCTCCTGCACATGCTGGATCATGCCAAATCCGACTTACAAGTGCCCAGAAAGGAGAGTCTCAATCCAAGAGCGCACAACTCGCACCACCACCTTCTTCGCAAAAAGAAGAGATGGCCCAGCTGAGGATTCGCCCAACTCCGTTGGTCGGCTACTCATGTCATCATCTGTTGAAAGAGTAACAAAAGAACTCTTTCCAGCTGAAGCTGCTCCTGCTCGGGAAGGAATCTCAGCGCGAGGAATCTCCTCAATATTGTCAGAGCTGGTCCCAGGAATCTCTACCTCTGGATCAACCTCTGGCATCTCTTGCTCTGGAAGCAACGGATCCTCCTCTGCCACTTCAAAACCTGCAAAGGAAACACAAAAAGGTATGAATATGACCCTGTTTGAAAATCATTATCAGAGTTATAACTACAAAATACCTTCTTCTACGACTGGCGGAACACTCTCTTCCTCCATGAACTCATCGGAAGCATCATCAACATTTGCGTCCATCGATGGTTCAAAGTCATCAGAACCCTGTGGCAAGTCAGCTGACAAAAAAAAAAAAAATGTGATTAGCAAGCCAAGTCACAAACAAAAAAAAAAAAAGAAGAGCAAAAGAAGTCGTACCAATTGGAGATTTTGGATTTACTCCAGAGTCCCTCGGTTCTTCTTCAGGTGCCTCAACAGGATCCATCACCACCTCATCGGTTGGGACCTCAGGCATCACCAAGTCTTCCTCTGCTAAAAAAAAAAGAGAAGAAAAGCAGAAACAAGAAGCAAATCATAACATGGAAAAAAAATCCCATGAAAAGAAATGGAAAGAGAAAAAGGAAGAATCATACCTTCACCGACGGTCTCTTCTTCTCGACTTCTTTTCTCTGGAGGCTCGTCAGCATCCACTGGCACATCCTCATTGATAGTAAGAGGAACTTCCAAGTTAGGAGGGTCCTCATGTTGCCCCTTGCTACTATGATGACTCCTCCTCCTCTTACTTCTGCGGGCTCGCTTTTTAGAGGAACCTGCCCCGCCGTCAGAGTCAGGTTTCCCACTTGACTCATCACTGGATGGTCTGCTCTTGCCAGTAGACTCCACGGAAGCTTGCCTCTGTGCCGCCTGCATCCAAGCGCCAAGTTCAGCTTCCTCCTGTTCTAGCTGCTCCAAAGCCTCGTCAGGTATTTCTCGAACAGCTTCAGAACCGATGACGCCCTGGTCACCGAGAAAGCCTATCTTGTGCTTCTCTCCAGAAAGGAAGGCCCAAACTTCCTCTCGCCGGATGCCATCCGACTTTCCAAGGCCCTTTCCAGATACCAGCTTCACATCAAGCTCCTTCCTGGAAAGTCCCCGATATGCCGAGAAGCTCTCCGCGAACCACTTCGCAAAGCCGGCAGTCCGGGAAGTCAGCAACACAGGATAAGAAATCATGGCTGTAGTGTCTTCAGCACTATAGAAAGCCCATGCATTTCTCCCGTCCTGTAAACCTCCAAAGCGCTTCACCATGCTTGAAGGCGCTCCAACAACGCCTTGAGAAAAGCCAAGCTTCAAAGCAAAGCGAGAAGGTACATACGGCTGGATGTCGACGAAAAGATGTCTGCGGTACACCATCGTGCCGACACGTATGCTGAAAAGCCACTCTCTCTCTGCATTTGTCAAGGAATAATGCCTTCCCGACCCCGCCCTGGTAGAGTCTCGGGAGGCACCAAAATCAAAAGCCTTCTTCCGCAACTCCGGAGAAAGCTTTACTGAAGATTGCCCCATCTCGACGTCCCTGAACCGTCGGATCCTCATGCGGGCAAACAAAAGTGATTCGGACACGGCTTTGCCCTTAGCCAGTCGAATCATCAGAGGATCATCATCCTGTGCAGCACCCAGCCGATGGAAGCCAGGACAGTGGTATACATACCATGAATAAAAGATATGGGCTGAAAATACCCTATTCATGGGAAGCCCAAGCCGAACTAGAAAAGCAGCAGCCTGCAGTTCGGTACACAGGTAGGAGTAAAGAGCTGGCACCAAAGCAAGCTGCTCTCCAAACGCCATCTGACAAGCCGGAAAAATACAATGCGGCCTGATGTGCGTTCCATCTCCTCCAGCAAATACAGCCTCACCAAGCCAATAAGTGAGGTACACAGCGAGATCTCTCCTCAAGTGCAATGTCAGGACATATGGCGTTTGTACTTGCACAGAAATCTCTTAACTCTTCTTGCATGGCCAAGATCTTCTTTGAACTTGGATCCTGAGCTCCAGCTTCCTGGGTCATGCTATCGGAAGGCTCCCTACTATCAAAGAAGTTGGGGAATGAAGAGCAAAAACTCTTCCAACTGCTGGATCTAACTTTCGAACCCCCCTTCTCCTTCAAAAAATCATAGAAGGCGACGAGCTGAAAGTATAGAAGCCTGAACTCCTCAGACTGCCCCTCGAGGACGCTGTCAATCGGCATAAACTCCTCATAGAGTTTGCCGAGGATGGGCAATCCGGTAATAGCGCTCAGCTCCTTCAAAGAAAAACCAATCTCACCATTCGTCACAACGAAGGTATTGGTTTGAGGGAGGAACGACTCCAGCATAGCCATGAAGGCCTCGTCGGAAAAGATCACGGTCTCCCAAAAGCGCGGACCGCATCAAAAATCCCGGCTCCCTTCAAAACGGCGCCACCAATCAGCAGGACGCGATCAGTCCACGACTTCCACTCGGAGTCAGCATTTAAACGACCTCGAAGTCGAAAAGGCTTGATCCAATTGCTGCCGTCACCGCTGAAAATACCAAGGCCCACCGGTCTTAAATCGACCGACGGATAATCAGAGCCCTGGTAGCCGCTGGATGGCATCAATAAGTCCATGTCAACAGGCGACCTCTCCGTATATCCAGGAGAACCGCCGACAAAAACCCCGGTCTTGATTACATTTGTCCTTCTCACCCAACTTGGAGGATCTTCCCTCTTAGGGCACGTGGGGGCAAGGCTCAGAATCGAGACGGTGCGATCAAACATCGACCGGGTAGTAACAGTCTTCTTCTCACCATCTGCTGTGAAGGAAAACTGAAAAGATCTCCTCTGGTATGTAATGTCGTCAGGGACTGCATCACCAAAGAAGAAGGTAGGCTTGGGCAAAATGCTCTGATCTTCCATCACCCATGGACGACTGCTTACCATGATCTTATAGAATTCCTCTCCCTTGAGAGTGATCAGTCGCTGCCCTCATCTCATCTCTGTTGAGGGAGTCGCACTCTTCCAGGTTTCTTTCAACATACTGGACCTTCTCAAAAGCCTGCTGAACGGCCGGATTAGAAGATCTAGAAGATCGACGAGGTACGCTTGTAGCAGGCTCTTTACCCTTGTTCGCTCTGGAGGAACCACCTGAAAAGGATGGAAAAGAAAAAGATCAAACATCAAAATGACAGAATCTCGCTAAAAAAAAAATCTGGCGAAATTTTGACATGATGACGGGGCAATTCCGAAGAAAAGGAACTATCCCGAAAGAAATAGAAAGCTTGAAGATGGGCTCAACATCGCTGCGAGCTCCGAAACTCCAAACTTTCGAAACCTAAAAGTCTCCGCAAAATCAGGAAGGGCTCAACATCACTGCGAGCTCCAAGTTCCCAAATTTGCAAACACTTTCAGGTATGCAATCACATCATGCTACAAATTTAATTTACAAATTAAAGGCATGCATGAACATCTAGATTTGCGAAAAAAAAAAAAGGCATTATCATGATAAAAAAAAAAAGAAAAGAAACTTTCTCTAAAAAAAAAAGAGGGGAAAGAAAACAAAAAAAAAAGAAAGAAAAGAAACTCTCTCAAAAAAAAGGGGGGGGGGAGAAAAAAAAAAAAAAAAAAAAAAAAAAAAAAAAAAAAAACGGGCTGGCCCACAGGCCGTGGCCCACAGGCCACGTGGCCGTACGGCCAGATCCGTACGGATCTGTCCGTACGGCCCACACAATAAAAAAAAAACATGAAAAAAAAAAAAGAAAAGAAAGCAAAAAAAAAAAAAAACACGTGTAAAAAAAAAAAAAGGGAGGCAAACACGTGAACAAAAAAAAAAAAAGAAAAGAAAAAGAAAGAAACAAAAAAAGAGAAAGAACTTTTTTCCTACAATGAAGTTTTCTTGAAAAAAAAAGGAGAACTTACTTGAAGCCATTGATGGAGAAGAAGAAGAAAAACTCTTGAAGATCTTGAAGAAGAAAAGCTCTTGGTCTTGAAGCCCTCTTGAGATTATTGCAAAAGAAAGTAGTAAGAGCAAGAGATCCAACCTTCTCCTTGCTTTTATAGAGGAGAGCAAACCAAAGAAGGAAAGAAGAAAGAGGTAAGTGTTACTAATTAGTAACCTTACCAAAAGAAAGAAATTAGAAAGATTCTTTCCAAAAGAAAGATATCTTGAGAGATTTTCTCCTAAAATCAATCTATGACGGATTCTTTCCCAAAAGAAAGATATCTTGAGATATTCTATCCCAAAAATAAAGGGATCATGAGAGATTCTCTCCAAGTAAAGATATTCTTAGATATTCTCTATCCAAATGAGATATTTTTGGATATTCTTTACAAAAATGACACCATATGAGATCTAAGCCATTTCAAAAGCTTAAGGTCCCATGGGTTAGCCCATATGAGCCAGGTTTGACCACCTAGGCACACAAAAAAAAAAAAAAAAAAAAAAAAAAAAGAAAAATTTTGGGCTTTTAGTCAAAGAGAAATCCCTCTTACCAAGAGCATACAAAAATGGTTCCATGCCTCTTTTGAGTTGATTGGACCATACAAAAGAAAATTCCAAGCCCCATGAGCTTCCAAAAATCAAACCATCCAGCCTCATCTACCAAATTGAGCCAAAATCTTGAAATTGACATTTCACAAAAATCAAACCAAAACCTGGTCCCCTAACCTGCCACATACAGCCTGTTAGGTCACAAGACCAAAACCAAAAACCAAAACCTGATCCCCTAACTTGCCACATACAGCCTGTTAGGTCACAAGATCAAGACCAAAATTGATCCCCCAACATTCCACATACAGCTTGTTGGGTCACACGATCAAAACCAAACCCGACCCCCTAACCTGCCATATATAGCCTGTTAGGTCACAAGGTCAAAACCCAAATCCACATCCCTGATGTCATCTTCAAAACTTTGCCTCGAGATGGTACGTGATCCCTTTCACTACCATAAAAATTCCCCTGGAAGCTCAAAAGGCTACAAATACCAAAAAGAAAGATTGCTCAAAGACTCTTGGTCAAGTCACAGGCTCTCCTTCAAAAAATCTCTTCGAGGCACATCGACTACAAAAGTTAAGCAACTCGCCGCTGTACCTCGAGGGGGCATTTGTTGACACCAAAAATGTCACTTTGCCTTTTCAAGATCCAAAGAGCTACATGAAGTCGCAACCTGCCATAAATAGGCAATGCTGCTTCCAAAAATCAAATCTTGTCAGAATCAAACAAAAACTGCAAGATTCATCCAGACAGCCAAAAGAGGAGTACACAAGAAGTTTCAAGCCATTTCAAGATCATTTGGCCTAACTTCGCTTCTCCGACAGCCAAATCAAGCCTCTCGGTGGTAAAGCTCTCCGGGACCATGGTTTCCAAGACAGAACCTATGGATCATCTTAAAATGACTCCAATAGGTTCCCTGTCAAATTTCAAGTCAATCGGACATCGGTTGACCGCACATCAAACCGCGACATCTTCATCGCGATAAAAAGCAAGTCTGCAGGTGATAGGACCCCAAACGGCTTCGAAACTCAAACAAAAGCCTATGGTTGGTCTTATTTATTGCTCAAGAGGCTTCACACCAAATTTCAGGTCATTCCGACATCGTTTGACCCAGTTTCAGCTTCTGACGGGAAATCGGCAACTCTGCGCGACAAAGTCTTCGGCTTTCTCAGGAAATTGGAAACTTTGCAAAATAAAATGCAAGGATTCTCATCAGGTTTCCTACAAAGAAATCAGGCCAATAAATGATCAAATGTCAAAGAAAAGTACAGAAGAAAAAAGAATCAAAAAAGAGCAAAAACGGACGCAAAACGGGACCAGAAAGGGGGAAAACCCCCCCAGGGTCGCAGACCCCTGCGACCCTGGGCCAGGGTCGCAGGCCCCTGCGACCCTGGCCCAAGGTCGCAGGCCCCTGCGACCCTGGGCCAGGGTCGCCGGCGACCATGGACCCCGGGGTCGCCGGGAAAGCCCCGGAAACCCCGGTTTTCGCCGTTTTTTTCGCGATTCGAGGGGTCCAGCCTCTGGTACTTTCCAAAATTCATGCTTTTGAAACACCAAGTCCTCTGATATCCGTCCAAAACACGGGTAAATCATCAAGAGTATCAAAGACAGTATTGATCGCCACCCGGTCAACCAAAAAAAAGTGTGCTTTCCACCCGACCGATCGAGAAATCGACAGGACAGATGGCACCGACCCGCTGTTGGCAACAAACACCTGAAATTACATGGTCATCTGATGTCGATCTACATGAAGATCCATCGATGATCATCAACAGAAGAATTCCAAAAGACGTGGCACGGCCCGCGACTCTTCAGCTACTCGGCGACCACTTAATGCGATTAATTGACTAGCTTTATTACAGTCATTAATCCATTTCTTTGGACGGCCCAATCAGAAGCAAGCATTTGGGAGTTACAAGTCAAGAGATTCATGGCATTTAACCCATGAAACTCCTCCCATCATGGCGATTAAAGGCGATTAAATGCCCTCAATCTCCTCCGGCCAATCAGAAGCCAAGAAAAATGAGTTACAAAATAAACAAATCAATTTTGTAACTCCTCCCATTATGTGGCTTAATGACATTAAAAGCCCATAAGCTCTCCTAAATGGCTACCAAGAGCCTATAAATAGGAGAGCACTCCAAAGGAATCCAGATCATCAGAAAAATCAGAAGAGATCAGAAAGATCAGAAAAACACACAACAAACATCAGACAGCAGTCAGAAATCCAGAGAAAAGAAAAAGAGAGAAAACTCTGCGGAAGTTCTACACCGGCCACCGCAACAAGGTGACAAAAGTCCCTTGGGGGGTACCCCCCCCCCCCCCAAGGTCCTTGCCTTCTCCTCCTGCCTCCAATGGCTTAGATGTGGCTTTTCAGCCCGTCTACTCGGTTTTTTATTGGACATAGGACCTTCCTTTGGTCTTTGTCTTCTAAAAACCCGAGGTTATAGCCAAGCCAAGTGAATCAAATAGCATCCTCTGTTCTCATCTGCATGGATGATGGCGAAGCCCACATATGGCTTGCGACCGTCAATCTAAACGAGTCCCCCACAATCTCCTGAGAAGTTAGATCCTCCTTTTCTTGCTTTTCATTGTAGTTTGTATTTTTTTAAAAGAGACAAAAATCACAATTCTTGTCTTTCATTGTTGATAAGGATTGTAAATCGGCTATAAACGCCAAAATCGGCTATAAACGCCAAAATCGGCTATAAATGCCAAAAAATCGCCTTTCACGGCAAATCAAGAAAAATGTCTCTTTTCTTAAATATATGTGCAATGGAAAACTTGAAAGAAGTTGATTTCCTTTTTACTTGCGAAGGTTGATCTCCGGATCACCACTTGCAATTCCAAGTAAAAATAGAAAATCTGGCACACCCACAAAAAAAAAGAAATGTTGATGCACGCCCCTGCCCCCCGGTTATGAAAGGGTCGGACCCGACGGACTCCCACGTCCGCCGACCTCGGTAGGAACTCGAGCAGGAGCGCGGTCCATCACCCTGTTTCATTTTACGCATATGATTTGACTTTCCGTATTTGACCTATGAGTCGGCACCACTAAGCTTGGACAACCTTGTCGGTTTGATCCACCGACTTGGAGATCCCTCCCCTCCTGTTCAGTCAGCTGCAGTCTGAAATCTGTAGAGGTTTACCCGGTTAGCTACCGTGGTCCCGCAGAGTATATATATGTATATTATAGTATTTCATCATTGTCCCTCCTCACCTTGTGTGACCGAGGTCAATGATCCTGTAGGGTATGTGCTCTCATCACTTTAGTGAGAGAGGGTTTAGCTTCGTGTGGTTGCCATCTTGACAGTCTTCTATTTTTGGTACCTTATTGTTTTATATTGTTCATGCCTTCACTTATAAAATGATGCATTGTCTTTTACGAAATTCATTATTTATACAGGTTTTCAATATGTTTTCTAAGGTATCATTATTTCAAATGTATTATCATATCTTTTCCCCTACCTGCCAGACCGTCGTGTCTGATCCATTTATTTTGGTACTCAGGTCCCGAACCCATTACCATAGAGGAGGAGCCAGAGGAGGCAGTCGGTGAACCGCAACGCGTTATAGAGTGGCAAGCTGACGATGTCATGTAGACATTCGTTCAGGCTTTGAGAGCGACACTTTTTGGGAGCTTGTGAGAACATCTTTTGGGTTTATTCTTTTGTCATTTACTGGTCTTTGTTGACCATTATTTTTGGGGAAACTAATCAACTGATCTTTTGTATATACATTTAACCTTACTTTTGGGAAGTATGCTAATGATCATTGCTCATTCTGATATCTTGTCATATCAATTATAAATCAGTCTTGTTTATGGGATGGAATAGCACTACTATGATTTACTACACGCTTCCGCAATCTTGAATATGTGTTTGATATGTTTATATGTGAGATGATATGCATGGGTAATCCTCACCGCGGAACCCTGTGGGAAATCACTTGCACGGATAAATATTTTCTTAATTCCATGTGCGGATTAGCCAAAGAGATGCACGTGGCGCGGCATCATCATTAGTCCCGATCCCGGATTGGATTCCCTAACCCGGTCCGGGGTCGCGACAGACTGGTATCAGAGCGGGACATGTTTCAGGCAATTAAAAGAAACTAGAAATCTTAAGGACGTGGTGAGGATTCGTTAGACTCTCGTTAGATAGGATCATGTGAGCAATGTGGCTAACAATTTGTTTTGCAGCGTTATGCCACCTCGCAAATGAGCAGCAAACAGTAATCACGTTGCTAGTAATAGTGAGAATACAGGGCCTATTGCAGAGGATACATAGGAAAACAATATGCAGAACCAATTTCAACAGATGATGCAAGCAATGTTAGACCAGCAACGTCAAGCCAATGAGAACCAGGCAAGGTTACATGCTCAAGCACATGAGACACAGGCCAGATTGCAAGAGCAGATGGCCAAGAAGGACGAAGATCATGCAAGGGAAATGGCTAGAATGCAGGCACAGTTATTGGGTGTGTTAGAAAGGAGGCCCGAGCAGATTCCAGTTGCACCACCGGGTGTGGTCAACAATAGGGCAAATGACCCCAATGTGTTGTACGAACGGTTCAGGAAGAGAGGCCCGAAGAAGTTCATGGGAACGGAGGATCCAATGACAGCAGATGACTGGCTTGAGCATATGGAGAACATCTTTGAGAACTTCACGTGTACGGGCATAGAACGAGTATAACTTGCAACTTCTATGTTCACGGGCTTGGCAGATATATGGTGGAAGACCATTAAGGTAGAGTACAGGACAATAGCAGATGCACAACAATGGGCTAACTTCAAGAAATAGTTTGGAGACAAATATGTACCAGCACATGTGAAGAAGCAAAAGGCAGCAGATTTTCAGCAACTTGTCCAAGGAAATATGACAGTCCTCGAATACCTCACTAAGTTTGAGAGATTGTCCCGATATGCTCCAGAGTTGGTAGATACAGCGGAGAAAAAGATAGCAAAGTTCCTTTAGGGACTTCATCCTATCATTGAGAGGGATGCTACCGGGATTACACCACCAGCAACATTTGAGGAAGCTGTCAAGAGGGCCTATAAGTTCGAGAACTTCCACAACAAGATACTCAAAGTTCAAGGAAAGGGGCAAGGCCACCAGCAGCAGAACAATCAGCAGAGAAACAATCAGAATAAAAGGCCAAGGCAAGAGCAAAATGTGCAGAATCTAGGTGCTTGCATACACTGTGGGAAATATCATGGGAATGCCCAATGCCGTTCTATCATGGGGGCATGTTTTAGATGTGGTTCGATGGACCACCAAATAAGGGATTGCCCGAGACCAGAAAGACAGAATACGCAGCAACAAGGAGCACAGCATCAGGCACCACCTCAAAATGCGCTAGTAGTCCAGAATCAAGCAAGGCCACTACAGCAATAGGCACCTCAGCAATAATTCAGGCCACAGCAGTAACAACAACAACAGGCCCGTCAGCAAGGGCAAAATCAGAATCAGAATCAATGTCCTCAGAATCATAACAGGAATGCACAGCAGGGCAGGCAGCAGCAAGGGCAGAACAGGCCACATCAGATGGCACAACTCTATGATATCAATAGAGCGGATGTAGAGGCAGAAGGCAACGTAGTGGAGGTACACTTCTCGTCTGTGATTTTGATGCTAGGGTTTTGTTTGACTTTGGCTATACTCACTCATTCCTATCTCCAGAATTTGCTAAGTTGATTGATATGCATGCTAGAGAGTTGAGTTTCATTTTGACTGTGACTACCCCTTTAGGTAAGGAAGTTATTTGTAGGACTTTTCACTCTAGTTGTCCAGTCAAAATAGGAGAAGTAGTGTTACCGGCAGATCTCATTTTATTGGAGATGCAGGATTTTGATGTCATCCTAGGGATGGATTGGTTAGCAGGATACCATGCTACTATGGATTGTTTCCATAAGACCCTAACTTTTAAGTTAGAGGAGGTCCAAGCAGGGGTGTTTTTCAGGAAGAGAGGAGTAATCCTCGTTCAGGGTTTATTTCAGCGTTGAAGGCTGATAGACTTCTAAGAAGTGGTTGTGAGGCATATTTGGCGTCTATCACGGAGGATAAACAGTCCCAAGGGGTGGAGGAGATCCCTATTGTTTGGGAATTCCCGGATGTTTTTCCGGAGGAGATACCAGGTTTACCACCTATCGGGGAGATAGATTTCACCATTGAGTTGTTACAGGGGACCGCTCTGATATCTACTGCGCCCTACAGAATGGCTCCGGCAGAATTGGGAGAATTGAAGATTTAGTTGCAAGAATTGTTAGACAAAGGTTTTGTGAGGCCGAGATTTCACCGTGGGGAGCACCGGTGTTGTTTGTGAAAAAAGAAAGATGGTTCTATGAGAATGTGCATTGACTACCGAAGATTGAACCAAGTGACCATCAAGAATAAGTATCCATTGCCAATGATAGATGAATTATTTGATCAGCTGCAAGGAGCTGCTTACTTTTCGAAGATTGATTTGAGATCAGGCTACCATCAGTTGAGAGTTAGAGATTCAGATGTACTGAAGATAGCCTTTCAGACAAGATATGGACACTATGAGTTTCTAGTGATGCCATTCGGTTTGACGAATGCACCGGCGGTATTCATGGCATTGATGAACAAGATATTTGCAGAGTATTTGGATCAGTTCACAGTGGTGTTTATTGATGATATTTTGGTGTATTCCAAGACCAAAGAAGAGCATGAAGAACATTTGAGGATAACACTCCAGCTTTTGAGGGAGAATTAGTTGTTTGCAAAACTCGGTAAGTGTGAATTTTGGTTGGACCAAGTCACCTTTTTGGGTCATATCATCTCCAAGGAAGGATTATCAGTGGACCCGTCCAAGATTGAAGCAGTTATGAATTGGGAGAGACCGAAGAATGCATCAGAGATAAGGAGTTTTCTTGGTTTAGCAGGATATTATTGGAGGTTTGTGCAAGGATTTTCGTCAATTGCGTCACCTTTGACGAAGTTGACAAGGAAGAATGCACCTTATGTATGGACAGACAAGTGTGAAGCTAGTTTCCAAGAGCTGAAGAAGAGATTGACTACAGCTCCAGTCCTTACTTTGCAAATTCGGCATCCAAGTGCCCAGAAAGGAGAGTCTCAATCCAAGCGCTCAGAACCCGCGCCACCACTTTCTTCGCAAAAAGAAGAGATGGCCCAGCTGAAGATTCGCCCCGTTCCGTCGGTCGGCTGCTCATGTCATCACCCATTGGAAGACTAACAAAAGTACTATTTCCAGTTGGAGTTATTCGGGAAGGAATCTCAGCACGAGGTATCTCCTCAACAGTGTCAGAACTGGTCCTAGGAGTCTCTACCTCCGGATCAACCTCTGGCATCTCTTGCTCTGGTTTTGAAGGATCGACGGACTCTTCTCTGTCACTTCAAAACCTGCCAAAGAAACACAAAAAGGTATGAATATGATCCTGTTTAAAAAAAATCATTATCAGGCTTATTACTACCTTCTTCGACGACTGGCGGAATACTCTCTTCCTCCATGAACTCATCGGAAGCATCGTCAACATTTGCATCCATCGATGGTTCAAAGTCATCGGAATCTTGTGGCAAGTCAGCTGACAAGAAAAATGTTAGCAAACCGAGTCACAGACAAAAAAAAGAAAGCAAAAAAAGTCATACCAATTGGAGATTCTGGATTCACTCCAGAGTCCCTCGGTTCTTCTTCTGATGCTGCAACCGGATCCGTCACCACCTCATCGGTTGGAACCTCAGGCATAGCCAAGTCTTCCTCTGCTAAAAAAAAAAAGAAGAAGCAGCAAGGGGAGAAAACAAATCAAGACATGAAAAATTCCATGAAAGAAATAGAAAGAGAAAGAGGAAGAATCATACCTTCACCGGCGGTCTCTTCTTCTCAGCTCCTCTTTTCCGGAGGCTCAACAGCATTCCCTGGCACCTCCTCATTTATAGTAAGAGGGACTTCTATGTCAGGAGAGTCCTCATGTTGCCCCTTGCTACGATGATGACTCCTCTTCCTCTTACTTTTGCGGGCTCGCTTCTTAGAAGAACCTGCCCCGCTGTCAAAGTCAGGTTTCCCACTTGACTCCTCACTGGATGGTCTACTCTTGCTAGTAGACTCCACGGAAGCTTGCCTCTGTGCCGCTTGCATCCAAGCATCAAGCTCAGCTTCCTCCTGTTCTAGCTGCTCTAAAGCCTCATCAGGTATTTCTCGAGCAGCTTCAGAACCAATGACGCCCTGGTCACCGAGAAAGCCTATCTTGTGCTTCTCTCCAGAAAGGAAGGCCCAAACTTCCTCTCTCCAGACGCCATCCGACTTTCCAAGGCCCTTTCCAGATGACAGCTTCACATCAAGCTCCTTCTTGGAAAGCCCTCGATATGCCGAAAAGCTCTCCGCGAATCAATTCGGAAAGCCGGCAGTCCGGGAAGTCGACAACACAGGATAAGAAATCATGGCAGTAGTGTCTTTAGCACTATAGAAAGCCCATGCATTTCTCCAGTCCTGTAGACCTCCAAAGCGCTTCACCATGCTTGAAGGTGCTCCAACAACGCCTTGAGAAAAGCCTAACTGCAGAGCAAAGCGAGAAGGTACATACGGCTAGATGTCAACGAAAAGATGTCTGCGGTACACCATCGTGCCGACACGTATGCTGAAAAGCCACTCCTTCTCTGCATTTGTCAAGGAGTAATGCATTCCCGACCCCGCCCTTGTAGAGTCTCGGGAGGCACCAAAATCAAAAGCCTTTTTCCTCAACTCCGGAGAAAGCTTCACTGAAGACTGCCCCATCTTGATGTCCCTGAACCGTCGGATCCTCATGCGAGCAAACAAAAGTGATTCGGACACGGATTTGCCCTTAGCCAGCCGAATCATCAGAGGATCATCATCCTATGCAGCACCCAGCCAGTGGAAGCCAGGACAGTGGTACACGTACCACAAATAAAATATGTGGGCTGAAAATACCCTATTCATAGGGAGCCCAAGCCGAACCAAAAAAGCAGCAGCCTGCAGTTTGGTACACAAGTAGGAGTAAAGAGCTGGCACCAAAGCAAGCTACTCTCCAAACGCCATCTGACAAGCTGGAAAAATACAATGCGGCTTGATGTGCATTCCATCTCCTCTAGCAAAAACGGCCTCACCAAGCCAATAAGTGAGGTAAACAGCGAGATCTCTCCGCAGTGCAATGTCAGGACATATGGCATTTGTACTCGCACAAAAATCTCTCAACTCTTCTTGCATAACCAAGATCTTCTTCGAACCCGGATCCTTAGCCCTGTCTTCCCAGGTCATGCAATCAGAAGGCTCCCCACTTTCAAAGTAGTTAGGAGACGAAGAGTTAAAACTCTTCCAACTGCTGGATCTAACTTTCAAGCCCTCATTCTCCTTCAAAAAAATCATAGAAGGCAACGAGCTGAAAGTACAGAAGCCTGAACTCCCCAGACTGCTCCTCAAGGACGCTATCGATCGGCATAAACTCCTCATAGAGTCTGCCAAGAATGGGCAATCCAATAATGGCGCTCAGCTCCTTCAAAGAAAAACCAATCTCACCATTCGTCACAACGAAAGTATTGGTTTGTGGAAGGAATGACTCCAACATAGCCATGAAGGCCTCATCAGAAAAGATCACGGTATCCCTAAAGGCGCGGACTGCATTAAAAATCCCGGCTTCCTTCAATACGGCACCACCAATCAGCAGGACGCGATCAGTTCACGACTTCCACTCATAGTCAGCACTGAAATGGCCACGAAGTCAAAAAGGCTTCACCCAATTGTGCCGTCACAGCTGAAAATGCCAAGGCCCACCGGTCCCGAATCGACCAACGGATAATCAGAGCCCTGGTAGCCACTGGCCGGCATCAACATGTCCATGTCAGCAGGCGACTTCTCCGCATATCTAGGAGAACCGCCAACAAAAACCCGGTCTTTATTACATTTGTCCTTCTCACCCAGCTTGGAGGTTCTTCCCTCTTAGAGCACGTGGGGGCAAGGCTCATGATCGAGACGGTGCGATCAAACATTGACCGGGTAGCAAGAGTCTGCTTCTCACCATCAGCTGTGAAAGAAAACTGAAAACATCTCCTCTGGTATGTCATGTCATCAGGGACGGCATCACCAAATAAGAAGGTAGGCTTGGGCAAAACCCTCTGATCGACTATCACCCATGGACGACTGCTTACCATGATCTTATAAAATTCCTCTCCCTTGAGAGCGATCAGTCGCTGCCGCATCTCATCTTTGTTGAGAGAGTCACACTCTTCTAGATTTCTCTCAACATACTAGACCTTCTCCCAGGCCTGCTGAACGGCCGGATTAGAAGATCTAGCAGATCGACGAGGTACGCTTGTAGCAGGCTCTTTACCCTTGTTCGTTCTTGAGAAACCACCTGCAAAGGATGGAAAAGAAAAAGATCAATCATCAAAATAACAGGATTTCGCTAAAGGAAAATCTGGCGAAATTTTGACATGATTCCGGGGCAATTTCGAAGAAAAAGAACTACTTCGAAAGAAATAGAAAGCTTGAAGATGGGGTCAACATTGCTGCGAGCTCCGAACTCCAAACTTTCGAAACCTAAAAGTCTCCGCAAAATCAGGAAGGGCTCAACATCGCTGCAAGCTCCAAATTCCTAAATGTGCAAAAACTTTCAGGTATGCTATAATATCATGCTACAAATTTACAAAAAATGCATGCATGAACATCTTGATTTGCCAAAAAATGCATTATCATGACGAGAAGAAAAAAAAAAAGAAGAAAAAAAAAGAAACTTTATCAAAAAAAAAGAGAAAGGAGAAAGAAAAAGAACAAAAAAAAAGAGGGAAGAAAAAGAAAACTTTCTCGAAAAAAAAAGAGAGAAAGAAAACAAAAAAGAAGGGGGCTGGCCCACAGGCCACGTGGCCGTAAGGCAAGATCCGTGCGGATCTGTCCGTACGGCCCACAAAAGAAAAAAAAACAGATGAAAAAAAAAGCATAAAAAAAAACGTGTAAAAAAAAAGAGCAAACACGTGAAAAAAAAAGAGAAAAGAAAAGAAAAGAAAAAAAAAGAGAGGAAAGAACTTTCTATCATCCTATTTCCTATAATGGAGCTTTCTTGAAAAAGGGAACTTACTTGAAGCCATTGATGGAGAAGAAGAAGAAAAGTTTTGAAGATCTTGAAGAAGAAGAACTCTTGGTCTTGAAGCCCTCTTGGAATTGTTGCAAAAGAAAGCAATAAGAGCAAGAGATCCAACCTCCTCCTTACTTTTATAGAAGAGAGCAGACCAAAGAAGGAAAGAAGAAAGAAGTAAGTGTTACTAATTAGTAACCTTACCAAAAGAAAGAAATTAGAAAGATTCTTTCCCAAAAGAAAGATATCTTGAGGGATTCTCTCCCAAAAAGAAATCAATGAGAGATTTTCTCCCAAAAGATAGGAGATTTGAGATATTCTCTCCCAAAGAAAGATATCTTGAGATATTCTCTCCCAAAATAAAGGGAACATGAGAGATTCTCTCCAAATAAAGATATTCTTAGATATTCTCAATCCAAAGGAGATATTTTTAAATATTCTTTACAAAAATGACCCCATATGAGATCTAAGCCATTTCAAAAGCTTAAGGCCCCATGGGTTAGCCCATATGAGCCAGGTTTGACCACCTTGGCACTAAAAAAAAAAAATTTGGGCTTTTAGTCAAAGAGAAATCCCTCTTACCAAGAGCATACAAAAATGGTTCCATGCCTCTTTTGAGTTGATTGGACCATACAAAAAAGAATTCCAAGCCCCATAAGCTTCTAAAAATCAAACCATCCAGCCTCATCTACCAAATTGAGCCAAAATCTTGAAATTGACATTCCATAAAAATCCAAACCAAATCCTGGTCCCCTAACTTGCCACATACAGCTTGTTAGGTCACAAGACCAAAACTAAAAACCAAAACCTGATCCCCTAACTTGCTACTACAGCCTCTTAGGTCATAAGATCAAAACCAAAATCGACCCCCCAACATTCCACATACAGCTTGTTGGGTCACACGGTCAAAACCAAACCCAACTCCCTAACCTGCCACATACAGCTTGTTAAGTCACAAGGTCAAAACCCAAATCCACATCCCTGATGTCATCTTCAAAACTTTGCCTCAAGATGGTATGTGATCCCTTTCACTACCATAAAGTTCCCCTGGAAGCTCAAAAAGGCTACAATACCAAAAGAAAGACTGCTCAAAGACTCTTGGTCAAGTCACAAGCTCTCCTTCAGAAATCTCTTCGAGGCACATCGACTACAAAAGTTAAGCAACTCGTTGCTACACCTCGAGGGGGCATTTGTTGACACCAAAAATGTCGCTTTGCCTCTTCAAGATCCAAAAAGCTATATGAAGTCGTAACCTGCCATAAATAGGCAATGCTACTTCCAAAAAATCAAATCTTGTTAGAATCAAACAAAAACTACAAGATCCTTCAAGACAGCCAAAAGAGGAGTACACAAGAAGTTTCGGGCCATTTCAAAATCATTTGCCCTAACTTCGCTTCTCCGGCAGCTGAAAAGGAGCTCCCGGCGGTGAAAGCATCGAAGACACCAAATCTTCGATCAGAACCGATGGATGGTCTCAAAATACATCCAAAAGGCTCCACATCAAGTTTCGAGTCAAACCGACAACGTTTGACCCTACATCAACCCTCGAACAGCTAAATCAAGCCTCTCGGCGGCGAGAACTACCGAGGCCATCACTCATCAGATAGAGCATATGGACGGCTTCAAAATGCTTACAAAGGGCTACACATCAAATTTCAGGTCATTTCGACAACATTTGACCAGACTTTGATGCTCGGAGGCCAAATCAGGCCTCACGGCGGTGAAGCTCCCCGGGACCATGGTTTCCAAGATAGAGCCTATGGATCATCTTAAAATGACTCCAATAGCTTCCCTGTCAAATTTCAAGTCAATCGGACATCGGTTGACTGCACATCAAGTCGCGACATCTTCATCGCGACAAAAATAAGTCTACTGGTAATAGGACCCGAAACGGCTTCAAAACTCAAACAAAAGCCTATGGTTGGTCTTATTTATTGCTCAAGAGGCTTCATCCCAAATTTCAGGTCATTCCGACATCGTTTGACCCAGTTTCAGCTTCTGATGGAAAATCGGCAACTGTGCGCGACGAAGTCTTCGGCTTTCCAGGAAAATTGGAAACTTTGCGATCCAAAATGCAAGGATTCTCAATAAGTTTTCTACAGGGAAATCAGGCCAATAAATGATAAAAAATCTCAAGGAAAAATACAGAAGAAAAAAGAATCGAAAAACATAAAAAACGGACGCAAAACAAGACAAAAGGGGAAAAAACCCCCTAGGGTCGCAGACCCCTGTCGCAGGGGCAGGGTCGCAGGCCCATGCGACCCTGGCCCATCGTCGCCAGCGACCATGGAGCCCGAAATTGCTGGGAGGGCCCCGGAGGCCCCGTTTTTCATCGTTTTTCGCGATTCGAAGCATCCAACCCCTAGGATTTTCTAAAATTCATACTTTTGAGACACCAAATCCTTTGACATCCGTCAAATCACGGGTCAATCATCAAGAGTATCAAAATCAACATTGATCGCCAATCGGTCAACCAAAAAAAGTGTACTTTCTACCCGACCGATCAAGAAATCGACAGGACAGATGGCACCGACCCGCTGTTGGCAACCAATACCTGAAGTTACATGGTCATCCGATGTCGATCTACATGAAGATCCATCGATGATCATCGCCAGAAGAATCCCAAAAGATGCAGCACGGCCCGCGACTCTTCAACTGCTCGGCAACCACTTAATGTGATTAATTGACTAGCTTTATTATAGTCATTAATCCATTTCTTTGGACGGCCCAATCAGAAGCAAGCATCCGGGAGTTACAAGTAAATTGATTCATTGCATTTAACCCATGAAACTCCTCCCATCATGGCGATTAAAGGCGATTAAATGCCCTCAATCTCCACCGGCCAATCAGAAGCCAAGAAAAAGGAGTTACAAAATAAAGAAATTAAATCCTATAACTCCTCCCATTATGTGGCTTAATGACAATAAAAGCCCATAAACTCTCCTAAATGGCTACCAAGAGCCTATAAATAGGAGACAACCCCAAGCATTCCAGAGAGACTGGGGAAAATCCGAAATCCAGACAAAAAAAGGCATCAGAGATCTAAGAGAAAGAAAGAGAGAAAACTCTGTGAAAGTTCTGCACCGGCCACCACTACAAGGTGACAAAAGTCCCTTGGGGGATACCCCCCACCCCCTAAGGTCCTTGCCTTCTCCTTCTGCCTCCAATGGCTTAGACGTGGCTTTTCAGCCCGTCTACTTAGCTTTATATTGGACATAGGACCTCCTCTTGGTCTTTGTCCTCTAAAAACCTGAGGTTATAGCCAAGCCAAGCGAATCAAGAGCATCCTCTGTTCTCATCTGCATGGATGATGGCGAAGTCCACATATGGCTTGCAACCGTCAATCTGAACGGGTCCCCCACAATCTCCTGAGAAGTTAGATCCTCCTTTTCTTGCTTTTCATTATAGTTTGTATTTTTTTTAAAGAGACAGAAATCACAACTTTTATCTTTCATTATTGATAAGAATTGTAAATCGGCTATAAATGCCAAAATTGGCTATAAACGCCAAAAAATCGGCTATAAATGCCAAAAAATCACCTTTCACGGCAAATCAAGAAAATGTCTCTTTTCTTAAATATATGTGCAATGGAAAACTTGAAAGAAGTTAATTTCCTTTTTACTTGCAAAGGTAGATCTCTAGATCACCATTTACAATTCCAAGTAAAATAGAAAATCTGGCACACCCACACAAAAAAATATTGATACCCGCTCCTTGATGAGTGTTAAATATTGCATATTTTACCCCTCATTAGTTCGAGTTTTATCAGCATATCATTTGCTTTACACAGAGATTTTATCATTCTATCACATTAAACGGATTATCATATTATCATCCATAAACCCGATTATTTATAGCGCATTTTTATGTAACTTCTCTTGTGTAGGTGGACCCCGCGACTACCCCAATCTTCCGGCTAATGTCCCAAGGCATCAGTAGTGTTGAAGAATTCCAAAATAAGATGAGAAGAAGTCATTTTCCAACACAAAGGAGTGGTTGGTGTATTGGTTAGAGCTTTGGTTGGTATGAAATAGGTTATGGGTTCAAATCCCAACAATTATTTTTTTTTTACATAGAAGATATTTCATCCAACTCTAACCTTTCCACCAATCAAAGCTTGCCGTGGCACAAATATATGTGAAATGATATGAGCCAATCAAAAGCCTCCAAAATGAAGGACCACAAAAGGGAAAAAGCACATATGCTTTTGGAAGGAAAGTTTGTTGCAACCAATCAAATTGAAGCAATCCTTGTGAAAGCAAAAGAGCCAATCAAAAGCCTTCAAGTTGCAACCAATCAAATGGAAGCAATCCTTGTGAATGAAAATGAGCCAATCAAATGTCTTCAAAGTTTCTGTAAATTGGAATGTTTTTGTAAAGAAAGGGAGATCTTTTGGCAAGTTAGTCTTTTAGGAATTTTATTTTACCTTTTCTATACTTTTAGATTGTAATTAGGAGCTTCTTTGTAACTAATCTAGAGAGAGTGTGTGTAATTGAAGATTATTAATGAAGATTTGGAGCACTTTCTTGATGTTTAGTGGCTAAAGCTCTTGGATTGGGCTCTCCTTTTGAAGCTAAGTAATGTGATTAGTTTAATTCCATGAATGTTTTAGTTTAAATTCCCTACTTGTGCCTTAATTGATTAGTAGATTTTAGATCTAGTTGTGCTAATCTCTCTCATTTCTCATGCTCTATCTCTCCACTTGATGCTCGGATAATCTCAATTGATGCATTGTAGTTTGATTAAGTTCTCTCACATAGCATGCTCTAGAGCCCTTATCTTTGATCTTTTGTAGCTTGGTTTTGATGATTTATTGTTAGGCTAGCTAGATGATGATCTATGATCTTGGCCTTTGATTTTCTTTTACTTTGATCTTCATTGTTATATTATCCAATCCAATTAGGCAAGATATTGCTAATTGGATTGTAGATTTGGGAATTGAATAGAACATGCATTGTTTGAATTAATTACATACTTAGTGGATTTTGGATTGCTTAATCAATTATTCCTATTGTTGTTAATTTAAATCTTTATTTGATTAGTTATTTTCACTTCTAGATTGTTAGATCTACACTTCACATCACTTGTTTTAAAATCCTACACATTTCACACCACATCTTCACCTTAAATCTTCCATTTCCACCACTATTCACACACTAGT
Organism: Litsea cubeba; assembly: GCA_012931725.1. NCBI lineage: Eukaryota > Viridiplantae > Streptophyta > Magnoliopsida > Laurales > Lauraceae > Litsea > Litsea cubeba. Next base: position 61,781,824 of record CM022952.1, on the reverse strand, counting down.
TTAGTGTAGCTTGTTAGATTAACTTAGATATAATTAACTTCATATTTTCAAATTGTTGATTAATTATTTACATTGCATAGTTTAGTAGTTTTACTTGTTCATTTCAATTATCTATATTGGCTAGATCTTAGTTCAATTCTACTCTAATTGGATTCATTGCTTGTTCCATCCTCTCTCTGTGGGATCGATAATCCGGACTCTTGAGTCCTTTACTACTTGACGACACCGTAGTATTGCGGTTAAAAGTTGCACATTTAAGCGTCGATCACTCCTGCACCCCGGTTACGAAAGGGTCGGAACCCACGGACTCCCACGGCCGCCGACCTCGGAAGAACCAAGGAAAGAATGCGCGATCCATCAACGCTGAGGCAGCAGGAGATGTTGTGGAAGGTAAACTCTTAATTTGTGAAGTAGAAGCTAAAGTGTTGTTTGATCTGGGATCTACCCACTCTTTCATACCTCCTGTGTTTGCTAAAATGATTAGTGTGCCTGCTAGAGAGTTAGAATTTGTTTTGACTGTTACAACTCCGGTAGGGAAACAAGTTGTGTGTAATACATTTTACCTTAGTTGCTAAGTGAAGATAGGAGATGTCATATTCCCTGCAGACCTTATTATCTTAGTTATGCATGACTTTGATGCCATTTTAGACATGGATTGGTTAGCAGGACATCATGCCTCCATGGATTGCTATAGCAAGACCATTGCTTTTAGATTGGATGGGATATCCTCCGGAGTGAAATTCAGGGAGAGAAAAGGGTTTCTCCGGCTAAGTTTATTTCAGCTCTTTCTGCAGCTAAGTTGTTGAGAACAGGTTGTGAAGGATTCATTGCATTTATCACCAAGGATGAACAGTCCCAAGGGGTGGAGGACATCCCGGTAGTGTGCGAATTTCCCAATGTTTTTTCCAAAAGAAATTCCAGGTTTACCACCTGTCAGAGAGATCGAATTCACAATAGAATTGTTGCCAAGGACTACTCCGATCTCTATTGCTCCTTACAGGATGGCTCCTGCAGAGTTGGGTGAGCTAAAATTGCAGTTGCAAGAGTTGTTAGAAAAAAGCTTTGTTAGGCCAAGTGTTTCACCATGGGGAGCCCCAGTACTATTTGTCAAGAAGAAGGATGGAAGCTTGTGGATGTGTATAGACTACAGAAAATTGAACCAAGTGACCATCAAGAACAAGTATCCTTTGCTAAGGATGGACGAGTTATTTGACCAGTTGCAAGGAGCAGGATTCTTCTCAAAGATAGATTTGAGGTCCGGATATCATCAGTTGAGAGTTAGAGAATCAGACATCCCGAAGACGGCTTTCCGGACTAGGTACAGGCACTATGAATTTTTGCTGATGCCCTTTGGACTGACGAATGCACCAGCGGTATTTATGGCCCTTATGAACAAGATCTTTGCACCCTATCTAGATCAGTTCACAGTCGTCTTTATTGATGACATATTAGTGTATTTCAAGTCAAGAGAAGACCATGAGCATCACTTGAGGACTTCATTGCAATTGCTGAGAGATAATCAATTGTATGCGGAGCTTGGGAAATGCGAGTTTTGGTTAGAACAAGTAACCTTTCTGGGTCACATCATCTCTAGAGAAGGACTAGCAGTTGATCCAGCAAAGATAGAAGCGGTTATCAATTAGGAGAAGCCGAAGAATGTGACTGAGATTAGGAGTTTTATGGGTTTAGCGGGATACTATAGAAGATTTGTACAAGGATTTTCATCCATTGCAGCACCTTTGACCAAGTTGACCCGAAAGAATGTGCCGTTTGTATGGTCAGAGAAATGTGAATCTAGTTTTGAAGAATTGAAGAAGAGGTTAACTTCAGCACCTGTCCTCACCTTACCTTCGGGGAGTGGCGGTTTTGTTATCTATACTGACGCTTCAGGTGTAGGACTTGGCTGTGTTCTGATGCAAAATGGGAATGTTATAGCATATGGCTCGAGGCAATTGAAAGAACACGAGAAGAAATATGCAACACACGATTTGGAATTGGCAGCGATAGTGTTCACGTTAAAGATGTGGAGACACTATTTATACGGAGAAAAATTTGAAGTTCATTCGGATCACCGTAGTCTCCAATATTTGTTCTCTCAGAAAGAATTAAACATGAGACAAAGAAGATGGATGGAGTACATCAAAGACTATGATTTCCCAATCATCTATCATCCGGGGAAGGTTAATGTAGTGGCTGATGCATTGAGTAGAAAATCAGTTTGCTTGGCCAGTTTACAAGGGTTTTACAACTTTCAGCAATTCGAAGAGTTGAGGGTGGATTTCCAACCCTTGAAGGAAGGAGTTATGTTGGCAAATATGACAGTGTCTGAGCCCGTCTTCATTCAGAAAATCAAGGACAGTCAGATGCAAGATCCGGACTTGGCTAAAATTGTGGAGCACATCTCAGAACGCCCAGATTTTCAAATCATGGATGGAGTTTTGTACTTTCGTGGTAGGCTATGTGTGCCAAAGAAAGATAATTTGAAGAATGATATTATGGTAGAAGCTCACAATACGAGGTATTCTGTACACCCGGGGAGCACGAAGATGTACCAAAATTTGAAGAATCGTTTTTGGTGGAACAATATGAACAGAGAGATAGCAGCCTTCGTATCCAGATGCATGACTTGTCAATTGGTGAAGGCAGAACATCAGAAACCGCCTGGTCTTTTGCAGCCATTAGAAATTCCAGAGTGAAAATGGGAACACTTGACTATGGATTTTGTCTCGGGTCGGGTCTACCGACTACAAGCAAAGGGAACAATGCTATTTGGATCATAGTAGATCGGTTAACGAAGTCTGCACACTTTATTCCTTTAAAGACTAGGAAGAAAATGCACAAGTTGGCTTTAGCACAAGCCTTCGTGAACGAAATTGTCTGTCGTCATGGTCAGCCAGTCTCCATTACTTCAAATCGAGATAGTAGATTTGTTTCGAGATTTTTAAAGACCTTACATGAATCGATGGGAACGAAGCTCCAATTCGGCACAGCATATCACCCGCAAACTGATGGTCAATCGGAGAGAACTATTCAGACCCTTGAAGACATGCTTAGGGCTTGTGTACTTGACTTCAAGAATCAATGGGATGAGAATTTACCTCTCTGTGAGTTTGCCTACAACAACAGTTACCATTCAAGCATAGGGATGGCCCCTTTCGAAGCGTTGTATGGCAGGAAGTGTAGGACTCCAATGTGTTGGGAAGAAGTCGGAGAACGTAGTTTCCATGGACCTTCTTTGGTTGAAGAAACAAGTGATAAAGTCAGAATTATTCATGAACGATTGAAGATTTCGAGAAGCCGACAGAAAAGTTATGCTGAAGGAAGGATCTACAATTCCAAGTTAGAGACAAAGTATTTTTGAAGGTATCTCCGGTCAGAGGAACACTGAGATTTGGACAGAGGGGCAAATTATCTAAGAGATTCATTGGACCGTATGAGATCCTGAGTCGTGTCAGGGAAGTAGTATATATATTAGCTTTGCCTCCAGAGCTTTCGGGTGTACACAATGTGTTTCACGTGTCAATGCTAAGGAAATATGTCTCGGACCCTTCACACGTGCTACATCATGAACCGTTGGAAGTTCGAGAAGATGCTACCTACATTGAGAAACTGGCAGAGATTATTGACACTAAAGAACAAGAGCTGAGAAATAGGACAATTCAGTGGGTAAAGATTCGTTGGGAGAATCATGGACCAAAAGAGGCCACTTGGGAACTTCGTGATCAGGTCAAGAAGAAATACCCTCAGTTATTTCCAGAGGTTAGTGATCATTTGGAGGACCAAATGTAATTTTTAGGGGTGGAGGATGTCAGACCCCGACCCAGGTTTGGAATATTTAATTATATTTTAATCATAATTAGTTGATAAGTGGGGTTAGTGGATGATTAGCAAAAATTTTTTAAGCTAGATTAGAATGTTTGAATAGCGTTGGGAAGTTTCGAGAGTCGTTGACTTAGGCTTGACGCAGGCCGGGGCGCCCGTGTGTTGTGTGTGAAACCTTTGGGGTTTAACCCTGATTTCAGTAAAATCCCCATTTTTATTTATTTTGACTCATTTCATTTAGATTATCAAATTTCATATTTTGACCGTTTTGATTTAATGATCAGAAATCACGTTTTTCGAGAAAAAGAGCAAAATTGACCTTTCACACAAAATCCGTAGCCAAATTTCAAAAATTTCAGAAATTGACAAAAATATACTTTTTGGAGAGTAGATATTTCGTTGATCGTTTTTGTCTTCTTCGTCGTTTTCGTTCGAGACCTGCAAATACCATTTTCAGCCCTATGAAGATTGGGACCCACAAACCCATCTTATAAAAGGAAGAGTTCTATTCTCCCTTCATTCTATCCTTTTTCCTACAACGACTTGAGCCAAGGGTTCCTCTCCCAGCAACTTTCTCTCTCTTGTTGTGTGCTTCCCTCTTGAGTGCTAAAGGAAGGCTTGATCTCCAAATCATCTTCCTCCCTCTCCAAGCTTTCCAAAGATATACTTTTCAAAGGATTTGAGCTAGGGCAAAGCTCTCTTTCAAGCTTCTCTTCTTCGTTTGAGCTCTTGAAGGTTAGCAATGGTTTTCCAATCTTGAAATCTTTGTTTTCCTCATCATTTGGAGTGTTTTCATCACACATGCAAGAGTTTTTTCTTGAGATTTACAAATGATTGATTTTAAGGTTCTTCTTAGGAAATTTTTGGGGGTTTTTGTAGATTTGGAGCTTGAGGCCCTATAGAGTTGTTTGAAGAGTGTTTTATCTCTCCTCTTGGCTTGAGGCAAGGAAATTTCTAGATAATATGATGGATTGATTGTCTTTATTACAATTTTGAATTTCCTATGCATCTTCTCCCCATTTCTACTTCCTCTATTGATTTAATACATGGATTATTTTGATATGTTCATATGATGGTCCTTATTTATATACTTTGAGTTGTTGTTTTGCAACAATGTAAAGGTTTTTGTTTTGTTATGTTTAACTTAAAAAATTTCGATGTTGTGGAATGGAAGGGTTTGTTTACATCTAAATTGTTTCAAGGGTTTGAATGAATGAATGTGATGGTTCAAGGGAGTTTGAATGAAGCTATGAGAGGCCCAAGTTGTATGAAATTCATATGGAAAAGGATGGAGGGAAAGAAAAATCAGAAAAAGGAACAAAGGAGTGCATTTTGGCACTTCGCGGGCTGGGACAGAGCCCAGTCCACTCGAGCGAGCCCATGGGCCGCTCGAGCGGACCTGATGGACAGCGCTTCTGCTAGGTTCTACCGAGGTCGGTGGACGTGGGAGTCCGTTTAGGTCCGACCCTTTCATAATCGGGTGGCAGTGGCGTGCATCAACATTTTTTTTGTGTGGGTGTGCCAGATTTTCTATTTTACTTGGAATTGTAAGTGGTGATCCGGAGATCAACCTTCGCAAGTAAAATGGAAATCAACTTCTTTCGAGTTTTCCATTGCACATATATTTAAGAAAAGAGACATTTTTCTTGATTTGCCGTGAAAGGCGATTTTTTTTGGCATTTATAGCCGATTTTGGCGTTTATAACCGATTTTTGGCGTTTATAGCCGATTTACGATTCTTATCAATAATGAAAGACAAGAGTTGTTATTTTTTATCTCTTTTGGAAAAATACAAACTACAATGAAAAGCAAGAAAAGGATGATCTAACTTCTCAGGAGATTGTGGGGGACTCGTTCAGATTGACGGTCGCAAGCCGTATGTGGACTTCGCCATCATCCATGCAGATGAGAATAGAGGATGCTCTTGATTCGCTTGGCTTGGCTATAACCTCAGGATTGTAGAGGACAAAGACCAAAAGGAGGTCCTATGTCCAATAAAAAAACTAAGTAGACGGGCTGAAAAGCCACGTCTAAGCCTTTGGAGGCAGAAGGAGCAGGCAAGGACCTTGGGGGGGGGGGGTACCCCCCAAGGGACTTTTGTCACCTTGTAGCGGTGGTCGGTGTAGAACTTCCGTAGAGTTTTTTCTTTTTCTTTCTCTTAGATTTCTGATGCCTTTTTCTGTCTGAGTTTCCGGATTTTGTGCAGTCTGTCTTGCTTTTTTTCTTCATGGAATGCTCTCCTATTTATAGGCTTTTTGGTAGCCATTTAGGAGGGTTTATGGGCTTTTATTATCATTAAGCCGCATAATGGGAGGAGTTATAGGATTTAATTCCTTTATTTTGTAACTCCTTTTTCTTAGCTTCTGATTGGCTGGAGGAGATTGAGGGCATTTAATCGCCATGATGGGAGGAGTTTCATGGGTTAAATGCCATGAATCAATTGACTTGTAACTCCTGGATGCTTGTTTCTGATTGGGCCGTCCAAAGAAATGGATTAATGACTGTAATAAAGCTAGTCAATTAATCGCATTAAGTGGTCGCCGAGCAGTTGAAGAGTCGCGGGCCGTGCCGCGTCTTTTGGGATTCTTCTGGCGATCATCAATGGATCTTCAAGTATATCAACATCGGATGACCATGTAACTTCAGGTATTGGTTGCCAACAGCGGGTCGGTGCCATCTGCCTTGTTGATTTCTCGATCGGTAGGGTAGAAAGCACACTTTTTTTTGGTTGACCGGTTGGCGCTCAATGTTGATTTTGATACTCTTGATGATTGACCCGTGATTTTGACGGATGTCAAAGGATTTGGTGTCTCAAAAGTATGAATTTTGGAAAATCCCAGGGGTCAGACGCTTCGAATCGTGAAAAACGACGAAAAACGGGGCTTCCGGGGCCCTCCCGGCGATCCCGGGCTCCAGGGTCGCCGGCGATCCCGGGCTCTAGGGTCGCCGGCGACCCTGGGGAAGTTTTTCCCCCTTTTGTCCCGTTTTGTGTCCGTTTTTTATGTTTTTTTATTCTTTTTTCTTCTGTATTTTTTTGACATTTTTTTGATCATTTATTGGCCTGATTTCCCTGTAGAAAACTTGATGAGAATCTTTGCATTTTGGTTTGCTAAGTTTCTAATTTTCCGAGAAAGCCGAAGACTTTGCTGCGCAGAGCTGCTGATTTTCCGTCAGAAGCTGAACCTGGGTGATACGATGTCGGAATGACCTGAAATTTGGGGTGAAGTCTCTTGAGCAATAAATAAGACCAACCATAGGCTTTTGTTTGAGTTTTGAAGCCATTTGGGGTTTTATCACTAGTAGACTTGTTTTTGTCGCGATGAAGATGTCGCGGCTTGATGTGTGGTCAACCGATGTCCGATTGATTTGAAATTTGACAGGGAACCTATTGGAGTCATTTTAAGATGATCCATAGGCTCTGTCTTGGAAACCATGGTCCGGGGAGCTTCACTGCCGAGAGGCCTGATTTGGCTTACGAGCGTCAAAGTCTGGTCAAATGTTGTCGAAATGACCTGAAATTTGACGTGTAGCCCTTTGTAAGCATTTTGAAGCCATCCATGTGCTCGATCTGATGAGTGATGGACTCGGTGGTTCTCGCCGCCGAGAGGCTTGATTTAGCTGTTCGAGGGTTGATGTAGGGTCAAACGTTTTCGGTTTGACTCGGAACTTGACGTGGAGCCTTTTGGAAGTATTTTGAGACCATCTATCGGCTCTGATCGAAGATTTGGTGTCTCCGATGCTTTCGCCGCCGGGAGCTCCTTTTCAGCTGCCGGAGATGCGAAGTTAGGCCAAATGATTTTGAAATGGCCCGAAACTTCTTGTGTACTCTTTTGGCTATCTTGAAGGATCTTGCAGTTTTTGTTTGATTCTGACAATATTTGATTTTTGGAAGTAGCATTGCATATTTATGGCAGGCTGCGACTTCATGTAGCTTTCTGGATTTTGAAGAAGCAAAGTGACACATTTTTTGGTGTCAACAGATGCCCCCTCGAGGTGCAGCGACGAGTTGCTTAACTTTTGTAGTCGATGTGCCTCGAAGAGATTTTCCGAAGGAGAGCTTGTGACTTGATCAAGAGTCTTTGAGCAGTCTTTCTTTTGGTATTTGTTGCCTTTTGAGCTACAGGAGAATTTTATGGTAGTGAAAGGGATCACGTACCATCTCGAGGAAAAGTTTTGAAGATGACATCTGGGATGTGGATTTGGGTTTTTTTTTTTTTTAGTGCCTAGGTGGTCAAACCTGACTCATATGGGCTAACCCATGGGACCTTAACCTTTTGAAATGGCTTAGAGCTCATATGGTGTTATTTTTGTAAAGAATATCTAAAAATATCTCCTTTGGATAGAGAATATCTAAGAATATCTTTACTTGGAGAGAATCTCTCATGTTCCCTTTATTTTGGGAGAGAATATCTCAAGATATCTTTCTTTGCGAGAGAATACCTCAAATATACCTCAAATTTCCTATCTTTTGGGAGAAAATCTCTCATTGATTTCTTTTTGGGAGAGAATCCCTCAATATATCTTTCTTTTGGGAAATAGTCTTTATAATTTCTTTCTTTTGGTAAGGTTACTAATTAGTAACACTTACCTCTTTATTCTTTCCTTCTTTGGTTTGCTCTCTTCTATAAAAGCAAGGAGGAGGTTGGATCTCTTGCTCTTATTGCTTTCTTTTGCAACAATCCCAAGAGGGCTTCAAGACCAAGAGTTCTTCTTCTTCAAAATCTTCAAGACTTTTCTTCTTCTTCTCCATCAATGGCTTCAAGTAAGTACTCTTTTTCAAGAAAACTCCATTGTAGGAAATAGGATGATAGAAAAAGTTATTTCTTTTTTTTTTGTTTCTTTCTTTTCTTTTTTTTTTTTTCCACGTGTTTTTCCCTTCTTTTTTTTTACACTTGTTTTCCCTCTTTTTTTTTCGTGCTTTCTCTTTTCTTTTTTTTTGCACTTTTTTTTTTGTTTCTTTTGTGGGCCGTACGGACAGATCCGTACGGATCTGGCCGTACGGCCACGTGGCCTGTGGGCCAGCTCCTTTTTTTTTGTTTTCTTTCTCTTTTCTCTTTTTTTTGAGAAAGATTATTCTTTTTTTTTCTTTTTTTTTTGCTCATCATGATAATACATTTTTTTGGCAAACCAAGATGTTCATGAATGCATATTTTTTTGTAAATTGAATTGTAGCATGATGTGATAGCATACCTGAAAGTTTTTGCAAATTTGGGGATTTGGAGCTCGCAGCGATGTTGAGCCATTATTGATTTTGCGGAGACTTTTAGGTTTCAAAAGTTTGGAGTTTCGGAGCTCGCAGCAATGTTGGGCCCATCTTCAAGCTTTCTATTTCTTTCGGAGTAGTTCCTTTTCTTCCGAATTGCCCCGGCATCATGTCAAAATTTCGCCAGATTTTTTTTTTTGCGAAATCGTGTCATTTTGATGATTGATCATTTTTCTTTTCCATCCTTTGCAGGAGGTTCCTCCAGAACGAACAAGGGTAAAGAGCCTGCTACCAGCGTACCTCGTCGATCTGCTAGATCTTCTAATCCGGCCGTTCAGCAGGCTTGGGACTAGGTTCAGTATGTTGAGAGAAACCTGGAAGAGTGTGACTCTCTCAATAAAGATGAGATGAGGCAGCGACTGATCGCTCTCAAGGGAGAGGAATTCTATAAGATCATGGTAAGCAGTCGTCCATGGTTGATAGACGATCAGAGGGTTTTGCCCAAGCCTACCTTCTTCTTTGGTGATGCCGTCCCTGATGACATGACATATCAGAGGAGATATTTTCAGTTTTCTTTCACCATTGATAGTGAGAAGAAGACTGTTGCTACCCAGTTGACGTTTGATCGCACCGTCTCGATCATGAGCCTTACCCCCACGTGCTCTAAGAGGGAAGATCCTCCAAGCTGGGTGAGAAGGACAAATGTAATCAAGACTGGGGTTTTGTTGGTGGTTCTCTTGGATATGCGGAGAAGTCGCCTACTGACATGGACATGTTGATGCCATTACCAGGGCTCTGATTATCCGTCGGTCGATTTGGGACCGGTGGTCCTTTTGGCATTTTCAGCGGTGACGACAGCAATTGGGTGAAGCCTTTTCGACTTCGTGGTCGTTTCAGTGCTGATTCCGAGTGGAAGTCGTGGACTGATCGCATCCTGCTGATTGGTGGTGCCATTTTGAAGGAAGCCGGGATTTTTGATGCGGTCCGCTCCTTTAGGGAGACCGTGATCTTTTCCTGCGAGGCCTTCATGGCTATGCTGGAGTCATTCCTTCCACAAACCAATACCTTCGTTGTAACGAATGGTGAGATTGGTTTCTCTTTGAAGGAGCTGAGCGCCATTACTGGATTGGCCATCCTTGGCAAACTCTATGAGGAATTTATTCCGATCGACAGCGTCCTTGAGGAGTAGTCTGAGGAGTTCAGGCTTCTGTACTTTCAGCTTGTTGGCTTCTATGATTTTTTGAAGGAGAAGGAAGGCTTGAAAATTAGATCCAGCAGTTGGAAGAGTTTTAACTCTTCTTCTCCTAACTTCTTTGAAAGTGGGGAGTCTTCTGATAGCATGACCCGGGAAGACAGGGCTAAGGATCCGGATTCGAAGAAGATCTCGGCTATGCAAGAAGAGTTGAGAGATTTCTGTGTGAGTACAAATGCCATATGTCCTGACATTGCACTGCGGAGAGATCTCGCTATTTACCTCACTTATTGGCTTGGTGAGGCCGTTTTTGCTGGAGGAGATGTAACGCACATCAGGCCGCATTGTATTTTTCCGGCTTGTCAGATGGCGTTTAGAGAGCAGCTTGGTTTGGTGCCAGCTGTCTACTCCTACTTGTGTACCAAACTGCAGGCTGCTGCTTTTTTGGTTCGGATTGGGCTCCCTATGAATAGGGTATTTTCAGCCCACATCTTTTATTCGTGGTATGTGTACCACTGTCCTGGCTTCCACCGGCTGGGTGCTGCACAGGATGATGATCCTCTGATGATTCGACTGGCTAAGGGCAAAGCCGTGTCCAAATCACTTTTGTTTGCCCGTATGAGGATCCGACGATTTAGGGACGTCAAGATGGGGCAGTCTTCAGTGAAGCTATCTCCGGAGTTGTGGAAGAAGGCTTTTGATTTTGGTGCCTCCCGAGACTCTACCAGGGCGGGGTCGGGAATTTATTACTCCTTGACAAATGCAGAGAAGGAGTGGCTTTTCAGCATACATGTCAGCACGATGGTGTACCGCAGACATCTTTTCGTCGACATCTAGCCGTATGTACCTTCTCCCTTTGCTCTGCTATTAGGATTTTCTCAAGGCGTTGTTGGAGTGCCTTCAAGCATGGTGAAGCGCTTTGGAGGTTTGTAGGATGGGAGAAATGCATGGGCTTTCTATAGTGCTGAAGACACTACTGCCATGATCTCTTATCCTGTGCTGTCGACTTCCCGGACTGCCGGCTTTAAGAAGTGGTTCGCGGAGAGCTTTTCGGCATATCGGGGGCTTTCCAGAAGGAGCTTGATGTGAAGTTATCATCTGGTAAGGGCCTTGGAAAGTCGGATGGCGTCCAACGAGAGGAAGTTTGGGCCTTCCTTTCTGGAGAGAAGCACAAGATAGGCTTTCTCGGTGACCAGGGCGTCATTGGTTCTGAAGCTGTTCGAGAAATACCTGATGAGGCTTTAGAGCAGCTAGAATAGGAGGAAGCTGAACTGGATGCTTGGATGCAAGCAGTGCAGAGGCAAGCTTCCGTAGAGTCTACTGGCAAGAGTAGACCATCCAGTGAGGAGTCAAGTGGGAGACCTGACTCTGACAGCGGGGCAGGTTCTTCTAAGAAGCGAGCCCATAGAAGTAAGAGGAAGAGGAGTCATCATCGCAGCAAGGGGCAACATGAGGACTCTCCTGACTTAGAAGTCCCTCTTACTATCAATGAGGAGGTGCCAGGGAATGCTGATGAACCTTTGGAAAAGAGAAGCTGAGAAGAAGAGACCATCGGCGAAGGTATGATTATTCCTTTTTCTCTTTCCATTTCTTTTCATGGGATTTTCCATGTCTTGATTTGTTTTCTCCCCCTGCTGCTTCTCTTTTCTCTTTTTTTTTAGCAGAGGAAGACTTGGCGATGCCTGAGGTTCCAACTGATGAGGCGGTGACGGATCTGGTTGCAGCATCAGAAGAAAAACTGAGGGACTCTGGAGTGAATCCGGAATCTCCAACTGGTACGACTTCTTTTGCTTTCTTTTTTTTTTTTGTCTGTGACTTGGTTTGCTAACATTTTTCTTGTCAGCTGAGTTGCCACAGGATTCCGATGACTTTGAACCATCGATGGACACAAATGTTGACGATGCTTCTGATGAGTTCATGGAGGAAGAAAGTATTCCGCCAGTCGTCGAAGAAGGTATTTTGTAGTAATAACCCTGATAATGATTTTCAAACAGGATCATATTCATACCTTTTTGTGTTTCTTTGGTAGGTTTTGAAGTGACAGAGGAGAGTCCGTCGCTTCCTTCAGAACCAGAGCAATAGATGCCAGAGGTCGATCCAGAGGTAGAGACTCCTGGGACCAGTTCTGACACTGTTGAAGAGATACCTCGTGCTGAGATTCCTCCCTGAGCAGCTCCAACTGGAAAGAGTTCTTTTATTACTGTTCCAACGGGTGATGACATGAGCAGCCGACCAACAGAGCGGGGCGAATCTTTAGCTGGGCCATCTCTTCTTTTTGCGAAGAAGGTGGTGGTGCGGGTTCTGAGCTCTTAGATTGAGACTCTCCTTTCTGGGCACTTGGATGCCGGATTTGGCATGATCCAGCATGTGCAGGAGATTCTCAGTGATGCCGAAGAGGCTGGTCTGGATGTCACAGGTGCCAAGGCGATCGTTGATAGGATCATTGCACTGGGTGACAAGTGGTTTGAGACCATGGGTTTTGCTGACGACCAGTTCTTCAAGGAAATGTTCCTGGACCCTGCTGATAAGGCTAAGTCTGACCTGAATGAGGCTACACAAAGCAGGAGGCAGATAGTCCGAGAGAAGAACTTAGAAGAGCTAGCCATCATTGGGCTGACACATGACCTTTAAATCCTTGATAGGTAGGTCGATGAGGCCAGGAAACGTCTTAAGCATTGGAAGGCACAAGTCGCTGCTAAGTGGGCTGCTATAATAGAGTCTCACAACAGGGAGAGTGTTCTGATTTACCGGCTTGCAGAAGCTGATCGAGTCCTTGAAAGGAAATTTCAAGAGGACAAACAATGGCGAACTGCTCGGGATAAGCTTCCCGATGTGAAAGAAGGGTTACAGCCCACCCCAGCATCTCATGGCAAGTTCCTGAAGAAGCGTGTCCTAGAATCCCTGATGGCTGAGGCCAAAAGTTTGCTTGAGGAGCTGAAATCTTGGCTGGAGACCATTTTTGGCTGAGCATCTGATTTTTGTAGCATAAACTATCCTTTTTTTTTGTACTCTTTTTTTTGTATTGTTTGTGAACACTTTTTTTTTTTTGGTACCGCATGTATTTTTTTGGTACTCTTGTTTTTTCTCCCTACGCTCACTTAAATCTTTTTGTGATGAAAGCAATTGCTAAATGGGATGCTTTTTTTTTGTTTTCCCTACGCTCACTTAAATCTTTTTATGATGAAAGTAATTGCTAAATGGGATGCTTTTTTTTTTTCCTACGCTCACTTAAATCTTTTTATGATGAAAGTAATTGCTAAATGGGATTTAATCAAAAGCTTGTCATTTCGTGTAAATCTTTTGTCAAATGATTGTTTTGGCATGGAAGCCAGATTTTGTTTGTGGCATGGAAGCCGATTTTGTGGCATCTATAGCCGGTTTTGGTGGCATTGATAGCCGAGTTTTTTTTTTGAAAACCAAGTTTTGATTTGTGGCATTGATAGCCGGTTTTGTTTTGTGGCATTGATAGCCGGTTTGTGGCATTTATAGCCTGCTTTGGTGGCATCTATAGCCGGTTTTGGTGGCGTTTATAGCCGGTTTTGTTTTCAAAAATGCAAGTATCGACTAAAAGTCGCCTCCCTGCTGAATGGTCTTGCAAGTATCGATGGAATGCCGCATCCTTGCTCATTCGGTTGCGAGTATCGATGGAATGTCGCATCCTCACGGATTTGGGTGCAAGTATCGATGGAATGTTGCATCCTTGCTTTTCAAAAATTTTGGTTTTGCGGGTACTGACTTGATGTCGTTTCCCCACGATTTTTGAAATTTGTGGTTTTTCTCGAACCTTTGGGTTATGGATATCAACTGAAATGTTGTGTCTCCATGGTTTTTAGGTTTTTTCGAACCTTTGAAATTTGGGTTGTGGATATCAACTGAAATGTTGCATCTCCACGGTTTTGGGTTTTGCAAGTATCGACGAAATGTCGCTTCCCCGCGATTTTGGAAGTGTCGAACGTGGTTCGCATGCTTCCGATTTGTGCGAGTATCGACTAAGCGTCGCTTCCTCGTGGTTTTTGAAAAACCTTTTTTTTTGTTTAAAGACACGAGGGTCAAAACCATTTTGGCAGTAAAAGGCAGGGTGGACTAGGGTGGAAATCCCTGAATCCGGATTTTGTTTCAAGCCAAGAATTTTGGGTTCAAGGGTTGAAAATTTTGGTCAAGTTAGGGAAAGGTTCCTAAACTTGGATTTTTTTTTTGAACAATGAAACGATGAAAGTAAGCATTGTTTAAATTTCTAGAAATTTCAACATTTGATATGAAAATTCTAAAAAGAGTGGGTTTAGCGAGCGAGTACCTGGAAACCGATTTTGGCCGTACAGGCATTGCTCTTACCCAGTTGGGTAAGTCTTCAAGGGTAGTACCGCTTTAAGAACTTGCCGTTGACGGGCAGCATACATCTGTCACCCTCCATGTTTATGAGTGCGTATGCGCCGTTGGAGAAAACCTTATCGATGACGTAGGGTCCCTCCCATTTTGTCTCAAATTTGCCTTTGGACTTGTGAGTGAAGACCATTGGTCTTTTTACCGCAAGAACCAAGTCACTCTTTTTGTAGGCACGTTGCCTGACCTTTTTGTCAAAAGATCCTGCCATGCGTGCTTGGTAAAATTCAATGCTTTGTCAAGCTTCGAGCCATCTCTCATCGAGATTGTCCAGCTCATGGAGTCGCAATTTGACATTGCTTTCTTGAGTCATGTCATTTTGCAAGGATACCCTCAAGGAAGGAATTTGTACTTCCAAGGGCACGACAGCTTTGCATCCATAGACCAAGGAGAATGGTGTGCTATGGGTTGGTCCTCGAACGGTGGTTCGATAGGCCCACAAAGCTTCAGACAGTTTGTCGCTCCAGTCTCTTTTGTGACTAGAGACCATTTTTTTGAGGATTTTGCAGAGTGTCTTGTTGAAAGCTTCTGCTAATCCGTTTGCTGCCGGATTGTATGGAGTCGAAGGACAGCTTTGGATTTTGTATTTGTCACAGAACCTGTAGAATCGATGATCCCGGAATTGTGGTCCATTATCATGGACGAATCTTTTGGGTATGCCGAAACGACAAATAATGTTGGTGCGCAGGAACTGAAGGACTGATGAGGTCTTCATTTCGTTGAGCGCAAATGCTTCTGACTACTTAGAGAAATAATCCGTAGCGACGAAGATGAAGCGATGACCTTTGCTTGAAGGGGGAGAAATAGGACCTATGATGTCCATACCCCAGGCTTCGAAAGGCCATGAAATCGCTGTAGGATGTAGCCATTCTGGAGGTATGTGAATGTAATATCCATGAACTTGGCATTGTTGGCAGCGCTTAGCAAATTGCATTGCGTCAGCTACCATGGTAGGCCAATAATAACCTAACCTTTTTATCTGATCATAGAGCTTGGGACCGGCCTGATGAGCTCCGCAAAGACCAGTATGAACTTATTTGAGTGTTTCTTCAGCCTCTTGTTGTGACAAGCAGCGTAGAAGTACTCCATTGAAGGATTTCCTGTAAAGGATTTTTGAAGGAATATCCAAATGAAAGCTTGGGCTTCGCCTTTGGATGCTTACCCGTTCTTTTGGATCTTCAGGTAGGATTCCGAACATAGTGTAATCAATGAACGGATCCCTCCAGTCGCCGATTGAAGGTTGAAGTATTGAAATCCGACTTCCAACCACTTGGTGGCATTCAACACCTGCTTGATGTGTGTTAAGAGGGGGAAGGATTCTTCTTTCGGACACTGTGATTTGCATGTTTTCCCCTTCCTGGATTGCCGTAGATGCGGCAAGTCCGGCCAGGGCATCTGCACATATGTTTTCACCTCTACGAATGTGGGTGATGTGACAGATGTCAAACTTTTACAGAAGCGATTGTGCCTTGTTGTAGTAAGGCAGCAGATCAGGCTTCCTGACTTCAAATTTCTGATTCATCTGGTTGACGAACAGTTGAGAGTCTCCAAAGACTTCCAGCATGGTGATACCGGATTCGATAGCGAGTTCCAATCCTAGGATCAGAGCTTGATATTCAGCTGCATTATTTGTGCATGGTTCCAGTAGCGAGAAAGCGTGTGGAATCATGTATTTGTCGGGGCTAACAAAGAGGATGCCAACTCCCGAGATCAGCTGTCCTTTTTTCATTTGTCCTGGTTGCACCATCAAAGTACATGTCCCAGGAGGCACTTTGTGAGAAAGTCTCCACATTGTAGACTGGTTCGTCTGGGAGATCATCTCTGAGTGGAGAATCTTTAGGCAATGGATGCTCTGTGAGAAAGTCCGCTAGAGCTTGCCCTTTGATCGCCTTTTGCGGTACATACCTGATATCAAATTGTGGCAGAAGGATGGACCATCTTGCCAGTCGGGCATTGAGAGAACCTGCTTTTGTGACAAGGACCTTCAAGAGGTTGACCCTTGAGACGAGGTAGACTATATTGGAAAGCAAGTAGTGACGCAGCTTTTGTACGGCAAACATCACTGCAAGACATTCTTTTTCGACTGGAGAGTAGCGATGCTCTGCACCTACTAGCATGCGGCTGAGGTAGTATAAAGCAGCTTCTTTTCTTTCATCATTTTCTTGTGCAAGCAGAGCTCCCAGAGAGTGATAAAGGGCTCTTGTGTACAAGATGAATGGTTTTACAGTGGTAGGAGCAGCTAACACTTGAGGTTTGGTCAGGTATGACTTGATATCTTGGAACGCAGCTTCACAGTCAGCATCCCAGGCAAAGTTTACACCTTTTTTCATCAACCGGGAGAATGGAATGCATTTCCCCGAAAGATTGGAGATGAACCGTCTGATGTAGGCCAATCTCCCTTGAAGCCCTTTGAGTTCTCTCAAGGTTCTTGGAGAGGGCATTTCTAGAATGGCTTTGACTTGTATGGGGTCAAGCTCTATTTCAGCTTTCCGAACTAAGAATCCGAGGAACTTACCCGACGAGACGCCGAAGAAGCATTTCAAAGGATACATTCGCAGTTTGTGTTTGCGAAGTCGAATGAAGACTTCTCAAAGGTTTTCGAGATAATCTTCTTTTCTTTTTATTTTAACGGCGAGGTCATCAACGTAACATTCAACCGTATTGTGCTGCATATCTTGGAATATTTTCATCATAGCCCTCTGATATGTGGCACCAGCATTTTTCAGACCAAATGGCATGACAGTGTAGCAATACACGCCAAATGTGGTCCGAAGGGATGTATGTTTTTCATCCTCAGGATGCATCTTTATCTGATTGTAGCCAGAGAAACCATCCATGAATGTCATTCGCTCGAATCCACAGGTATTATCAATCATTACCTCTGGTATGGAGAGCGGAAATTCATCTTTAGGGCATGTGCCATTCAGGTCTCTATAGTCAATACAGACCCTGATCTACCCATTTTTCTTTATCACGGGGACAATGTTGGCCAACCATTCAGGATTTGTTCCTCACGGATGAAGCCGACGCTTTTGAGTTTTTGAACTTCTTGTTCAATTTTATCCATCACATATGGACGGAATCTTCTTTGGCCCTGTTTGACAGGCTTGATGTCTTCTTGAAGATTGAGTTTGTGGACTGCTATTTTGGGGTCTAAGCCAGGCATTTCAGCATAAGACCATGCAAAGCAATCAACGAAGTCACGAAGAAAGGCATTATACTTGGGTAAATCATCATCCTTTATATTCTTGCTTATGAATACAGGACATGGGTTATCTGGTGTTCCCAAGTCTATCTTTTGAACAGGATCTTCTGTTGGAAGGTTCGAAGGTGGTTCCTCCACAATATTTTTGGAGGCTTCCAGCTCAACGAAACCTTCTGGGGTTTCAAGGGCATTTCCAGACCAAGGTTTTGTTCCTTTCCACGGGTCTTCTTGATCGGCAACTTTCTCAAGGTTTGCTATGAGATGATCCCAATCGCCTGTTGAAACCGGGTCGAAGTAGGGTACTTCTTTTGGAGACGAGGATTCTTCTGGGTCAGAAGACCACACGTCTGTGCCATCGGACAATTCCTCTTCATTCTCAAAGAAATCATGCCAATTGGATGAGCTTTCTAGATCTTTGTCAGGTGACTCATCGAAGAGATATCCAAGGAGATCGATGTCTTCATGGGTACGAGATGTTGAGGCTTGGTCAGTAAATTGACTTTTAAGCTTTTGTGTCAACTGTCTCAGGGGAGTGTCGGGATCATACCCTAGCCCGTATGAAGGCTTTTCTACATAGCCGTAGAGTCTCCAATCTTCCAGCTGGCTTTTGGTCAAGACGGGCCCCAATGGCGTGAGAATACAGCGGCCTTCTCCCAAACCGACTGGGTTTTGAGCGTCATAGCCCATTTTCTTCATAATAGCTTGTGCCACAAAACTATATAAGGATAGTTGAGGCATACCTTCATTTTGGAAAGGTTCAAGCATGGAGTTTGATGAAGAAGCATCCGATCTATGGAAGAAGATCGGTTTTTCCTTTGCTGAAGTTGCTGGAACAACGAAGGAAGCTGACGTAGGATCTTCTATGTCAGAAGTTATCTCCATTGGAGTAAGAGCAGGCTGAACTTACTGAGTGTCAGCTTGGCTTGACGATGTGTCATCTTCTGGCTCTGAATCCGAATCCGTGTCTTGCATGATAGACACGAAAGAGACAACAAATTGGCCCCAGGCTTTTGCTTTGCCTTCTTCACTTTAGTTGTGATGACCAAAGGCTTTGAAGGTTTGAGGGAGATGATGAAGGGAGTTTGAATGCCCTATTCGGACTTACCGGATGGTTTGTTTTCTTGCGGTGATTGTTGAGGAGCCTTGCCTTTATATTTCTGGAGATTTTCGACAAAGGGTGCTATTTGCTTCTCCTCTTCTTCTTTCTCACCTTCATACATCTGTGAGTCTGCGAAGTGGATTCTTTACCTTTGAAGGGTTTTCTGTCCGCGAAGACTCGATGTATCATGCCGTCGTCGCCAACAAACTTGACGCATTGATGTAAAGTTGAAGGGACAACACCATTCTCGTGGATCCAGGGGCGTCCGAGAAGGATGTTGTAGCATGAAGGGGTTTTTATTGCATACACTGTGACCTCAGAGATAAGATCACCGATCTGCAACTTAAACCTGATTTTGTCGATAGACATTTGAGTACTTCCATCGTATCCAAAGATAGATACAGATGTGTGGCTCAGCTTGCTGGGTGGGATGCCCAACTCTTCGAGAGCCGATGTGGAGATGAGGTTGAGTGCAGAACCTGGGTCGATCTGAACTCTGTGCATAGGCATTTCCTTGATGTACCCTTTGAAGTACAGGGGTCGGTTGTGCCTTGTTTCGCCAAGTAGGAGGTCGTCCTTTGTGAAGGCGATGGTTGCACTGGCTGCTTTTTTAACCGAGAGGCATTCAATGCATGATCCCTCAGTTTTCTTCTTTTCTCCCTTTGATGAAGCTTCTGAGTTTTTAACCCGGTAATCCATTTCAATTTGGAGGACTTGCGGGCATGTTTGTCGACATCCTCATTCATCTTTTGTAATTCTGAAATGAGATTATCACGAGTGTGCAGAGACATTCGCAATAAATCCAGGATGTGCAGACGTGCAGGTATGTGCTTGAAGTGTTCAATCAAGTCATACTTGAAAGCCTCCTTAGGGCCTGCATGTTCATCATTGTTGCTACTAGGGGCGCTTACAACATTTTTTCCCGAAGAATTTACATATGTAAAGGAAGATTGGTTGTAATTTTTGTGGTAGTCCCGGCCAGAGCGGGTGCCTCTGCCAACTCCGAGAGCTTCTTGAGAAGGTTCTTCGTTTGGAAGATTGTCTTCAGGATCTAGATGCTGTCATTTTTCATTTGCTGAGGATGTATCTGCAGCAGAGTTGCCATCCTCAGTGATTGTGTTGCACGAAGCATTTTCCGGGAATAAGTCCTGAACAGCATCTAGCAACCTTTCTTCTTCGTTGACCAATTCATCGTCCCAAGCATCAATAGCTGGGAATTCTTCAGTCAGGAAGGGTGTGAACTTTGAAGTCACAGTCTCAGGAGAAGAAACCTGAGAGGGTGTTGTCTCAGTGAAAGTTACGTGAGATGAGGTGGCTCCAGAAGATACATTGCTAGGAGTCGTTGGAGTGTAAGTGATCTCATCAGACGATGCTTCGGAAGAGTTATAATCCCGAATTATCACATTACAGGAAGCTCTGACAGGAGACGTTGTCTGATCGGAGTCAAACTCATCCTCGGATGTAAGAGTATCGTCTATCCAACAATTTTCTCCATTTTCAGGAGTTAAGGGAGGATGTACCTGATGGTCTTCAGGGACTTCTGGCTCTGGATTGCGAGGAGGCTCGTTGACGCGGTCTTGCTCTTGTTCTAGAGCGAGACGCTGCAAGATCCTTGCATATTCTTCAAGATCAGGCATAGGAGCAAAATCTTCTTCTTCATCAACTCTTTGCGGCTCAACATTGTTGATATCTACTGGAGCAATGAGGGGTGCTGGTTCAACAGCATTTTCTTGTACAGCCTCTTGGTCTTCTTCATCATCAGACCAGGATCGTTGTGGCTATAGGCGGTTATACCAGATTACTGGCATAAGATGAGTCTTAGGAACCCATTCTTCATCGGAGAGATATTCTCCTGTTTCAAGGGACTCCTCCCACTCGTCGGTGTAGTTGGATTCGAATCCATCATCGGTGTCGCTGGACTCGTATCTATCAATGGAGAATCCAACTACCGAATTGCAAGAGTATTGTGCCCCCTGCGTGGCTTCTTTGAATTGAGGTGGCATGAAATCACTGAGAGTGAATTTTGTTACCCCCTCTGAAGTCTCTGGAAGGGACATTTTTGTTGTCTCCAATAAAGCGGTAGAGGAAGCCTCTGCATTTTCTCGGACTTCTTGTTTTGGCTGGGTCTTCTCTTGTCGTTTGAGTTTGAGGAGATGTTTTCTAGCCTGCCTTCGCTGTTGAGCTGTAGGCTTTGTTTTCACGACCTCCCAATTTTCATCTTCTAGGAGATCGGATGTACCCATATGGGTTGTCCGTCTGGTGTCGGGTAAGGAGCCAGCTCCTCGGACGCTTGGATTGTGTTTATCACCTTAAAGGAAGTAGTGATCTTCTTCTTCGGTGATTTTGATGCTTGTCCACATGTCACCATGTTGACGGAGGCAGACCCATAGTTTTTGTCAAAGGTGATGACTCCGTTTTTCCACATCTCATTTATTTTCTCCCTTACAACGAAGCATTGATTGAGAGGATGCGAGATCATCTGGTGGTATGGACAGTACCGAGGATCATTGGTTTTGCTAACATCACTCGGTCTTTTGGGTTCAGGCAAAGTGAGCTTGCCGTTCGCCACAAGAGCCCCGAAGATTTCATCAACATCTTCATCAAACGGGTATTTCTTCTATACTCGTTCTTTGAAGGCATCTGAGAGTTCAGGTCTCTTACCAGCAGCTTTGTTTTCAGCTTTCTTTGGTGGCTGAGGAGCTGACTTGGTCTGCACATTGAGGACCTTTTTTTCTTTGGTTTAGAGGTTGCAATGGCGGTTGGCTCTTTTCTTAATGATTTCTGACTGTTGAGGTCTTTAATCATCGTTTCAGCTTCCATGGAAGCTTCTAGGAGTTCTCCCAGGTTCTTTGATTTGTTGCCGATGATCATGGAGCGGATTCTAGCTCTCATGTTGTTTCGGCAGATGTCGACTAGCGACGCTTGTGGCAATACATCAGAGCATTTGTATGCCATTGCTTTCCACTTATGAATGAAGTCATATGTTGACTCATTCTCCCCCTGTTTTAGGCTGCACAGTTGAGCCATAGTAGCGGGATGATCCTCACCTTTGAGGTGAGTCAGGAAGCGTGTCTCTATCATGGCCCAGTTTTGGATGGAGTCCTCTGGCAGAGTGGAGTACTAATCGAAGGCCGTACCTTTTAGGGTACTTGCAAAGAGGCGGATCTTGAGTGCATCTTGATCCGCGATAGCTCCCGTCAAGATCTTGCAGTGGATGACATGCTGTCTGGCTGATCCTTTCTCCGTATATGTTTGGAGAGTAGGATGCTTGAATTTTGTAGGGAACGGGACCGAGTCCATCCATAAGGGATATGGTGGCTTGATCCCATGCTCCTTGAGTATATCCTCTTCTTTTGCTTTTGCGAGGATACTGTCTACGTCCTTTTTTGTAAGGGCGCGTGACTCATTTTCTTCCCCATTTACCTCATCGTCTTGATGATTCGAAGGAGGTTCATTGTTCGCCTGATTTTAGAAGGCGAGGAGAAGGTTTTCCATCAGAGTTCCAATCCTCTGTTGGCCTTGTTCCAATTGCTGGATGCGTGTGATCACATCATCTTGAGGTGGATTGCGAGGTGGTGGCTCAGAATTTGTAGCTAGGATGTTCATCCTTCGGGGATTCGAACGAAGAAACTGTCCTGGTGACTGAGCTGGGGCTCATTCTTTTTTAAGAAGAGCTTGAGGAAGGATCACTCTGCTGTCCTTTGCGTGAAGGAGCAGGGGATTCTTCTGAATGTCTTCTTGCCCTGGAGACGCTGCGGGTCATTGGATGTCGGACATGGATTTTTGGTGCTGACTTTTGGCGTCTTCTGGTTTTTCCAACCATATGGACAGCAGTAACTTGGTTGGGTCTTTCTTTTTCGACCCATTTGGGAGAGACTTGAAGTGTATGAGGCTGGGTCCTTTACTTCTCTAGTCTCTTTTGCCGATACGACGCGCGGCGGTGTATACGACGAGCAATTTGAGCTTCGGTTGGCTATGGCTGGGCTTTGACGATGAAGGATGTGCTCCCTCGGGCGCAGCAGCCGAGCCTGTCTTCTTTGTAGCTGGGCAAGGACAGGATGCGAACCCGGTCCTTTGCCTATTGCAGCGAAGCTTTGAATTTTTCGAGTTCGGCCCCTGTAGAGATGAAGGGTCGAACTGCAGGATTGTAGGCCTTAGCAGAGGCCTTGTGATGCATGATCTGATTTTGGGCTTGTAGGAACAAGCCGGCTCATGCTGGGTTGACTTGGGAGTCAGGTTGGAGATGGGTCTCTCCTCTTTCATGTAAGCAAGAGGGTAGAACTGGTTCTCCTTGAGTGGGGCCAGGAATGCTGGCTTTGTGGATGTTTGGGACCTTCTTTGTCTTGGTGAAGGTCTTGGGGACCAATTCTTGGGATAGACCTGGTCGTTTGCAGGTCGAGGCTTCGTGGGGGTGCCACGGGCTTCGGGCCTTCTAGTGCTCGCCTTTGGTGTCATGGTAGTGACACGTTGAGAGACGAGCTTCTGCTTCTTGGAAGGAGCAGTTTGTTCCTCGGGAAATGGGGATGGTCCCAGCGTCCCAAAGATAATAGTTCGGGGAGTCGAGGTCGACCCGGAGTTCAGAGAGTTGCCGAGGGAGTTGACGCTTCGGCAGCTGATGGGGCGCTTGTAAGTGCGCATGGTTTGCTTCTGTTGAAGCATGAGCTGGTGCTTGTTCTCATCGAAGGTAATGGTTAGTGAAGCTGCCATTGTTAGTTTTCGAAAAGTTTCTGAAACAAGACCACATCCATTAGTAATCACAAGAATATAATGATCATAAATGGGATGTTCTATGGTTTTGTCTTTTCAAATCACTCGAGGGAGATGACCCAAGCAATATGAAGAAGGCAAAACGCCATAGAGGGTACAATTGTTCTGATCGCAGGTATGGTCAGCTCAGAATGAGCGTCCCAGTGACTGCTAGAAGCAATTGTGAACTTAAATTTGACTTATCGAGAAGCAGAGCTTGCTCGATATAAGAAGAATATAAAGTTGGAGTTACAAATGTGCCGGTCGCGAATACAGTAGACCCTAAAAGGGCGTACTTGTACCGCTAGACACAAATGTTTTGAGACCGCATCCATGAGATGAGATTCTCTGTTTTGAAAGGTCAAGATTGGATTCATCAAAGAGAGCAGATGTATTCCGATCCAAATACGGTCTTAGCGATTTCCGCGAGTGCCGGTACTCAGAAGGAAATGAACCATAATTTCTCGGATCTGAATCCAAAAATGACGAGTTTTTTTTTTGAAAGGCCAAGATCGGGTTCATTAAAGAGAGCAAAAGGCACTTCAATATGAACACGGGCTCAGCGATTTCCGCGAGCGCCAGTGCTCTGAAAGGATAAGACCAAAATTTCTCCAATCTGAGCCCAAAATGACGGAATTTTTTTTTTTTTGAGAAGATTTTTTTTTAAAAAATCTTTTTTTTTAAAGATTTTTTTTTTGAATTTTTTAAAAAATTATATATATATATATTTTTTAATATTTTTTTTTTGAATTTTTTTTTTAGTTTTTATTTTTTATTTTAGAATTTTTATTTTAAAATTTTTTATTTTGAATTTATTTAAAATTCGAGAGAGTATACATAGGCCTCCTAACCCGTTTGGAGGACCCTTGCCTAGAACAGTCAAGCTGTCTCCACACTCTGGACAAGGCTTTTCTTGAATCAACCGTGATCAAAGAACGCAGTTGGTTTAACCTTAGTGGTCTATGTCTTTTTTTTTATTTGTTTTTTTTAGATCTTTTATTAACTCATCGAAGAGAAACGATGGCCCAAATCCTAATTCGAACAGGCTCAACAATTTCTGCGAGCACACGAACGAAAGGAAAGGATCAAAGTTTCTCAATTTTGAATCCAAAATGAGAAATCTTTTTTTTTTTACTTTTATTTTTTTTCGATTTTTTAATGAACTCATCGAAGAGAAACGATGGCTCAAATCCTAATTCGAACAGGCTCAACAATTTCTGCGAGCACACGAACGAAAGGAAAGGATCAAAGTTTCTCAATTTTGAATCCAAAATGAGAAATATGATTTTTTTCTTTCTAATTTCTAACGAACTCATCAAAGAAAAATAATGGTCATTTCCACAATTCGAACCGGCTCAACGATTTCCGTGAGCATAGAGACAAAATGAAAAGGAACAAAGTTTCTCAATTTTGAATCCAAACTAAGAAATCTGATTTTTTGATTTTTTTTTTGAAAAGAGAAAGAGTGGAAATAAATTCAAAGAATTAGAAATTTTCAAAAAATCTCATCTCATTTTTTTTAGATGCGGAATTCAACATAGGCCACCAATTAGAAAGTAGCCAAGGAATCGAGAAAAGAAATATAAGCATAGAGCAAAAGATAAGATATGCAAATATTTCATTTCTAGCATCGTGTTCTCAAATGAACGAGTCCCACCGGGTGGAGCCAGCTTGATGGATAGCACTTCTGCTCGGTTCTACCGAGGTCGGCGGACGTGGGAGTCCATTTGGGTCCGACCCTTTCGTAACCGGGGGGTAGAGGCGTACATCAACATTTTTTTTGTGTGCATATGCCAGATTTTCTATTTTACTTGGAATTGCAAGTGGTGATCCGGAGATCAACCTTCGCAAGTAAAACGGAAATCAACTTATTTCGAGTTTTCCATTGCACATATATTTAAGAAAAGAGATATTTTTCTTGATTTGCCGTGAAAGGCGATTTTTTTGGCATTTATAGCCGATTTTGGCGTTTATAGCCGATTTTTGGCGTTTATAGCCGATTTACAATTCTTATCAATAATGAAAGACAATAGTTTTGATTTTTTGTCTCTTTTGGAAAAATACAAACTACAATGAAAAGCAAGAAAATGAGGATCTAGCTTCTCAGGAGATTGTGGGGGACTCGTTCAGATTGACGGTCGCAAGCTGTATGTGGACTTCGCCATCATCCATGCAGAAGAGAACAGAGGATGCTCTTGATTCACTTGGCTTGGCTATAACCTCAAGTTTTTAGAGGACAAAGACCAAAAGGAGGTCCTATGTCCAATAAAAAAACTAAGTAGACGGGCTGAAAAGCCACGTCTAAGCCATTGGAGGCAGAAGGAGCAGGCAAGGACCTTGGGGGGGTACCCCCCAAGGGACTTTTGTCACCTTGTAGCGGTGGTCGGTGTCGAAATTCCGCAGAGTTTTTTCTTTTTCTTTCTCTTAGATTTCTGATGCCTTTTTCTGTCTGAGTTTCCGGATTTTCTGCAGTCTGTCTTGCTTTTTTTTCTTCCTGGAATGCTCTCCTATTTAAAGGCTTTTTGGTAGCCATTTAGGAGGGTTTATGGGCTTTTATTATCATTAAGCCGCATAATAGGAGGAGTTACAGGATTTAATTCCTTTATTTTGTAACTCCTTTTTCTTGGCTTCTGATTGGCCGGAGGAGATTGAGGGCATTTAATCGCCTTTAATCGCCATGATGGGAGGAGTTTCATGGGTTAAATGCCATGAATCAATTGACTTGTAACTCCCGGATGCTTGTTTCCGATTGGGCCGTCCAAAGAAATGGATTAATGACTGTAATAAAGCTAGTCAATTAATCGCATTAAGTGGTCGCCGAGCAGTTGAAGAGTCACGGGCCGTGCCGCGTCTTTTGGGATTCTTCTGGCGATGATCATCGATGGATCTTCATGTAGATCAACATCGGATGACCATGTAACTTCAGGTATTGGTTGCCAACAGCGGGTCGGTGCCATCTATCCTGTCGATTTCTCGATCGGTCGGGTAGAAAGCACACTTTTTTTGGTTGACCGGTTGGCGCTCAATGTTGATTTTGATACTCTTGATGATTGACCCATGATTTTGACGTATGTCAAAGGATTTGGTGTCTCAAAAGTATGAATTTTGGAAAATCCTAGGGGTCGGACGCTTCGAATCGCGAAAAACGACGAAAAACGGGGCTTCCGAGGCCCTCCCGGCGATCCCCCCTTTTGTCCCGTTTTGTGTCCGTTTTTTATGTTTTTTTATTCTTTTTTCTTCTGTATTTTTCTTGACAATTTTTATCATTTATTGGCCTGATTTCCCTGTAGAAAACCTGATGAGAATCCTTGCATTTTGGTTAGCAAAGTTTCTAATTTTCCGAGAAAGCCGAAGACTTTGCTGCGCAGAGCTGCCGATTTTCCGTCAGAAGCTGAAACTGGGTCAAACGATGTCAAAATGACCTGAAATTTGGGGTGAAGCCTCCTGAGCAATAAATAAGACCAACCATAGGCTTTTGTTTGAGTTTTGAAGCCGTTTGTGGTTTTATCACTAGTAGACTTATTTTTGTCGCGATGAAGATATCACGGCTTGATGTGCGGTCAACCGATGTCCGATTGACTTGAAATTTGACAGGGAACCTATTGGAGTCATTTTAAGATGATCCATAGGCTTTGTCTTAGAAACCATAGTCCGGGGAGCTTCACCGCCGAGAGGCCTTATTTGGCTTCCGAGCGTCAAAGTCTGGTCAAATGTTGTCGAAATGACCTGAAATTTGACGTGTAGCCCTTTGTAAGCATTTTGAAGCCGTCCATGTGCTCGATCTGATGAGTGATGGACTCGGTGCTTCTCGCCGCCGAGAGGCTTAATTTAGCTGTTCGAGGGTTGATGTACGGTCAAACGTTGTCGGTTTGACTCAAAACTTGATGTGGAGCCTTTTGGATGTATTTTGAGACCATCCATCGGCTCTGATCGAAGATTCGGTGTCTCCGATGCTTTCGCCGCAGGGAGCTCCTTTTCAGCTGTCGGAGAAGCGAAGTTAGGCCAAATGATTTTGAAATGGCCCGAAACTTCTTGTGTACTCCTTTTTTGGCTGTCTTGAAGGATCTTGCAGTTTTTGTTTGATTCTGACAAGATTTGATTTTTGGAAATAGCATTGCCTATTTATGGCAGGCTGTGACTTCATGTAGCTTTCTGGATTTTGAAGAAGCAAAGTGACACATTTTTTGGTGTCAACAGGACCAGGTTCTGCCTGTCCTGGGCGAGCCAGAAGCTGGCCCGCTCGAGTGGCCCATTGGGTCCGCTCGAGCGGACCAGGTTCTAGATGAGCCTCGCTCGAGCGGACCCTGGGTCGCTCGAGCGAGCCCAGCTCAGGATCTGGGTCAGTTTTGATAATTTTCTGGGCCTATTTTGGGCTCTTTTCTAGGCAGTTTTTAGGTCTCCTTTTCAGACCTATTTCAGATCCATTGCAGCCCATTTGTCTCCATTATTTGAAGCCCATTCAGTCCTCTATTGACGCATGAAAGTCAGGAATGAATACATTGAATTGAATTATTTTGAATCGTGGAATCTAAATGGGAAAAGTGATGGAATTGCTTGATATTAGTATTACCCGGGAATGTAATAAAGTCTTTATTTACACTTTATATCCTAAATTTGTCGGAGATCTTCGGTGGCACCAAATCCCATTTCTATTACCGACATTAGGATACTAAGTGTGTATTGAGACAACCCGTGGTAATGTTGGATATCGCGATCACTGAGAGGGGGGGGGGGTGAATCAGTGATTTCTAAAAATAGGTCCAATTCAACAACAAAACAAGTCAAACCACACAATGACACCAGATTTAACGTGGTTCACCGAAAGGCTACGTCCACGGTTCAAAGACTGTCCGAACACCAATCCGGGACAGTTCTGAATCTTATTTAGTCGCACCAACGACAAAGAGCACCAACCCTTAGTTTCAGATAGCACCAACTATCTAGGAAGCACCGACTCCCCTTACAATTTATCTGCACCCACAGATAGGATCACCAAATCCCAAACACCAAGCACCAACTTGATGTAAAAACAGAATATAAGATAAACTCTGTCTACAGCCCTTCCCCTCTACAATTCTCTCTCTCTCAATCCCTTACAAATTGAAATTAAAGCATAAACAGAGAGACACTTAACTCATGGACGAAATACCATCTTCAAGAGCACATCCTCGTCCACACTTGCTGTAGAAGATGCAGCACAACAGCACACAGCACCAGCACTCTTCTTCTCTCCAAAACTCTCTCTCTTTTCTTTTTCTCTCTGGTGTATCTTTAGAATGACCCATACATGCCTTTTTATAGGTTTTAATAACCCTAGCAAGTCTCCAAATTCGGCTACAATTTGCTTAGAAAGAGTCCCAAACAAATTAGATAAGAGTGCTGAATTTTCGTGCACAACTTCTAATTCTGCGCAACTCTGGTTCCCGTGCTCGGTCGACATCCTGTGTTGCTCGGTCGACATCATACACTGTCTGGAATCAGTCAATTATCGCGCTCGGTCGACATCCTGGGGTCCCGGTCGACCGAAGACACACTGTGTCACGAAAATAACTGGGAGCTACCTGAATCTGTTTCTGCAGGTTTCTCTTTGCTCGGTCGACCGCATGAGGTGCCCGGTCGACCGCGTGCTCTGCTTCAGGAATTCTGAATTCCTGACTGTTTCAATTCTGATTCTTCTTTTCAGCTCTATCAACACTAGCCTACTATCATCATGCTTGTGACAATGTGTTGACAATAAT
Source organism: Litsea cubeba (assembly GCA_012931725.1). Classification (NCBI taxonomy): domain Eukaryota; kingdom Viridiplantae; phylum Streptophyta; class Magnoliopsida; order Laurales; family Lauraceae; genus Litsea; species Litsea cubeba. The sequence goes on along the minus strand of CM022952.1, from coordinate 61,752,439 downwards.
TCCAACTCAAATCAATACTTGAGATACTATCTTCTTCAATTCGTCAAAAGACTTTCAAGTCATCTCAAATTCATCTCAAATTCCAACAATCTCCCCCTTTGGAATTGTTGGCAACACTATTGGAACTTCAACACTTTCAACTCCAGCTTGCAGCTCTTCCAAGTTCTTTTCAACACTCACTTGGAACCAATTCTGAAATTCTGAAATAACAACCATGCACTGTCAACAATCTCCCCCTAGCTTTCATAGCATAACATTTCTCCTTGCTATCATAGCATAACATCTTGGTATTTTTCCAAATTTTCAGCCTTTGCTCTAGCGATCTTAGTTTCAAGTTTCATAGCCTCTTCCTTTTTGATACTTATTTGGTTTTCAAGGACTTCTACCATTCTTTTATATTCTTCTACTTGAGTTTTCAAAGCAATAATAGAACTTTCAGATTCATGGAGAAGTTTCAGATTTTTCTTACTTGATTTGCGTTCCATGCTAAGCTCCTCAAGTGCGGCTATGAGTTCCTCTTCAAGATTGACTTCAGCCTCCTCATCCTCTTCCGGATCTAGCTCTTCTTCTTCTTCAACAGTGACCATGAAGAGAGCTTCGGTTGATTCATCATCGTCTGAAGATTCAGACGTGCTGTCATCTTGTTGACATAGAAAGTTTTTAGCTTTGCCCCTTTTTCTGAAATTTCTCTTTCCTTTACTCTTTTCAGCATAAGAGTCATTATCATTGTCTTCTTGTAGCGGACACTTCGCAGCAAAGTGACCAATACCTCCACAATTGAAGCATTTAAAGGGTAGCTTCCCTTTGTACTTGCCATTGCTTCCTTTCTTCAACTTTCTAACAAATTGAGCCTCAAGCTCATCAACATCATGACCAGCAGTCTCTTTTGCCTTTTTCTGAACTTTGAAGGCCGCTTCTTTATCAGATGAAGACGTCTTTCCTATGCGCATCTCATAGGCAGTTAGAGAACCATGTAATTCATCCATGGAAAATGCATTCAGATCTTTGGCTTCTTCGATGGCTGAGACTTTTGAATCAAACCGGGGAAGAAGAGATCTTAGAACCTTTTTGACGATGACCGGCTCTTTAATCTCCTCCCCTAGTCCACGAATGTCATTCGTGACTTCATTCACTCGTTGCATATACGAGTCAACATTCTCGCTTTCCTCCATGCGAAGAGACTCGAATTGAGAGCGATGAGTTTGCAATTTGGCTTCTTTAATCTTCTCATCACCTTCATGTATGCTTTGCAACTTGTCCCAAATTTCCTTGGCTGTTTTGCATGCAATTACTTTGACATGCTCGCTGTCCACAAGGCCACTAAAGAGTGCATTCTGTGCCTTGGAGTCGTTGTCTGCCAACTTCTTCGATGCTGTATCATTGGGTACGGTGGCAGCATTGTAACCGGCTCTGACAGCCTCCCAAACATCATAGCCAAGAGATTTGATGAAGGCTTGCATCCTAATCTTCCAAAAAGAGTAATTAGAACCATCAAACAGAGGTGCTTTCATATTCCCTGTATTGACTGCCATGTGATTTGACAAGAGATCACCCTTAGCGTATTAAACTGATCAAGGGAACCTTGCTCTGATACCAATTGTTGGATATCGCGATCACTGAGAGGGGGGGTGAATCAGTGATTTCTAAAAATAGGTCCAATTCAACAACAAAACAAGTCAAACCACACAATGACACCAGATTTAACGTGGTTCACCGAAAGGCTACGTCCACGGTTCAAAGACTGTCCGAACACCAATCCGGGACAGTTCTGAATCTTATTTAGTCGCACCAACGACAAAGAGCACCAACCCTTAGTTTCAGATAGCACCAACTATCTAGGAAGCACCGACTCCCCTTACAATTTATCTGCACCCACAGATAGGATCACCAAATCCCAAACATCAAGCACCAACTTGATGTAAAAACAGAATATAAGATAAACTCTGTCTACAGCCCTTCCCCTCTACAATTCTCTCTCTCTCAATCCCTTACAAATTGAAATTAAAGCATAAACAGAGAGACACTTAACTCATGGACGAAATACCATCTTCAAGAGCACATCCTCGTCCACACTTGCTGTAGAAAGATGCAGCACAACAGCACACAGCACCAGCACTCTTCTTCTCTCCAAAACTCTCTCTCTTTTCTTTTTCTCTTCTGGTGTATCTTTAGAACGACCCATACATGCCTTTTTATAGGTTTTAATAACCCTAGCAAGTCTCCAAATTCGGCTACAATTTGCTTAGAAAGAGTCCCAAACAAATTAGATAAGAGTGCTGAATTTTCGTGCACAACTTCTAATTCTGCGCAACTCTGGTTCCCGTGCTCGGTCGACATCCTGTGTTGCTCGGTCGACATCATACACTGTCTGGAATCAGTCAATAATCGCGCTCGGTTGACATCCTGGGGTCCCGGTCGACCGAAGACACACTGTGTCACGAAAATAACTGGGAGCTACCTGAATCTGTTTCTGCAGGTTTCTCTTTGCTCGGTCGACCGCATGAGGTGCCCGGTCGACCGCATGCTCTGCTTCAGGAATTCTGAATTCCTGACTGTTTCAATTATGATTCTTCTTTTCAGCTCTATCAACACTAGCCTACTATCATCATGCTTGTGACAATGTGTTGACAATAATTCCAACTCAAATCAATACTTGAGATACTATCTTCTTCAATTCGTCAAAAGACTTTCAAGTCATCTCAAATTCATCTCAAATTCCAACAATCTCCCCCTTTGGAATTGTTGGCAACACTATTGGAACTTCAACACTTTCAACTCCAGCTTGCAGCTCTTCCAAGTTCTTTTCAACACTCACTTGGAACCAATTCTGAAATTCTGAAATAACAACCATGCACTGTCAACAATCTCCCCCTAGCTTTCATAGCATAACATTTCTCCTTGCTATCATAGCATAACATCTTGGTATTTTTCCAAATTTTCAGCCTTTGCTCTAGCGATCTTAGTTTCAAGTTTCATAGCCTCTTCCTTTTTGATACTTATTTGGTTTTCAAGGACTTCTACCATTCTTTTATATTCTTCTACTTGAGTTTCAAAGCAATAATAGAACTTTCAGATTCATGGAGAAGTTTCAGATTTTTCTTACTTGATTTGCGTTCCATGCTAAGCTCCTCAAGTGCGGCTATGAGTTCCTCTTCAAGATTGACTTCAGCCTCCTCATCCTCTTCCGGATCTAGCTCTTCTTCTTCTTCAACAGTGACCATGAAGAGAGCTTCGGTTGATTCATCATCGTCTGAAGATTCAGACGTGCTGTCATCTTGTTGACATAGAAAGTTTTTAGCTTTGCCCCTTTTTCTGAAATTTCTCTTTCCTTTACTCTTTTCAGCATAAGAGTCATTATCATTGTCTTCTTTTAGCGGACACTTCGCAGCAAAGTGACCAATACCTCCACAATTGAAGCATTTAAAGGGTAGCTTCCCTTGTACTTGCCATTGCTTCCTTTCTTCAACTTTCTAACAAATTGAGCCTCAAGCTCATCAACATCATGACCAGCAGTCTCTTTTGCCTTTTCTCTGAACTTTGAAGGCCGCTTCTTTATCAGATGAAGACGTCTTTCCTATGCGCATCTCATAGGCAGTTAGAGAACCATGTAATTCATCCATGGAAAATGCATTCAGATCTTTGGCTTCTTCGATGGCTGAGACTTTTGAATCAAACCGGGGAAGAAGAGATCTTAGAACCTTTTTGACGATGACCGGCTCTTTAATCTCCTCCCCTAGTCCACGAATGTCATTCGTGACTTCATTCACTCGTTGCATATACGAGTCAACATTCTCGCTTTCCTCCATGCGAAGAGACTCGAATTGAGAGCGATGAGTTTGCAATTTGGCTTCTTTAATCTTCTCATCACCTTCATGTATGCTTTGCAACTTGTCCCAAATTTCCTTGGCTGTTTTGCATGCAATTACTTTGACATGCTCGCTGTCCACAAGGCCACTAAAGAGTGCATTCTGCGCCTTGGAGTCGTTGTCTGCCAACTTCTTCGATGCTGTATCATTGGGTACGGTGGCAGCATTGTAACCGGCTCTGACAGCCTCCCAAACATCATAGCCAAGAGATTTGATGAAGGCTTGCATCCTAATCTTCCAAAAAGAGTAATTAGAACCATCAAACAGAGGTGCTTTCATATTCCCTGTATTGACTGCCATGTGATTTGACAAGAGATCACCCTTAGCGTATTAAACTGATCAAGGGAACCTTGCTCTGATACCAATTGTTGGATATCGCGATCACTGAGAGGGGGGGGGTGAATCAGTGATTTCTAAAAATAGGTCCAATTCAACAACAAAACAAGTCAAACCACACAATGACACCAGATTTAACGTGGTTCACCGAAAGGCTACGTCCACGGTTCAAAGACTGTCCGAACACCAATCCGGGACAGTTCTGAATCTTATTTAGTCGCACCAACGACAAAGAGCACCAACCCTTAGTTTCAGATAGCACCAACTATCTAGGAAGCACCGACTCCCCTTACAATTTATCTGCACCCACAGATAGGATCACCAAATCCCAAACACCAAGCACCAACTTGATGTAAAAACAGAATATAAGATAAACTCTGTCTACAGCCCTTCCCCTCTACAATTCTCTCTCTCTCAATCCCTTACAAATTGAAATTAAAGCATAAACAGAGAGACACTTAACTCATGGACGAAATACCATCTTCAAGAGCACATCCTCGTCCACACTTGCTGTAGAAAGATGCAGCACAACAGCACACAGCACCAACACTCTTCTTCTCTCCAAAACTCTCTCTCTTTTCTTTTTCTCTTCTGGTGTATCTTTAGAACGACCCATACATGCCTTTTTATAGGTTTTAATAACCCTAGCAAGTCTCCAAATTCGGCTACAATTTGCTTAGAAAGAGTCCCAAACAAATTAGATAAGAGTGCTGAATTTTCGTGCAAAACTTCTAATTCTGCGCAACTCTGGTTCCCGTGCTCGGTCGACATCCTGTGTTGCTCGGTCGACATCATACACTGTCTGGAATCAATCAATTATCGCGCTCGGTCGACATCCTGGGGTCCCGGTCGACCGAAGACGCACTGTGTCACGAAAATAACTGGGAGCTACCTGAATCTGTTTCTGCAGGTTTCTCTTTGCTCGGTCGACCGCATGAGGTGCCCGGTCGACCGCGTGCTCTGCTTCAGGAATTCTGAATTCCTGACTGTTTCAATTCTGATTCTTCTTTTCAGCTCTATCAACACTAGCCTACTATCATCATGCTTGTGACAATGTGTTGACAATAATTCCAACTCAAATCAATACTTGAGATACTATCTTCTTCAATTCGTCAAAAGACTTTCAAGTCATCTCAAATTCATCTCAAATTCCAACAGGTAAGCCTTTGTACCATTACACACTGAATTCATTCCAAGTTAGAAAGTTGGCTTGAGTCCGTTTATCGATTTGGATATTTTGAGCGGTTTACCACATTTGTGAACATTGATAAGACTACTCATCTTATTTTGCTCGGATTTGTCAGTATGTTGGATATGTATTTGTTCGGAGTAGTTTTCTTATCGATTTTGGACATATATCTTTATGAATGGATTTGTATCATTTCGAAGTTCCGAATTTTTACTCTAATGGCACCACTAAGCTTAGGTTACCTTGTCGGACTGATCATCCGGCTTGGGATCTTTAAATTATCTGCCAGCTGCAGTTTGGATTCTGTCTGTATCGACCATGGCAACGGTTTTGTATCCAGTTCCACGTGTAGTGGCTACGGTTCTGTTTGATAACGACCTTGTTCGTTCCGGTCCACGATTAGTGGCTACGGTTTCTGTCTGCTCTTGTTACTTCGGTAATAGGAGAATATAGCTATACGTGGTTTGCCAATGTTTTATCCGTTTGATGTTTTATTATATGGTTCTTGTTTATTTCAACTTATTATAGCCTTGGATTCGTTAATATTTAAGATGTCGATCTTTTATCTTATCGTTTCTGTTATTTAGGATTTTAATCATAGATCTCATTTATTCAATGTTTTACTCTTTCTGCCATCCTATATTATGCTATATTTGCTTGCCAGACCGTTGTGTCTGACCCTTTTTATTTGGTGCCAGATGTTGAGCCCCTTGCCCTTGAGGCGCACTTCCAGGCGGACCCAGTAGTCCTTATGGAACGCGAGTGGCAGCCTGACGATGTCGCTTAGACGTCGGGTTGACTTTAGAGCTTCGATCACATTTTGGGGTGGATTCTATAATTTTGGGAACTTGATTGTAGCCATTGTGGGCTTATTTTTGGGAAATTATAATTATTGACTAATTGACTTTTGTATTAAACTTGAAACTAACTTTGGGGCCTATCTATGGAATGTTTCTCTTTTTGATACTAGTCTTGAGCATTCTCATCATATACATATGTTATGGACTTTCATGTTTGCTACAATGCTTCCGCGTAATCTATTCGTGTGAATGTGATTATATATTCTTTGATGGATCGAATTCCGAGGATCCTTACCGCGGAAACCTGTGGGAAACAAGCGTGTGCGGGTGGAATTTTCCGGCCCGTCGCGCCACCACCCCTGTTTAACGGGTCCTCGGTCCGGGGGCGTGACACCTAATTATTAGATACATCTACATTGTGACCCGAAATTCGATGAGACATGAAATCCGAGGGCATGACAGTTTGAATGCACGCTCCGTACACGATAAGATTTTCCTATCAATAAATAGGAAGGGGAGATTTCACTATAGGGCTCAAGTTTTTTGGAAGATTTAAAAGCAGGACAAAATTAGAACATGATCTCAAAATGGGCCTTAAGTTTTCCAAACGCATTTCAATTGAGGACATCATGCGATATTAGGGATCGACTAACCCTTTTTTCCTCATTTTTTCTAAACTTCTGAAAATGCCCTTTTCGATCCGCCAACCCAAACTATCCTATTAGAGAAAATGCAACTCTGCATCTAACCCAAGAAGGATATCTAGTTGTCGCAACCCTAGACCGGGTTAGGGACCAAATCCGGGATCAAACAAGTGCGACTAATGATGCCGCGCTACGTGCATCTCTTTGGTTGGCTAATCCGTTCACGGTTTATAAAAAACATTTCATCCGTGCACGTGATTTCCCATAGGGTTCCATGGTGAGGATTATCCATACATATCGTCTCACATATACATATATACATTTTCAAGATACGGAAGCGTGTAGTAAATCATATTCATACCATTCCATAAACAAGACTGAATTCATAATTAAAGACAACATAATATCAGAATGAGCAATGATCATTAGCATGTTTCCCAAAAGTAAATATTAAGGTTTATACAAAAGATCAATTGATTAGTTGCCCCAAAAATAATGGCCAGCAAAGGCCAGTACAACCAATAATAAACCCAAAAAATGTTAATCACAAGTTCCCAACGGGTGTCGAATATCTAAGGATGAGTGGATGTCTACATTACATCATCAGCTTGCCACTCAATCACATGCTGCGGTTCATCAACCACCTCCTCAGGCTCCTCAATGGCAATGGGTTCGGGACCTGAGTACCAAAATAAATGGATCAGACACGACGGTTTGGCAGGTGGGTGAAAAGATATGACAATAAAATAAAACAGTGATACCTTTGGAAATATATTGAGACCTAAATAAATAATGAATTTCATAAAAGAAGGAAACATCATTTATAAGAGATACATATGCAAGAAAAACATGTAAAGGTACCAATGATTCGGGAACTAGCAAGATGGCAACCACACAAAGCTAAATCCTCTCTCACTAAAGTGATGAGAGCGCATCGGGACATTGACCTCAGTCACACAAGGTGAGGAGAGTCAATGATCAAATATACTAATAATATACATATATACTCTACGGGACCACGATAGCGAACCGGGTAAATACTCTGCGGTATCCAAGTTGCAGCTGCAGGGAAGAGAGAGGGATCTCCAAGTCAGTGGATCAAACTGACAAGGTTATCTAAGCTTAGTGGTGCCAACTCATAGGTTACATTCAAGAAATCAAAACAAATAGATACATATAACGGGACGGGGTGCCCATAGGCACGAATTGTCACGCCCCGAAACCGGGACCTGCAGCGAACCGATCTCGGGGTGCGAAATTTTGGAATAATTTGAAACTTTTTGTTATGTTTCCCAAGATTCGCGTGAATGAGGATAATCACATTCCAACACAATCAGAGTATATTTTTCGCGGAAGCTAAACATGGTGTTACGACCCGGAATCCGTGGCCATCGGGTTCCGTGTCGCACGCAACCAATTCCATAAAGCCATCATATAAGCAGACTGGCATAGATCATATATCAGAACACACTGAGCTGGTAGTAACAAACTATTATTTCCCACATATTCAAGTTACAATTAACAGATGTCTTAATTACAAACCCAAAGAAAAAGGCTAACAAAGCCATACAACAATATATCCAACTAAAAGAAATACTACCCTCAATGTTAGATACGAACTCCGGTGCCAAACTTGACATCTAAATGATATCAACGGGCAGCCTCTCACGTCAGACCGGCGGTCCCGCCGCCTCCTCTGATCAAACACCTAAAACCAAAAAGAGAAGAAACTGGCACCAAACAAAAAGGGTCAGACACGACGGTCTGGCAAGTAAATAAACAAATAATATGAACAAAAGAACATATATAAAACCTGATGAAATCATCGTAAAATCGGATAAATAGTCTAGACAATAATGACAATAAAGCATGCTAAGACGATCGAATGGCAGAACATAAGTATCAAAACGAATAAAGAACGATGTCAAATGTACGAATATCTCGAAAAGATTAAAAGCCTGCTTAAAACATTTAATCGTCGGAAATACATTTCAAATCCTAAATAGTAGCGACAATAGAATAAAGATCGATATCGTAACATTAAACAAATCTGAGCATAAAAAGTATAACCAACGAGAATCATAAACTAAAGCAATGTACAGATAAAACACTGGCAACCACAAATAGCTAAATCCTCCTATTACCGAAGTAATAAGAGCAGACAGAGCGTAGCCACTGAACGTGGTACTAAAAATAGGATCAGAACCGTAGCCATACAAATGGGACCGGCAGATCAGAATCAGAACCGTAGCCATACAAATGGGACCGGAAGATAGTTACCGTTGCCATGGTCGGTACAGACAGAATCCAAGCTGCAGCTGGCGGACAGAGTAAAGATCCCAAGCCGGGTGATCAGCCCGACAAGGTGACCTAAGCCTAGTGGTGCCTTTAGTTTTCAAACTCAAACCCATACAAATCTAACAGAGTACTAATCCCTTTGGCTCAGGGGCTCACACCACATAGCTCTGGCCCCGTCTTGCCTCGGGGTTTTGTTTTCGGAATCATAGCCTCTTTGGCTCATGGGCTCGCACCACATAGCTCTGGCCCCGTCTTGCCTCGAGGTTTTATTTTCAAAATACTAATCTTAACAAATAATGGTCTCATCGAAGAAATCCCGAATGTGACAAACATACTCCAATCTCTTTTCAAATCGAATCGGAGAAAACGTACGAATTTCGATGGTGAACCGTTCAAATACACACCAAAGTGATTTGTATAAAATCATACGATCAACCCTTTCGAACATGGGAAAACACATGATTTTATAACAAATCACCGATGCTATTTAAATTAGTTCACCAAAGAAAACAAATACAAATACATTTTTCTGACTTGAAATGGAATGGACAGTGGAGAATGACTTAATGACTTACCAAGGAACCATCTCAATGCACATTTAACCTTTAAACATTAATTAATAAAAAGTGCGTTTGATGCCAATGAAAATCCATAATATTTAAATGATAAAGTGCGCATTAAGACCCGAACGGTTCCCGGGTAATTTCACATACACTCATTCTCACATCATTCCCATTTCACAAATTTCCAAGTATCGAAGTAATGACAAAACTCTTAAAAACAGGCCCATAACTGGCCTTGAACCAAACCCCCAAAACAATCCTTTAAATCCGGCCCAAACAGACCTTGAAATTAGTTCATAGTTAAACCTTGAATGGCCCACAAAACACATCTTAAAAACAGCCCAAAACTAATCTTGAGATGGCCCACAAACAAACTATAAAACACAACCCCAAAACTAACCTGAACCAGGCCCACAAAACAAGTTTAAAAACAGTCCACAACTAGTCCTTAAATGGTCCAAGGAACAAGTTTTAAAACCAACCCAAACTAACCATAAAACAGGCCCACCAACAAATTCTAAAACAGCCCACTATCAGGCCCTAAACTGACCCAACATCAGGTCTTGAAATGGCCCAAAGATTGGCCTGAATCAGGCCCAAGAAAGCCCTTAAAATCTGGCCCACAAAATCCCCAAATCCAGGCCCGAACCCGAGCCCAGACTGAGCTGGGCTCGCTCGAGCGGACCCAGACAGAAGCTGGGTCGCTCGAGCGACCCAGTGGGTCGCTCGAGCGGACTGGGCCTGCCCAGTCCAGCCCGAGTCTTCTTCCTCTCTTTTTTTTTTGTTTTGTTTTTCTGATCATTTCCATTTCCAATCTTCCATACAAGTTTCCTAGATCCTTTGGGCCCTTCCTTGACCTTCCAAACTCATCAATCACCATTCATTAATCTATCTAATTGATCAAACACAACCCTTTTTAAAAATCAAAGTTTTTCCCATACTCATGAACACTTACCTTTAACACAAGAAGTCCAAATTTTCAAAGAAAACCATAATGAAAGCAAACTTCCCATGCATGGTAAACAAAACATATATTGAAATCAATGCAACAATGGTCCATTCCATCAAAGTAGATCCATAAATCAAAGAAGATTAACCCATAAGAAGAAAAAAAATCATAAAATAGAACCAAATGAGAGAAACCATCATATTAATTGGAAATCTACTTGCCTTAAGCCAAGATATGAGCACAATCACTCTCCAAACAATGCCTTAGAGCCTCAAGCTTCAAATCTACAAAAACCCCAAAATTTTCCCAAGAAAACCCTAAAATGTCAAGATTGGTAAACCTCCAAGGAAAACCCAAGCAAATGGGTTTAAAACACTCCAAATGGAGAGGAAAACAAGAATCTTAAGAAAAGAAGACCATTGCTAACCTTTGGGTGTCCCAAACAAGAAGAGCTTGAAAGATGGGTCTTCTCTAGCTCAAACATATCAAAAATGGCATCTAGGGGAAACTTGGAAGATGGGGAAGAAGATGAGGAGCTCATTCCTCCATTTAGCATCAAGGAACAAGGGTCACAAGAGGAGAGAGAAAGGGGGCTGGGAGAAACCCTAACCCTTCTCTTGTTGCAGGAAAAAGGAAAAGAATGGGGAAGACAAGAGACCCAATGGGGGTTTTATAGAACAAATGGGCTGGGCCCCATGGGCCCCAAACTTACCAAAGCTGAAACTAGTGTTTGCGGGTCCCGAATGAAAACGACGAAGAAGACAAAAACGGTCAGCGAAATATCTAGTTTCCGAAAAGTATATTTTCCGCAAATTCTGAAATTTTCGAAATTCATGGACAGATTTAATGTGAAAGGTCGGTTTTGCCCTTTTCCTCGAAAAACGTGATTTCTGAGTATCAAATCAAAATGGTCAAAATATGAAAGTTGTTAAACTTCATAAAATGAGTCAAAATACACCAAATCCAGAATTTTTAGAAATCCGAAGTAATTTCCCATAAAAATACAAATCATAAGGACCGGGTCAACTAAAGTCAACGGTCTACAAAATCTCAAAGACTAAGGAAAAATCTAGTCAAACTCAAATACGCGGTCAAACTAAATCAAATCTCGCTTAAAAAAAAAACTAAACCACGATTAAAACAATGTTAAACAAAAGGACTGGGGTCGGGATCTTACATCCTCCCCCCCTTAGAATCCATTTGGTCCTCCAAATGGCTTAAACCAAATCAAAATCAAAAACCCCAAAAGACAAACGAAAACACTGACACCCTATGCTAGACCTCGGCAACTGAGAGACCTCCTCTTAACACAGCTGACGGTGAGATGCACGGCCGACCACATTCCGATTCGGTTGAAGGCTTCACACTATACCACATATCTGTTCGAAAACAAACTTCTCTGGCCAAACTGGTGTGCAACAATTCTTCTAAGCATCCTTGGTGTCATCTGTCGTCCCTGCACTGAATCATTTCCTTTACTTATCTCATCATTCACTGTCAGTCCAAGAAACTGCAAATTCTGCCTCTTTCTATCACTTTGGAAATCTGTGCCTTAAGTCCTTCAAAGTTGTACACGGCGCTCCCGATGCTTGCATGAAGGTGTGATCGTAGACATGTTTTCTCTGAAATAACTCCCTCTTCAAAAATTCCTGGAACTCCAAATACCTACTTACACTGTACCATTCAGACTCTGGCTTCTAAGAATACCGTCATTCCTTCTTCATTCCGAAATCACAACTCCAAGTTCTAATCTTTCTGTGATGTACTCTGAATTCTTGCCCACATCTGATTCTATCTACTTGCTGCTCTTGATCTCTTACCCGATACAGTGTCATCAATAAAACACATCTACTAATCTGATGTCAATCCCGGAAGAACTGAAACTTTCAATCCAATTCTTGAATGATGTTTACTCTCTCACAAATCCAACTTTATCTCCAACTGAATCAATGTATTTCCTGACATCCATCAACCCTTCAATTCCGTACACTTCCAAGCTCCAATCATAAGCCAATACCACTCACTCCAATCAATGCAAAACAAATCTTAAAATTTTAAACATAGTGACTAAGATAATCACTTAGTTAAATCTCATCATTTTAAAACGTAGTAGGAGCTGAATTTCCAAATTATCAAATAGAACTTACTAATTAAAGTTTATCAAAATATGAGTATGAAATAACATTATTCTTTTGAAATTCATATTTTCATAACCCAACAAATCCTTGAAATACTCAACAACCTCAAATTAGGATTTTCAAAAATGAATCAAATTCATGTAGTATGACCCTACATTAAATTTTATTGGAATCCATTTCCAACCAAATATATACAATATTTTGAAATCCTTAAGGTTTTAAAATGTAGATGTCAACATTTAAGAAAATTAAAACAAGAGTAAAATTCCAAGATCATTGTAAAACGATATCTTAAGGAGATTAGATAAAAATTCGAAACACAATCCTTATGAAAACAAAATCATGTGACTCCTGAAAAGAGTATAATAACATAGTTTTTAATTCAAAATAAGCCTCAAAGAAGAAACATAAATCCATTTTTAAACACTACAAGGATAAATCATAGATATTAATGAAAACATAACAAAGATGAAAATGTCAAGAAAAATCATTTTAAATAAGAAATGGACATCCAAATTACTGAGGTACTCCCTTGCATCTGCACGCTGTCCAATCCAATACCTTAAAAGTCGGTGAAATCCATAAGGTTTCCTCTACTGCCAAAAGCTATCTTGACTACAACTAGCCATCCACTTGGTATCCCTGCTGAACCAACTACACTGGCTAAGCTACAAGTCCTGAAAATTCTCATTCAAATCCATGACAAGGCTCGTTGAATCTGGGAAGTCCCTGAGTTTCTTGTACTAACTTCTAGTCTTACTAACTAAGAGTCACTTCTCCCTTTATAAAAATCAATAACTGATACGCCTCTTGCAGTCCTTCGTCTGGGAAGATAGTCTGAGTTCACCCAAAATCCACATTCACTTACCTTCGTACGCTGCATGATGATCTTCGATTAGCTGAAAGGGGATCTTCAACTACTGCTCGAGTCCAACTCTGACGGGCAAACGCACAAGTCTTCTCTCAATAACCACAACGGAGATGCTGAAGGCTGAAAGTCTGCCGATGTTCTCCGAAAACAACATACTAAGTTCACAGGGTTCTCAGTCACCGACACAAGCACAGACAAAAGACACTGAACAAGAGTATGGAGACTTTAAATTCTCCACCACTAAGGAGGAAATTTGGTCATCCAAATCTCCTAACAACAAGAACTAAAAGACAAGACAAGCAAAATCTCCCGAACTGAAAGAAAAGCCGACTCAAATCCAACGAAACAAAGACACGAGAAAACAAATCGACACAATCTAACGAATCCTCACCACACGTCTTAATGTCTCTAGAGTATTTTATTTCCTAGAAACTAACCAGCTCTGATACCAAACCTGTCACGCCCCGAAACCGGGACCTGCAGCGAACCGATCTCGGGGTGCGAAATTTTGGAATAATTTGAAACTTTTTGTTATGTTTCCCAAGATCCGCGTGAATGAGGATAATCACATTCCAACACAATCAGAGTATATTTTTTGCGGAAGCTAAACATGGTGTTACGACCCGGAATCCGTGGCCATCGGGTTCCGTGTCGCACGCAACCAATTCCATAAAGCCATCATATAAGCAGACTGGCATAGATCATATATCAGAACACACTGAGCTGGTAGTAACAAACTATTATCTCCCACATATTCAAGTTACAATAAACAGATGTCTTAATTACAAACCCAAAGAAAAAGGCTAACAAAGCCATACAACAATATATCCAACTAAAAGAAATACTACCCTCAATGTTAGATACGAACTCCGGTGCCAAACTTGACATCTAAATGATATCAACGGGCAGCCTCTCACGTCAGACCGGCGGTCCCGCCGCCTCCTCTGATCAAACACCTAAAACCAGAAAGAGAAGAAACTGGCACCAAACAAAAAGGGTCAGACACGACGGTCTGGCAAGTAAATAAACAAATAATATGAACAAAAGAACATATATAAAACCTGATGAAATCATCGTAAAACTGGATAAATAGTCTAGACAATAATAACAATAAAGCATGCTAAGACGATCGAATGGCAGAACATAAGTATCAAAACGAATAAAGAACGATGTCAAATGTACGAATATCTCGAAAAGATTAAAAGCCTGCTTAAAACATTTAATCGTCGGAAATACATTTCAAATCCTAAATAGTAGGGACAATACAATAAAGATCGATATCGTAACATTAAACAAGTCTGAGCATAAAAGTATAACCAACGAGAATCATAAACTAAAGCAATATACAGATAAAACACTGGCAACCACAAATAGCTAAATCCTCCTATTACCGAAGTAATAAGAGCAGACAGAGCGTAGCCACTGAACGTGGTACTAAAAATAGGATCAGAACCGTAGCCATACAAATGGGACCGGCAGATCAGAATCAGAACCGTAGCCATACAAATGGGACCGGCAGATCAGAATCAGAACCGTAGCCATACAAATGGGACCGGAAGATAGTTACCGTTGCCATGGTCGGTACAGACAGAATCCAAGCTGCAGCTGGCGGACAGAGTAAAGATCCCAAGCCGGGTGATCAGCCCGACAAGGTGACCTAAGCCTAGTGGTGCCTTTAGTTTTCAAACTCAAACCCATACAAATCTAACAGAGTACTAATCCCTTTGGCTCAGGGGCTCACACCACATAGCTCTGGCCCCGTCTTGCCTCGGGGTTTTGTTTTCGGAATCATAGCCTCTTTGGCTCATGGGCTCGCACCACATAGCTCTGGCCCCGTCTTGCCTCGGGGTTTGTTTTCAAAATACTAATCTTAACAAATAATGGTCTCATCGAAGAAATCCCGAATGTGACGAACATACTCCAAATCTCTTTTCACATCGAATCGGAGAAAACGTACGAATTTCGATGGTGAACCGTTCAAATACACATCAAAGTGATTTGTATAAAATCATACGATCAACCCCTTCGAACATGGGAAGACACATGATTTTATAACAAATCACCGATGCTATTTAAATTAGTTCACCAAAGAAAACAAATACAAATACAAATACATTTTTCTGACTTGAAATGGAATGGACAGTGGAGAATGACTTAATGACTTACCAAGGAACCATCTCAATGCACATTTAACCTTTAAACATTAATTAATAAAAAGTGCGTTTGATGCCAATGAAAATCCATAATATTTAAATGATAAAGTGCGCATTAAGACCCGAACGGTTCCCGGGTAATTTCACATACACTCATTCTCACATCATTCCCATTTCACAAATTTCCAAGTATCGAAGTAATGACAAAACTCTTAAAAACAGGCCCATAACTGGCCTTGAACCAAACCCCCAAAACAATCCTTTAAATCCGGCCCAAACAGACCTTGAAATTAGTTCATAGTTAAACCTTGAATGGCCCACAAAACACATCTTAAAAACAGCCCAAAACTAATCTTGAGATGGCCCACAAACAAACTATAAAACACAACCCCAAAACTAACCTGAACCAGGCCCACAAAACAAGTTTAAAAACAGTCCACAACTAGTCCTTAAATGGTCCAAGGAACAAGTTTTAAAACCAACCCAAACTAACCATAAAACAGGCCCACCAACAAATTCTAAAACAGCCCACTATCAGGCCCTAAACTGACCCAACATCAGGTCTTGAAATGGCCCAAAGATTGGCCTGAATCAGGCCCAAGAAAGCCCTTAAAATCTGGCCCACAAAATCCCCAAATCCAGGCCCGAACCCGAGCCCAGACTGAGCTGGGCTCGCTCGAGCGGACCCAGACAGAAGCTGGGTCGCTCGAGCGACCCAGTGGGTCGCTCGAGCGGACTGGGCCTGCCCAGTCCAGCCCGAGTCTTCTTCCTCTCTTTTTTTTTTGTTTTGTTTTTCTGATCATTTCCATTTCCAATCTTCCATACAAGTTTCCTAGATCCTTTGGGCCCTTCCTTGACCTTCCAAACTCATCAATCACCATTCATTAATCTATCTAATTGATCAAACACAACCCTTTTTAAAAATCAAAGTTTTTCCCATACTCATGAACACTTACCTTTAACACAAGAAGTCCAAATTTTCAAAGAAAACCATAATGAAAGCAAACTTCCCATGCATGGTAAACAAAACATATATTGAAATCAATGCAACAATGGTCCATTCCATCAAAGTAGATCCATAAATCAAAGAAGATTAACCCATAAGAAGAAAAATCATAAAATAGAACCAAATGAGAGAAACCATCATATTAATTGGAAATCTACTTGCCTTAAGCCAAGATAGGAGTACAATCACTCTCCAAACAATGCCTTAGAGCCTCAAGCTTCAAATCTACAAAAACCCCAAAATTTTCCCAAGAAAACCCTAAAATGTCAAGATTGGTAAACCTCCAAGGAAAACCCTAGCAAATGGGTTTAAAACACTCCAAATGAGGAGGAAAACAAAAATCTTAAGAAAAGAAGACCATTGCTAACCTTTGGGTGTCCCAAACAAGAAGAGCTTGAAAGATGGGTCTTCTCTAGCTCAAACATATCAAAAATGGCATCTAGGGGAAACTTGGAAGATGGGGAAGAAGATGAGGAGCTCATTCCTCCATTTAGCATCAAGGAACAAGGGTCACAAGAGGAGAGAGAAAGGGGGCTGGGAGAAACCCTAACCCTTCTCTTGTTGCAGGACAAAGGAAAAGAATGGGGAAGACAAGAGACCCAATGGGGGTTCTATAGAACAAATGGGCTGGGCCCCATGGGCCCCAAACTTACCAAAGCTGAAACTAGTGTTTGCGGGTCCCGAATGAAAACGACGAAGAAGACAAAAACGGTCAGCGAAATATCTAGTTTCCGAAAAGTATATTTTCCGCAAATTCTGAAATTTTCGAAATTCATGGACAGATTTAATGTGAAAGGTCGGTTTTGCCCTTTTCCTCGAAAAACGTGATTTCTGAGTATCAAATCAAAATGGTCAAAATATGAAAGTTGTTAAACTTCATAAAATGAGTCAAAATACACCAAATCCAGAATTTTTAGAAATCCGAAGTAATTTCCCATAAAAATACAAATCATAAGGACCGGGTCAAACTAAAGTCAACGTTCTACAAAATCTCAAAGACTAAGGAAAAATCTAGTCAAACTCAAATACGCGGTCAAACTAAATCAAATCTCGCTTAAAAAAAAACTAAACCACGATTAAAATAATGCTAAACAAAAGGACTGGGGTCGGGATCTTACATCCTCCCCCCCTTAGAACCCATTTGGTCCTCCAAATGGCTTAAACCAAATCAAAATCAAAAACCCCAAAAGACAAACGAAAACACTGACACCCTATGCTAGACCTCGGCAACTGAGAGACCTCCTCTTAACACAGCTGACGGTGAGATGCACGGCCGACCACATTCCGATTCGGTTGAAGGCTTCACACTAATCCACATATCTGTTCGAAAACAAACTCCTCTGGCCAAACTGGTGTCCAACAATTCTTCTAAGCATCCTTGGTGTCATCTGTCGTCCCTGCGCTGAATCATTTCCTTTACTTATCTCATCATTCACTGTCAGTCCAAGAAACTGCAAATTCTGCCTCTTTCTATCACTTTGGAAATCTGTGCCTTAAGTCCTTCAAAGTTGTACACGGCGCTCCCGATGCTTGCATGAAGGTGTGATCGTAGACATGTTTTCCTCTGAAATAACTCCCTCTTCAAAAATTCCTGGAACTCCAAATACCTACTTACACTGTACCATTCAGACTCTGGCTTCTAAGAATACCGTCATTCCTTCTTCATTCCGAAATCACAACTCCAAGTTCTAATCTTTCTGTGATGTACTCTGAATTCTTGCCCACATCTGATTCTATCTACTTGCTGCTCTTGATCTCTTACCCGATACAGTGTCATCAATAAAACACATCTACTAATCTGATGTCAATCCCGGAAGAACTGAAACTTTCAATCCAATTCTTGAATGATGTTTACTCTCTCACAAATCCAACTTTATCTCCAACTGAATCAATGTATTTCCTGACATCCATCAACCCTTCAATTCCGTACACTTCCAAGCTCCAATCATAAGCCAATACCACTCACTCCAATCAATGCAAAACAAATCTTAAAATTTTAAACATAGTGACTAAGATAATCACTTAGTTAAATCTCATCATTTTAAAACGTAGTAGGAGCTGAATTTCCAAATTATCAAATAGAACTTACTAATTAAAGTTTATCAAAATATGAGTATGAAATAACATTATTCTTTTTGAAATTCATATTTTCATAACCCAACAAATCCTTGAAATACTCAACAACCTCAAATTAGGATTTTCAAAAATGAGTCAAATTCATGTAGTATGACCCTACATTAAATTTTATTGGAATCCATTTCCAACCAAATATATACAATATTTTGAAATCCTTAAGGTTTTAAAATGTAGATGTCAACATTTAAGAAAATTAAAACAAGAGTAAAATTCCAAGATCATTGTAAAACGATATCTTAAGGAGATTAGATAAAATTCGAAACACAATCCTTATGAAACAAAATCATGTGACTCCTGAAAAGAGTATAATAACATAGTTTTTAATTCAAAATAAGCCGCAAAGAAGAAACATAAATCCATTTTTAAAACACTACAAGGATAAATCATAGATATTAATGAAAACATAACAAAGATGAAATGTCAAGAAAAATCATTTTAAATAAGAAATGGACATCCAAATTACTGAGGTACTCCCTTGCATCTGCACGCTGTCCAAATCCAATACCTTAAAAGTCGGTGAAATCCATAAGGTTTCCTCTACTGCCAAAAGCTATCTTGACTACAACTAGCCATCCACTTGGTATCCCTGCTGAACCAACTACACTGGCTAAGCTACAAGTCCTGAAAATTCTCATTCAAATCCATGACAAGGCTCGTTGAATCTGGGAAGTCCTGAGTTTCTTGTACTAACTTCTAGTCTTACTAACTAAGAGTCACTTCTCCCTTTATAAAAATCAATAACTGATACGCCTCTTGCAGTCCTTCGTCTGGGAAAGATAGTCTGAGTTCACCCAAAATCCACATTCACTTACCTTCGTACGCTGCATGATGATCTTCGATTAGCTGAAAGGGGATCTTCAACTACTGCTCGAGTCCAACTCTGACGGGCAAATGCACAAGTCTTCTCTCAATAACCACAACGGAGATGCTGAAGGCTGAAAAGTCTGCCGATGTTCTCCGAAACAACATACTAAGTTCACGAGGTTTCTCAGTCTCCGACACAAGCACAGACAAAAGACACTGAACAAGAGTATGGAGACTTTAAATTCTCCACCACTAAGGAGGAAATTTGGTCATCCAAATCTCCTAACAACAAGAACTAAAAGACAAGACAAGCAAAATCTCCCGAACTGAAAGAAAAGCCGACTCAATCCAACGAAACAAAGACACGAGAAAACAAATCGACACAATCTAACGAATCCTCACCAAACGTCTTAATGTCTCTAGAGTATTTTATTTCCTAGAAACTAACCAGCTCTGATACCAAACCTGTCACGCCCCGAAACCGGGACCTGCAGCGAACCGATCTCGGGGTGCGAAATTTTGGAATAATTTGAAACTTTTTGTTATGTTTCCCAAGATCCGCGTGAATGAGGATAATCACATTCCAACACAATCAGAGTATATTTTTTGCGGAAGCTAAACATGGTGTTACGACCCGGAATCCGTGGCCATCGGGTTCCGTGTCGCACGCAACCAATTCCATAAAGCCATCATATAAGCAGACTGGCATAGATCATATATCAGAACACACTGAGCTGGTAGTAACAAACTATTATCTCCCACATATTCAAGTTACAATAAACAGATGTCTTAATTACAAACCCAAAGAAAAAGGCTAACAAAGCCATACAACAATATATCCAACTAAAAGAAATACTACCCTCAATGTTAGATACGAACTCCGGTGCCAAACTTGACATCTAAATGATATCAACGGGCAGCCTCTCACGTCAGACCGGCGGTCCCGCCGCCTCCTCTGATCAAACACCTAAAACCAGAAAGAGAAGAAACTTGCACCAAACAAAAAGGGTCAGACACGACGGTCTGGCAAGTAAATAAACAAATAATATGAACAAAAGAACATATATAAAACCTGATGAAATCATCGTAAAACTGGATAAATAGTCTAGACAATAATAACAATAAAGCATGCTAAGACGATCGAATGGCAGAACATAAGTATCAAAATGAATAAAGAACGATGTCAAATGTACGAATATCTCGAAAAGATTAAAAGCCTGCTTAAAACATTTAATCGTCGAAATACATTTCAAATCCTAAATAGTAGCGACAATACAATAAAGATCGATATCGTAACATTAAACAAATCTGAGCATAAAAAAGTATAACCAACGAGAAATCATAAACTAAAAGCAATATACAGATAAAACACTGGCAACCACAATAGCTAAATCCTCCTATTACCGAAGTAATAAGAGCAGACAGAGCGTAGCACTGAACGTGGGTACTAAAAATAGGATCAGAACCGTAGCCATACAAAATGGGACCGGCAGATCAGAATCAGAACCGTAGCCATACAAATGGGACCGGCAGATCAGAATCAGAACCGTAGCCATACAAATGGGACCGGAAGATAGTTACCGTTGCCATGGTCGGTACAGACAGAATCCAAGCTGCAGCTGGCGGACAGAGTAAAGATCCCAAGCCGGGTGATCAGCCCGACAAGGTGACCTAAGCCTAGTGGTGCCTTTAGTTTTCAAACTCAAACCCATACAAATCTAACAGAGTACTAATCCCTTTGGCTCAGGGGCTCACACCACATAGCTCTGGCCCCGTCTTGCCTCGGGGTTTTGTTTCGGAATCATAGCCTCTTTGGCTCATGGGCTCGCACCACATAGCTCTGGCCCCGTCTTGCCTCGAGGTTTTTATTTTCAAAATACTAATCTTAACAAATAATGGTCTCATCGAAGAAATCCCGAATGTGACAAACATACTCCAAATCTCTTTTCAAATCGAATCGGAGAAAAACGTACGAATTTCGATGGTGAACCGTTCAAATACACATCAAAGTGATTTGTATAAAATCATACGATCAACCCTTTCGAACATGGGAAGGACACATGATTTTATAACAAATCATCGATGCTATTTAAATTAGTTCACCAAAGAAAACAAATACAAATACAAATACATTTTTCTGACTTGAAATGGAATGGACAGTGGAGAATGACTTAATGACTTACCAAGGAACCATCTCAATGCACATTTAACCTTTAAACATTAATTAATAAAAAGTGCGTTTGATGCCAATGAAAATCCATAATATTTAAATGATAAAGTGCGCATTAAGACCCGAACGTTTCCCAGGTAATTTCACATGCACTCATTCTCACATCATTCCCATTTCACAAATTTCCGAGTATCGAAGTAATGACAAAACTCTTAAAAACAGGCCCATAACTGGCCTTGAACCAAACCCCCAAAACAATCCTTTGAATCCGGCCCAAACAGACCTTGAAATTAGTTCATAGTTAAACCTTGAATGGCCCACAAAAACACATCTTAAAAACAGCCCAAACTAATCTTGAGATGGCCCACAAACAAACTATAAAACACAACCCCAAAACTAACCTGAACCAGGCCCACAAAACAAGTTTAAAAACAGTCCACAACTAGTCCTTAAATGGTCCAAAGAACAAGTTTTAAAACCAACCCAAACTAACCATAAAACAGGCCCACCAACAAATTCTAAAACAGCCCACTATCAAGCCCTAAACTGACCCAACATCAGGTCTTGAAATGGCCCAAAGATTGGCCTGAATCAGGCCCAAGAAAGCCCTTAAAATCTGGCCCACAAAATCCCCAAATCCAGGCCCGAACCCGAGCCCAGACTGAGCTGGGCTCGCTCGAGCGGACCCAGGTCTGCTCGAGCGGACCCAGACAGAAGCTGGGTCGCTCGAGCGACCCAGTGGGTCGCTCGAGCGGACCCAGACAGTGCCTGGTCCGCTCGAGCGACCCACTGGGTCGCTCGAGCGGACTGGGCCTGCCCAGTCCAGCCCGAGTCTTCTTCCTCTCTTTTTTTTTTTTTTGTTTTTCTGATCATTTCCATTTCCAATCTTCCATACAAGTTTCCTAAATCCTTTGGGCCCTTCCTTGACCTTCCAAACTCATCAATCACCATTCATTAATCTATCTAATTGATCAAACACAACCCTTTCCCATACTCATGAACACTTACCTTAACACAAGAAGTCCAAATTTTCAAAGAAAACCATAATGAAAGCAAACTTCCCATGCATGATAAACAAAACATATATTGAAATCAATGCAACAATGGTCCATTCCATCAAAGTAGATCCATAAATCAAAGAAGATTAACCCATAAGAAGAAAAAAATCATAAAATAGAACCAAATGAGAGAAACCATCATATTAATTGGAAATCTACTTGCCTTAAGCCAATATATGAGCACAATCACTCTCCAAACAATGCCTTAGAGCCTCAAGCTTCAAATCTACAAAAACCCCAAAATTTTCCCAAGAAAACCCTAAAATGTCAAGATTGGTAAACCTCCAAGGAAAACCCTAGCAAATGGGTTTAAAACACTCCAAATGGAGAGGAAAACAAGAATCTCAAGAAAAGAAGACCATTGCTAACCTTTGGGTGTCCCAAACAAGAAGAAGAGCTTGAAAGATGGGTCTTCTCTAGCTCAAACATCTCAAAAATGGCATCTAGGGGAAACTTGGAAGATGGGGAAGAAGATGAGGAGCTCATTCCTCCATTTAGCATCAAGGAACAAGGGTCACAAGAGGAGAGAGAAAGGGGGCTGGGAGAAACCCTAACCCTTCTCTTGTTGCAGGAAAAAGAAAAAGAATGGGGAAGACAAGAGACCCAATGGGGGTTTTATAGAACAAATGGGCTGGGCCCCATGGGCCCCAAACTTACCAAAGCTAAAACTAGTGTTTGCGGGTCCCGAATGAAAACGACGAAGAAGACAAAAACGGTCAGCGAAATATCTAGTTTCCGAAAAGTATATTTTCCCCAAATTCTGAAATTTTCAAAATTCATGGACAGATTTAATGTGAAAGGTCGGTTTTGCCCTTTTCCTCGAAAAAACGTGATTTCTGAGTATCAAATCATAATGGTCAAAATATGAAAGTTGTTAAACTTCATAAAATGAGTCAAAATACACCAAATCCAGAATTTTTAGAAATCCGAAGTAATTTCCCATAAAAATACAAATCATAAGGACCCGGGTCAAACTAAAGTCAACGGTCTACAAAATCTCAAAGACTAAGGAAAAATCTAGTCAAACTCAAATACGCGGTCAAACTAAATCAAATCTCGCTTAAAAAAAAACTAACCACGATTAAAATAATGCTAAACAAAAGGACTGGAGTCGGGATCTTACACGAATGCACATCAATATCAGGGCGGGCATATATACAGGCTAGCAATATGCTAAAACAATACTTTTAATACTCTCGGGGCAAGTCTAGTCATAAATCATGAGTTTTAAAGTGTACAAGTGAAATTCAGGTCAAGATATAACATGAATGGGTTTCTATAAATTACGGGCCAAGTGTTAAAGATTCAATATTTGAAACAATGTGAATAGGGTCCCGTATCTTGAATTATTACATATTTGGTACCCCATGAGAGTTAGAGACATTCTGGGTCCTTACTTACATTGACAAGTTCTAAAAGGCCTCAACGAGATCATGATGATGGGGTTTCTTTTTACACATAGTTCCACAAGGTTCTACAAAAAGAATCCAACAAAGTTGTAGTTTCGTTCAGCTTCTCAGTTGGCCGTCGGTTAGCCAAACTAGGTATGTCGGCTAGTTGACAGCTGACTAACGGCTGACTGAGTATCAGGATCAGGGATGAAGACAACTTTTGGAAAAGGAACCGAAGAGGTGTCGGTTACCTGTCGGTTAGCCGACACTTCAGCATCAGAATTTTTTCAAAAATGCAGCTCTCTGGAATTTGAACCGAGAGAGTGTCGGTTCACTGTCGGTTAGCCGACAGGCTGACCGACAGCTGACCGACGTTGATGCGGACAGTGAAATCTGAAGCTGTTTCAGTCCCTTCTTTCTCCAAACAATCTTCATTTTTAAGGGTTAGATCCCTGCAATAAAATTGAGCTAAAAGCTCCTCCATTTCATCAATCAAAACTTCCATTCAACACTACAATTCCACCAATCAATCTCATCCATTCTTCCATCTCTAATCACTCTCCAAGCCACAATTCACCAATCTAAACAAAAACCCCCAAATCCAAACAAGAAAAACCCTAAAATAATCAAAACCAAATCAAAACAAAAGGAAAATTTTCAATAATTGAAATGGAGCTTCTCCAAGGCCCAATAAACAATAATCAAGGAGATTAGGAAGAACTCTTACTTGTAAGGTTCTCAAATGGAAAAGGCTAGCTCAAAGAAGATTCCAAAGTTCAAAGATTGCTCCATTAATGGCATCCATGGATAGCTCTTGAAGAGATGAAGAAGATGGTGGAGTTCCTTTCTTGATTTTGGCAAGGTTTGGTGGTGATTGATGAGGAAGCAAGCAAAAAGAAGAGGGGAGGTAAGGTGGCTGCTGGGATTCCTCTCTTAGAACAATGATTAGGGCAAGGAAGGGAGAAAGAGATGAAAGGGTTCCTTATATAGCAAAAAGGGAGTGGGTCCCACAACTTACGGTACTCGTTGGGCTAAAAAGATGCATTTTGGGGCTTCAAATGATTTCGACAAAGAAGACAAAGTTGATCGACGAAATTTATAGTTTCTAAAAAGTATATGTTTTGCGGGTTTTGGTGACATTGAAAATCGTGTCCAGATTTTGGGTAAAAAGATTGTTTTGCCCTAAAATTGAGAAAAGTCGGGTTTCGGGCTCTCGGATGGGAACGATGTCAACATGATAGTTGTAGAGAATAACAAGATAAGTCAAATGGGATTAAAAATGAATTTTAGGAAATCATGAATAAACCCTTAAGCTCACGCAAATCCATAACAAGAACTCCCAAATTAAAGGGTCCCACAAGTCAAGAAGGCTCTCAAAATTCCCGAAAGCTATTTAAAATGCTATTCTAACCCAAAACTAAATCAAAATCTACTAAACACACTTAAAGCTAAAACACGACTTAATTAAAACTAATCGAGATCTCTCGGATCGGGTCTTACATCTATTATTGCTTAATGTCGATGTCTCTGTGGCCTGGTCTACTGACACATTTGGTAAGTTTGTTATTAGCATGAGTATCTTAGCAATTGAAAATCTCATGCCTCTTGGTAAAAAAAAGTAGCATAGTTTCGCAATCTTTTGATCATCCGACGGATACATTGCTTCCTGGACAGAAGTTAATGGCTGGACAAAGGCTAATAACTCGTGTTTCCACGTGGAACTGGTCACAGGGGTTATTTTATGTATCTATTGGTGCTGATGGCTTGTCTGCTTTCGTTGAGCCTAATTCCCCATAAGACTATCGTCATCACAAATTCACTAGCACTAGAACAGAGAACCAAGCTATGTGACATTCAAGACTGGCAGTCTTGATCTTTACATTTTGTCGGCTGAGCGAAGCCAGCCAGATGAGGGATTTTTTTGTTCCTCTAGCATCATCAATTCAATACATGAGGTTGGAACCAGATGGGCATTTGAGAGTCTATGAATGGAAGGTTGGTGGAAGGTGGCAGTTTTTCAATTTAAAGCCGTAAGGGCATTTTTGAGAATTTGGAAACAAAAGGTCAAAAAATGGACGGCCGATCCCCAATTTCGCCGAATGTCCTCAATTAAAATACGTTTGGAAACCTTAAGCCCCATTTTGAAATTACGTTCTAATTTTATCCAATTTTGAAATCTGCCAAAAACTTAAACCCCATTTTGAACCTGACAATCGCCTTAAAACTGTCTGAAAATGTGTAATTACAGCAGAACTGTTTGTTTGTAGGATATCGCAGATAGGGATGTAGGATATCGTATTATGTGATATCCTGTGACTATAGGATATCTCAAGATTACCCCTTCTCGCCCAAATTTGGTATTATATGTCACGTTTTTTTTTTTTTTTTTGCAAATTTCTCGATAATCGTGATAGATCAATCGTTCAAATTTGGTGCCATATTAGTTCTTACACTCATACTGCTATCCAACAGTTCAAATGGTGGTGATTCAGTTTTAATCAAATATGGGGCCCACAAAAGTTTAAAAAAATAGATGTGTGGTTATTCAGTTTTAATCAAATATATCGAGATCCGAGACAGATCAACGGTTGAAATTTGGTTTATGGGCCGTGTTTGACCGAATTAATGTTTCTGACTATTTGGATCATCGTTAATGGTCACATAGTTTAACAAAAATAAAACATAACGTTGAGGGAAGCATTACTGACCATGGCACCGTAGCTTTGCAAGTCTTCCCGCTTCAGAAAATGTGATATCCTATCGCAATGTGGGTCATCCTGAGGACGAATAGTTCTACGGTTTTTATACTTTTTCCGATAGTTCCAGTGCAATTGTCAGGTTTTAGACATGTTGTACGGTAATTATCCCCAGGAATAACTTATCTCCTCGATACCAATCAATACTCTGGTAACTATTTTTTCATTTAAAGCAAACAATTTATAAAATCCGAAGGTACCATGTGCTTTCCAACTAACGCTGTGGCCTGTGGGTCTTGCAGCCTGTGTTGGACGCACGAGACTGACTGAGCTCTTGGATCATTTAAATTATATTTACCTCATTGTGCCTTCTAAATACTTCTTGTAATTTCAATAACTTCAAGACGATTCATACCTATTCTTTAAAGCTTTTCACCATAGGGTCTTTAACGCATATATAGGGCCATATGCATGGAGACAATATAGACCATTTGCGAATATTACCTGGTGAGTTTCCAGAAACGGTCTGTGGGGATGTCTATGTGCGATGTAGTAAGACTAGGGTGGGGTCTCCTCTCCACTTTGAGCTGTTCAATATCAGGGAGGTGATATTGTCGAGGAATCAAGAAAAGCAGTGTTGGTACCCCATGGTGCAAGTAGGAGTGGCGGGCCAAACCAAAAACAGTAGAAGACACTGCAGAAGCTGAGGGGCTTAAGCCACAGTCCATATAATGCCAGGTCTGTTCTCTCCTCTCCACAGAGTGTAAGCAATGGGGGAGTTGAAGCACTTGGTGCTGGTTCAATTCAAGGAAGGGGTGGTGGTGGAAGAGATATTGAAGGGGATGGAGAAGATGGCTTCTGAGATTGACCTCGTTAAGTGCTTTGAATGGTATTTCCTTCTTTTCATTCCCAGCTTTCTTCATCATCTTTCACGCATCTTCGCTGCATCCTGTTTGTGCAACACCGTTTCGGCCGAAAAAAGTAGCATGCATAATCTTCTTACTTTTCTAAGGTTTTGTACGGCACTTTCTGTGCAAAAATAGTCTCTTTGGACTTGTGGAAATAAAATTCCGCCAAACACAGAACCCTTAACAGTTACTTGCTGCCCATATGTGAATTTGCTGATGCCATGGTTTTTTATTTGTTAAATGTAAACCATGGTTTCAGTATTGGCCAAAGCCAAAAGCTCTAGGTATTAGCCGAATTTATTGGGGCTTCATTAACATATTTGTTTAGCCTTTATTACTGACGTCTAAAAATTTTGAAACATATTTAGAAAAAGAAGAAAATACAAATATCAATTATTTTACTTGATTTTAAAGTGTTTAAGATGCAAATGAAAACACAAAACGTAATATAAAGGCGATGAGAATGAAGTTTTAATGCAATTTAGGTTCGGAATTAACACATGAAAAATCGATATTGGTCATGGCTGAATTTGAGTCATCGGATTGTTTAGCTGTTGATTTTTGGAGGGTCATATCTTTTATCATCTCAGACCTTTCAAATTTGAGATTTCGTGCTCCCCTATCTGAGCATAGCCGTTCCCATCCTCCACCTCCTCCTAATAGGTGATCCACCTGGAAAGTTCACCTGGTGACATCATCTAGGTGACAGTGCATCATTTCTATTTTCTTAATTTTTTTGTGTTTGTTTGGAGCATTACATTTTCCCTCACAATTAGATTATATCGATTTCATTTAAAACGTGTTATTAAAATGAATAAACTGAGTGAAATAAAAATATTAAACTTCGATATAATAAAAATAAAAACTGATCTAAAGAAAACTCTACAAAGAAAGAAAATACTTTCAGAATAAAATCAACTTATAAGTCTTGATTAGTACTTTTTTAAGTCATTGGGATCCTTATACATTGTAAATATAGATACTGTAGGTGCAGAAAATTATGACCCACAATAAGAGGGTGCCTTACAGGACTTATCCGAGAAGATGATGGTGTCTGGAATGTCTGGATGCCGTCCGAGAGCCTGAAAGGGAGAAGCAAACGGTCAGAGGACCCTGGCCTGAGCGGCGCAAGGCTCTCCGATGCCAAAGTCAGTATATGAACTGGAACGATGGAAGAGAGGGAGAGGAGAGGCAGAGTAAGGGCTCTGTGAATAATAATGTGCGTACCTTGCATGGTGTTTGAAGGTCTATTTATAGAGGAATGGATCGTATCTCTCAGAGAATATCTGGGTGTGGGTCCCATGATCTGACTGGGAAGTCATGATCAGCCCACAAAGTAATAAATGCGGTCTAATCCGGCCCACTCAGCATTTAATGCCAGTCGGGTCAGCCCACATTGCATTAAATGCATGTCTTGTTGGGCCAGATTGTGTTGGGCGCTTTTGGCGGTAGGAGTGCCAGCGGATCTGCCCTCGGGCCTTGCCCTGATGTGGCCTCAGCCGCTGGACGCTGCCATGTGGCGATCTGGCGAAGATAGTGGGCGGCTGGATGTCGTGTCTGTCCCACTAGATCGTGACCCTATCCTTCCACGTGTCTGGTGACGTGGGGGATGATGGGCCCAGGCGAAGGTTCTTTCTCGCTTCGGCTACTGTTCTGGCTTCTTCAGCCGAGGTGGCTTTAGCCGAGGTAGGGTTATCTGCGGAGATAGCGTCCGGGGTGGCCTTGCCGATGTGGACTATTTGCCGAGATGATGCCCGAGGTGGTCCAGTTCGGCGCTTGTGGCCTGGAGATGTATGATGTCGGCCAAGGCCTCTGCCCTGGTAGCCGGGATGAGATCGGTGCCACGTGGATGGCATGCGGGCGGCACGCGGATGGCACGTGAGAATGCTTAGCCCCGTCCGATGGCTGTGATTAGCTTAATCCTGTAGCTCTGGAAATTTCCCCACACAATTGCCCCCTAGCTTCTGAGCTCGCGTAGAACGTCAGTGCCGTGAGGTCGGGAGCTATGTGCCGGGTCTATCTGTAGGAGAGCCTCTTTCGGCCCTTACTCGCTGTCGCTTTGGATGTTCGAGGTGATAAATGGCGTCCCCCATTCAATGCTGAAGACAGTTCGACGGCTCCACGTGTCGCCCCCTGGCTGGTTGTCTGTCTCTTCGAGGTCGTACGCGCCGTTTCGTCAGGGCGCAATCAATTTTTGAAATGATTTACGCGCCGCTTCAGGGAGGCGTAATAAATTTTCGAAATGATTTGCGCGAAATCCCAGGGGGGCGCCTCTTGGCACGCCCGATTAGGGTTTCTGTAAAAAAAAGGGGGGAATCTCTGCTATATATAGGGCAGTTGAGGTCTGCTCCATCCTTCGTTTGCGATTCTGAATCAGAGGCGAGCGTCAGAAGAGAGCAAGCTATTGTCGAGGGAGCTTCATCTGAGGAGTGGTGCGCTGCTGAAGTTGGATCTCTTTGCTGCCCAATGTCTTCGTTCCGCTTCCGTAAGTCCCTCCTGCTTTGCTTCTTCTTCTGCGGGTTTCTCTGGTTTTAGGCTGGGATAGGAATGGGGATTTACAGCCACTAGTTAGAGGGCGAGGCAGCGATCGAGGGCTTTAGATCAGCCTTTAGGATCCCTGCTTATGTCCAAGTCAGGGGTGCTGATCCCCATGGCTACAACCCTCGCGCCTTTTTAGGAGGTTGGATGCCTTTTCCGCTGGTGGCTGTGATAGAAGGCGGGGTCCGATTCCCCCTTCATCCACTTCTCAGGAGGTGCCTTAGTCAGTGGCGTCTCTGCCCTTGCCAACTGCTGCCGAATGCCTTCATGATCGTGATGGGCACGGTCAAGTTGAATGAGGTCCTGGGCACCGACTTTGGCGTCTTCGATCTTGAGGACGTCTATGACATATGCAGGTCCGGGGAATCTTATTATCTCCGGGCTAAGTCAGGCCGGGACGGCTTCGTCCGATACTTGGAGGATTCGAGCAAGTATGCCGGGGACGATCTTCTGTACGTCTCGGGAAACTGGGAGTTCGGGGAGGCCGACACCGATAGAGGCTACCAGGTCCCTCGCCACTTCGGTACCATCCCAAGTAATCGCCTCTCGTTTCTTCTTTTTTCATAAGTTTCTTTTTATTCCGCCGTGCTTATGCTTCTGATTGCTGCAGCTTTGAAGGAGAGGAAACGGGCTGCCAGATACATTTGGAAGAGGAACGATGCCTGGCTCCGTCTGGTGAAGCGGTACAGCGGTCACGACGGCAGGGCGGCTTGGTCGCTGCTAGGGTATAAGCCGAAGTACCGCGGGTATCTGAGGGGCAACCGTAGAGCCGATCCAGAGTGAAGGTGCCGGATCCGGGGTTGGTCAGGAGCAGGCCGTTCCGGAGGTCGCAGAGCCCTCGCGGGCGTCGTCTGAAGTTAGGGCAGCGTCTGGGATCCTAGCTTCCTTAGCGGAATCGAGACTTCCCCAGGTCTCAGGAAGGGAATCGAGTCAATCTGCCCGATCTCCCTCGCCAGGATCCGAGATGAGGCACACCAGGCGTTTGTCCTTCGAGGACCTTGAGGCTTTGGCGCTTGGAGTGGAGGACGTCCGAGCCCCCGAGGAGCCGGTAGATTCTCCGAGGCACCCGTCTCCGAGGGCTCGGGTGGCTTCTCCTGCAGAGGTGGCGGAGGTGCCCGTGCCCCCTAGCCCTGTTGACCTAGGGGTACGCTTGCCCCCAGCCGAGGTCGAGCAGGAGGAAACTCGGCCGCTGAAGATGCCGAGGACTGATGCGGGTCCTAGCTCGGCTGCTGCCTCGTTGCCGCCGGGGCCGCCGTTATGGGAGCCGAGCTTCATGCTCGGGCCGGGGAGGCCGATGACGGTGGAGGACAGCATTCTTCACAGGATCGATCTCCCGGTCCTCGAGGCCCTTGGGCGAGCCTGTGCCCTTCCCCGGGACATGGAGCG
The DNA here is from genome assembly GCA_012931725.1 of Litsea cubeba. Taxonomy (NCBI): domain Eukaryota; kingdom Viridiplantae; phylum Streptophyta; class Magnoliopsida; order Laurales; family Lauraceae; genus Litsea; species Litsea cubeba. The sequence goes on along the minus strand of CM022952.1, from coordinate 61,720,539 downwards.
GCTGGATAAGTACAAGCGATCAGAAGCTGATCTTGTCGATGCTGCAGTCCAACTTCGTGGTAAATCTTCATTTTCCTTTGCTAAACCTGCAATTTAGCGTCTGACGCTCTCTGGAGCTAACACGTACGTCTTCTTCATTTGACAGGCGGCTCAGAAGTCCATGGCCGTTGCTGATAGGATATGGAGGTACAGCGCGGACGCTGCCGAGCTGTCCGTGGAGAAGAACGGCCTGCAAGAGTCCCTGGACGCTGTGAGCCAGAAGTTGGCCAAGGTAGAAGAGGAATACGCGGCGAAGCTGGAGCAGGCGAGGGAGGAGGCTGAGGCGGAGAGGACTAGGTCGGCCGAGCTCGAGGTCTCTATTTCGAAGATGGGAGATGATTATGCGGCCCTACTTCAAGCCGAGGCCAAAAGAGCGGACGAGGCCGAGGCGAAGCTTGAATCCGAGTCCAAGAGGGCGGATGAAGCCGAGGCTAAGCTCGAGTCCGAGTGCGATGCTGCATTCGAGGATGCCAAGGTGCAGGTCACCGCCCACTACAAGGAAAGGGTTCTTGTGGTGAGGGATAAGGCTTGGGCGAAAGGGTGGCTTGCCGGCCTGAAAGAGGTCGGGGTCTCGGAGGGCCACCGCTCCTTTCGGGAGCCGCCTCCGTACCCGCTTCCGGTGCCGAACTCTGCCCGTCCATCCGGCGAAGCCTCTGACGCCGCAGCTCGTGCAACTGATAGGTCATGACCTCGGGACATCGGGAACTTGGGATTTTTGCTTTTTTGCTTTATGCTTTGTAATTTTCTTCGATTTGTATTCGCTGAACACTGTAATGATTGAAACTTTAATACAAATGAAGGTTTTCTGAAATACTCGTGCTTTTCTCTTTTAAGCCTGAGTTCTTCGATTGCTTGAGTTCGGTAGAGTGCTCCCTTAAGATCTTTTTTTGGTATTTGCGCTGATACTCCGTATCTTGGGTGACCTTCATTGGTATTCACGCTGATACTCCGTATCTTGGGTGATCTTCATTGGTATTCGCGCTGATCTTCCGTATCTTGGGTGATCTTGAATAGCAATAAACATGGTGGCGCGGCAGACGAGGGAGTCTGACGGATGTCTCCACGTGGCGCTATAGGGTTCGCTGGTCGATAGTCGCGGCTTCCCAACAACGCGTGGGAGACTTCGCCCCATAACTCTTTTTGGAGACTGAGCCTTCTTCCATCCTATAAATAGGGGGAACAGGTTCGCCATGGGAGAGGGAAGGAACATAAGAACCATGTCTGGGATGTGCCTGAGATTACTTGATCCGGGGGAAAACCCTGCGCCGTTGGACGGCTGCCCCCGAGGGGGGAAGGCTGTCGTGGCCTGCGCGCTCTCTGAAGGATCTCCCCGTGGGCCACGCGCTCTCTGAACGCGGGTCCATGGCCACTGGCCCTTGGCCAGACAGAGTGAGGATGCGCTGCTAGGGGATGGGGGTGCATTCTCGACCAACACGACCCTGTGCGCCCGTCGTACGGCAGGCGGGTTGGAGCTCTGCTGGTCCGAGAGGTTTCTTCAAGCTTGGCTGGTCCCTCTGGCCACCGAGGGTGTTGCAGAGCCCAGTGAGGTCCAGGATCGCTCAGAACCTCCAGGTGGTGATCCAGCGTTCTCGAGCCTTCCGCCTGGAGAGTCGGTGAAGATCAGAGCCTCCTAGGCTCTCTATTTTCTGTTTTTAGAGGACTGCGGTCCTCCATTCTGTACTTTGCTTTCTGTTATATATTTCTTGTAATGAAGCAGTTTGCAACGAATGAAAAGGAATTTTCTGATTACCCAAGTTGTGTACAGTGCTTCTGAGTTCTTTCTCATTACTTTACGCCGTTTTAGAATGCTTGGGTTTTTTGTTTGAATGCTGGCACTGACCTCGGCCGAAAGGGCTGGCTTTGACCGAGACGAGCTGCATTGTGCCGAAGTGGAGTCATCATCCCATTGATCTCGGCCGCTTGGGCATGAGCTTGGCAATGATTTTTGAGGGGTGTAGAAACCCTGATCTTTGGAATCCGGCCGAGTGTCCTGAACTCGAGGCCTTCTCCATAGCCCAAGGCTAGGAGCTTTAGGAATCGACCGAGCCTGGACTCGAGGTCTCTTCCAGGGCGGTGGGCCCAATCTCGGCTGAGTGAGAACTCGAAGCCTCTCCATAGCCCAAGGCTAGGAGCTTTAGGAAGCGACCGAGTCGGGACTCGAGGTCTCTTCCAGGGCGGTGGGCCCAATCTCGGCTGAGTGAGAACTCGAAGCCTCTCCATAGCCCAAGGCGAGGAGCTTTAGGAAGCGACCGAGTCGGGACTCGAGGTCTCTTCCAGGGCGGTGGGCCCATGTGTCCAAGACACGGGATTTTAGGAAAGGCTGAGTGTAGGAACCCTTCTATGCCGTTTCCAAGGCGTTGAGCCTGTGTGTCCAAGACACGGGATTTTAGGAAAGGCTGAGTGTAGGAACTCGAAGCCATTTCCAAGGCGTTGAGCCTGTGTGTCCAAGACACGGGATTTTAGGAAAGGCTGAGTGTAGGAACTCGAATGCCATTTCCAAGGCGTTGAGCCTGTGTGTCCAAGACACGGGATTTTAGGAAAGGCTGAGTGTAGGAACTCGAAGCCATTTCCAAGGCGTTGAGCCTGTGTTGCCGGAGTCGACCGGGGAGACAGATTGATGACAAGGCAAGAGCTGCTTTTATTGATTCTGAAGTTCATTACATCTTTAGAAATAGAATTTCTTCAAGTGGGATGCATTCCACGGTCTCGGCAATGGCTTGCCATCCAAGTCTTCGAGCTTGTAGGCTGACTTTCCTGCTAGTGAAACTACTCTGAACGGGCCGTGCCAGTTCGGGGCAAGCTTCCCCTCATTTGGTTCTCTGTCAGCTGGCAGGGTCTTCTTTAAAACGAGCTCTCCCGTGGTGAACCTTCTTTCCTTGACATTTTGATTGTACGCCCTGGCTAACCGTTGCTGATAGTCGGTTAGTCTCAGGGCTGCTACTTCTCGTCGTTCGTCCGCCAGCTCCAGCTCCATCGCTAGGTTCGTCTCGTTCCGACCTTGGTCGACCAGCTCTGTCCTCAGGGTAGGAAGGCCGATTTCCAGGGGAATGACCGCTTCCATCCCGTAGGCCAGAGAGAATGGTGTCGCCGAGGTGGACCTCCTAGGAGTTGTTCTGTAAGCCCACAGCACGCTCGGAAGCTCTTCTGTCCATCTGCCCTTTGCCTTGTCCAGTCGCTTCTTCAGGCCGTCCAGGATCACTTTGTTGGAGATTTCTGCCTGGCCATTACTCTGTGGGTATGCCGGGGTGGAGTAATGGTTTCTGATGCCATGTTCTTGGCAGAAATCTCTGAAGGATTTGGAATCGAACTGAGTTCCGTTATCCGAGATCAGGGTCCGAGGGATGCCGAACCTCGTGAGGATGTTTTTCTAGACGAAGTTCCTGGAGTCCCTGTCCGTGATGGAAGACAACGGTTCAGCCTCTATCCACTTGGTGAAGTAGTCCGTAGCCACTATCAGCCATCTTTTGTTCCCTGGAGCTCGGTGAAGAGGCCCCACAATGTCCAGGCCCCATTGAGCGAAGGGCCATGGACTGGAGAGGGGACTCAGGTCCTGCGCTGGCTGATGGAGGGAGTGGGAGAACTTCTGGCATTTTCTCGCATTTTTTGGCGTAGACCTGGGCGTCCTTTTGCATGTAGGGCCACCAGTAACCCTGACTGATTGCTCTGTAGGCCAACGACCGACCTCCAATATGGCTGCCGCAGATTCCCTCATGGATCTCCTACAGGAAGTCGTCCACCTTGGACGGGTGGACGCATTGGAGGTACGGACCCGTGAAGGACTTCCTGTAGAGTTTGCCTTCTGGAGAGAGCCAAAACCGGGCTGCCTTGAGCCTGATCTTGTGGGCTTCCGTCTTGTCTTCGGGGAGCTGGTCATCCTTCAAGTAGGCGACGATTGGATCCATCCAGCTGGGGCCGAGGTCAGCACAAAGGACAAGCCGAGATGAATGTAGCTCTAGACTTGACCTTGATACTGACCCGACCTCGATGGTCCTCTTCTTTCCTGCTTCGACAGCGGATGCCAAGTTTGCAAGCGCATCTGCATGCGTGTTGGTATCTCGGGATATTTGCCTGACCTCGGCTTTCTGGAATTGGGAGAGTAGCTTTTTCGCCAGGGCTAAGTAGGCCGCCATCCTGTCGTCCCTGGCCTGGTAGTCTCCAGCGAGCTGGCTAGTTACCAGTTGAGAGTCGCTGAAGATTTCCAGGTGCTGGGCTCCGAGGACTCGGGCGCTGTTCAACCCTGCAATCAGTGCTTCGTACTCTGCCTCATTGTTCGTCGCTTTGAAGTCGAGGGTGAAAGCCTGCTCTATGACCAGTCCCTCTGGCGATTGGAGAACTATGCCGGCGCCAGCTCTCTTGGAGGTGGACGACCCGTCGACAAAGATCCTCCATGCCGAGGTGGGAGACTGCTGGACTTCTGTTTCTGCTGGCTCTTGCCCTGTGCCCCCCAGTGCCGTGCCGAGCTGGGTCTGAGCCTGGTTGGGGCAGGCGAATTCGACTATGAAGTCTGCCAGAATCTGGGCTTTGATTGCAGTTCGGGGACGGTACTGTATGTCATACTGCCCCAATTCAACTGCCCACTTTGATATGCGCCCTGAAAAGTCAGCTTTTTTGAACAAGGAACGGAGTGGGTGCTCCGTGATCACCACAATAGTGTGGGATTGAAAATAATGGGAGAGCTTGCGGGAGGCGGTGACAAGAGCCAACGCAAGCTTCTCCAACAGAAGGTACCTGGTCTCGGCATCGAGCAGGGTCTTGCTCGTGTAATAGATCGGCTTTTGAACTCCCTCGTCCTCCCTGATGAGGACGGAGCTCACTGCGTGATCCGAGACCGCTAGGTATAAATACAGAATCTCCCCCCGAGTCGGGGTGGAGAGTAACGGGGGTGACATCAAATAAGTTTTGAGTGCGGCCAATGCCTGGTCGCACTCGGGGGTCCATTGGAACTTCAAATTTTTCCTCAAAAGCTGGAAAAAAAGGCCTGCACTTATCTGATGAGCGGCTGATGAAGCGATTGAGTGCGGCGGCCATTCCCGTAAGCTTTTGAACTTCCTTTGTGGTGGAGGGACTCTGGATGTCCTGGATGGCAGTGATCTGGTCTGGATTGGCCTCTATCCCCCTCCGCGTCACCAAGCTGCCGAGAAACTTGCCAGAGGCTACGCCGAAGGCGCACTTGGAAGCGTTGAGCTTGAGCTTGTAGGCGCGAAGGATGTCAAAGACTTGGCCGAGATCCACCAGGTGGTCGCTGGAGCGCACAGATTTGACGACCATGTCGTCGATATACACCTCCACCGTTTGGCCGAGCTGGGCCTGGAACATCTTCGTGACGAGGCGCTGATAGGTCGCCCTCGCGTTCTTCAGCCCGAAGGGCATTACTTTATAGCAGTAAGTGCCGCGGGGGGTGATGAATGATGTTTTCTCCTCGTCGGGCCCATAGAGAGGGATCTGATGATAGCCTCGGTAGGCGTCGAGAAAGCTCATTCGGTCGTGACCAGCGGTGGCGTCAATCAGTTGGTCGATCTTCGGGAGGGGGAAACTGTCCTTAGGGCAAGCCCTGTTCAGGTCGGTGAAGTCTACGCACACCCTCCACTTTCCAGTTTTCTTCTTGACGACCACCGTGTTGGCCAGCCATACCGGGTACTGGACTTCCCGGATGGCCCCTGCTTTTAGCAGGTTGTCGACCTCTTCCACGACCGCATCTGTCTGCTGCAGCCCGGTTCTGTGGGCCCTCTGCACTACTGGCTTGTGGTCGGGGTCGACGTTGAGCTTGTGGCACATGACCTCAGGGTCGACCCCGGGCATCTCACTCGGGTTCCAAGCGAAGACGTCCACATTCTGCATCAAGAACCGAGAGAGTTCGGCCCTTTCTTCGCCCGACAGCTGGGTGCCGATCAGGAAGAAACGGTCTGGGTCTGCCGGGTCTAGTCTGACCTCGGCTAGGTCCTCGATGCTCTTCTTCTCAGGGTCCCTGCCGATCTCATCGAGGCCCTTTTCGAATTCGGCCAGGTTAACGCGCTCTGGCTCCTTTACTGCTGGAACTGCGGCCAACACGCACTGCCTGGCCTGCTGCTGGTCTCCCTTCACTGTGACTACCTCCATCTTGCCTTCCTCGTTCTCATGGACGAACTTCAGCTTTTGGTGGAAGGAAGAAGGAACTGCCTCTAGCTTGTGGAGCCACGTCCTGCCCAGAATGACATTGTAGGGGGAAGGGGCATCCACAACCAGAAAGTCGGCTGTCACGGAGGCTCCGCCAACTTGGGTTTCCAAGGTGATTCTACCCTTGGGGTAGACTGGTGTCGCGGACAACCCTAGCAGAGGTGCACGAACCTCCGTGAGGTCTGCTTCGGAGAGTTTCATCCGTTTGAAGCAGTCGTAGTAGAGGACCTCGGAGGAGCTGCCGGAGTCGACGAGGATCCTCTTCACGGTGAAGTCTCTCAACTTCATGGTGAGGAGCAGGGGGTCGTTGTGAGGGACCTGGACTCCCTCTAGATCTCGATCCGAGAACGAGATAGCTGGTTTGTCGCGGCGGGCTTTCTTGGATGCCGGGGCGAGGTCGGCTTTCATCACTTCTTTCTCGTGCGAAGCCCGCCTGGCTTCGGCACGGGTTTGAGAGCTTCCCCGGGATGAGGAAGCGGGAGCTGAGGACGCCAGATGGATCACGTTGATGATCTTCTCTGAGTCCTCGCTCTCTGGAGCTTGGGCTGCGCTCTGGTGGATCCGGCCCTCGCTGCCGCCGGCATCTCCCTCCTTGATGAACTCTGGGATGTGGCCCTCTTTGGCCAGCTTTTCCAGATACCACTGCAAAGTCCTGCATTCTTCGGTCCTGTGCCCGTTGCCCTTATGGAAGGAGCAGTAGTGCTTGCTTCGGGCTCCTTCGGTGGGTTCATTCTTCAGGGGCGGAGGATACTTGAAGAATGGCTTGGATTTGATTTTGGCCAGGATGCGGTAGATCGGCTCCTTGAAGACGACGTTGACGCTCTGGCTGGCGCTGGAGGGAGGTCTGGGCTTCCAATTGCCCCCAGACCTGGACGACGAAGGCTTCGTCGCACTAGAGGCCCAGTCCCGCTTGGGCTCCTGCTTCTGGGAGGATCTCCCGCCTCTTTGCCGAGGCTGGCTGTCTTTCTGTTCGGGCTCCGGATGCCCGTCGCGATCCTTAGCTCGGATCTCGTCTTCCTCCCGGGCGATAAAGCGCTTCACCCGGGACATCAATTCTGTCATGGACTCTGGGGTGTCCCCGGCCAAGTCCTTCCGCACGTCGATGCCGGGGATCAGGGCATGCTGGAAGGCGTAGATGGCTATCGCCTCTCTCGCGTCTTCGATCTGGCTGTAGACCGCCCAGAATCGGTGGGTGAACTTGGCGAGGGTTTCGCCCTGCTTCATTCTCAGGGCGATGAGGTCCCCTTCCTTCTTGGGGACGACGGCGTAGGCCTGGAACTTCTTCAGGAAGGAGAGCTGGAGCTCCTTCCAACTGGAAACTGACTGCTCCGGAAGGGAGCAGAACCACTTCAGGGGGAGGTCACCCAAACTGGAGGAGAAGATCTTGCAGTTTAGATGACCCTCGTTTCCCCAGATGGACATCTTCTGGGAGAAGTGTCGGAGGTGCGCAGATGGATCGGACAGTCCGTCATAGGGGACGAACCGCGGGACGGAGAACTTCTTGGGCAAGGGGGTCTGCTCGATTTCTTTGGTGAAGGGAGAGCCCCCGAGATCAGTGTGGCCACAGAGCTGCTTCTGGTCCCGCATGTCCAAGTTGCGCTGGAGAGCCAATCTGACGCGCTTGTCAAATCGCTCTTGCTCGTCATCCTTCTCTGGAGTCTGAGCTCGGGTCTTCCTCTTGGGACGGCTTGGGCTACGACGGCTATGGGTTCGGCCGCCTCGGCTGTGGTGACTTCGGCTGTTGCTCGAGCCTTCGTCATGGATGTGGCTCCGTTTCTGGTGGTCCGGATGATGTCTGAGTTCCTCACGGGGAGGCTGGGCTGCCTTGCTGGGAGCATCCCTCTTTTTCCCTTGAGGCTCCGAGACCTCCCTCAAGGAGGCAGTTTGCACTGCCTTCAGCTGCTGCTGAAGCTCGCGAATCATTCGTTCTTGCTTCTGGAGTTGCTTCTGGAGGAGGGCAGCTTCAGGAACCTCCCCAGGGGGTTGAGCGTGGCGCGTTTCTCCTACGGCCACGGCTTTGTCCTTCCGGGGACGCTCGTGCTGACGATCCTTGCGTCCGGGTGGCGCGACTTCTTCCGGTGAGATCGAGGCCTCGAGTCCCTCTTGGAATGGGAACTCGATAAAGAGCTGAGAGCCTAAGCGGCCCTCGCCTGCAGTCGTGCCATGCACCGTGTGGGGGCGTCCTTGAGGAGGGACGTCCGCTGGCGGTGGTGGCAGCTTGGGCGCTGCTCTTGAGGATTCTACGCCCTTCTTGGCTTTCGGAGGCATGGCTTCTGAGAGGTTGAGGTGAAGAAGGATTGTTTGGAAAGATTAGGAGAAGGTTGGGAAGGCTGGGATATTGCTTCCCCACAGACGGCGCCAATTGTAGGTGCAGAAAATTATGACCCACAATAAGAGGGTGCCTTACAGGACTTATCCGAGAAGATGATGGTGTCTGGAATGTCTGGATGCCGTCCGAGAGGCTGAAAGGGAGAAGCAAACGGTCAGAGGACCCTGGCCTGAGCGGCGCAAGGCTCTCCGATGCCAAAGTCAGTATATGAACTGGAACGATGGAAGAGAGGGAGAGGAGAGGCAGAGTAAGGGCTCTGTGAATAATAATGTGCGTACCTTGCATGGTGTTTGAAGGTCTATTTATAGAGGAATGGATCGTATCTCTCAGAGAATATCTGGGTGTGGGTCCCATGATCTGACTGGGAAGTCATGATCAGCCCACAAAGTAATAAATGCGGTCTAATCCGGCCCACTCAGCATTTAATGCCAGTCGGGTCAGCCCACATTGCATTAAATGCATGTCTTGTTGGGCCAGATTGTGTTGGGCGCTTTTGGCGGTAGGAGTGCCAGCGGATCTGCCCTCGGGCCTTGCCCTGATGTGGCCTCAGCCGCTGGACGCTGCCATGTGGCGATCTGGCGAAGATAGTGGGCGGCTGGATGTCGTGTCTGTCCCACTAGATCGTGACCCTATCCTTCCACGTGTCTGGTGACGTGGGGGATGATGGGCCCAGGCGAAGGTTCTTTCTCGCTTCGGCTACTGTTCTGGCTTCTTCAGCCGAGGTGGCTTTAGCCGAGGTAGGGTTATCTGCGGAGATAGCGTCCGGGGTGGCCTTGCCGATGTGGACTATTTGCCGAGATGATGCCCGAGGTGGTCCAGTTCGGCGCTTGTGGCCTGGAGATGTATGATGTCGGCCAAGGCCTCTGCCCTGGTAGCCGGGATGAGATCGGTGCCACGTGGATGGCATGCGGGCGGCACGCGGATGGCACGTGAGAATGCTTAGCCCCGTCCGATGGCTGTGATTAGCTTAATCCTGTAGCTCTGGAAATTTCCCCACACAGATACTTATATAGAAAACAATTATACTTATATTGTCTATATTCTAGCTTGAGAGAATATGCATCAAAAAAGAAAAAGAAAATCATAGCTAGGAGCATTGATAGGGGTTAAAGTTTCCAACAAAAAATGATTAGTTTTATGAATTGGCCGCAATTAAAATTTATTGGAATCAATGTTTAAAAATTAGAAAATTATAAAGTAACAAAAGTAAAGACTGGTTGTGAAATAAGACACTAATAGAAGTTTAAGGTAGAAATTCCCAATGTTAAAAAATTAAAGTATTCTTTATAAGTTTATAGCAAAATGTTCCTATGCTCTCCATAGGCAACAAGAAAGAAAATTTATGTGGAATGAAATTAAGGTATCACTTGAAAGAGAAACTGTTACCGCCTTCCACTCAAAACAGGACTTCTCTTCTTCTCTGTATCTAAGTATCTAACCCGAAAGAACACTTTTTCAACGCCTATTGCGTAAGAGAATTTAAACACTTATACAGAGAAAACCCTATGTATTTCATAATAGAGTCTAATATAAGAAATAATGTGATTGATGTAGTGTGCATAATTTTCTTTAGTACTCATGACATGAAATGATTCTTCAATCTCCCAGCTATCTGAGGTTACCTACCCAGTCTATAACTACTTTTCATATTTATAAAAACAAATAGAGGATTTTATCAAAAAAATTTGAAATATCACCTTAGCCGCACTCTCTACCAAAACGGCTCGTTTAGTTTCCCTCCAACCAAAATGGTCTCCCCGCAAAATTTTAAAAAAATTTTACCAACTTTTCAAGGGTCGATATGGACCCTGGTATTGTATATAGTAAGAGTCGATCTCGACCCTCCATGCAGAAAAAGAAAGAAACAGTTTTCAATCATCTTCCTCCTTTCTTCCCCTAACCCAACCCAATGGGGAAGACCAAATGAAGAGAAAAGACAATATCGGTTTGGAGATACGATTTTTTAGATAATATAAGGATTCATGCGGAGAAAGAAGTGATTTGCAATATTCTTCATCCCAAATTGGAACCCCTGCATATCTCCTCTTCTTTCTCCGTGGGAATCCTCGTATTATTTGAAAAATCATGTCTAGACCAATATGGCATTTTCTCTTCATTTGGTCTTTCCTCTTGGATTGGCTTTGGGGAAGAAAGGGGGAAGATGATGGAAAACTGTTTTCTTGGCGTGCGGAGGTCCATTTCAACCACTTTTGTTTGACCGCAACTAAAAGGGCCTTTTTGGTATAGTGTGCACCTAACATGATGTCTTTGGTAAAGTCCTCAAAAAATTATCTGGTCCAATTGCTAAAGTATTTTTAATAATCTTCGAGAAGTGTAAGTATATTTTTAATTCAATTTAATTCAGCTCATTATAATGTATATCTTAACTTTCATAAGAGTGAGTTTGGTTTTATACTGACCTTGACAAATAGGAAGAATGAGATCATAATCATGTAGGATCCACATAATACAGGCAAAATTAATAAAATCAAACAAGGTTGAAATTGGATCGATTAAAATATTACTACTCCAAGATACAATGCTTCCCACTCACTTGAGGTGATCGATTCGGGCGTTTAATTAAGCGTGGACAAGACTGGTCTTTTGCACCCATCATTTCTGATATTTTGGATAGTGTTAAATATTTTGAATTGCACATGATTGTGCTAGCGGGTCTTCCGATTTGTGGTTGGGTGAGGTTCATTTTGAAGCTCTCTCTTAATTGTGTTTTTGGGGTTAGTTTTGTTGTCCGCCTTTCTTTTTCTCTCTTCTAATGGAAGTTATCCGCTTTGACCCAAAAAAGATACAATGTCTCTGTAGTCCCTCCTTCTACAAGATTTCTACAATGCTTTAATTGATATTGTGATCGTCATTATCATGCCTAATGATAAGCCAATTCCTTAAAAAAGAAAAAAAAAAGTAATGTGAAAATGGAAGAACATGAGTTGGTACTAAAATCAACTTAGCATTATCCTCCTATAGGATACTCAGTATGATCTTGAAGAACCACATATCAGTGCGACATAAAATTAACAAAAAATGATATTAAAGGGACATAATAATATTAAAAAAATTGATATTAAATATAAGGGCTTGTTTGTGTAATGCTAAACTCATTCGTGGGCAAACATCCCCAACCCTCATTAGAAAGGATTTTCTATATAATTTCTCTAGATTTTCCTCTTTCGACATTGAAAAAAATCCAAAAACAAATTACTAACATAAAATTACTTTTTTTGGACGGCGTCGCAGGATCACAAACATAGGTTTTAATGAACTCACACATAATTAGAAGATAAACATTAAGTAAAAAGAAAATAATCAAATTATCATAATTAAAAGAAAATAGAATCCAACAATTTGGAGCTTTTATGGCATTCTTCTTTGTTGCAGGGGACATGATACAAGAAGCGTAGAGATGTTACGACAAGGGTTCACCCATGTCTTCATGTTCACCTTCCAAAGCGCCGAGGACTTCGTTTCCTTCTCTGGCCATCCTTCTCATGTTGGATTTTCTGCTACTTTCGCTGCTTCCATTGAGAAGATCTTAGTGTTTGATTACCCTGCAGTTCTAGTCAAGCCTCCTCCTTAATGTGATCCTTTTGCAATGGATTTTCAACGCTATTCCAGAAGCTTCTGAACTATTGAAAATGTTTTACATATGATGTTTGTCTATGTGAGTGTGACTCTAATAATGTTTGATCTGGTTTTTTATGAAATTACCTTTTGTGCTATTCTACTTTGGGATGTGCTTAAATCACTGATGACTTGAGTCTGGATCTTTGTAAACCAAGTGCAAGTAAATTGGTTTAGCCGTTAACAAGTGTTCTGTGTTTGGATAACTTGAGTGACCATTAAGTCTCTAAATTAAGGTTGTTTTGTTCTTTGCAATAACTAATTATAGGTGCACATGATTGATTACCCACCTGGGACTTGGAGTTGTAGTATGCATGGGTTTGCTCCCCACGGCTTACATTTGAAACCACCTAAGATTTGCCTTTGTGTACGATTGTGTGGGTTTAGTAGGAGCCACCTAGGGATTAGTCTTATTTGGGTGTACATGATTGATTAAGTGGTGCTGAAATGTGTCCAAGAAGGTGTCAAGACAAGGTTAGTTCCGTCTAAAATGTAGTTATAGAATGGAGAAAATTTTTAAATGTGCCTAGTCTTTTTAGTGTTTGAAGACATTCCCTAAAAAAGGGATTCTAAAAAGTTTTTATTTAAAAATAGGGTCTGATTTTTTAAGGTTTCTTAAATTAGCTCCTTTCCTACTAGGGGTGTAAGGTCTTGACCTTTAATAGTGTTATTAGTACTAATTAATTTTAGTTTGGGTAAGTAATTGAAATTAGAGGGTAAGCGAGTCCGATTTACTATTAGAATAGTGTGTACGAAGTTTCGCTACGTTTCAAGTTCAGTTGGTCTTAATATTTTGCAATTTTAGGAAGTTTTGAGGTGTTCTTTTGTAATTCCAGATTTTTGTGAATTTGGGTTCATTGGTTAGATATCCATATTCCCAAGATTTCTCCTTTAGTAAGCTCCATGTCACGACCCGAACCCGAAATTTAATCAATTCGAGTTAACCGGAGTCGAAACCATATTTACTCCCGTGAATTTTAACACATAAAACTCACAAGGGATGACAGATTACACATAATGCGGAATTTAACTATTATTTACATTGATTTCAAAATGATTTACAACATGATCCTAATTATCACTTGCATATATAAAACATTGCAAGGATCATAGTATGAACATATACAAAAGTTTTCATATCCAATTACAAGATTCACATCAAAAGAGTCATAAGACATGCGTCACTTCCATTCAACTAATCCGCCTAAGAATCGGAGTGGTCGCACAAGCGGTAGGGGCAACTAAGCTTGTAATGTCATCATAACACTGGTGAATTCAACAATTCAGCAAAGTATAAACAGTGTTAATGATCATACATGCTACTTATAAAATAGTAAACAGTAGTCAGTAAACATATTCAGTATGAGTATTATAAATCATTGGCATTGGCAGCAAACATAATATTTCCAAATCAATTCAAGTCAAGTACCATCTTCCTTAAGAGGAAGAAATATCATCTCCCTAACAAGGAGAAATTACCATCTTCCTTACAGAAGAATAATATGTGGGAATTATCAGTGTCCGGGCCAGGAACTACTGACATCACCACAGAGCTCCGGAACACTCCTCAAATAAACTGCTGCAGACAGTATCAGTTCAGCTCAATGAGCCTGTAGAAATCATTATGTAGTGCCAACTCATATACAATTCATGTCATTAATTTCGATTACGTCTAGATGAACGATTACGATTCAATCTTTATATTTTCAATAGCAAGTCAATTAATTACCAACCCAATGAGTTAATTCTCAGTGATTTAATGTAGATGTGTTATACTCGATAGACATTACAGTTCTTATGGAAAATCGTACATTAAAGTCCCTTAATTAACACCAATTGGAGGTACAATGGTTACAATCAGCCTTGAATAAATCAATAGGCTCTTAACCTTGAGTTTCAGACCTAAAGTCTGAAAGTACATCACTTTGGTCAACTGTCGGTTCGCTCGTTAGTTGACCTGTCGGTCGACCGAGATGTGCTTTTCGGCTGACCGAACTGGTTCGGTCAGGTTGACGGTTCGAAAACTAGAGGCGACTTGTCCTGCTCATCTTACAACGTCAGTTCACTCTTCGGTTGGCATGTCGGTCAACCGATTGTCGGTTGACCGAACTTGTTCGGTAAGGTCTCGGTTTGAAAACCAGAGATGAGTTTTTCTATGCATTTTACACTGTCGGTCAGCTCGTCGGAAAGCCCTCGGCTAACCGACAGTGTCGGCTGACCGAACTCACACAGAACTGCAGAATTCCGAAACGAATTCTGTTCTGCTCCTACTTCATTCTAACCTGCAGAAAATCTTAGGAACCTCCTGTTTCCTTCTCCATACATCATTTGAACACAAATATCACTTCTATTCCATAACATATCATTCAAACAATTCCACTCAAAATGAAAGTTCAACACTATATCATTTAATGAATGGGAAACTAAATCAATGGAAACAATCTACATCAAAGTAACATGCAGTAGCATCTGAATCATATAAACTTATTTATACTTGCCTTTACTGAAACTGAATCCAAAAACCCCTTTGTTTCTACTTGTGGTTTGAGATGACAATCTCGTTTAAGCTTGCTCCCAAGAAACCCAACAAGAAAGTGATGGAGAAGATGAGTCCCCAACTTCTTTCTCTTATAAAACCGCTAACACAGATTTCTCCTAAGCTTGTAGAAGAGGAATTCTCAGAGTCTTTATAAACTCAATCTTCAAAGAAAATCAAACAAAAAGAGGGAGAAGATGACAAGATGAAGAAGGAACCCAAGGCTGCATTTCAGCCGATCTAAACCATCTCCATCGAATGAAAATGGGTTTAGGTGGTTTGTATTGGGTGTTGGGATACACGTATCAAGGATGAAGGACATATGGGTGCTTTCATGTACATGGAATAATGCATGAAGGACATGTGGTGTTTTCATCTACTTTTTATATTTAAGCCCTCTCCCTTAGGTTTCATTCCATTTAGAGTCAAACAAGAACCCAATTTTCCAATTCAGGTCAAGTGATTTCAAGTACCCATTTTGACATAAGATCCTTCTTTCCACTAATTTAAGTTGAAGACCCACTTAAACGAGTCAAGTCCTTCAATTCCAGTTAATTCAACTTACCTACTGATTTGACTTCCCCCACTTCTTAAGCACATTCATATCAACTGATCACGTTTAATCCATCCTAATCGCAATCAATTAGAGTTAATCTTTGATTAACTTGGGATGTGGTGTAACAGGAGCCTTCAGTATTTGTTTACACAGAAGGACATTAATTTGAGGCAACGCCGTTGGCTAGAGTTAAACAAAGATTATGATTTTCCATTCACATATGTATCTGGGAAAGGTAATGTAGTAGCTGATGCTTTGAGTCAGAAATCAGCTACCTTGGCAGCCATGGTGGGTGAATGGAAGTTGCTTGTAGAATTCAGAGATCTGGATGTAGATATGGAGATATTAGACGACCGAAAACTGATTGCACAGATATCTGTCTTTGAACCTATGTTGATTATAGAAATTAAGAACAGACAGGTTTGATGATCCTAAATTCATTCGAATAAGAGATAATATTGCAGGTAGACCAGATTTTGTGTTGGTTGATGGTACTCTCTATTTTCGAAACAGATTATGTGTACCAGCACAAGAAGATCTGAAGCAAGCGGTGATGTTTGAAGCACATCACACCCGATATTTATGCATCCAGGAAGCACTAAAATGTACAGGATTCTCAAGGACAGGTTTTGGTGGCATAATATGAAACGAGAAATAGCCGGATATGTATCTTCATGTCTGACCTGTCAGCGTGTAAAGTTTGAGCACAAAAAGCCTCCTGTATTACTTCATCCTTTACATATTCCTAGATGGAAGTGGGAACACATAACTATGGACTTTGTATCTGATTTACCAATGACCAGAAGACATCATCACACCGTCTGGGTGATTGTGGATCGTCTTACGAAGTCTGTACATTTCCATCCATTTAGAAAGGATATGGGATTTAATGAAATGTCAAAGTTGTTTGTCAAAGAAATAACCAGACTGCATGGAACACCAGTTTCGATTATATCAGATCGAGACAATCGGTTTGTTTCTACATTTTGGCAATCATTTCAGAATTCTATGGGCACTAAACTGCAGTTTAGTACTGCATATCATCCTCAAACTGATGGACAATCTGAACGAACAATTGAAACTTTAGAGGATTTGCTTCGTGCCAGTGTTTTGTACTTTGGAAGTGATTGGGATGAACATTTGGCGTTGTGCGAATTTCCGTACAACAACAGTTATCATTCCAGTATTGATATGGCTCCCTTTGAAGCTTTATATGGCAGAAGATGTAGGACTCAAAATTAGCTGGGAAGAAGTTGGTACTAGAAGTTTTTATGGTCCTACAGTGATTGCAGAGAGAGCAGAGAAATACAGAAAGTACAAGAGAGATTGAGGATAGCCCGATCAAGGCAGAAAAGCTATGCGGACAATCGTCGGCGTGATCTTGAATTTGCTATTGGTGATAAAGTGTCCTTGAAAGCTTCACCTATGAAGGGGACAATCCAATTTGATCAGAAAGGAAAACTTTCACCAAGATTTATCTGACCCTTCTAGATTAAAAGCAGAATTGGAAATGTGGCTTACCGCCTAGACCTTCCAGTAGCACTTTTAGGTATCTATAATGTGTTTCATGTATCGATGCTTCAAAAATATGTGGCGGATCCTTCACACATCATAAATTATGATGATATTCAAGTTCAACCGAATACCACATATGTTGAGAAGCCGTAGAGATTATTGATACCAAAGAACAAGTTCTTCGTGCAAGAACAATTAAATGGGTCAAGGTTCGTTGGGCACATCATGGAACCAGCGAAGCCACATGGGAATTAGAAGAGCAAATGGCTCAAAAGTATCTAGAGCTCTTCGTTCAGGTGAATTTTACATTTGTCTTTTATTTTATTTCGTATCTTGATTCTAACTGATTTTGCATTCGGAGGACCGAATGATTCTAAAAGTTTAGGGGAATGTTACACCACATCCCAAGTTAATGAAAGATTAACTCTAATTAATTACGATTAGGATGGATTAAATGTGATCAGTTGATATGAATGTGCTTAAGAAGTGGAAGAAGTCAAATTAGTCATAAGTAAGTTGAATTAACTGGAATTGAAGGACTTGACCTGTTTAAGTGGGTCTTCAACTTAAATTAGTAGAAAGAAGGATTTTATGTCAAAATGGGTACTTGAAATCACTTGACCTGAATTGGAAAATTGGGTTCTTGTTTGACTCTAAATGGAATGAAGCCTATGGGAGAGGGCTTAAATATAAAAATTAGATGAAAACACCACATGTCCTTCATGCATTATTCCATGTACATGAAAGCACCCATATGTCCTTCATCCTTGATACATGTATCCCAACACCCAATACAAACCACCTGAACCCATTTTCGTTCGATGGAGATGGTTTAGATCAGCTGAAATGCAGCCTTGGGTTCCTTCTTCATCTTATCATTTTCTCCCTCTTTTTGTTTGATTTTCTTTGAAGATTGAGTTTATAAAGACTCTGAGAATTCCTCTTCTACAAGCTTAGGAGAAATCTGTGTTAGTGGTTTTACAAGAGAAAGAAGTTGGGGACTCATCTTCTCCATCACTTTCTTGTTGGGTTTCTTGGGAGCAAGCTTAAGGGAGACTGTCATCTCAAACCACAAGTAGAAACAAAGGGGTTTTTGGATTCAGTTTCAGTAAAGGCAAGTATAAATAAGTTTATATGATTCAGATGCTACTGCATGTTACTTTGATGTAGATTGTATCCATTGATTTAGTTTTCCATTCATTAAATGATATAGTGTTGAACTTTCATTTTGAATGGAATTGTTTGAATGATATGTTATGGAATAGAAGTGATATTTGTGTTCAAATGATGTATGGAGAAGGGAACATGAGGTTCCTAAGATTTTGTGCAGGTTAGAATGAAGTAGGAGCAGAACAGAATTCGTTTCGGAATTCTGCAGTTCTGTGTGAGTTCGGAATTCTGCAGTTCTGTGTGAGTTCGGTCAGCCGACACTGTCGGTTAGCCGAGGGCTAACCGATGAGCTGACTAACGGTGTAAAATGCATAGAAAAACTCGTCTCTGGTTTTCAAACTGAGACCTTACCGAACAATTTTGGTCAACCGACAATCGGTTGACCGACATGCCAACCGAAGAGTGAACCGACGTTGTAAGATGAGCGGGACAAGTTGCCTCTGCTTTTCGAACCGTCAACCTGACCGAACCAGTTCGGTCAACCAAAAAGCACATCTCGGTCGACCGACAGGTCCACCGATGAGCGAACCGACAGTTGACCAAAGTGATGTATTTTCAGACTTTAGGTCTAAAATTCAAGGTTTATGTTGAAACCAAAAATGCCACTTTGCCTCTTCAAGATCCAAAGAGCTACATGAAGTCGCAACCTGCCATAAATAGGCAATGCTACTTCCCAAAAATCAAATCTTATCAGAATCAACTAAAAACCGCAAGATCCTTCAAGACAGCCAAAATAGGAGTACACAAGAGTTTTAGGCCATTTCAAAATCATTTGGCCTAACTTCGCTTTCCGGCAGCTGAAAAGGAGCTCCCGGCGGCGAAAGCATCGGAGACACCAAATCTTCAATCAGAGCCGATGGATGGTCTCATAATACATCCAAAAGGCTCCACGTCAAGTTCCGAGTCAAACCGACAACGTTTGACCCTACATCAACCCTCGAATAGCTAAATCAAGCCTCTCAGCGGCGAGAACCACCGAGGCCATCACTCATCAGATAGGGCACATGGACGGCTTCAAAATGCTTACAAAGGGCTACACGTCAAATTTCAGGTCATTTCGACAACATTTGACCATACTTTGACGCTCGGAAGCCAAATCAGGCCTCTCGGCGACGAAGCTCCCCGGGACCATGGTTCCAAGACAGGGCCTATGGATCATCTCAAAATGACTCCAATAGGTTCCCTATCAAATTTCAAGTTAATCGGACATCGGTTGACCGCATATCAATTGCGACATCTTCATCGCGACAAAAGCAAATCTACTAGTGATAGGGCCCCAAACGGCTTCAAAACTCAAACAAAAGCCTATGGTTGGTCTTATTTATTGCTCAGCAGGCTTCATCCCAAATTTTAGGTCATTCCGACATCGTTTGACCCAGTTTCAGCTTCTGACGGAAAATCGGCAGCTCTGCGCAACAAAGTCTTCGGCTTTCTCAGAAAATTGGAAACTTTGCAAAATAAAATGCAAGGATTCTCATCAGGTTTTCTATAGGTAAATCAGACCAATAAATGATCAAAAATGTCAAGGAAAAATATAGAAGAAAAAAGAATAAAAAAAAAGTAAAAACGGACACAAAACGGGACAAAAGGGGGAAAACCCCCCCAGGGCCTGCGACCCTGGGCCGGATCGCCGGGAGGGCCCCGGAAACCCCATTTTTCGCCGTTTTTTCGCAATTCGAAGCGTTCGACCTCTGGTATTTTCCAAATTTCATACTTTTGAGACACCAAATCCTCTGACATCCGTCAAAAACACGGGTTAATCATCAAAAGTATCGAAATCAACATTGATCGCCAACTGGTCAACCAAAAAAAAGTGTGCTTTCTACCCGAACGATCGAGAAATCGACAGGACAGAGGCACCCGACCCGCTGTTGGCAACCAACACCTGAAGTTACATGGTCATCCGATGTCGATCTACATGAAGATCCATCGATGATCATCGCCAGAAGAATCCCAAAAGACGCGGCACGGCCCGCGACTCTTCAACTGCTCGGCGACCACTTAATGCGATTAATTGACTGGCTTTATTACAGTCATTAATCCATTTCTTTGGACGACCCAATCAAAAGCAAGCATCCGGGAGTTACAAGTCAAGAGATTCATGGCATTTAACCCATGAAACTCCTCCCATCATGGCGATTAAAGGCGATTAAATGCCCTCAATCTCCTTCGGCCAATCAGAAGCCAAGAAAAAGGAGTTACAAAATAAAGAATTCAATCTTGTAACTCCTCCCTTTATGTAGCTTTATGACAATTAAGGCTCATAAACCCTCCTAAATGGCTGCCTAAAAGCCTATAAATAGAAGAGCTCTCCAAGAAGAAAAAAAACACAGCACAGACAACACAGAAAACACACAACAGACTGCAGAAAAATCCGAAAACTGAGACAGAAAAAAGGCATCAAGAGAGAAAACTCTATGGAAATTCTACACCGACCACCGCTACAAGGGTGACAAAAGTCCCTTGGGGGGTCCCCCCCCCCCCAAGGTCCTTGCCTTCTCCTTCTGCCTCCAATGGTTTAGACGTGACTTTTCAGCCCGTTCTACTTAGTTTTTTATTTGGACATAGGACCTTCCTTTTGGTCTTTGTCCTCTAAAACCTGAGGTTATAGCCAAGCCAAGCGAATCAATAGCATCCTCTGTTCTCATCTGCATGGATGATGGCGAAGCCCACATATGGCTTGCGACCGTCAATCTGCACGAGTCCCCCACATCTCCTGAGAAGTTAGATTCCTCCTTTTTCTTGTTTTTCATTGTAGTTGTATTTTTTCAAAAGAGACAAAAAATCACAACTCATGTGTTTCATTATTGATAAGAATTGTAATCGGTTATAAACGCCAAATCGGCTATAAATGCCAAAAAATCGCCTTTCACGGCAAATCAAGAAAATGTCTCTTTTCTTAAATATATGTGCAATGGAAAACTTGAAAGAAGTAGATTTCCTTTTTACTTGCAAAGGTCGATCTCCGGATCACCACTTGTAATTCCAAGTAAAAATAGAAAATCTGGCACACCCACACAAAAAAATGTTGATGCACGCCTCTGCCCCCCGTGTATGAAGGGTCGGATCCAACGGACTCCCACGTCCGTCGACCTCGGTAGAACCGAGCGGAAGCGCTGGTCCATCAAGCTGGCACACCGGTGGGACACGTTCATTTGAGAACACGATGCTAGAAATGAAATATTTGCATATCGTATCTTTTGCTCTATGCTTATATTTCTTTTCTCGATTCCTTGGCTACTTTCTAATTGGTGGCCTATGTTGGATTCCGCATCTAAAAAATGAGATGAGATTTTTTGGAAATTTCTAATTCTTTGAATTCATTTCCACTCTTTCTCCTTTCAAAAAAAAAAAAAAATAAAAAAAAATCAGATTTTTCAGTTTGAATTCAAAATTGAGAAACCTTGATCCTTTTCCTATCGTTCATCGTGCTTGCAGAATTGTTGAGCCTGTCCGACTAAGGTTTTGGGCCATCGTTTCTCTTCGATGAGTTCATTAAAGATCTAAAAAAAAAAAAAACAAGAAAAATCAGATTTTTCAGTTTGAATTCAAAATTGAGAAACCTTGCTCCTTTCCTATCGTTCATCGCGCTTGTAGAATGTTGAGCCTGTTCGACTAAGGTTTTTGGGCCATCGTTTTTGTTAGATATCGCGATCACTGAGAGGGGGGGGGGGGGGGGGGGTGAATCAGTGATTCCTTAAAAACAGGTCCAATTTAACAACAAAAGAAAATTCAAATCACACAAGGACACCAGATTTTAACGTGGTTCACCAAAAGGCTTACGTCCACGGCTCAAAGACTGTCCGAACACCGATCCGGAACAGATCTGAATCTATTTAGTAGCACCACGACAAAGAGCACCAACCCTTAAGTTTCAGATAGCACCAACTATCTAGGAAGCACCTACTCCCTTTACAATTTATCTGCACCAACAGATAGGATCACCAAACCCCTAACACCAAGCACCAACTTGATGTTCTACAGAATAAAGTAGAGAACTTTTCTACAGCCCTTCCCCTCTACAATCTCTCTCTCTCAATCCCTTACAAATTGATATTTAAAGCATAAACAGAGAGACACTTATCTTATGGACGAATCACCATCTTCATGAGCACATTCTCGTCCACACTTGCTGTAGAAACTTGCAACACAACTGCACACAGCAACAGCTCCTTCTCCAATCACTCTTCTCTCCAAAACTCTCTTTTTGTTCTCTCTTCTCTTCTGTACTAGGAAAACGAACCAAGCAAGCCTTTATATAGGTTATGGTAACCCTTAAGAGTGTTCAAATTAGGCTAGACTTCGTTTAGAAGGAGTCCCAAACGAAATACACAAGAATCCTGAATTTTCGTGCACAACTTCTAATTTCTGCGCAATTCTGGTTCCCATGCTCGGTCGACCCGCATGGGGTCCCCCGGCGACCGGCGACACACTGTGGCACTAAAATAACTGGGAGCTAACTAAACCTGTCTTCTGCAGAGTTCTCTTTCCCGGTCGACCGCATGGGGTGCCCGGTCGACCGACCACTCTGCTTCAGGAATACTGATTTCCTGAACCTGTTTCAGCTCTGTTTTCTTTGAAGCTCTATCAACACCACACGATCAACACCACACTTGTGACATTGTGTTGACAATAATTCCAACATAAAATGATACTTGAGATACTAAACTTCAATGCTTCATAAACTTCTCAAGTCATCTCAAATTCCAACAATCTCCCCCTTTGGAATTGTTGGCAACACTTGGAACTTCAACACTTGGAACACTTCCCTGTCTTCAAAAAACAAACAGAATCAAGATCTTCACATTCACATTCTTGATACCAATCTCCCCCAAGCTATCATAGCATAACTTTTTCTTAGCATAGCTTTCTCCTAGCATAAGACCTTCTCCCCCTTTGACAACAAGTCCAAAGGGACCAACCAAGGAACGAATAGGATATTCAAGGAATACATTGCTCCCCCTTTCAAGCACTACTCCTAAGGATTAGGAGAGTGAGTAACTCCTAATTTTTTTTGGAGATACTCGAAGACTTCCTTTGGCAGAGGTTTTGTGAAGATATCAG